>JBBMOL010000225.1:0-623786 GCA_037954665.1 Laguncularia racemosa
TTTGAGAATGTAACGTTCATGGAGTTTCACGTGACAAGCTTGAATTTATTTTTGAAATTTTTTATTTCAAAAATAAGTTGAATCTATTGGAGAGGATTTGCATTCCATGATATTTTTTATGAGGATAAGCTTGGACAAATTAGTTTGACCGAGATCTTCTTTGGAGATATTTCTTGGATCAAGTTTGTTGAAGATATCCCTCACATTGTGGAACCTTATCTTGATATCCCATATACTGTGGAACCATATCTTCATGTAACAACCATATTTCTTATCCTTATCTTTGTAACTACTGGATCAACCCAAAATATAGCACAAATATCTAGATTTAAATCTTGATAAAACATGTAAATCTTATATGATCTCACTTTATCATAAAATAAAATCTTTAAATAAAATCTTGTAAAACTTTATGTAAATTAAAAACCCCATGATATAAAATCAAACTTTAGTAAAACACATCAAGTATATTACCCAAATATACTTGACACGTGGAGCTAGGCCTTGAAATTTATTAAAAACTATCGATATAAAAATTAGAACGAAATCTGGAAAAAATTTGTTGATGAGATCCGGGATGAGAGCCAAGCCGGAAGAAGAAATGTGGATCCTCTTGAAGTGCCGCTTAGACCAATCACAAGAAATCGAGCAAAACGATTCAAGGAAGCACTTAACGGGTTGATAAAGGTTATCCATGAAGCCGGAAAGGATTGGAGCAATCATGGAGTTGGAACGGATTGGAACAACCTTGGGAAGACCCTTGCTTTTGTACAAATTATACTGGGCACGGGTTGAAGAGGGCATGTATTTTCAAGGCACGGCCGTGTATGGAGTCAAGCAAATCCACAAACAGATACACGGCTAAAGTACATGGGCCTGTATGTTGCTAGAAGTTACATAGAACGATACACGGCTAAAGTACACGGGCGTGCATGTTGCCAGAAGTTGCCCAGAACGATACACGACCAAAGTACACGAGCGTGTATATTGCCAGAAGTTGCACAGAACAGTACACGACCAAATTACACGATCATGTACACGGTCGTGTATCCCCTATCGGCCAGCTTGTTCTGTTTCGCATTTTTATGTCACTTAACTAAACTACGTCATTTTTGACTTGTTTTTACACGAATTGTAACCCTAGTATAAAAGCTCCTAAGGTTTAGAACATCATAGAATATACATCTTGAACATTAAACACTTTTGAGAGGCTCCTCTCTTGGTTCTTCATGAACTAAACCAAACTTATCGGATTGATTTCCGTGGCATTCATCCCGACTTATCAATCGGCCTTTCATCCCGATTGTAGCGTCTTCACTTTATACCAAGGTTCTTGTCTCTCTTATAGACAATGGGTCGCTGTTTCCACTTTAGGTGTTTGGGCGTCTTAGGCAACGAATTTCCGAATGTATTGGTATTGGGTTTCGTCACGGGTTGACGTGGTTCGTATCAGTTTGGTATCAGAGCTTAGGTTTATCAAAACATCAAGTTCGATTGAGGAAGGTAATATCAAGAACCCTAACTCCAATCGTTCATATCCATTATTAGCATTCAATTCTACAATATTAATTGTCTTTTGATAGTGTAGTATTTACTAGTTGATTGTAAAAAAAAAAAAAGAGTAAAAATCACGACAAAAAAAAAAGGAAGAGAAAAGAAAAGAAAAGAGAAACGTGATCAAAAGCCAAAAACAAAGACAAAAAAAAAATTCGGATAGAAAAATAGAGGAAAAATTTTATGAACCCTAAAGTTGTTTTGAATTCTACGGAAGGAAATTGGTGTAGTTCGGGTTAGTTCCAAGAGAATTCAGAAGAGGAAATTGGTGAGTTGATATCATCATTATTTGTGAGCATACACGAGTGACTGTGTGATATCATCATTTGAGTGAAACACGTAAGGGAGTGTATTGTGAGGTTTAATCATTTATATATTTGTGTTGTACTAATCTTTTCTGCAGGAACTATATCGAGACAACATTCTCCTGAAGGTGAGAGGGGAAGGTTTGATGCTAGGTTGGTAATTGAGGCATTGAGGCGAGAAATGAAGAGGATGTTCTAAGAGGGAATGGAACAAATTCATGAGACAATAGAGCAAAGACTAGAGCAATCCACAAACATATTCCAAGGGCGTAAGAGGGAGAGTCGTTCTAGGAGAGTACCGAGGGGTGGAGATGAGATGTCAAATGATGACTTTGATGAGCCTTCTGTTGGGAGTTATAGAGGAGATAGGAATAGAGAGGATGATCAATTGAGTAGCATAAAGATGAAGATTCCTCCTTTCCAAGGGAAAAATGATCCTGAGGCGTACTTAGAGTGGGAGAAAAAGGTGGAGATGGTGTTTGATTGTCACAACTATAGTGGGAGAAAGAAGGTAAAACTTGCTACCGTTGAGTTTTTGGATTATGCTATAGTGTGGTGGGATCAATTAATGTTGAATAGAAGAAGGAGTGGCGAGCCACCTATTGAGTCTTGGGAAGAGATGAAGAGAGTGATGAAGAAGCGGTTTGTACCTACGTATTACTATCGTGAATTGCACAACAAGTTGCAAACTCTGAGGCAAGGAAAAAGAAGTGTAGATGAGTATTTCAAGGAGATGGAAGTCACTATGATTAGGGCGAATGTAGAGGAAGATCGAGAGGCTACAATGGCTAGATTTCTTGCTGGGTTGAATAGAGAAATCCAAAATGTTGTTGAATTGCAGCATTATGTAGAATTGGAGGATATGGTACATATGGCTATAAAGGTTGAGAACTAACACAAGCGAAAGGGTAGTAGTAATGCACAGTTTCAACAGGATAATGGTTCATCCACTTGGAAGACTAACCAATGGAAGAAGGAAGAAAAGCCTTTACTTACCAAACCAAAAGGGGAGCTGAGACAAGCGGGTTCTACTCCTGGTAATCAAGGTAACCCTGAATCTTCTATTTCTAGAACTCGTGACATTAGATGTTTTAAATGTCAAGGTAGAGGCCATATTGCTAGTCAATGTCCAAATAGGCGTGTGATGACTTTGCGTGATGATGGAGAGTATGAGACTGAGGGGGATAGTGAAGCAGATGATATACCTCCGTTAGAGGATGTTGGTGATGATGAGGAGCCTGCAGTGGGAAGGCTAGTGGCAGTAGTGAAGCGAGCGCTGAATGTGCAGGTGAAGGAAGAAGAGGAGGTGCAAAGAGAAAATATATTTCATACTAGATGTTATTTAGGAGATCACATTTTTAGTTTGATCATTGATGGAGGGAGTTGCACCAATGTAATGAGCAATTTTATTGTTGAGAGGCTGGGGCTCAAAACTGTTAGACACCCTAGTCCATATAAATTGCAGTAGTTGAATGATAGTGGTGAGACTAAGGTAAGTAGGCAAGCCTTGATTGGTTTTCGCATTGGAAGGTATGAGGATGAGGTGTTATGTGATGTAGTGCCAATGCAAGTATGTCATTTGTTGTTGGGGAGGCCATGGCAATTTGACAGGAAGGTTGTTCATGATGGCTTTTCTAACAAGTATATGCTTGTTCACCAAGGGAAAAGTTTTAACCTTTAACACCTAAACAAGTGTATGAGGATCAGTTGCAGCTACAACAGTCGTTTGCAAAACACAAGGTGAGTGAAAAGCAGAGTGAGAGTGAGAGAGCAAAAGACAATGAGAAGAAAAAGGAATATAAAAGTCAAGATCAAAAGGAAAAGGAGAGGAAGGCTGGAAAGAGTGTGAGAGGCCAAGTTGAAGGGGAATCAACTTTGGTGGTGAGTGAAAAGGAGAGGGCAACCTTGCAAAAGGAGAGTTGTGTGGCAAGAGCGAGTGTAATGAGGAGAGCGTTAGTGATGAGGCAACCTATGTTGTTGCTGGTTTTTAAGGAAACATGTTTGACTACTAACGACTTATCTAACTCTTTGCCTAGTGTGGTTGTGTCTCTTGTGCAGGACTTTCAAGATGTCTTTCCTGAGGAGATTCCAAAGGGATTACCACCCGTTCGAGGTATTGAGCACCAGATTGACCTTGTACCCGGAGCATCGATTCCAAACAAGCCAGCTTACAGGAGCAATCCGGAGGAGACAAAGGAACTCCAACGGCAGGTCGATGAATTAATGGAGAAGGGGTACGTGAGAGAGAGCATGAGTCCATGTGCAGTGCCGGTGATTTTTGTGCCTAAGAAGGATGGGACATGGAGAATGTGTGTTGATTGCCGCGCCATCAACAACATCACGGTAAAGTATCATCATCCCATTCCTCGCTTAGATGATATGTTAGATGAGTTACATGGGTCAAGTGTCTTTTCTAAAATTGATCTTAAAAGTGGATATCACCAAATTAGAATGAAAGAAGGTGATGAATGGAAAACTGCATTTAAGACAAAATATGGATTGTATGAGTGGTTAGTAATGCCTTTCGGGTTAACTAATGCACCTAGTACTTTTATGAGACTTATGAACCATGTTTTGAGGACATTTATTGGAAAATTTGTGGTTGTCTATTTTGATGACATTCTTATTTACAGCAAAAGTTTGGAAGATCATATGTCACACTTGAGGGACGTTTTAGAAGTGCTTCGTAAGGAACAATTATATGCTAACCTCAAGAAGTGCACTTTTTGCATAGACAAACTTGTGTTTCTTGGTTTTGTTGTTAGTGCACAGGGAATACAGGTTGATGAAGAAAAGGTTCGTGCGATCCAAGAATGGCCTAGTCCAACCAATGTAAGTAATGTACGGAGTTTCCATGGACTAGCAAGCTTTTACAGGAGATTTGTGAAGGATTTCGGCACCATTGCAGCACCACTTACTGAGGTAATTAAGAAGAACGTGGGGTTCAGCTGGGGAGAGCAACAAGAGAAGGCCTTTCAGACGCTTAAAAATAAGTTAACTCAGGCGCCATTACTTGCTTTACCTAACTTTGCTAAAATGTTTGAAATTAAGTGTGATGCTTCAGGATTAGGTATTGGAGCAGTTCTTATGCAGGAGAGAAGGCCAATTGCATTCTTTAGCAAAAAGCTAAGTGGGGCAACCTTGAATTACCCTACTTACGACAAGGAGCTATATGCATTGGTTCGAGCCCTAGAGACGTGGCAACATTACCTTTGGCCGAAAGAGTTCGTGATCCACACTGATCATGAATCCTTGAAGTATTTGAAGGGGCAACACAAGCTGAACAAAAGGCATGCTCGTTGGGTGGAGTTCATTGAAACATTTCCATATGTCGTCCACTACAAGCAAGGTAAAGAGAATGTCGTTGCTGATGCACTTTCTAGAAGGTATACTCTTATCTCTACTCTTAGTTCTAGACTGCTTGGTTTTGAGCACATTAAGGAATTATATGCTGCTGATCGAGATTTTTGTGAGGAGTATGTGCAATGTGAGAAGAGTGGGCATGGAAAATTTTATAAACATGATGGATTCTTGTTTAAGGAGAGTAAACTGTGCATTCCAATTTGTTCTTTAAGAGAATTACTTGTGAGGGAGTCTCATGGAGGAGGTTTAATGGGACACTTTGGAGTAGCAAAAACATTAGGGGTATTGCAGGAACACTTCTATTTGCCTCACATGAAACGAGATGTTGAGAGGATTTGTGAGCGATGTGTCACATGTAAGCAAGCGAAATCTAGAGTCCAACCTCAAGGGCTTTACACCCCACTCCCCATCCCTCATGAGTCGTGGGTAGATATTTCTATGGACTTTGTGTTAGGATTACCCAAGTCTAGACATGGTCGGGATTCTGTTTTTGTAGTTGTTGATAGGTTTTCTAAAATGGCACATTTCATTCCTTGTCACAAAACGGATGATACTTGTAATATTGCTAATTTATTCTTTAGGGAAGTTGTGCGATTGCATGGTATGCCTAGATCAATTGTATCAGATAGGGATGCTAAGTTCTTAAGCTACTTTTGGAAGACTTTGTGGGCTAAGTTAGGAACTAAGTTATTGTTTTCTACTACTTGTCATCCACAGACTGATGGTTAAACTGAGGTAGTGAATCGAACTTTATCTACTTTGTTGAGGGCTATAATTAAAAAGAATATTAAGAGTTAGGAGGATTGTTTGCCACATGTTGAATTTGCTTATAACCGTACAGTGCATTCTGCTACTAAATTTTCTCCTTTTGAAATTGTGTATGGTTTTAATCCACTAACTCCTTTGGATTTATCACCTTTGCCTATTTCTGAGTATGTTAATTTAGATGGCAAGAAGAAGGCCGAATTTGTTCAATAGATCCATGAGAAGGCAAGGCTGAACATTGAACGACAAATAGAGCAATATGTGAAACAAGCCAACAAAGGTCGTCGACAAGCTGTTTTTGAACCTGGAGATTGGGTTTGGGTTCACATGCGCAAAGAGTGGTTTCCCGTGCAACGTCGATCTAAACTACTTCCTAGAGGAGATGGACCAATTCAAATTTTTGAGTACATCCATGATACAGCATACAAGAACGATTTACCGGGTAAGTATCCAGTAAGTGTCACGTTTAATGTTACTGATCTAAGTCCATTTGATGCAGGAAATGATTTGAGGACAAATCCTTTTCAAGAGGAGGGGAATGATGAGATCCGGGATGAGAGCCAATCCGGAAGAAGAAATGTGGATCCTCTTGAAGTGCCGCTTGGACCAATCACAAGAAATCGAGCAAAATGATTCAAGGAAGCACTTAACGGGTTAATAAAGGTTATCCATGAAGCCGGAAAGGATTGGAGCAATCATGGAGTTGGAACGGATTGGAACAACCTTGGGAAGACCCTTGCTTTTGTACAAGTTATACTGGACATGGGTTGAAGAGGGCGTGTATTTTCAAGGCACGGCTGTGTATGGAGTCAAGCAAATCCACAGACAGATACACGGCTAAAGTACACGGGCGTGTATGTTGCCAGAAGTTACACAGAACGATACACGGCTAAAGTACACGGACGTATATGTTGCTAGAAGTTGCCTAGAACGATACACGGCCAAAGTACACGGGCGTGTATATTGCCAAAAGTTGCACAGAACAGTACACGGCCAAAGTATACGGTCATGTACACGGCTGTGTATCCCCTGTCAGCCAGCTTGTTCTGTTTTGCGTTTTTATGTCACTTAACTAAACTACGTCGTTTTAGACTTGTTTTTACACGAATTGTAACCCTAGTATAAAAGCTCCTAGGGTTTAGAACATCATAGAATATACATCTTGAACATTAAACACTTTTGAGAGGCACCTTTCTTGGTTCTTCATGAACTAAACCGAACTTATCGGATTCATTTCCGTGGCGTTCATCCCGACTTATCAATCGACCTTTCATCCCGATTGTGGCGTCTTCACTTTATACCAAGGTTCTTGTCTCTCTTATAGACAACGGGTCGCGGTTTCCACTTTAGGTGTTTGGGCGTCTTAGGCAACGAATTTCCGAACATATTGGTATTGGGTTTCGTCACAGGTTGGTGTGGTTCGTATCATTTGTGACAGGCATGGAAGGTTCTAAAAGAGCTTCTGAAGCAAAACTTGTCAACAATTCTCCTATTGTACAGGTTCTGAAAGTGCTTCTGAAACAAACCTGTCAACTGTTCTCCTATTGTAAAGGTTTTGAAAGTTCTTCTGAAAGGTTAACATGAGAACTACGGATACACTACACAACTTCTGAAACACCTTCTGTCATAACAAAAATAGTCTATATAACACTTTTGAAGGTTTTTAACAAGCTTCTGTCTCTTTGTTCAATTTAGAAAAATTTACGTACTATCTTCTGAAACAATTTCTAACAAGCTCCAACATACATTACACATTATTCCTCTTTTGTTAACATCAAAACTAAATTAGAGAACTTAACAAAATCTAAAACATCTATCAATATGTCTAATGCGCATTTACTTGCATCTATCATCAAGAGGAAATGCATTCATATCCCACATGTTCCGCTAAACTTTATTACTAATGTCATGAAAAGAAGTAGTCTTTGTTTTAGATCTCTAGTAACAAAATTATTGGATTTTAAAGGAATTGATCGAAGTACTTTTACTAAGGGTATGAAGGAGATAGGGCAAAAAACTTTGAAGAGTATGCATATTTCTATCATGAATGGTTGTTGGTATGATAAAAACAATTCTCTAGTATTTTTTTGAACAAGAGCTTCTAAAGAGGTAGAATGCTCATGTAAAGAAAGATCAAGAAGAAGCACAATAATCTATGGATGCTAGTATCAATGCCTACCCTTTTCGCAAAGACATGTCAGATGGTTTTCTAAGTACTAATACTAGACTTGTTAAACTAGTTTCTTCGATCAAATCACTGTAGCATGGTTGAATCTATTGATGTTCTTAACTAGTGTATGCGTATAATGGCTCACAATTTTGAACAAGTTATTTTGACTATGGAAAAAATAAAAAAGTAGAATAGACCATCTAGTCGACTATGGAAAAAATAAAACGTAGAATAGACCATCTAGAAAGCTATTTGAATAAAATAAATCTATGCAAGGGATTTTCTATTCGTCCTTTCTTCCCTCATTCTAATGAAGCCAAAAAAGGGGAGAAGGGTGGTTTAACAGTAGCAACAAGTTATTTAACAGCAACAACAAGAGGTTCAATAGGAAAGGATGATGAGGCTTGACATGATGGACACTGATTTTAAGAAGAAAAAAAACGAGGAAATAGTGGCAAATATTATGAACACAGTTCAAAGAGAAGTGTAAATGTAGGTGTAAACACCCCATTTTTTTCATAATAATCAATAATAATCAATTTTCAATTTTTTTCTATTTTTTCTATTAGAAAAAATAGGGAAAATATTGAAAAAATAAAATAAATAAGAAAAATACATCAATTTTGGAAAATAATTGCAGATATGATAATAAAAAGGATTAAATAATTTTTACAAATTTTTAAAATTTCAAAAAATAAAAAAATAATAAAAAATCGCATTGCATATATGCAAATTGAGAAAATAAAAAAATCAAGTAAGTGGGCTAACCCAACTAGTCCGAACCATGGCCAAAGGCGCGAGGAAAGGGGCTCGGTCATGGGTTCGAAACGTGGGGGAGGCAAATTCCGCGTTTTTCAAATTTTTTCTTCGTTTGGGACACGTCTCAGCAGCTAATTGGCTGGAGTGGACGCACGTGCCGAGCACGTGATCATCTTCAACCTTCGTCCGAGATCGTCGTCGGTGAGGAAAAATCAAATTTCGGCCATTTTGATTCGATTTTTTTGCACAAATCCAACAGATATTCAACAGAAATAGGATAAACATCATCCAATTAGAATCAAATCGTAACAAATTGATGGATTTGCATAAATCAGAGGAAGTTTTTAACCGTAAATCCGATTTGCTTCAATCGGAGGAAATCCGAGCTTATCCAGCTCGATTCCTTGCGGCTATAAATAGAGGATGAAGGCAGCAAGCATAAGCACGGATCAGAAGTGAGGAAAAGAGAGAAAAGAGTGAGAATCGAAGCCTCACCAGAGTTTCCGAGCCACGACCACTAATCAAGCACGGAGCTACCACCAAGAGGCATTTTTGGAGAAATCCACCGCTACGATTGAGTTCCCTACCCCCAAAAACCTAAGAAATGACACCTCAATTGCTTCAAAAGACCACCAGAATGTCGTCAACGAGCACTCCCAACTGCCGTGACCGATCGACCCGACCCAACCCGCACATCGACCCAGATCCAAGTAAGTTGGATTTTCTGATTTTTTATTTCTTATTTGTTTATTTATTTATTTTCGAATTTCTTTATTTATTTACTTGTTATTTATAATTCAAAAATAAAAAAATATTAGAATTTAGATTAGTTTTTTTTTTTAGGATTTAATTTAGGATGAATAATAATAGAAAAATAATAATTATAATAATAAATAATAATATAAAAATATATAAAGAAAATGATAAAAATATATATATTAGAGAAAATAATAAAATTTAGATTTTAGTTTAGGATAGATGAATAATATAGGAGAAAGTTTTTCAATAAAAAGTATAAAAAATTAAGAAAAACTAAGAAAAATCAATAAAAATTATAAAAATTAATAAAAATTTATAATATTAGAAATGGGTTGAAAAATATAAAAATGAAATTTTTATCACTTAGAAAAATCATTTTCTTAAATAAATCCAAAATTGATTTTTCCTTAAAATTATTATTTTTCAAAAAATCAAATTATCAAGTTAAGCTTAGATTTTTTAGAAAAATACTAAAATGGTAAAAACATAAATCAAAAGAAATTTCATAATTAAAAATCACCAACACATTAAAGTTTTTCAAGAAAAGCGAACTACGGCCCGTTTGATCCTGAATAGCAGGTACATAGGCACCTATTTAGGGCAACCCTAAAAAGAACAAAAATCATTTTCTCATAATAGGTTATTCAAAAACACAATAAAAAGACAACAACAAAAAATAAAGAAAATACATTTTGGATAAGGTTTAGATTTTAGGAGATTAAGGTGGTAACCTTAGGGTTTTAATAGGTTAGCCTCCGAACTCAGAAACTTTAGTTTTTCCTTTCCTCTTTTCACAAAAATAAAAATGAGAAGAGGAAATTACGCTGACCAGTGGTCCAAATTAGGACCGATCTGCTCAATTACTCCTAATTCAATCTTTCCCAACCACAGTTGGGTGGCGACTCCAAAACAAAACGAAATTCCTAACCCAAGTCAAAGGTCTACATTAGATGAGCATAGGGTCTACTATAGATCGAATTAGGAATAGGAAATCAAAAATTAGACTCGACAGTAGGCTATCATGTCAAGCAAAGGTGTTAAACTTATGACAACTGAGCAAGCTATAGGGATAGGCAGAGTTAAGCATACATATATAAAAAAGATTAAGGATTGCCACTAAAGGCTAGAAAAACTTTACTTTGATTTCTATAAAACTATCACATCTATTTTTTTTTTTTTAAAGATTGTGTAAAGTTGTGATTTATTGTGATTTGTTATATTTTAATGATGTTGGTATTAACTTATTGTGTTGGGATGATGTGATGTGATTGGTAAGCTTTATGGATTAAACAATTTTTGAATGTTTATAGGGGGAGTATCATAATATGTTAAGAAGTTTTTTTACTATTGAAATTGTTTTGGCTTCATCAAAAAGAAAGAGAATGTGGATAACTCAATTTTTTATGAAGAACATATTATAATGCATTTTCAAGTTGATTACAAGAAATGGTAGAAGTGTTATTGGGAGCATAGAGGGTCTATAAAATTGGATCATAAAATTGAAATGTTGAAAATATAGGAACGTAAGTTTCTAAAACCAATGTAAAATAGCTTTCAAAAACTGTAAATATACTTATAATAGTCCTAAAACACTTGAGATATAAGAAGGAAATAAGAAAAAAAATTGCATAAATTTTAGTTATAGCTGGCAATAAAAGTAATATACTTGTAGTACAAATAATTCAATATAAGTTCTTATGCTAATGCATAAAACTATGACATAAATCATAATACTAATATGAATACATTAAACATTCATCATCATAATAAAATACAAAACTAATATAAATCAATAGCTCCTTTTCATTATCAAGACTATTGTTAACTCTCCCATCATCATCATTATCACCACCACCATCATCATATTTATCTTCATTGTCAATGCTAACATCATTATTGGTATTACTACCAATAATATCCATATCTTGTAATTGTAAGTCTTTTAAAGTACTAATGATATCCATATTTTGTGGAAGTCCACTTGCATTTTTTATTTTTTAAATCCATAACTCAAATAGGTAAAATCAATAGAAATGGATAAAAACACATGATTTCATTGACTTTATGTATAGATCGTTTATTTATAAACTCACAATTCTACCATGAATTTATAAAAAAGCAATTTTATATTTGAACTAACTTGGAAAAGCATTCTAAAATCATGAACTCATAAAATTGGATAAGTGAAATTTCAATTATGATAACTATGAGTGGGAGAATCTAGTAAAACTGAATTACAAAACTCAACACTTACTAAGTGTATTTGAGTAATAGACTTAAAATGAAAATCAATTTGCATGATCTTTGCTATTACAACAATAAATTATTATAAAAATATTTTCAGAAAGGTTTTTACCCATTGAAGTTAATCTTTAAAAAAATAATGGTGGTGGATAAGTTATTAAAATAATTTCCAAAAGAAAATGTTTATACAAGGGAAGAATTTCTTATCAAAATGTTTTTCTATAAAAGTTGGAATTTTCAATATCATAAGGAACCTTTTCAAAATGCTTTTGTAGCCATATCTCTTCAAAAGGGAAGTGGATTTAACAAGAATGGAAAGTGCACTTGCCACCATTTGTGCTATCTTTTTTTAAATGTATCTTTTCAAAAACACAATTTTATTCCAAGTTATTTTACTTTATTTCACTTAGTCATTAATATTTTTAAAATGAAAAGGATTATTTTGCAACTTAATTTTACCATTAAATACAAAGATTTATTCCATAATGCAAACATCAAACTCAACCTTATAAATAGAAGACCATGAAGCAATTGAAGATAAACATGTAATGTACATGGCTTAGTGTTGCTAGCAAGAAGTATCTTTGTGAAAATTAGGCTTTTGAGATATTGTTCTCTTTACTAGTAAGCTAGCGTTTGGAAATTTCATCTAGTGCTTTTCTAAAAAAGTGTTGAGGATGATATCTAATGTAATTGTGATCTCTTTTCAATAGCTTATTGTAGAGCAGTGAAGGCAATGTAGGTGAAGGAAAAGACCAATAGGGGATAAGCTAGTAAGAGCTAGGAAAACCTAGGAGAAGTTATGTGATCACACCAACGATAGCTTCTACTAAGCTTTAGTGGAGTCATCAGAATCACATAATTCTCTTGTACTCTTATTTAGATTATTTTAATGGATCCCCATTGGTTAAACTGATAGTGCTAGTAAAGAGAACATAGGCACAAATAGAATCCTTTATAGATCTAAGCTCAATTCTCTCTCTCTCTCTCTCTCCTTTTAATTTATACATAAATTTATTTAGGTTCTTATTTTATTTTGAGCTTTAATTCATATATCCAAGCATTCTCACTTAAGGCGGAAGTAAGCAAAACGTATAACTTTAATATAATATAAAGTGCTTTTGCATGATAACTCAAATAAGGGGTCAATCAAATTTGAACTTTAATTTTATTTAAAAAAAAAATTGTTTAACCCTCCTCTTGGTTGCCTTTCTAGGACCTATGACATTATTTCTTCTATAAAGAAGAAAGAAATATGAAGGCATGCCATTATTGGTAAAATTATAATTATGGTTAACTAAGGAAAACGAGTCATGGTAAAAACAACATAATTAAAGCTATATGTAGACTAAAAAACCCATGCCCAATTATAAATATATATATGCAATAGATTCCAAGGTTTAACAAGTTTTGATGCTCAATCTTACTAAATAAATATTGTTGTCTGTACTATTGCATGGATCCAATTATTGGGTTCTTAGAAAAAAAATCTATTGATTTTGTTGAAAATTTTCCATGATTTACACTTATGCCTTACCTAAAATCCTAATTTGATTAATATACTGCCATAAGACAACCAAATCTATCCCACATATCTAACTGAAAATTGTATAGCCTTTTAAGTATGTTATATCATGTTGTTGTCTTCTATTATCTATTAAAACTCATTATGTTTGTTGTTGTTGTGACTTATATATATAATTAATATTGGCTTGAAATTTGAATATTATAATCTTGATATGAATTCTTATGATATTTACAAATTAAAAAAAAATATAAAACAAATAACATGTATCTTATAACCTATAATTTTTTCAGCCCCCTTATCTTAACTATAAGAATATCGTATAAAGTATTAAAGCTTAAAAAAATACTTTCATTTTTCTATGAAGTGCCTATGCTAGAGGAGTTTTATTCCAAAGCACTCCCATGCATCACTTAAGCACTCCAAAACTCATAAAAAGTGCTAAATCAACCTAAACACAAAAACAACACATAAAGCTAGAGAGAGAACTTTTGAAGAAAATGAAAACTCTCTATAAAATACATGATGTATAAATGAGGATAGTCTCCTTATATATACAAAAATGTAGGTTCCGAAATGGAAAACAAGGGGTTGTCTCGTAAAAAGTGCTAAGTCAGCCTAAACAGAAAAACAACACATAAAGCTAGAGAGAGAACTTCTGAAGAGAATAAAACTCCCTATAAAATACATGATGTATAAATGAGGATAGTCTCCTTATATGTACAAAACTGTAGGTTTCGAAATGGCAAACAAGGGACTGGGGGTGTGGGGAGGAATAATTGTTCAAAATTCTTACCAAATTTCAATTGATTAAACACTTTTTGATGTTCTTTTTTCTGATGAGGAATGCATATGATCGACTAAAAGAAAATGACATAAATTAACATGCAATAAAATAAAGACGATAGTGATATATAAAGGTTCCTCCTAAGGAGTTAGTCCTCTCTTCTAGCTTTGCTATTGGGGATCCAGTCTTCCATACCGATCATTCCACTAATCTAATAACAAAAAAAAAAAAAAAGTTATAAACACCAATGGCTTTTGCTCTATCTTTCTAACTTACCACTTAGCTAAACACAAACTATAAGACTTTTGTAACCACACTTTCTAAGATAATCTTTACATGAAAAGTAAAAAATAAAATGTACAAGAATGAGAAAATATAAATTCTCTAATTTAAGCTTGAGTAAAACAAAGAATTGTAAAATGTTTTTTGTTCTCCCTTTCCATATATTGATGATGTGCCTAAACACACTTAAAAGCACATCCAAAAGACTTAAGAAAAACTATCTCAAGTCAAGGCAAAATCGGATCCAAAAATGGTACTTTTCCAATGAACCCTAATGATGAAATGATGAAATTCAAATGTCCAATGATATAATCAGATTACCACAATGAAAATGCCTTTTAACAACACTCTAATTTCATGTAATCCATGCAAATAAAACCTTAATTTGACAAGGAGAAACCGTAACAAAATAATCCCTTTCAAATAGTGTAGAACACGTTTTCAATGGAAATCCTCAAAGATGAATTGGATCAATTTGATAACTCCTTCAAATAAGCATATGAATTCGTGAATACAACAAGTAATTCTGACCAAGAATGTTCTAATCCAACCCTAGATATTACACACTAGAGAAGAAAAAGAAAACACAACAAGTAGGAATTGATATGACTCACAAATTCCAATTGTTGCACTCGCCACAATTTCAACTCTTGGGATTGAAATTGATAAGAGTTAGAACCAAGATATGAACCCTAATTCTCACGTGAAAGGAGGAGTTTATTCTGCCAAATGATTAGCCTCTAAACCCTCTCTTAAGCAAGTATTTATACTTACTACTTCTAAGGTTAAAAAGTGCTCAAAATTACAAGTTTGCCACTTTTAAGGTGGCTAACCCTAAATGAAAGTTACAAAGAAATAAAAGTATCCCAAAACCAAAAATACAACCAAAATAGTTCAATAAACATTTACAAGATACAAAATAACATAAATCTTCATGTTCCAATGCCTTAGAATAGAGAACAATCGCAGCGGGCCTTTGATTGTTACCCAGAAAAATGTTTTGTGTCCAACTGAAGTTGTAGGACATTTTGGCATCCCATGGAGATAAATAATTGTACCTATAAGATTATTCTCAAATTTTATTAAAAATAAAGACATAAGATAAAATATGAGCAATTTGGTCAATCATCCAAATTGGGTTCTGAAGAGGTTGATAGTGCTAGAATTTTTCCCATCATCTCCTCGGGCTTCTAAAAGATTTGCCCTCAAATCTAGAGGATCAGTTATGGAATTGAACCTTAAGATTTCTGTTGTCCTGCTTTCTCGACTAATCATGGTAGTGGACGGATGCCTGACCTGTTTCTGAAAACCTTGGACCTCAGATGGAGTCATTGGTAGTAGGATTATGCGTGTCTCGCCCATGCTGAACATGTAGGTATTTTCAAACCCATCATGTATCACCCGTCGATCATACAACCAGGGCCGACCCAACAGCATATGGAATGCATGCATAGGAACTATATCACAAAGGATCTCATCATGATAGTTCTGCCCGACACTCACAGGAACCTTTGCCCTAAGGGTAACATGCATACTACCTCTATTATCCAGCTAATGCAAATGATAAGGACTAGGATGAGGTATAGTAGACAGTTGTAATTTGTCTACTAGTGCAGCAGACATAACATTCGTGCAACTACCACTATCGATGATGAGTACACAAAGGTTACCTCTGATTCTGTAAGAGGTATGAAATATGTTCTCCCTCTGAATATCACTGATATCAGGAGATGTTGACAAAATCCTGCGTAATACATTGAGGGGTAGATATTTCCCTCCAGTATGCTCCTCAGGCGCATTTGCATTCTGATCATCATAATATTCCTGCAATGCTATTGGTAGATCTGTAGGCTCAATCTGTTCATGGCCATCCTCAATATCCTCTCCAATGTCTTCCATACTAGTCATCACCCTCTTATTTGGACACTGTGCAACCATATGCCCAAATCCCATGCATTTAAAACATTTAATCTGGCGTGCTTTCCCACTAGTAGATCCGGGAATAGTCTGCCTCGTTTCTGGTGCCATGACCTCTTTACCCTTCCCAATGGGTAAGTTTTCCCTTGTAATGGTTGGGATAGTAGTGTCCACTACCTTTATTCCCTTACCTACCGCCTTTGCTCCCCCTAATCGACTGTCGACTGAGATGGGTCTATTAGTAGTGTTGGGCCTACTGCTACGAGCCCTAAAGAAGTTGGACCTTCTTTGTCTCTCTACTTTTAAGGCTAACTAAATAGCCTCATCAAGTGTGGTATAGCACTGCAACTCAACAATACACGCTATCTCATATTTTAGACCTGAGACAAATCGTGCTATAGTTTGTTTCGGAGGCTCAACAGACCCATACCTAATCATAAGGGTCTCAAATTCCTGCGCATAATCATCCACTGTTTTGCCCCCCTGCCTCAAAGTTTGCAGTCGCATAAACAGCTCCTATTTGTAGTGCTCAGGAATGAACCTTTTCCTTAACAACCTCTTCATATCCCTCTAGGTCTGAACCTCAGCCTCTCCATCCCAACGCCTATTGATGATCAGATTCTTCCACCAAAGTGCAGCATACCCTACAAATTCAACAGCAGCCAATCTGACCCTGGTACTGTCATCAATCTCATAACATTTGAAGAGACCTTCGACCTTATCCTCCCAGTCTAGGTACTCATCTACTGATCCCTTACCATCATAGGATGGCATCTGTAGTTTCACATACTCCAAACCCCGAGGTGGCCTGAAATCCCTATTCTGATTTAGGTTGACCCCAAAATTGTCATCTCTTTCTTCCACTACTCTGTTTCAATGAGGGTTTTGTAGAGCTACTCGAGGTGGTGCTGGTTGGTTTACCACTGGTGGTTGTGGTAAAGTCATCTTGTCAACTTTAGTTGCTAGTGTAGTAACCATAGTAGTAAGCTCCTGAAGTTGTTCCTCCAAAGTTCTTCTGCCTGCCACATTACGACCATGTCCTCTACCAACCTGGCTATTGGCTTCTTCACCCAATCCCCCATTCACACTATCATTAGACATATTTGTAGATTCTTGTATGTTGTTCCTCAAAATGATATGATTCAAGGGTATACACTTCCACTACTATACTTCCCTAAACTCCACACAATAGTAACAACAAAAGACAAACAAACAAACCCACTTAATGTTACAATTTATAATTACAACTCATGTGTAATACTCTTCTCCATAAAGCCACAAGTACATGGTGCAGCAAAAATTAATTTCCACAAGTACACTCCACGGCAACACACAAGCAACAACTACAATTAAGATGTAACACTTCCACGGCAAAAACAAGGTGAATAATGAATACAAGTAGTCTTCAACTTCCACGGCAAATAATGAAGACAAGAGATTAATAAGTAGCTTTCCAAAAATGAATTCTGAATCCCACTATAGGCAGCAACTTTCAATTTGAAATTCAAATAACTTCACTTATTGCAAGCCTTCCTCAATTGGTAACAATGAATTCAAATTCAAATAGCAATCATTTAACTCCCACAACTTAATTGCATATGATTTGAATTCAAATAATTCTTCACTAATAAACTTAATGTAATCTGCAAATTATACTTCACAAATTCAAAATTACACAATGGAATTTAAACAACAAACTTCACAACTCCTCACGCTACAAGCTACTTCACGACAACAATTGGTAAGTTTCACAATTTCAAAAAAAATTGCTAAAGTAACTTCACTTTGTACTTCTGCTCTTCCAAGTGAATTAGTGTCCACAAATAGATATAATAACCTTCCCAAATCAACTCCAACAACCAGCAAATCAAATCCCAATCCAAAACAATTTCGCAATATCAAACAACAACAACAACACAATTTCGGTTTTCACTTAATCAACCCTATTTGATGATCACTTCCACGAAATTGAATACAACCAATTCCCTTCTCTCAACAAGAGCTCTGATACCAAAAAGATGATGTACCCAAACATACTTAAAAGCACATCTAAAAGACTTAAGAAAAACTATCTCAAGTCAAGGCAAAATCGAATCCAAAAATGGTACTTTTCCAATGAACCCTAATGATGAAATGATGAAATTCAAATGTCCAATGATATAATCAGATTACCACAATGAAAATGCCTTCTAAAAACACTCTAATTTCATGTAATCCACGCAAATAAAACCTTAATTTGACAAGTAGAAACCGTAACAAAATAATCCCTTTCAAATAGTGTAGAACACGTTTTCAATGGAAATCCTCAAAGATGAATTGGATCAATTTGATAATTCCTTCAAATAAGCATATGAATTTGTGAATACAACAAGTAATTCTGACCAAGAATGTTCTAATCTAACCCTAGATATTACACACTAGAGAAGAAAAAGAAAACACAACAAGTAGGAATTGATATGACTCACAAATTCCAATTGTTGCACTCGCCACAATTTCAACTCTTGGGATTGAAATTGATAAGAGTTGGAACCAAGGTATGAACCCTAATTCTCACGTGAAAGGAGGTGTTTATTCTGCCAAATGATTAGCCTCCAAACCCAATACTTGCTACTTCTAGGGTTAAAAAGTGCTCAAAATTACAAGTTTGCCACTTTTAAGGTGGCTAACCCTAAATGAAAGTTACAAAGAAATAAAAGTGTCCCAAAACCAAAAATACAACCAAAATAGTTCAATAAACATTTACAAGATACAAAATAACATAAATCTTCATGTTCCAATGCCTTAGAATAGAGAACAATCGCAGCGGGCCTTTGATTGTTACCCAGAAAAATGTTCTGTGTCCAACTGAAGTTGTAGGACATTTTAGCCTCCCATGGAGATAAATAATTGTACCTATAAGATTATTATCAAAGTTTATTAAAAATAAAGACATAAGATAAAATATGAGCAATTTGGTCAATCATCCAAATTGGGTTCTGAAGAGGTTGATAGTGCTAGAATTTTTCCCATCAATTGAACTTAAAGTATGGAGTTTATATATTTGCTTCTAATATTGTTCTTCCCAATAGATAGCTTTGAAACGTTCACCAAATCTTCTAACGGCTTCTTTGTTGTATGGATAAGATTAATATCCCTATAAAAGATTTGAAAACGTTATCTAAAAATTCAAATTTTTAAACTCTTGTGATATTGAGATATCATTGATATTTATCTTCATCCAAATCTTTAACAACCTTATATAGAAAAGCTTCAGTTTGAAAACCAAAGATCCCTCTTTATGCAAATAAGCTTCAACTAATAAACCATATTTGTCATACTTATCTTTATCTTGCTCTTCATTAGTTGATATTTATGTTGAGATATATCTTTAAATATCTTAATCCGTCATCTTAAAAAAAAAAAAAAAAAAAAAAAAAACTTTGTTGCAACTCTTCAATGAAATATTCCCATGGATTATTAATCCTCCTTGTGTTGAACGAATTAAGTGCATTACCCAAATACACTTAATTAGTTGAACTAGGGCTTCAAATAAATCAAACTTGTGTTGAAGATAGATAATAACCGTATGACCATACATTTTGCAAACCAAAGTATCAAACTGTCTATTTATGTGCCTACTGAAATGTCTAACAAATTGTCTTGTTAACTATTAGATGAAGTGTTTGTAAACTACTATCTACTTAAGCATTTGTGAGATTGAATACTTTTTTTCGATACACTTAAAAAAAATTCATTAGATATCTTATGACCTTTTTGTTATTATTATAACTTATTTCAAAGAACTCAACATTTTCTCCCTTTTTTATGATAACAAAACCTTATTCAAGTAATAAACTTATATAGTATATTAAACATTTATGAAATAGGTTTATCATTAACTTTTCCTTCTCCCCCTTTTTGTTATTAGACAAGCAATACATATTACTCCCCCTCAACATATCATATAAATTGATAAGCTATTGAAAGAATAGAATTAAAAGCATAAACATCACTAAACAAATAAACTATACAAATCAACAATTAGAAACAATGATTAGCATGAGTCTTTAAAAGTAAAACAGTTAAGAACATCAATGCAAAAAGAAATAATTTTTCTTTTTCTTTAAAGGTTTGACAAATTTTCTAGCAGTTGTCTTAACCTTTCTCCTAGTCATTTTGGAACTAGTCCATCTTCAAATTACTTTTCGATGGGATCATGGTTGGTTTCAGTAGGAGGTAGAGCTGGCTATGGTTTTAATGGTTCAGTAGGAGGAGGAGGTTAAACAGATTGTTCGGCAAGGGGTTTAAATTGAGTAGTTCAGACTAGTTCAAGAACAGGTTCGGGATTAGGTTCTTAAAGAGCTTCAAGTATAGAATCAATCTTAGGATTAATTGTAGTAGTTTCTTACTTAGCTTGATCCAAAACCTCGGTCCCAACACTTTAAGATAGAGTATCCATGTTTTGTTTACATATTGAAACAGTGTCTCCAGCCTCATTATTACAATTTTGTTAATTTTCTTGAACAATATTCTTTGGAAAATTATGTCCAATCATAGTGGGAGTTGGTGGAAGTTGTCTATCAAATTTTTCTTCACTAGGTTTGGGAGTAACTAACTCCATCATGGATTTTATCCCCATAAAACGATTCTTTATAAAATTTTCTAAATCTGAAATCTTACTTTTTAGACTTATTGTTAAGTTCTCTAATTTAGTTTTGATATTAACAAAAGAGGATTAATGTGTAACGTATGTCTGAGCTCGTCAGAAGTTGTTCCAAAAGATAATAAGTGAATTTTTCTAAATTGAACAAAGAGACAAAAGCTTGTTTAGAACCTTCAAAAGTGTTATATAGACTATTTTTGTTCTGACAGAAGGTGTTTTAGAAGTTGTGTAGTGTATCCGTAGTTCTCGTGTTAACCTTTCAAAAGCACTTTCAGAACCTTTACAATAGGAAAACAGTTGACAGGTTTGTTTCAGAAGCACTTTTAGAACCTGCACAACAGGAGAACTGTTGACAAGTTTTGCTTCAGAAGCTCTTTTAGAACCTTCCATGCCTATCACGAATTTTTTCCAAATTTCGTTCTAATTTTTATATTGATAGTTTTTAATAAATTTCAAGGCCTAGCTCCACGTGTCAAGTATATTTGAGTAATATACTTGATGTGTTTTACTAAAGTTTGATTTTATATCATGGGGTTTTTAATTTACATAAAGTTTTACAAGATTTTATTCAAAGATTTTATTTTATGATAAAGTGAGATCATATAAGATTTACAAGTTTTATCAAGATTTAAATCTAGATATTTGTGCTATATTTTGGGAGATCCAACAGTTACAAAGATAAGGATAAGAAATATGGTTTGTTACATGAAGATATGGTTCCACAATATATGGGATATCAAGATAAGGTTCCACAATGTGAGGGATATCTTCAACAAACTTGATCCAAGAAATATCTCCAAAGAAGATCTTGGTTAAACTGATTTATCCAAGCTTATCCTCATCATAAATATCACGGAATGCAGATCCTCTCCAACAGATTCAACTTATTTTTGAAATAAAAAATTTCAAAAATAAATTCAAGCTTGTCACGTAGAACTCCATGAACGATACATTCTCAAAAGTAACCGTTATGTTCTCTTTATAAAAAGAGTGTTCATTTCAAATAAAAAAGAAGGGGAGAGAATGTTCTTCTGAGAAAAAAAAAAAAAAGCACACGGAAAAGAAAAGGCTCATTCATCTTCAAGCGCAATTTTTTTTTTTCATATACATGTGATCTAATTTATAGAGGAAATTTGACATTCCCCATTGTTATTGTAATTCCTTTCTTGTATAAGGAATTGATAATTGTTTCATCACTGTAGTTTGAGTGATTAGCTTAGTGAAGAAGTTAGAAAGACTCAGCAGTAAGACTTCGCCTTGAAGAGGCTTATTTTGTACACTTTCAATTTGTTTGATATAGTGAAACACAACCAGTATAGACAACCGGAACCCCGGCGTAGAGCTGGAAGAGAGGACTAATACTCGAGGTGGAACCTCTATAAATCTTTGAGCATTCTATTCTTCTCTACTTGTTTTATTTATTGCACATTATTGTTCTTCATTTTTGTTATTCACATCATTTTATTAGTCAAGAGTTTTTGAATGATTTGCAAAAATTGAAATTTTAAGTAATTAATCAATTTACCCCCTCTTGATTAATCTAATCGGGACCAACACTTATACCTCATTATTAGTCCCAGCTTCAAAATCTTTTTTCTTAAGAGTAGGGGATTTTGGAATAACTTCTACTAAACTGTCTGTAGAAGTATCTGATATAACTATAGGTCCATCCCTTATCTCCAAATTTTCCTTGCCAACCTTCCTCCTTATCTTTCTTTCTTATTTAGTAACTTTTTCCTTTCGTTTCATTTTCCTACTCTTTTTCAAAAGTTCATCCTTATCATTTTTCTTTTTCTCTTTACTAGTTGCTCCTCCTTACACAATAGACATCCATTCAAGAATATCTCTTCTTAAATTTTTATAATCCATATATACTACGCAATCTCCAGAGAATCAAACGTTTTTCTAAACATGTATATTCATATGATAAAGGATCCCTTCAATAATTTTCTTAACAAGAATTCTAATATAATCCTCCTAATGTGCTCAATGGGATCAAACACATAACACAAGAACAAATGGAATAAACCAATCACCAAGACTACTAAAATGGCGTAAATCCCTTAAGCAAAAGGCTTCCATGCAAATGACAAATTCCAATAGCAATTGAATAATCACAATAACAACACAATTTAGGATCTAATTCCACTAAAATTGCGTGAAATCCAATAATAGAAAAGAACCCTAAAATGGTGTGACAAAAAGAACAAATAAGAACAATCCAATCACAACTAGATATGAAACACTAGTGTGAATTGGAATCAACTTAAGGAATTGATATTACTCACAAATCCTTAAGTTGCCACTCGCCACAATCCTTAAAGAATTGATAAGAGTCTTATGAAATTTAGAGCATGGAACCCTAATTCTCACGTGAAAGAGGCAGCAACTTTTTTACCACTCAACCATCTCCAACAAACCCTACTTTAGCAAGTATTTATACTTGTTCCACTTAGGGTTAAAATGACAAAATAATTACATCTATGCCACTTAAGCGGCCAGTCCTAAATCCACAAATACAACCAAATAAAATGTCCCAAAAATCTTCCAAAATAAATTACAAGTACAAAAGATAATAATCTCCAAAGAGTCGGTTCGTCGAGTCAATGTTGATCACGGTGGGCCATTGGATGTGAATCTGATGATGTCCTTAATTTGATCAATAGTGTAGGTCATGTGCCATCCTATGAAGACTGATCATTGTACATGATAGATTACCTTTCAAACTTTATTAGATAAAGAAAAAAAGTGTATACATGCAAGTGATTTAGATCATCATCCAAATCAAGTTCCCTAACCATCAAGATCATAGGGTAGATTCCCATCATCTCTTTAGGCCTCTAAAAGACTTGCCCTTAAATCTAGAGGGTCACTTCTTAGACTGAACCCGGATGCCTTTGTCGCCCTGTTTGCCTGATTATTAGAAGAAACAAAAGTAGTCCTAACCTGCTCTTGGAAATCATGCACCTCTTATGGAGACATAGGTGTTAATACTATTCGAGACCCTCCCTTTCAAAACATGTAAGTGTTTCTGAATCTGTCATGTAACACCTTCCTATCAAACATCCAGGGTCTAGCCAAAAGTAAATAAAAGGCACGCATGGCAATCACATCATACAAGATCTCATCATGATATTTCTTTCCAACACTTACTGGCACCTTTACCCTTTGTGTAACATGTATACTACCCCGATTTTCCAACCAATGCAAGTTATAAGGACTAGGATGTAAACTAGTGCATAGTTGTAATTTGTCTACCAATATAGTAGATATGACATTAGTATAACTACCACTATCAATGATCAGTACATAAAGGTTACCTCTAATCCCGCAAGAAGTGTAGAATATGTTCTCCCTCTGTTTATCCCTAGCATCTTGAGATAAAGTTAGAACCCTGCACAATACATTAATTGGTAAATACTGTTCATCTGTTCCCTCCTCATGTGTTTCAGCAGTCTAATCATCATAGTATTCCTGCAATGCTATAGATAGGTCTATAGGCTCGATTGGTTCTTTCTCATCCTCATCCTTTTCTCCAGCACCCTCCATAATTGTCATGACTCTCTTATTATGACATTATGCCGCTATATGCCCAAATCCCATGCATTTAAAACAATTAATTTAGCGCAATTTCCCACTAGTGGTTCCTGGTACAATTTGCCTAACATCAGGTCCTATTACCTCTTTACCATTCCTAGAAGTCATTTTCTCCCTGTTTGTGCTAGGGGTAGCTCTGTTCACTGCCTTGATTGACTCACCTACTACCTTCAGTCCTCCTAATTGACCATCAGGTCCCATGGGTCTGTTAGTAGCATTGGGCCTGCTACTAGTAACCCTAAATGGGTTGGATCACCTTTGCCTTTCCACTCTCAAGGCTAGCTGTATAGCCTTGTCAAGTGTACTGTATCTCTATAGCTCAACTATACATGCAATCTCATATTTCAGCCCTGATACAAAGCGTACTAGGGTTTTCTCTAGAGGCTCTACTGGCCCACATCTAATCATCAGGGTTTCAAATTCCTATACATAATCATCAACTATTTTGCCTCCCTACCTCAAAGTCCAAAGGCGCATAAGCAGTTCCTGCCTGTAGTGTTCAAGAATGAACCTCTTCCTCAAAACCCTCTTCATATCCCTCCATGTATGAATTTCAGCCTCTCTATCCCTATGGCTATTGATCACTAAATTCTTCCACCACAAGGTGGCATACCCTATGAACTCAACAGCAACAAGTCGAACTCAGGTATTGTCATCAATTTCGTAGCACTCAAAAAGGCCTTCAACCTTATCTTCCTAATCTAGATAATCACTTGCCGAACCCTTGCCATCATCAAAGGAAGGCATCTGCATCTTCACATACTCTAAACCCCTAGGTACCTTGAAATCCCTATTTGGGTAAAGATTAATCCCAAAATTATCATCTCCCTCATCCCTATAAGGATGATGATCTCCCTCCATTCTTCTTCCCAAGTTCCCTCCTCCTACTGCTCCTTCTCTCTAGATGTTTTGTGGAGCTACTCGAGGTGGTGCTTGAGGATTTACCACTGGTGGTTGTGGCATTGTCATCCTGTCAATACTTGTTGCTAATGTAGCAACAATAGTAGTAAGTTCCTGAAGTTGATCTTCCAAGTTTCTTCTACTTGCAGTTTGATGACCCTGTCCTCTACCATCCTGGCTATTGGCCTCATTGCCAATTCCCCCATTTACAATGTCATTTGACATGATTGTGATTTGCTAAAGTACAATCCCACAATTTGCAGCACACTCCTTTAACAACACCAAATCACAATAACATGTTTAAACAACCACACTAATACACAATGATATCCACGTTGCAAGAGGTCAAGACGCAATGAAATATTTCTTAGCACTTCAAGTAAAGTCAAATAAATGAAGCACGAACAATCACTTCCAAGTAGTTAAGTTATTACTTTCACACTTTTAATGTTGGTTTTTTAATTCAAACTTCACTACTCTAACCTTCCTTTCTTGCCACGGTTTCACACCACAAATAATCACAATATGCGGCACCTTACACTACACTCAAATGCAAAATTCACACCGCCACTTACTCCTCTCACTCACAGTGCAAGCACTCACCACCACTACATACACCACGTTCTAATCCCCTTCACTCAACACACAAACACAATGCCACACACACATACCCTTCACTCACGGTGCAGCACACACACATACACTTCATGTTACACTTCTCCACTTCAAATACAATTGCATACCGCAACTTATACAAAAAAGGCAACACACATTCAAATTCAAATTTCTTCATTTATTGCAACCTTTCCACAATTGGTAAGAAGCAACTTTCAAATTCAAATGACCACACAATAACTTCTACCACTTAATGTTTGTTTTGAAAACCAAATAGTTTCCATATACTCCATGCAATTCAATTCTGAAAAATGCACAATTGTACTCCCTATGTTTGAAACAAACAAGCAAGGATTATACTTTCACTTTCTTCACAATTGAGGTACTTCCTAATTCTGAATTTTGAATCAAGAAATGCACTTCTACTCCTTCCCTTCACAGAAATTCTTAACAACAAGAAGCTATAACAAAACCTCCAATTCCACTTCAACAAACAACAATTTCAACTTCTCAGCAATACAATTAAGCAACTCAATCCTCAAACATACAATTTCGGATCAAAAATGAAGAACCCTAATTGACAATGAAGATCACGAAATCAACCAACACTAAATCCTTTCTCTTAACTTGAGCTATAATACCGAATGATGATGTGCTCAATAGGATCAAACACATAACACAAGAACAAATGGAATAAACCAATCACAAAGACTACTAAAATGGCGTGAATCCCTTAAGCAAAAGGCTTCCACGCAAATGACAAATTCTAATAGCAATTGAATAATCACAATAACAACACAATTTAGGATCTAATTCCACTAAAATTGCATGAAATCCAATAATAGGAAAGAACCCTAAAATGGCGTGATAACAAGAACAAATAAGAACAATCCAATCACAACTAGATATGATACACTAATGTGAATTGGCATCAACTTGGGGAATTAATATTACTCACAAATCCTTAAATTGTCACTCGCCACAATCCTTGAAGAATTGATAGGAGTCTTATGAAATTTAGAGCATGGAACCCTAATTCTCAAGTGAAAGAGGCAGTAATTTTTTTATCACTCAACTATCTCCAACAAACCCTACTTTAGCAAGTATTTATACTTGCTCCACTTAGGGTTAAAATGACAAAATAATTACATCTATGCCACTTAAGTAGCCAGTCCTAAATCCACAAATACAACCAAATAAAATGTCCCAAAAAACTTACAAAATAAATGGTTCAAAATAAATTACAAGTACAAAAGATAATAATCTTTAAAGAATCAATTTATCGAGTCAATGTTGATCACGACAGGCCATTAGATGTGAATCTGATGATGTCCATAATTTGATCAACAGTGTAGGTCATGTGCCATCCTGTGAAGACTGATCATTGTACTTGACAGATTACCATTCAAACTTTATTAGATAAAGAAAAAAAATCAATATATGCAAGTGATTTGGAACATCATCCAAATCAAGTTCCTTGACCATCAAGATCGTAGGGTAGATTCCCATCACCTCCTTAGGAAACCTTATCCTTTTCTCTTTTAAGAGAAACATAATCAAATTTCCATATGTTTTTTTTTTCTTTATTTTCAAACAAATTTTTCAAAATTTCATTTGCCACATCGACACTCTTTCCTTTAGTTATTCCTAATATAATTTTTGCTTCATCCACAAAGATATATGTTCTACTTCCAATTCTTAGCAAAACACATGAACTAACTACCTTACGTAACATCCTAACTAACAAAGATAATCGAATAACAAGCTTGTCTCCTTGTGATTCAATCTCAAAATCATCATTCAAATATTGAAACAACTCCAACTTTTCCATGTTTAGTACATCTTCGTCATCACTTTCATTCTTAAGTTCAAAACAATGAATTAGATCATTCTTAATAATTTCAATATGCTAATCACACATATTCGATTTTAACCTATCTTTCTTTCTTGAATCTAAATTTTCATAAAATTCTGCAATTACTTGTTCGAGCATAGTATACCTTAGATTACATAGTTTCTAGCAACCAATTTTATCTAGCATCACATTAACATGAAAATTGTTCTTAATAAAAAATTCAAAGTCTAAAGACATGAAATTCATAATTTTCCCTTTCAACAATACAAACTTCCAACAAAACTAATGTCTAGGGTTTACCTTTTTCTTTCTTTCCAAAGTGTCTGTAGAACTTCTTTTTCACTCTTAGAATCACTGTCTATCGCAATCTCCTCCAACCAGCTATTGTCGGGTTTTTTCTTATTCCTTATTATATACAATTTCTTGAGATTTTTCTTAATTGGGGTGTAACAACATGGATAATTCCTCATCTTGAATTTTGATGGTGGTTTTATCTTTCTTTTTTGCTTTAGAGGGCATTGTGGATGCTCTAGTGGATTTTTATACCATGGTCATGGACAGAAGTTAAGGAGAGAGAGAGAGAATGTGTGTTGAGAGTAATAGAGAGAGAGGAGGGAGTTTTGAATCTTTAATTTTTGAAAAAGTGTTTTTAAAGAAGGAGTTGTGGCTTGTGTTGGTTAAAATAACGATTGAAATAATATCTATTTCATTTCTAATAAATTCAAATCTATTTTTATCCAATGGTTTTGTAAATACATCAACCAATTGAAATTCAGTATTAACAAAATCAAGATTAATATCTCCATTATTAACATGATCTCTTATAAAGTGATGCCTTACTTCGATATGTTTAGATCTAGAATGATTAACTGGATTTTTTGTAGGATTAATAGCACTTGTATTATCACATTTTATTTGAATATTTTTACACATAAAACCATAGTTACATAATTATGTTTAATCCATAGAACTTGAGCACAACAGTTCCCAATTGAAACATATTTTGCTTTAGCTGTTAATAAGGTAACAGAATTTTGTTTCTTGGATGACTAAGATACAAGCTTATCCCCTAAAAATTGACAAGTTCCCGAAGTAATTTTTCTGTTCATCTTGCAACATAAATAATCAGCATCTAAATATCCTATTAAATTAATATTTTGATTTTTAGGGTACCAAATTCCTAATTTTATAGTGCAAGATATATGTTTGAAAAGTCTTTTTATAGCTATTAAATGTATTTCAGTTAGATTTTTTTGAAATCTAACACACACACAAAAAGCAAACAATATGTCTAGTCTAGATTTAGTTAAATATAACAAAGATCCAATTAAACTTCTATAAAGTTTTTCATGTACCTTTCACCAGAGATGTCAAGATCTAACCTTATCGAAGTTGATAAATGAGTAACAACTCCTTTAACATTTTCAAATCCATTTTTTTTTTTTTAGCATTTGCTTAGCATACTTTTCTTGGTAAATAAATATTCTTGAGAGGTTTGCTTGATTTGCAATCCAAGAAAGAAATTTAACTCTCTCATTAAGGACATCTCAAATTTAGCCTACATTAATTTTGAAAATTCCTTATACTTCATTAATAGAATGGAAAATAATATCATCTACATAAATCTATACTAACAAAATATCTTTGTTGAAATGTTTAATAAAAAGAGTGGTGTCGACTTTTCCTCTTGAAAAATTATTTTTTATTAGAAAATCACTTAATCTTTCATACCAAGTTCAACGAGCCTGTTTTAAACCATAAACAGCTTTTTGTAATTTAAAAACAGAGTCTTCTTTTGATGAATCTTCAAATCCTAGGGGTTGTTCTATAAACACTTCTTCTTTGATATATCCATTTAAAAAAAAACACTTTTTATATCCATTTGAAGTCTTCCTAACAAGCATAAGCTAATAATAGTCTAATAGCTTCTAATCTAGCAACAAGAGTATAAGTTTCATTGAAATCAATACCTTCTTCTTGTGAACATCCTTTCGCTACAAGCCTTGCTTTATTTTTTACTATCTTACCTGGTTCATCAAGTTTATTTTTGAAAACCCATTTTGTTCTAATAATGGATTTGTCCTTTAGTCTTGGAACCAGTGTCCATACCTAATTTCTTTGGAATTGTGCTAATCACTTTTGCATGGCATTAATCCAATTACTATCTGTCAAAGCCTCATTCACATTGTTAAGCTCAATTTCAAATAATAAAGAAAATTAGTTTGTTGTAACTTTGATCTAGTTTTGACTCTAGAATCTATTTTCTAAGCACATGTTTTAGGGGATGATATGACTTAAATTTCCAAGGTTTAGAAGATTTGGTTACAACCTATTTAGGTTCAATAGTACCTTTAGGCAAATTGTCTAAGTGATTATCTAACATACCTTCTGTAGAAGTGTCTATTGAATAGTCTACCCAACTATCTGACTAACCTTCTTCTTTAGGCTCGATTAAACCTTCTGTTTTAGGTTTCATAGGTACTTTAGCCATATCTTGTAAACCTTGTTGTTGATTTATATATTTATCCTTATTCTATTTATTTATAACATCATCACTATCATCTGTGATTGGGTTATCAATAAACTTGAGATTTATAAATTCTTCTACTAATCTAATGACTTGATTAAAAATATGAAAAGCCTTACTAACTGTTGAGTAACCAAGAAAAATTCTCCCATTAGCTCTATCATCAAATTTATCAAGATTTTGTCTAGATTTCTTGATGAAGCATTTAGTTCTGAATATGTGAAAATATGAAACATTCGGCTTTCTATCTTTATACATTTCATAAGCTATTTTTTGCATCAAAGGTCTCACATAAACACAATTAGAAATATATCAAGATGTAGATATTGTTTCATCCCATAAATATTTAGGTGCATTACTTTCATTTAGCATGCTTCGTGCCATTTCTTGTAAAAGTCTATTTTTCCTTTCTATTATTCCATTTTGCTGTGGAGTATATGAAGTAAAAAAATTATGTTTTATTTCATTTTTCTCACAAAACTCGATAAAACTTGCATTTTCAAATTCTTTACCATATTATTGAAAAACCCCTTTCATTTTGAACTTGTTTTGAAAAAGTTTCAAAGGCATCAAATGTATCACTCTTGTTTCTAAGAAATAAAACCTATGTAAAACGTGAAAATTCATCAACTATTACCAAACCATATTTATTACCTTTTAAGCTCAAGGTTCTTGTTGAACCAAAAAGATCAAGATATAGAAGTTTTAAAGGTCTTTTTGTTAAAATAACATTTTTAAACTTATGAGAAACTAAAACCATTTTATTTTTCAAATAAGTATCATATTTAATATCTTTAATAGGAGAAATTTTTGGTAAATCAATAACAAGTTTGTTTGTTTTTTTAAGTTTTTCTAATTGTAAAAAATTAACATGTCCAAGTTTTTTGTGCCAAATAAAGTATCTTTCAACATCTACTTTTGATGGTTCAACCATATAAATATTTCTTTTTCGAAATCCTTCAAATAGTTTTTCTCCATTTTGATCAAAAGCTTCTATTTTGTCTTTTCCAAAAATTATTTTATAACCTTTATCACAGAGTTAACTAATACTTAAGAGATTGTGTTTCAAACCTCTTACTAGAGAGACATTTTCAATTGTACTATAGGGAAAGCCTATTGTACTAATTGCTATTATTGTTCCTTTACTATCATCACCGAACTTGACATAACCTCCTCTTTTCCATTCTAGGTTTGTGAACAATGAAACATCTCTTGACATCTATCGTGAGCACCCACTATTTAGGTACTACAATCCTTTTAGCTTTGTTTCATGTTTCTACACTTACAAAAGAAATGATTAAACTCTTTTAGGAACCTAGACTAGCTTAGGCCCACCATACTATAAGCTCAAGTTGTTTTGATTTTTTACTTATTGTTGGTTGAGCTTGTTATTTTTGTAATAATAGAATTTTTCCATGTTCGTAGTTGTTACAAAAGTAGCACACATAAGTATTAGATCTTGTTGGCCTTCTTTGGTATTGATATAAACTTGCCATTCTTTTATGATAACTATATGATCTAGCATAGCCACAATAATACCTTCTATAATTCCTTCTATAGTTATGTCTGTATATCTATCTATAGTTCTGTTTGGGATAATTTCCAATATTCTTTTCATTTTGTGTAATAGACTTGCTTTCTTTTATATTTTCATTTTTATTTTCCCTCTTACTTGTATCAACATCATCTTTAATGCCTAGATCTCTTTTCCTTTAACAAAAACAATTTTCTTAGCTTACTTTAAGGACTCAGCCTTATTATATCATAATCGTTCTTTTCAGTTACTCATTCTTTAAGATAATACTAACATTTGTAAATTTTTTTCACTTTCAAAAAACTTAGTAAACATTGAACTCGTTTTTTTTTTCTTTTAATTCATCAACTCTTACATTAGGCTCTACAATCTCCTTTCTTAAGGTATTATTTTCATTTGTCAACATATCTTATGCTTCTTGTAAGCTTTTATTATCCATATGTAAAACTTCCATGTCATTTTTAAAAGTATCATTTTCATCAAGAAACAACACATTAATCTAATATATAGATTCTTTCTCATTTCTCAAAGATTCAATCTTTTCATTTACCACAAATAGAGCCTTTTATAGTTGTTCAACTTGTTTTCTAAAGCTAACAAGCATATCACTCTTAGATTCAAAAGATACCTTAGATAAAGCCATGAAACAAAGATTTACCTCTTCTTCACTGTCTGATGCATTGTTTGACTCATCAAGATCACTCCATGTTGCCATTAAGGCTTTTTGTTTCTTCTTGTATTTCTCCATCTTTTTTATAACAAAAGATATTCATACGTGATATCTCCTAACTTCTTACATTTGAAGTAAACTATTTCTTCTTTTTCTCTTTCTTTCCTTCTTTTTCTTTGAAAACCTTTCCTATATTATACTTAGATTAATTAGTAGAAAGACATTTAGATTGCTCAAAATGCTTACCATTTTTCTTGAATGCTTTTGTAAATCTTCGAACCAACATCATCATTATCTTCCTCACTGTTAGATTTTTTGTCTAGCTCAATCTCTTGCTCAATAGCCTTAAATTCTATAGACTTTTAACTTTCTCATGATCATTCATATGCTTCAATTTCAATTCATATGCTTAAAGCTTTTCTCGAAGTTGACTCAAGGTTAGTTTGTCTAAGTCATGAGTTTCTTCAATTGCATTTGTCTTTGAATCCCATAAACTTGGCAAAATTCGCAAGATTTTCCGTGTAAGCTCACCATCATCAAACTTTTTACCAAGCAAAGCAAGTTCATTAGTAATCAAAATAAATCTATTAAATTTATCAAATATAGTTTCATCGAATTAGAATCTAAGCAATTCATACTCCAGCATGAGTGCTCCTCTCCTGGTATCTTTGATCATTGCAACACCTTTAAAGGTTTGACACAATTTGTCCCATATTTCCTTAGCAGATTCGCATGATGAAATCATAGCAAATACAGTATAAGAGATGCACATCATAAGCAAATTCTTTGTTGTGTTGTTTAATTTAACCTTTTTCTTTTCTTCATCAACTAGAATTGGACTATCAATGAAAATGAGCTATTAATCTCCATAATGTATGATTTCCTAAGATGTAAAGTTAGTTGCTTTAATATAAGTTTCTGTCCTGAATTTTCAATATGGAAAATTAGTGCCATCAAAGAATGGAATATGATTAGATGCAATTGTGAGTGTATTTTCTGCCATTGATCAACTCTTGTAAATAGAAAAGTTGTTTCTTTGATACTAAATGTAGGTCCCAAAATGGAAAACAAGAGGGAGAGGTGAATTATTTGTTCAAAAATTTTACTAAATTTTAATTAAATAAACGCTTTGTAATTTTCCTTTTTTTGATGAAAAATGCACGTGATAGGCTATAAGAAAATGATAGAAATTAATGTTCAATAAAATAAAGAAGACAACAATATATAGAGGTTCCTCCTAGTGAGTCAATCCTCTCTTTCAGCTTCATTACTAGAGATCCAGTCTTCCACATCAGTTGTTCCACTAATCCAATAGCCAAGAAAAGTTGCAAACACCAATAGCTCTTGCTCTATCTTTCTAGCCTACCACTCAGCTAAACACAGACTACAAGACTTTTGTAACCTCACTTTCTAAGCTAATCTTTACATGAAAAGTAAGGAAAATTTGTACATGAATGAAAAAAAAAATTAATTCTCTAGTTTATGCTCGAGTAAAACAAAGAATTATCAAATGTTTTTTGTTCTCTCTTTCCCATATATTGAACTTGAAATTTGGAGTTTATATTTTTGCTTCTAATACTACCCTTCTTGATAGATAGCTTCAAAACATTCATCAAATCTTCTAACGGCTTCATTATTGCACTGATAAGATTAATGTCCTTATATTTATGGGATTGAAAATCTTACCTAAAAATTCAAATTTTCGAACTCCTAGTTTTGCTTGTGATCTTCAGATATCATAGATATTTATTTTCATCCAAATCTTCAACAACCTTGTATAGAAAATCTTTAGTTTAAAAACCAAAGATCCCTCTTTATGCAGATAAGCTTTAGTTGATAAACCATATTTTTTATAGTTATCCTTATCTTGCTCTTTAGTGGTTGATATTTATGTCAAGATAAATCTTTAAATATCTTAATCTAACATCTTAAAAAAAAAAATTTGTTACAACTCTTCAAAGAAACATTCCCATGGTGTATTAATCCTCCTTGTGTGGAAAAAATTAAGTGTATTACCTAAATGCACTTAATTAGTTGAACTAGGACTTCAAATAAATCAAACTTGTATTGAAGATAAATAAGAACTGTATGAGCATATATTCTGCAAACCAAAGCATCAAATTGTCTATTTAAGTGTCTATTGAAACATGTAACAAATTAGCTTGTAAGCTATTAGATGAAGTGTCTATAAACCACCATTTGCTTAAGTGTATGTGAGAATGAATACTTTTGTTCAACACATTTAAAAAAAATTCTTTAAATTTCTTATAACCTTTTTGTTATCATTAAAACTTATTTCAAAGAACTCAACAAAAAGGCCTTCTCAAATTAACAATCAAGATTATTCTAATCTAACAATTAAGATCAATTCCTACTAACCATCCTTACTACCACATTAACTAAACTTTACCTACACTTACTATTATACATTGAATTAGAACAACTTAATACCTAAAATTTCTGAGTAAACCTCAACCTTGGGCCATTACTAACTAAGGTATCTTCCATGAGCCCCTACTAAGCCATAACTTGAGGCTCCTCTTAATATGCCTGTGACATTTTCCCCATCCAATCCAACAATGCCCTCATCACAACTTCTACCTTAAAACTATGTTGTCCCCATATTTCACTAATTGGAAATGAAACCTCCTAACATTCCCCCTTTTCTTATTATTAGAGTGAGCTATCCTCATCTTTCCTAATCCATCTTCCCCTATTTGGTCTTCCACTTGCTTCAACGAGTCTCTAAACCTTAGCCTCCGTAGGGTCTTAAGATCAACTTCCCCTAAAATCTCCCTTACCAAAGATAGACCTTCCTAGATGACACTAACTTGACTATTTTATCCCACTTTATGGGTTGTAATACTATGATGAACTTTGTGGCTTTACTAGTGATGTAGCCATAGATCTATATAATCAAGCCTTAAGGACTTAACTTATGTTTTATAGATGAAATAGAAGAAAATAGAGGCTTAAAGATGTACATGACCATGTTCTTTAGGTCTGTTCATGTACACAACCATTATCTTGGGGGGTGTTCTTTTAGGCTTGTTCCTTAATCATGTTGATGAAGGGAGATGATGGTCAAAAGGTACATGGGCTAAAGCATGGTTGTGTTTTGAAGGCATGCTAAGTTACATGACATCTATTGAATGTAAACAACCATGTACATGACCATGTTCTATTTAAACTTGTCTATTTATTTTATTTTATTTTAAGATTTTTTATTTACAGTTTTTCCATTAGTTAGGGTTTCCTATTTTACTTTAGGGATGTGAGGGTTTTTCTATAAATACTCTCTTATAACTTTGTTCATCAGTTAGTGAATTTAACCTTTGAATAAAATCCCTTAAGAGTTTCTCTCTATTCCTTTTGTCCTATCAACTCATATTAAATTGTAGAGATGACCCTTGATCTCAATTGGTTGTGCGTAATATCAATTAATTAACTCTACAAGCCCATTTAGTTATAATTTATATGTTATATCAAATTGTAATTGAACATAGTTCGAATTGATCCTTTAGTGTGTCATATCCTTTGGATTAATTCATCCATATTCTTTTTTTTCTATTCATACTCATATAGAAAATTCCAAAAAAAAAAAATCCTTGTTTTACACCTTAAAGTTGAAAAAAAGCTCAAACGTTTAATTTGTTAGACGACATTAACAGATGTCCAGATCCAATTACTAGATCTAGAGCACATCATAATTTAGTATCAGAGCTAAGGTGCAACATGCTTTAGGTGAGCATTTAGTTTACACACTTTAATTGTTGCAATACTCAAGCACCTTGTAGAGATCTAATTTTGGAAGAAGAAAAAATATTGTAGGCACGGTAGCAACCCTTAATAAACATTGTTTAATTCTTTAATTAGGTTTTTAGATTTAAAAGATATGGCCTATGAAAGTAGATATGGATCTAGAATTACCTATATCCTGAACATAACAAAGAGAGTATAATTAGTAAGCAGCTCCAAGATTCTGCTAGTGAATGGTGGAAAATGTGAAGATGTAAAAGATTTCTAATGAGGAAGACCTTACATGGAATTCAATGAAGCACTTGATGCGGAGAAAATATGTTCTACCATATTGTGTGTATGAAAGATTGTTGAAATTAAGGATCACATGAATGTGAAAGAGTACGCTCGAGAATATAAGAATCTTTTGAGACGAAGTTAGATGAGCCTCACAGATGTACCACAAAAAGATTTGTGAAGAGTTTGAATTACAAAATAGCCAGAGCCATCGAATCTCTTAGATTTGTGACATTAAATGAGGTTATCTAAGAAGCACTAGGGTTGGAATCTCTCCATTTAGTAAGGTCCTCTATGTCAGATGTGTTGAGTCAAATAGAAAAACTACATTGATGCATTTGTCCACTGTAGGTATGTTGTTTAGCCCATTTTTAAGGTATGTTAATATTAAGTACAATGTGTTAACCATGCACTTTCATTTAGGCCAATAATCACTATTGATGGTACACATCTTTATGGAAAATACAAGCATAAGTTACTCATTTCCATAGGCATAGGTGGTGTAAATCACATTGTACCGCTAGCTTTTGCATTGGAAAACGAAGAGTGTGAGGACACTTAGAGTTGGTTCTTAAAGTGTGCTATATGGTACATCATAAAGGATCACCCACATATATATTTAATATCTTATCGACATGCTAGCATAAAGGTTATAGTTAAGGGCAAGTATGCAATATGGCTACGTCATTAGCCATTATGTTGGTGCATTCACGATGTTACAAGTAACTTCAACAAGCACACAAAAAAAAAATCAATGCAAAGAACTATTGATGAAAAAGGTGGCATACTAGATGTAACCCATAAGTTTAGGCAATATTATGAAGTGGTTAGACAAATAACTCTAGTGCTGAGTAAATATTTTAGAACCTAAAATCTAGAAAAATGAATCCTAGCTTATGATGGAGGGCTTCAATATGGTCATGGCATGAAAAATATTACAAAGAGTTATAATGCTACTTTAAAGGATGCTAGGAATCTGCATGTTGCTATGTTGGTGAAGAAGGCCTTTTATAATTGCAACGAATTCTTCAATAATCGAATGTCAGATGTATCTTTAGCAGTATCCAATGGTGAGGTGTTCACTTCTTATGCTACAAGAAAGTTTGAGAGATGGTGGAAAGTAGCAAGTACCCACCATGTCATTATATTCAATTACCTTGACCAGATTTTTGAAGTCATAACTACACAGCGTCCCACTTTACATGGCCAAAAAGGAGATAATAACCAAATAGTGGAACTCAAGTTGCATGCATGCACTTGTCAAAAATAGTAAACATATAGGATTCCATGTTCCCATGCCATAGCTATTATGGGTACAATGTACGTTAACGACTCTATGTATGTCGAGCATTAGTATACATGGCAAAATCAGCTATAGGTATATGGACACTCATTTAAACCTTATGTTAAAAATATCATGTGGCCCTTACCACAGTTTCTAGTGTGGCATCCAATGACACCCAACTCCCCCTCCCACCCCCAAAGGAGAAAATATGAAAGGCCTTAAAAAAAATGCTTTTAAAATGAGATGAATATTAAGGAACCATCTCTTAACCAAGAAGATCGTACCAAGAGAACATGCCCACACCATAATAGATAGAAAAACTTAAGAGCAACTAGACCCAAAAAAGTGGGTTAAATGGGCTAGCTCACCCCGATCCATGTTGGCTCGCGAGACAATGTGGGCTGACTTGCTTTGGCCCGCTTCAAAAGCGAGTCGAAAATGTAAGCTCAACCTATCTTACATGGGTTTTTAGGTTAAGTAAGCTAACTTGCTAACCTACAATTCACCCACAATAAAATTTTTAATAGAAAATTAAATATTTTAAAAGTAATAATGTATCTTTAGTTCTTTACAGCATATGCATCATACAACAATTAGATAAAACCAACAATATGTACACATTTAAACAATTTTTTAATTTAATCATAATCCATAACAATTACTCTACCTTGTATAAAGTACCTTGTCCTCAAAAGTGTTAAATGATAAAAGTAAAATAGTTTTCCCAATTAAAAAAAAAAAAGAAGAAGAAGAAGAAAAAAAGGGGTAGTAGGGGTAGGGAAAGAAAATAAGTAATTTACATATTCTTCTGTAACTTCGATTCTCCATGCTCATTTGAATTTAACCTAAATATGAGAAAAATAGTTGTAAGTTGTTAGAAATATCAACTTTAAATCCCTTTTGTCATTCCCATGAATAATACCATTATATATCTTGAAGAACAAAAACTTGAATCTCATATAACAAAGAACAAAATAACCCTAGACCACAGTTAAGTAGATGTGGCAATTACCACCAAGTCATTTTTAATAATCATACAAGAAAAAAAATCAATAAAAAGAAAGAAAAAAAAAAGCTATTGAAGCACCCATTATTCCTTCTTATTCTCTACATATCCATCAATCATCATCATCAACAACCAAATTTGAGTCCCACTTAATGAAGTTGTCCTAGCTTCTTCTTCTTCTTCTTCATCTATAATTCACCAAATCACACATATAATTAGATACAAAGGTTAAAAACTTAAAATTATACATTAAAAGAAAATTTTACCCAAATAAAATAAAATAAAACCTCCTTCACAAGCTAATCCTTGTAACCAATCATGAGTACAAATTAAAGCTTCCACATTTGTAGGAAGCATAGAATTGTGGTTAAGAATACAAGCACCAATGCTGAAAGCTAACTCAAATATTACAATAGTAATTAGAATGCCAAGCACATCAAGGGCCATCATGCACAAATCACGATACTTCTAGCTTTAAGTCTTCCAATATTGTAATACATCCAAGTCTGAGTAAAAGTTTATGTCCATTATGGGCTCATCCAGATAAAGATCCAAAGAAGACCTACTAGTAATCTCTACTTCCACTTAGCAGTACTCCCACATCATTAAGGAAAAAATTAATTAAATATCGATACATAATATGAAAGAAATATCATTAAACAAATAAATAAAGTTATTATTGAACTTACATTTAAAGTAGCAAAATCAATACCCAAAACTCTTCTAGATCTCAAGTTTTGTGCTATGCTCCATTACTCCTACCTCTAAATGTGTCTTCACCTTGAAAAGATGATCCAACTTGAAGACTTGTAGATATGTGATTTATCTTGCTCATGTCATATTCTCCAAAGAGCTTATATAACTTGTTCTTTATGTTAGCTAACATCTCTCTACAGGTGAAATGATCAATTTTATAAAGGTAAAACTTTAAAAAGTTAAACTTCATCCAAAGATCAAGGAATTCTCCAAATGCAAGGACAATACTATATTCCTTCCAATATTTATCAAACTTTTGTTTCATTTTAATACACATATCCCTTATGACAAGATCTTCACTACTTAAGTTCTCATTCAACAAACATTCGATTCTTCATACTTACCAAAAATACAAGTTCGAAGTTGGATATAAGGAACCATACATCAAATTTGTGACAGTATGAAAAAGGCTTAAAAAATTGCACATTACTTTTCCCCACTCATCCATTGATGGATAATACTTATAATAAAAATCATTCAATTGAAGGCAACAAAAAACATCTTAATACTTTAGTAAGCTATTAAGCATAAAGTGGAATTCCATCTAGTAGCTACATCCAAACATAAACCAACACTAGTATCAATGTTACCAACTTGTTCAACACACTCCCAGAAATATTTCATTCTACCCTTTGAGCCCTTAGTACTTCACACTCCCCTTTATTTTATGTAAAGCTTGATTAGCTATCGCCAACCCCTCTTTAACAATTAAATGAAGAATATGGGCACATCTAATATGGAAAAACTCACCACCACATAGCAAACTATTTTGTAAGTTAAGTTGCTCTTTCGAGTAATCTTGCATACAATCATTCGAAGATGCATTATCCAATGTAAGAGAAAATATCTTTTTATTTATCCCCCAATTTTTCAAAAATTCAAATACTTTCTTAGATAATTTAAACCTAAGTGAGGAGAGGGAATTTAAAAAAAAAAAAGAATTTTATTATTGAGTTTTCATTTCTCATCCACAAAATGACTAGTCAAACAAATATATTCTTCATTGGTGGAAGCAATCCATACATTAGAGGTCAAACAAACTCTCCATGAATTTTCTATTAAATTTGTTTCAAATTATCCTTTTAAGCCAAATATAAATTCCAAACATCTGATGTAATAATTTTTTTGGAAATGGGCTTATAATTAGGATTATACAACCATATAAACTGTGTGATCCCACTATACTCAACAAATGATAATAGAAGATCTTGTTCAATGATAGCCATTGACATAATCTCACGAGCAACTTTTTGATCTAATTTTCTTGACCTTAACTTCCCAGCATGATCAATTATCATATCACTTACATCATTATACTTAAGAACTTGACTCAAACAACACTTTCCAAGATTTCAAAGTAAGGTTGAAGTTCTATGCAAATGTCCACTAATTACATATTCAATCTTACACCCTTTACATTTGGCTCTATTTTTACCATCTTTCCCAACACCTATTTTTGTAAATTTTTCCCAAACTTTAGAAGCACTTGATCGAAACTTCTTACCTGAAGGTTCTTCAAATTAAGAAGATCCTAATTGTACATTAGCATTAGGCCATTAACTTCCGACTCATAATCTAAATTAATATGTTGTATTATATTTGTAGTATCATTGCTTCTAGGATACATTTTGAAAATTACACAATAAAAAGAAAATATAAGATTATAAATCTACAACATATGCTTATATGCTAGAAGGAACAAAAGAAACTTGTTTTGTTTTTGTATCAAGTAATGTGAAATGAAACTTTACCAAATTTTTAACTCACTTCCTTGTTAGCTTCACAATTGAGAAAATTCTTGATTTTTTTTTCTTTGTGGAATGCTCATTATAATATAAATTAAAGATCTAATTTTTTTTTTAAGTTCATTATAAACTATTACATGTAAGTGCACCATTATATGAAAGCAGTGCAGCTATCTTCCTATGGTCCTCAATATATTAGCATAGTTAGAGATTACAAGATCTACAGTAGGGACATATTTTTTTGTACAAAAATTTTAATATTCTCTTCATATTTAATCCATCTGTCATGCAATTACTCAACATTATACATAACTTTTTTTGTACAAAAACTTTACTATTCTCTTCTTATTTTAGCTATCTTCCAATGATCTTTTTCTTCTTTTCTTTTTTCTTAGCCTTCTCTTTGTTTTTTTTTTCTTTTTTTTTTCCTTCTTTTCTTCTTCTTTGGTAGCCAATTCTTCATTTATACATATTTATTTACAACCCAAGATTCCTATGGTTACAATTACACCAAAATAAAACAAGACAACAAAAACAACAAAAAAAGTCAACACGAAAAGGATAGGAAACACTCTAAAATATTACACTTAAAAAAAAACAAAATAATTATTCCTAAAATAGGTTTCCAAGGCGCAAACAAGGTTTATGACTTTAGTATTATGAAAATTTGCAAAACTGAAGGTGTAGAGTTCATCCACACCCTCAAGTATATTGCTTTTTTTTTTTTCTTTTTTTACACTTTGAAAAATGAAAACGTAGTAATTTAATCCTTATAAAAATAGCAAATGGCAACATTGTTTGGTCCTAGCTATAGTATACTCAAATTAGTTTTTCTTATATATTATAGGTTTCATAACTCCAAATGAGCAAAAAGTTATGACCTTTCAAGGTTGGAAAAAAAAAACTGAAACTATACAATTTACTTTTCCAAATTTAAAGGATCATAACTTTTTACTCATTTAGAATTATGAAGCTCATAATATATCAAAAAAGACTGATTTAAGTATACTATAGCTAGGAACAAACTATGTTACCATTTGGTATTTTTACATGAGTAAAATTGCTATGTTTCCATCTGCCAAAATGTAAAAAATAATAATAATAATAATACACTAAAGGCATGGATGTGGCTCGTGCTTTCAAGCAATTTGCCTGAAGGAAAAAACGACATATGTGCCTTCAATATAAATTATACTGAAGGTGTTGATCGGGTCTACATTGGTCCGCAGGTCAAGTAGAGTGAGCCAAAATTTTCCAGCCCAATCTGCATTTTTTTTTCAGGTTAAATGGGTTGAACCACCCTATGTGCTTGGCTCTAAGAGTAATTGCTAGTACATTTAGGGCCAATCAATTAACCCATGCCTGGCATATCGATTGATTATGTTCCATGTAAATAGTTTTGCATGTGCTTATATTTTTTGATTTCTTAACTGCAGTTAGATCCAAGGACAATGGATAGTTCTTTACTTGGTGGCCAACCTTTCCACAAGTCAGAGATGGTGTGGCAAGGTCAAGTAATGTGTACTCTGTGTCATGTTATTTTCATTGTCCGTATTAGTTATTCATTTACTTTGAATTTTCTTATGCGTGAGAGTTACTAACTCACATGCCATTAGTAAGAGGTGGTCATGCAATGGAGGGCTATTATAAATCTATAGATTATCTCGTATATAGGGCAAGGAAGTTTCTTTAGCCTCACATATATTCCATTCATCTAGCTGAACTAGTGTTTGATTACTACCCTAGTTAAGTAATGGAGGCTATAGACGCACTCCTTCCACTTCCCCACTGGCAAGTCAACCATCACAATATAAGACATTTCTTTACTTGTTAAACTCCCAGTTGATGGCTAAGCAATCACTAGTAGCATACATCTCAAATAGCCAGATATTTATACATTACTTAAAGCTTGGAAGAAACTATCTTAGTTGAAGGACAATTTCAACCACAATCCAAATGCAACAGATGACATAGTTATTCAATGGCACGCATGCGCCTATATATTATAGCTTATGGGAGGTATCATATTTGTAGACAAATCTCAAATTTTAATTCATTTGATGTTCCTTCCCCTCTTATCGAACTTGACACACGTTGACAAGTTTTCTTAGGGCACAACCTACTTAGCAAGGCTTTATCACTAGCTATGTCTTAGCTCACACATAATTGTTATCCTTCGGGTTTAGGCATTAGATCACTTCCCACATATCACCTCACCACTACATTGAGTTACATCAACCACTTCAGATCAACCTTTGATCTGTCTATAGGGAGTGGAGTTTAATGTCACCCAACTTCTAACACATATGGTATAGAGATGGCTTTAATTGGTAGGTCCCCGGGTAAGTATGTACTACCATTCTAAATTTACAATTCACAATCATTACATCAGTCACCTTTCTAACTTCTTACTTACCAGGTTATATGGTGCCCCTACACTTCATAGGATATAGTTTAACTACCCGCATACTACTAGGTTAATAAAGAGATTTAACTTGCATGAGTACCACTATTGTGTTTCCACATTATCAAGTTTTACTTTTCCAATCATGTACTTCATTAGTTTGATAGATTGTAGTGTATGCCAGCCTATACAAACACTAGGCAACAACTCCATGAGATTGATCTCAAGGGTAAGACCTAAGTTAACTGGTTAATGAACCATGCAACTTAGTTAGCTCAATGGGCTAATCATCATGACAAAATCATCCAGATTAAGCCACTCAAAAGATCACTTGATGGCACAACACCTGACTACCACCCTTGATATCAAGAGATTACATGTTGATACATCGAGTGTACGAGCACTATGCTTAGCTATAAGGTAAGTACAAGATTACCTTATCATCTTTATTCTTCCTTAAGGTTCTTTCCAAAATATCCACTTGAATGCTGTGAAATGCTGCATGCAAATTAATTTCAATAATCGACTTCCTTTTTAAGGAACTAGAGGTGTTTAAGATAGTCCACTAATTCAAGGGCATCACCTTAGATGATCTGGCACCTCTAACATATTCTGATCCTAAACGTAATAAGTCAAAACCACCCCCGTAGCCCTAGGGAGCACTTTATTAGAGATGTGACCATGGATAGGGTCGAAGGCAAGCCCATAAATGTGCCTATGTTGAGATTAAAGATGATATATCACTGTAGCATCACTCCCTAATCCACACATGTCCTAACCTTGCAATGATTCACTATAATGAACCAAGCATATCTACAATTGCATATATGATGCCATATTAGATGCCACTCAGGGTGAGCTCTAACACTTTCATTAAGACTCCTCCAACTCCCCATAAAAGATAGTCAAGCTATGGTGACAAAGGCATAGAAGAGGGTGTCACACAAGTTAAGCCTTCTCCAATCCCCATGCATTCCACTCCCATTTAAATTCAATAGCCTTAGCTAAATGACCAATCAGATACCATGGAAGCACATGCTTATACAAGGCAATGGAGGCAACAACATAAAATCTTTTATGTTTTAGATAATTTGTAATGTAATTGTATAGGATTGATGATATACAAACAAAAGAACTTACTTCTTCTTAGTTGTGTCATAAACTTTTTTCCTAACAGTTAATGGATGGTAGTTAGCTAGTACATGTAGCTATTGGTATATGTGGTTTTTTGCTAAGTGATGAGGATTAACATTTAGGAGTCGGTCATTTACTATTTTATTGGTGATTAGAGAGTGTGATTCAAATTAGCCAAGTGCTTAGCATGTTTTAGGTTGTGTTTGCACTTTATATTTATTTTCAAAGTTGTTCTATAAGTCATATTTTGTAGTAGATGTAAAAAAGTTACTCATGAACTAATTCAACAATTGCTGCAATTTTTCGCAAGTCAAAATTGTGTCTTGAAAACACAATTTCAAGTGAAATATTGTTAGGATTATTTTTTAAACTCCTTTTTTTTTTTCCAAATTGCAATATTATAGTCATTGCTCCCTATCTATAAATCCCCAAATTAATCACACCTAAATTGAAGTCTAAACTAGCAATTTGAGCAATTTCACTTAACTTAAACCCTCATATAGCAATTAGGGCAATTGCACTTAAGTTGACACCTAAATTAGCAAATAGAGTAATTACACTTAAATTTAGGGTTTCTAGGAAAAGTTCTCTCATTAAGCCTAAAGTTTGCAACACAACTACAAAAGTTAGAAAAAAGTGACCCCGTATAACTAAATTTCAAAAATTAAGTAATAAAATGCTAAAATTGTTAAAAGCTTAAGTTTATTGGGATATTTCACTATTTGTCAAAAATACAAAATTCAAGCTCCATAATATAACAAGATCCTAAAGATATATTATGTAGCATAAAAAGTAGTAATGTGATATGAAATGACATTTAAAGTGTACACATATACTCATTAAACATTCCCATTATGTAAAATATAAACATATATGAATTAATATAACCTCAAATACAAGATAAATATGATAAAATACACTTTAAATTAATAAAATAAATACAAAAAAAAATTATAGAACTCACCCACTGATGGACGTTGCTGCGAGATAAGAAAATGACAAGAGAAATCATCAAATGTAGAAAAGAAAAGAAAAATTAATAAAGTAATCAAAAAAAGGAAAAGAAAAGAAAAAAAGATTGGATAGGCTTACTCCACCGCCCATTGCCTATAGAATAGTGCATTAAGCCTGTCTCAACTCACTTTATACTAAAAAAAATTCAAAAAAAATGTCCAGAAAATAGAAAAGAAATTTTAGAAAATATGAAATTATAGAAAATTACCTCGCAGCATCTAACACTTGCCATTTGAGGACCACCGGTGGAGCTACTATTGCACTAACCAACCCCTAATGAAGGAGCCACCACCCTTGCCGACCAACAACCACCGAAATTACGACAACCAATGAGTCCAAATTTACTCCTGATTTTGCAATTTTTATTAAAAATATTAACTCAATTAGGAAATTTATGGAAATTTTCATTCTAGGCTTATTGTATATGTGGATTCATGCAATATTTTATTTTGTTAAATTTGTGGGTTTTATATATCACTCCTAGGAATGCACGGTTCACATGAATTTCTTTTTCCAATTTAAATCACCTAAACAATGTTGTTTCGCGTTGAATAGTTTATCATAAACTTCTTACTATACCTAGTATACATGTACGTAAAGAGTTTATGAAGATTAGCACATTACATATTTGTTATATTTTTAGCCCTAAAAACTACTAAATCTTACATTTTATAAAATAAATTGATTTTCCTCAAATCAGTGATAAATTTGAGACAAATTAACTCCTAGAAGGTTGTAATGATCTATGTATTAATTGGTGTTGATTTTATAGGTAGATGTGATTATTTGCTTAATTACTCATAAATTTAGGGGTAAATACATAATTTTACTTATATAGGTGATAACCCCTTTTGGATTAATTGTTACAAGCTCTACATTTCTTTTAGTCTATGATAATTTTTATGTAATTATTTGGTGATTTATGCTATTTATTTTGAATTTTTTTATGAAAAATGATGAGAAATTTTTCGGCACCGCTTATACCTTTAGAATTAGATATGGCTTATGGTCTAAATCGCTTATATTTTTACTTCATATCTTCTTATCTAATAAATACTTGAGAAATAATCTTACAAGTACAATAATAATTCTCCATGAGATGTCAATATGTCCTACACTAGTTGATGGCCACGGGACATCTTCAAATTTACAATCAAAGACCCACTACGATTATTTCCATTTCAAAGCATTGGCTTATGAAGATTTATAATATTTTTGTACTTTGTAATTGTCGTATGGACTATTTTATGTTGTATTTTTTTTTTTGGACACTATCATTTTTATCGTAATTTCCATTTAGAACCAACTACCTTAAAAGTGGCATAGTTGTAATTTTTGTCAATTTTCTAACCCTAGGGGTAGCAAGTATAAATACTTGCTTATAGTAGGGTTTGATGAGGCCATTTTTCATATTTGAAACATACACTTTACGTGTGGCAATTAGGGTTCTTCCTAGTTCATTTTCTCTTATCAAAAAAAAAAAAAAAAGATGATGTGCCTAAAACCAAGATTAAGCACGTACAAAACCAATTTGAAAGAAAATCAAACAATGTCAATCAAACTAGTCTTAATCTCATGAACAATGGCATAAATTTCCAATGAATGTAACCAATTCTTGAATTAGGATGTAATCAATCTTAGATCTAAATATGATGATGCTCTGATACCAAAAGATGATGTGCTCAAAATGATGGGAAAAATTCTAGCACTGTCAACCTTTTCAGAACCCAATCTGGATGATTAACCAAATTGCTCATCTTTTATCTTATGTCTTTATTTCTAATAAACTTTGAGAATAATCTTACAGGTACAATTATATATCTCCATGGGATGCCAAAATGTCCTACAACTTCAGTTGGACACAGGACATTTTCTGGGTAACAATCAAAGGCCCACTGCGATTGTTCTCTATTCTAAGGCATTGGATCATGAAGATTTACGTTATTTTGTAATTTGTAAATGTTTATTGGACTATTTTGGTTGTATTTTGGTTTTGAGACACTTTTATTTCTTTGTAACTTTCATTTAGGGTTAGTCACCTTAAAAGTAGCAAACTTGTAATTTTGAGCACTTTTTAACCCTAGAAGTAGCAAGTATAAATACTTGCTTAAGAGAGGTTTTGAGGGAGATTATTTTTGCAGAACATACACCTCTTTTCACGTGTGAATTAGGGTTCATACCTTGGTTCCAACTCTTATCAATTTCAATTCCAAGACTTGAAATTGTGGCGAGTGTAACAATTGGAATTTGTGTGTCATATCAATTCCTACTTGTTATGATTTCTTTTCTTCTCTAGTGTGTTGTATCTAGGGTTGATTTGAGATAGTTCTTGGTCAGATTTACATGTTATTATTCACGAATTCTTGTGTTCAATTGAAATACTTACCATTTGATTTGGGATCATCATTGAAAGTTACACTTGAAAACGTGATTTTTACCATTGGGAAAGGAATCTTACTTTATGGTTTTCTTTGTCAAATTAAGGCTTAATTTGCGTAGATTATATGACATTAGAGTGTTATTAGAAGGCATTTTCTTTAGGGTATTCTGATTATATTATTAGTTGATTGAATTTCATCATTTCAACATTAGGGTTCATTTGAAAAGTGCCATTTTTTTGTTCCGATTTTGCCTAGACTTGAGATATCTTTTCTTAAGTCTTTTGGATGTGCTTTTAAGTGTGTTTAGGCACATCACAAAACCAAGCCCAAGCACATGCAAGTGAATCAAGGAAACAACCCTAACTCACACATATGAACCGGTTCAATTGAACTATGAAATTGCGTGAACCCTAATGGAAATTTGATGAAATCCAAAGGTTCAAAGATGCAATCAACAAACCAATTATGATAAACTTCACCAATTAACAATAAATACAAGTGAAATCCACGTGAAATACACCAAGATAACAAGTTTCAATTCCGTGATTCTCCACTTCTAACAATGTCCAATTCACGTTAACAATGATTAAAAAATTGATGATGATAACAAATGCTAAAACCATTCAATCTTATAACCTGATAATTGATTACAAATGAAATTAAAATCTGACCAAGAACATCCAATTCAACCCTAGATATGACTCACTAGTAATGAAAAGGAAACACAACAAAGAAGGAATTCATATTACTTACAATTTTCCTTTATTGCACTCGCCACAATTTCAACTCTTGAAAATTGAAATTGATAAGAGAAAATGGAATGAGGGAAACCCTAAGCCCTCTCATGAAAATGTGATGACAATTCTGAAAATTTTGGCCTCCTCAAACCCTACTATAATACTCGCTACCCCTAGGGTTAGAAAATGGACAAAAATTACAACTATGCCACTTTTAAGGTGGTCAGTCCTAAATGGAAATTACAATAAAAATGATAGTGTCCCAAAAGAAAATACAATATAAAATAGTCCATACAACAATTACAAAGTACAAAAATATCATAAATCTTCATAAGCCAATGCTTCAAAATGGAAACAATGGCAACGAGTCTTTGATTGTAAATCTGAAGATGTCCCATGGCCATCAACTAGTATAAGACATATTGGCATCCCATGGAGAATTATTATTGTACCTGTAAGATTATTTCTCAAGTATTTATTGGATAAGAAGATATGAAGTAAAAATATAAGCGATTTGGACCATCAGCCAAATCTAGTTCTGAAAGTATAGGCGGTGCTGGAAAATTTCTCAACAAAAAACAACCTAATTTACTAAGTGGAACCTATTTCTAGTCATTTTAGTCAAATTATCTTAATAAAAATTGATGTATTGGACTATAAAACTTAGTGATCAAACTTAATAGGGCAAATTTTCTAGTGGAACCTATTATTGATAATTTTAGTCAAAGTATCTTAGTAAAAATATAGTGTTTATATAATAAAATACAAACATAGTGTTATTATATATTAGTAAAATAAATAAAACCTTGATGTTTTCATAACTTTTATGAAAACTAAACATTAACTTGATATATATAGGATTTCCAAGCAATCAAAAGCATCTGGCTTGAGTAGATGCCATCTCAAGTAAGTGGCTAAGCTACATGCCATGCCGTGCTAAAGTGATTTGACTTTTTCTTGAATTGTTAGCAAATTAATTGATCACACCTAAGCTAATCTGAACTAAACATGAGATAAAGTAGGTAACAAAAGTTGGAAAGTAGTTAGAAACCAAACTAGAGAGTCTAATGGAAGAGAGAAAGAGCCTATAAAAGTGGCCCACAAATTTCTCCTTTTGGAAAAAAAGAAAAAGTTAGTTTTTCAGATGCCAACCCCAAGATAGTTTATCAAGCCAACTTTGGTAACCTTGAGCAGTGCACCACTGCAAAATCACTTGTTTTAGTCTTTTCAACACTAAGCTTTAATCCTTCCAAGGAAAAAGTGCTCAATCAACTAAAGAATACTTTTAGAGAGGACTTCTCTTTTGGAAATACTACCTTTGAGGAGCTACTAAAGGTTTTGGAAAATTTTGAAACCAAGAAATAACCTTCTCCAAAACTAAAACAAAAAGCCTTTGTAGATGTTTGTACATGATGCTCCAACTGAAACCATGTGGCTCTAAATTTCAAGCTCCCCTTCCCTCTAATGGCTAAAGGGCCAACTTCAAGAGTCAAAATGTAAAAACACATAAAAAAATATATAAATGTATATTTATCTATTATACTTTAGCTTAACGGTAAATAAATAAATACTTAAAAGTTGTTAAGGGCAATTTAATCTTTTTTTTAACTAAGATATATAAGTCGCACTAACCTAGGGTTTCTCCCTTTTCCTAAATTTATGCAATTGTAATCACAGAAACCTAAGAGAGACTCTAGACACCTACAAGTAACCTAAAGGATCACGATGAAAGCAATTCCTTTCTAACAGGCAAGGATTCTAATCATCACTATGTTTATTTTCTAATATGATTTAAGAATATAAGTAAATTGGTGGTATGTTGTTTATGTTAGGGGGAGAATGTAAAGTTCTCTAATTTAGTTTTGATGTTAACAAAAGAGGAATAATGTGTAACGAATGTTTAAGCTTATCAGAAGTTGTTTCAGAAGATAGTACGTAATTTTTCTAAAGTTGAACAAGGAGACAGAAGCTTATTCAAAACCTTCAAAAGTGTTATAAAGACTATTTTTGTTCTGACAGAAGGTGTTTCAGAAGTTGTATAGTGTCTCCGTAGTTAACGTGTTAACCTTTCAAACGCACTTTCAGAACCTTTACACTAGGAGGACAATTGACAGGTTTGTTTCAGAAAAACTTTTAGAACCTTCATAACAGGAGGACAGTTAACAAGTTTGCTTCAAAAGCACTTTCAAAACCTTTCATGTCTGTCACGAATTTTTCCATATTACGTTCTAATTTTTATATCGATAGTTTTAATAAATTTCAAAGCCTAGCTCCACGTGTCAAGTATTTTTAGGTAATATACTTGATGTGTTTTACTAAAGTTAGATTTTATATCATGGGTTTTTTAATTTACATAAATTTTTACAAGATTTTATTCAAAGATTTCATTTTATGATAAAGTGAGATCATATAAGATTTACAAGTTTTATCCAGATTTAAAATTGGATATTTATATTATATTTTGGGATATTCAGCAGTTATAAAGATAAGGATAAGAGATATGGTTGTTATATCAAGATATGGTTCCATAATGTGAGGGATATCTTCAACAAACTTGATCCAAGAGATATATCCAAAGAAGATCATGGTCAAACTAATTTATCCAAGCTTATCCTCATTAAGAATATCACGGAATGCAGATCTTTTCTAACAGATCCAACTTATTTTTGAATTAAAAATTAAAAAATAAATTCAAGATTATCACGTGGAAAGTAGTTGTTATGTTTTCTCCATATATGAAGTGTTTAATTCAAATGATAAAGGCAGTGGAGAACGTTAGTTAACTACAGGAAAAAAAAAAGAGAACATTGTTGAAAGAAAAAAGACACGAGAAAAAAAGACTCATACATCTTCAAGCGAAAAATCTTTACATATACATGTGATCTAGAGGAAATCTAATATTCCTCATTAATGTTGTTGAAATTCCTTTCGTGAATAAGGAATTGTTTGTTGTTTCATCACTGTAGTTGAGTGATTAGCTTAGTGAAGAAACCAGAAAGACTCAACAGTGAGACTTTGCCTTGAAGAAGCTTATGTTGTATATCTTCAATTTGATTGATATAGTGAAACACAACCGGTATAGACAACCGAGACCTCGGCATGGAGCAGGAAGAGAGAACTGACGCTCGAGGCAGAACCTCTATAAATATCTGAGCATTATATTCTTCTCTACTTTTTATTTACTGCACATTATTGTTATTTACGTGATTTTATTAGTCAAGAGTTTTGGTTGATTTGCGAAAAAGTGAAACTTTAAGTAATTAATCAATTCACCCCCCACATCACACCCCCCCCCCCCCCCCCCCCCTATGAGTGATCCAAAATGGTTGAAAATAATGTTGCAATTAATCGAGCTCCCTACTTAAATGGCTCAAACGTCTCATATTGGAAGATGCGTATGGAAACTTACATTAAAGCTAATGATTATGATTCATGGCAGGTTATTTCACTTGAAGACAGTTTGATCACCTTGGACGGAGATTTAACCTTGTCAGATTCGGAGAAGAAAATTATCGAGAAGAACAACAAAGCAAAAAATTTATTACTGACTACTATTGCTCCATCAGAGTTCTATTTAATATCATCGTGTGCAAATGCAAAAGAGATTTGGGATATCCTATCCGATACATATGAAGGGGCTAATACCATCAAGGAAACCAAGATAAATGCTTTAATTCAACAATATGAATTATTTAAGTTTAAATCTAATGAAGATGTCAAAGATGCTTTTAACAGGTTTACAGCTATCACAAATGAGCTTGCATCACTTGGAAAGAAACTTCCAGATCCAGATCTTGTGAGGAAAATGTTGAGGATATTGCTACCATCTTGGGATGCAAAGAAAACTGTTATAGAGGAAGCTCAAGACCTAAACAAGCTAACTCTCAATCAATTGAGAGAAAAGCTCATGGCATATGAGTTACACATAAAGACAACGCAAAGAGGAGAAGACGGTACCAAAGGAATTGCGTTTAAAGTCAAGGAAATAAAGCAAAATGAAACTGAAACGGATGATCGCGATGATGAGAAAGAAGAGGACATCAGTCTTCTAGCACGTAGACTCAATAGGTTGCTCAAGAAGCAAAGAGGTAAGAAGTTTAATGTTTTCAAGAAAAGTACTAAATATAAGCATAATGATGTAGGAAAAACGTACAAAGAGAAAGAAAAGAAGAAAAAGAAAAGGGAGATTCAATGTTATGAATGCAAAAAGCCAAGACACATCAAATGCGAATGTCCAACACTGATCAAGAAAATGGAAAATTATAAAAAGAAAAGTTGAGCAATGCTAGCAACATGGAGTGATTTAGAGGATACAGAGACAAATTCAGAGGATTCAGAAGAAGAAGAGGATAAGGCAAATCTGTGCTTAATGGCTAGTTCTGAGGTACATTCTGAATCTGATGAAGATGTAACTGAAACTGACATGCTAGTAGAAATGAGTAAGCTACTAAAGGCACTAAAAAGGGCTGATACAAAATTAGCTAAGTATGAAAATGAAATAAAAGCTCTTAAGAATGAAAAGGAGGTAGTAAAGCAAACAAATTCGTTACTTGCGGATGAAAATGACATCTTGAAACAAGAAAATGAATCCATGCATGTGAGTATAGAAAAACTAAGAATAGAAAATCACCTACTTGAAGCAGAAACAAGTAACATGAAGGTGATGAAGTGTTCAATTCGTTGAAAACTACCTTTAAGAAATTTGATGAAAGTGACAAGAAATTGACCATGTTAATTTCTTCACAAAGAGTTTCAATGAAAAACATGGGTTAGGATATGAGCATGGTTCGAGTTCAAAATCGAGTCAAAATACAGTTTTTGTTAAAGCTAAACAAGTCTTAAATGATAAATTCGAAAGTAAAAAATACATTTTGAATACAAATATTGTTAAAAGAGGAAATACCAGAGACTTTTATAGAAGTTATTCTGACAAGAGGTATCCACACAATAGGTACTATAGAAGCAATACAGAAGGTATAACAGAAGTTATACAGACTAGAATTTCCAGAAACAGGTAAATGACAGGTATAGGAATGTTAATTCTTATGCATACTTCTTCTGTAATAAATTTGGTCATATTGAGAAATTTTGCTATTATAAAAGAAATAAGCTCAGTAGTCAACAAGTAAATCAAAGAAATCAAATGAGCTTATCTTTTAAAGGGCCCAAACTTGCTTGGGTTCCTAAAAAGACTTAATTCTTTTTATTTGTACAGGGACATGAAGCTAAAATAAGAGGAACATGGTATTTGGATAGTGGATGTTCTAGACATATGACTGGAGATGCTTCATTGTTCAATAGCATAACTTGGGAAGAAAAAGGGATGTTGATTCTGATGAAGAAAAGGACTCCAATTCTAAAGCAAAAGTTAGTTCAAAACCTAAGTCAGAAGCACCTGTTGTTAACATTCGAAGATCTGATCATCCAAAACCTATTTCAGAGGCAAATACAGAAGATACTTCAGAAGTTGTAAGATCTGAACAAGAGGCTTCTAAAGCTTGGAGGTATAAGTCTGCACATCCTTCTAATCAAATAATAGGTAATATACAATCGGGTGTTAAAACAAGAGCTAAACTACAAAATCTTGAAAATCATTTTGTGTTGTTATCTGAAATTGAACCTAGTAATATTGAAGAAGCTTTAAATGATGATAATTGGATTATATCTATGCAAGAAGAATTAAATCAATTTCAAAGAAACAATGTATGGAATTTAGTTCCTAGACCTAGAGGAAAGTCTATAATTGGAACTAAATGGGTGTTTAAAAATAAATTAGATGAAGACGGTAAAATTATAAGAAATAAAGCAAGATTAGTAGCTAAAGGTTATTCACAAGAAGAAGGAATAGATTTTGATGAAACATATGCACCTGTTGCTAGACTAGAAGCAATACGGTTAATGCTTGCATATGAATCTTATAAGGATTTTAAAGTTTTTCAAATGGATGTAAAAAGTGCATTTTTAAATGGTTTATAAAGGAAGAAGTTTATGTAGAACAACCACCTAGTTTTGAAGATCCTTTCAAATCAGACTATGTTTTTTAATTAAATAAAGCACTATATGGTTTGAAACAAGCTCCAAGAGCTTAGTATGAAAGATTAAGTATGTTTTTGATATCTAAAGGTTTTCATAGAGGAAAAGTTGACACTACTTTATTCTTGAAAACTTTTGATAATGATATCTTAGTTGTACAAATATATGTGGATGATATTATCTTTGGATCTACTAAAGAATTGTTGTGTCAAGAATTTGCTGAGACCATGCAGGCAGAATTTGAAATGTCAATGATGGGAAAGTTGACATTATTTTTAGGGCTTCAAACAAACCAAACAAAGGAAGGAATTTTTGTTCATCAAGAAAAATACACAAAACAAATATTAAAGAAATTTGGATATGATGGATGCAAAAAGGTTACAACACCTATGAGTACTTCATCAAGATTAAACTCTAACTTAAATGGAAAGAAGGTAAGTGAAAAACTTTATAGGAGTCTTATAGGTTCTTTATTGTATTTGATTGCATCTAGACCTAATATTTTGTTCAGTGTGTGTTTGTGTGCTAGATTTCAAGCTACACCAACAGAAATTCATTTATCAACTGTAAAGCGAATTTTCAAATACCTAGTTAATACTTCTAATTTAGGCATACGGTATTCTAAAAATCAGAATTTTGATCTAATAGGATATTCTGATGCAGACTATGCTGGGTGTAAAATTGATAGAAAAAGCACATCTGGTACTTGTCAATTCCTAAGTGATAAATTAATTTCTTGATCTTCTAAAAAACAAAATTTTGTTGCTCTATCCACAGCTGAAGCTGAATATGTTTCTATTGGTAATTGTTGTGCACAAGTTCTATGGATAAAACAACAATTGAATGATTATGGAATAAATTTTAAAACTGTGCCAATTAAATGTGACAACACAAGTGCAATAAATTTGACAAAAAATCCAGTACATCATTCTAGGTCAAAGCATATAGAAATTAGACATCATTTTATTAGAGATCATGTGCATAATGGAGATATAAATGTTGAATTTGTGTCAACCGATAATCAATTTGCAGACATTTTTACTAAACCTCTTGAAAAGGTAAAATTTGAATTTATTAGAAATGAATTAGGAATTTGTAACCCTTTTTGAATTATTTTTTTCCCCTGAAAATATTGAAAAATCTTTATTCATATAAAATATTTTTTCTTTTCATTCGTTTCCTTCCTTCTCTAATTCTCTTCCTTCGCAATCTGTTCTTTTTCTCTCTCTCTCTATTTTTCTTCTCTCTCATTGCAACCCCAATGGCGCCTAAATCTTCAGAACGTCTTAAACAAAAATCCTTCAAAACAAAATCATCCAACAAGCCTTTAGTGATTCATGATGAATCTTCAAATTCTTCGGAAAAATATCAAGAACCTTCAATAGAGGAGAATCTGAGTTCCCCTGATTCCGAATCTATCATAGGTTCCAAGAAAATTTCCAAAAGAAAATGAGCCGCATCGTCTTCAAAAGGAAAAGAAAAGGCTACTCAAGAAACCTCTCCACTCAAGAAAACAACCAAGAAGCAAACGAAACAAAAGAATGTACCAAGTCTGAAACCCTCAAATTCAAAATCTCTTCGAAAGAAGAAAAACGAGGTGTGTTCTTATAGTTTTGTGGATTTTAATTTCTTTACTAGTAATGGATTTTACTGGAATGAATTGTTAGAACCCATAGTATGCATGGAACTTTGCTCTACTCAAGTTCCAGTTTATGGCGAGTATGTCAAAGAATTTTATGGAAGTTTAAGTCTTGTGGAAGGGAATGTTTTAGTTTCCAGGGTATGTGATTAAGACATTTCAATTTCTAGGGCAGATGTAATTAAATGTCTACATCTACATGATGTAAATGATGATGTAGAGATTACGAACATACCTAGGAATGATCTATTTGCTGCTATAAATGGAGGCTTACAAATGGATTATGGAAAAGAAGCAATGGTCATTGATTTCGAGTTGTTTCCTCGAATCATACACAAGATCATTGTTGAATGTCTATGTTTAAGGAAGGGCAGTTCTACTTCAATGTCCATAGAACATGCTCAAATTATCTATGCAATGATTAACAAAAAGAATGTGGACATGGCTTCTAAAGTCATTGATCAAATTTGGAGGAATAAAGAAAGTTTGATACTTGGGAATATACTAATGTGGTTGTTTGTCTTTAAAGGGATAGTTTTGCCTACCAGCTCTTCTGAACCTATTAAGTTAAAGAGGATAGGTAAAGAAGTTTTTCATTACATGTCCATCTTTGTTAAGGATTGTTTGTGGTATGCGAATGATGGTGCACATTTTGTCTATCAAAGGCATATGAAAAGAATTGTTCCTTTTGGAACTTCTTCAATATCTGTTCAAGAAGGAGGTTCAGAACCTAGAATAGAGGTTGAAACAGATCATGGGAAGAAATCATATGGTGATGAGGCTAGGAAGAGTGCAACAAAAGAAGTTATATCCAATGTTGATCTGGAACAAATAAAGAATGTTGTTCGAGAAAGTTTGAAACATGAACTATCGGATTTAGTTAAGACAGCTATGACAGATGAAGTTCTACAATGATCTGATCTGAGGAGACTAGAATCAATGGAGTTACAAGTTAAACAAACTTCTGATATTCTTTCTGATATCAAGAAGAATTCTAAGAAGATGCTTACCGATCTCCATCACTATAGAATTCTCTAAGATGAATTTAGTGCCAGAGTCAAACAAGATTTATCTAATAATGTGATTGCATTTGACAAATTTGTCTCTCAAGTGAGGAAGATTAGAGATTCAGTTACTAACTCCTTCAAGACTTTGGACTCCAAGACGGATAAAACCTCCTAATCTATCACAAGTCTTCATGGTGAAATCAAGCTGTTCTTATCCAATAAATTTCCAGATTATGTTCGCTCCGGTGCACATATCATCGACTTGGATACTTCACCAGAGAAATCTTCATCAACCAAACATTCCACCACTCCCTCTACCTCTCGATTCACAAGATCCAGAAAATCTTAATTCTTTATCTTAAATTTTGTTTTTGAATCAAGTTATAACAGACTTCTTTTATTTTTTATGCATCAATTAAGGGGGAGTTATCTTTTTTGCTGTTAACAAAAAGGGGGAGAATGATTTTATATTGCTTATGAGTGATTCTATTATGATCAATACTAATTGATGCTTATGAATGATTCTATATTGCTTATGAGTGCTTATGACCAATGTGTTTATGATCAATGCGTTTATAATGATTCTATTGTGCTTAAGATGCTTTTCTGTTATAAGAATATATGCTTGCTTAAACATGAAAGTTGTTTATATTTTGATTATCTAATGGTGTTTTGTTATCATCAAAAAGGGGGAGAATGTTGATGTTAAGGAGAGAATGTTAAGTTCTCTAATTTAGTTTTGATATTAACAAAAGAGGAATAATGTGTAACGAATGTTTAAGCTTGTCAAAAGTTGTTTCAAAAGATAGTACGTAATTTTTCTAAAGTTGAACAAGGAGATAGAAGCTTGTTCAGAATCTTCAAAAGTGTTATAAAGACTATTTTTGTTCTAACAGAAGGTGTTTCAGAAGTTGTATAGTGTATCCGTAGTTAACGTGTTAACCTTTCAAAAGCACTTTCAGAACCTTTACACTAGGAGGACAGTTGACAGGTTTGTTTCAGAAGCACTTTCAAAACCTTCATAACAGGAGGACAGTTAACAGGTTTACTTCAAAAGCACTTTCAGAACCTTTCATGTCTGTCACGAATTTTTCCATATTACGCTCTAATTTTTATATCGATAGTTTTAATAAATTTCAAGGCCTAGCTCCACGTGTCAAGTATGTTTTGGTAATATACTTGATGTGTTTTACTAAAGTTAGATTTTATATCATGGGTTTTTTAATTTACATAAAGTTTTACAAGATTTTATTCAAAGATTTCATTTTATGATAAAGTGAGATCATATAAGATTTACAAGTTTTATCCAAATTTAAAATTGGATATTTGTACTATATTTTGGGAGATCCAGCAATTATAAAGATAAGGATAAGAGATATGGTTGTTATATCAAGATATGGTTCCACAATGTGAGGGATATCTTCAACAAACTTGATCCAAGAGATATATCCAAAGAAGATCTCGGTCAAACTAATTTATCCAAGCTCATCATCATCAAGAATATCACGGAATGCAGATCTTCTCCAATAGATCCAACTTATTTTTGAATTAAAAATTCAAAAATAAATTCAAGATTATCACGTGGAAAGTAGCTGTTATGTTTTCTCCATATATAAAGTGTTTAATTCAAATGATAAAGGCAGTGGAGAACGTTGGTTAACTACAGGTAAAAAAAAAAAGAGAACATTGTTGAAAGAAAAAAGACACGAGAAGAAAAGACTCATACATCTTCAAGCGAAAAATCTTTACATATACATGTGATCTAGAGGAAATCTGATATTCCTCATTGATGTTGTTGAAATTCCTTTCGTGAATAAGGAATTGTTTGTTGTTTCATCACTGTAGTTGAATGATTAGCTTAGCAAAGAAGCTAGAAAGACTCAACAGTAAGACTTTGCCTTCAAGAGGCTTATGTCGTATATCTTCAATTTGATTGATATAGTGAAACACAACCGGTATAGACAATCAGGACCCCAGCATGGAGCTGGAAGAGAGGACTGACGCTCGAGACGGAACCTCTATAAATATCTGAGTATTCTATTCTTCTCAACTTTTTATTTACTGCACATTATTTTTATTCACGTGATTTTATTAGTCAAGAGTTTTGGTTGATTTTGCGAAAAAGTGAAACTTTAAGTAATTAATCATATTCCCCCCCCCCCCCCCCCCCCCTCTTGATTAATCTAATTGGGACCAACATATGTTAATAGAAATCGGATCAAGGAACATATTAGAATGAGCATAGAATCAAGCAAAGTGTGGATTTGGATCACAACCCGTACCAAGTAAGTGTACAAGACTCCAATTACGCATTAAAATTAGTAAATACTTTGATCAATTAAGCTTAGAATCATAGAAATTAGGCTTAGAAACAAATTTGGAGAAAGGGAATAAGGGTTCATAATGAATAGTGTATATACAGTCAGATGCACGCTTGTATACCTACCCGTGTAAAAACATGAGTATATACAATAAAGTACATGGATGAAGGACACACCCATGTACTCGTGTAAAAACATGAGTATATACAGCAAAGTACATGGATGAAGGACACACCCATGTACTTAGGCATGTCAAATTACAAAATCTACAAAAAGGTATATGATCAAATACATGATCGTATACCTAGGTGTGCTGAAATGGCATATTTCATATAAAGATACACAGCCACTAGCACAATTGTACTCTAGTCCATGTTCCTCTATTTGGCCTCTCACACGATCGTGTTATCTTGGAACACTTATACTTCAATTCTAATTTATATTTCCATGATTCTAAATTAAGATAGATGCACAATAAGACTTCAAGGAAGGGAATTATACAATTAGAATATATTTAATCAATTAGTAAACCTAGATTAGTTATAGAATAGAACTAAATTTATTCTTTTATAATTTACAGGCTTATATTCCTTTCCTAGTGATACAAGAGACTATAGTAGAAACACTTTTCCAAGTATGTGTTTACCTTGTTTTGCTATTTGTGATTGTTAGCGTAGTTGCTTAATAAATTTAAATGTTATATGAAATTAATTGTGTATGTCCTTAATAGAGTCGTCTATCGAAATGATCTGAAGTAGATTAGAATTAGAAGGGGCTCGCAGTAACAATTCCCATTTAGGATTATATATATGTAGATACTATTTGTGTATCGGGGTCATGAGTACCCTTAGGTTAATTGTAAATTAAATGAATATAAGTAATTTGATGACTTAAAGTATTGTATATTACTATTGCATATATGTATGTTGTTTATATGGCATGCGCATATCTATGCAATACTCAAGTACTAAGCTTAAACTCTTTCCTTTTTATTCCTCAGTTACATGTGAGAATGATGAACGCATTGATTATGATGAGGATAAGAACGTAGTGGGTTATTATATAGATGAATATGGAATAGAGCACTACTATTATATTGATGAAGAATAATATGAAAGGCATTGGGGAATCTCTTATGGATCTTTAGATTCAAGGATATGGAGATAATCATTAGAACTTTAATTATATTGATTATTATACATTGATAGACATTTTTCTGGTTTTGGATTAAGGTTTCATGTAATTAAATTATGTAACAATGATTGCAACGACTCACTTGAGAATCATTCGGTTTTATTATTGAAATTATATTGGTGTTAATGTATAGTGGAGACATATAGGATTAATGTTGTCTGGAGAATTAAAGCCTTAGCGTGTCTCTACCCAATAGTGATACATGACGAGTTGTAGCATTTTATGTTCTAAGGCTTTACACAAAATGCCTTCAAGCTTAGTTAACAAGGGTGCTAAGCATTAGGAGTCTACCTTAGTGGGTTATTTTCTTAGCTGGAAAATCCCTTTCTCTTTAGTGTAATTTACTACACTTAGACTTTAGAAGGACTATGGCATCCTTAGCATCTTAAGCAATAGGGGCGATTTCTTTTATTTTAGGTTTCCTTCCTCTTCAAAACTTGATATCATCTATACTAAACCATGGTACCTTGCTCAAAGGTTTTTAGTCCTTCAAAAGTGGAGAAGAGGTATGTCTTCAAACAAACCATAGTCTTTAATTTTACCAACCTAGGTTCTGCCCTCTAAAATTCCATATAAGTACTCAGATGAAGAGGGAATCAACTACATTGCAAGTGTTATAGGAAACCCTTTGCAAGCTAATACACCTACCACCTATAGAGAAAGAGCCAATAAAGCAATAGTTCTTATTAAGCTAAATTATAGAGAAGAACCTACTCATCAAGTAAAAGTTATTGGAGATGACGGGGTTACAACTATGGTCTTGGTAGAATATCAGTGGTTACCTTCATGTTGCCTAACATGTAAGGTATTTAAGCACACCTACTTCTCTAAACCTTCAAACTCTATAGCAGTTAGACCCTCTTCTCCCCGTGATACAAAGAAAGGGAAAATACAAAGGGATTGTGACAATATCTCCCCTTAAGATGCTGACCCATTTACACCTAAATAGGAGCTAGAACTTATTTCAAGTGAAGAGGTTATTTTGCCCCTCAAAACTACCAACACAGCAACTTGTAAGGAGGAGGATATAGTTGAAAAAGTTTCCCAAACCCCTATTCAAGTTCCTTTGTAGAATGTGGACCCTATGCCCTCCTATGTATCAAAAACACTAAAGCTAAGTACTAAAGAGGGGTCTCCTTCTAAACCTTTGAAACATGGTGATCTTAACAAGGGTAACTCCTCACCTCTCTTTACCCCTACTGCAGTTAGGGCTAAGAGCTAGGTACATCATAGGGAGATAACTTCTAGTTCCTCTTCAAGCAGTGGCAAGAGCACCTCAAATTGGAAGAAGAGGAAAAAGTTTTTCAAGTGTCGAAAGCACTCTTATACTTAAAGCTTTTGCTTACTCCTTTGTTTTGCTATAAATTTTGTAGCTTGGACTATATAGGGCATTAGTGACCTAATTAAGGCAGTCGATGTAAAGAAGGTGTCATGCTCTAAAGCTGATGATGTGAACAATTCACCATATACCCATTCCATAATATGAGTATACAAAGGCTCAAAACAACTAAAACTCTATAATTAAAAAATATTCCACTATTATTTCCTCAATTCACATGCTATCTTCCAAATTCAATATTTCACTATTAACTAAATTAAAAACTAAACTAAAGTAATTAACCACTAGCTATAACAACCTACTTTGTGATCCATTTGTCTCAATATACTAGCATTAAATCCAGTCCCAAGCTTTAAGTTGTCAACACCATAGTTATCTTCTCCTGCACTTGAAAAAAAAAATTATATATATTTCCCCAAATGGGGTGAGCCAAAACCTAGTACATAACCACAAGCACATGCAAATGTGCCACAACAAACATAAACACGCATACCTAGTCTAATGCAACAAGCACTAGGTTATTATCTTTAATATTAGCCTTGAAATGGCACAATTCAAAGTCATACGCATCTAACTCTAAACTTAAAGTATCTCATGACTTCACAATACACATTTTCATTAATTAGAAGACATCCACATCACGTTATCTTTTAGTCACATCATCTTATAGTTATCACCAGATCGATCCATTAAGAGACCAATCCACTCACAAGCGCCTACCATAAAACCCTATAAGCCCCATAGTGACATAACCCATAATTTCTCTCTACAATCTCCTAATCTATTTTCATAATGAAACCATGATTAGCAACCCGCTAAGAACACCAACACCTAATACTACTAAATCAACTCAATATACGACTCCACTAGGGATACTGTCACACAATAATCATTAGGTGTTACACCAACTCACCAATCATTTGAATTATTGGCCTCATCCAAACACAAGCAACACATAATCGTGTTATCCCTTTAATTATGGTATATTTATTGTTGTTGTTGTTGTTTTACTAACCTAATAAGCACAAAACATCAACCAAAGTCATGTACCTACATCTTGTGCTGCTAAACTTTTCTCACTTCATTAATATCGCTTAACCTTAATTCACAATATATAATGCCAAATCAGAAATCCATACTTAATTAAAAACTATGATCATAACCTAATGCTAGGTCTTTGATTAATTACTTAAAGGTTTGTATTTAAGAAGGTACTTTGTGAATTCTAATTTTGTCTTAAGATTTTAATAATTTACATTATTATAACAACTTACTACCAAACATTAAATCTAAAGAAAATAATTAGTGAACAACTTATTTAATAAAAGTTTTTAATTTATTTAGTTATCTTTTTATAAATACACTTATATATACGTATAGTTATTATTATTATATATACTATCAACTATCTATTTTATTTATATATACTATGTTCATATGTATTGCTATATCCTTACATTTATGTAAACTTATATATGTTACTATTGCTTTTATTTTATTATCTACACTACATACTTCTTTTCTTTATTGGTTGTGTTTGTACTTATATACATTGTTTATTTACTTATTTTTATTACCACTATGTGATTATTTATCTATTCATTATGATGAGTATTTAGAGCATTGCCTTACCATATTAATAATATATCATTTACATACATTGTGCCATACCCTTAGTGATGTAAGGGTTAATAATATTATCTTCTTCAATAGAATTAATGGGTAACTTATGACATTGAAGATAAATTTACATAGTAAATTTTATTACATTTAAATTTGTTTCAAATTTTTGAATTTAACTAGGCGCATTTATAGGAGTTTTAATAATCACTATAAAGTCAATGTCAACATTAATACAAGTTAATGCTATCTTTTAGATATTAATATACATATATATATATATACACATTTTAATACTAACTTTGTTACCAATCTTATAACATTCTATTACATCCACTTACTAAATTATAATCATCTAACATCCTATAACTCAATTATAAAATGAGTTCATGAGTCTATTATAACATCTTACTTTTATTTAACATTTTCATAAAATACATATTTCAATAACAATACTCCAAAAAATTTGACAATCACTAATCATTCCAAAACTTCTTTAACCAACTTACGACATTGTTTGTCAATTCCATCTTTTCAATTATGTGAATAACCTACTTAAAACAAAATAATCGATATAAACTCCAATAATAAAATTCTCATTTCTTAACAAATCTCACAACAACACTTCACTATTTTCTTAACATATCACATGAATAATCCAATATGTCAAAAGTAAGTAATATAAATCTAATAAAATATGAAACACTAAAATCCATAAACCTTTAAATTTCATGAATCGACCTCTCTTCTTTTCCAAAACATATCTACTATTATGAAAGCTGCCCATCAAGTATTACATGTTTTCTTTCTTTATTTCCTTATCATCAACTATCCACAATCTTGATTCCCAAATATCAAAGTATGACAACTTCTAGTTCTTTACATCTTATTACTTCCATAACAATCTCTCTCTCTCTCTGTCTCTTTTGAACAAGTTTGGAAGTATACCATTTCCATAATCCACATCACCATTTTTGTTCTTCAATATGTACATATGAACCCTTTTAATCTTATATCAAATCCAATAAAAAAAAAAAGGATTCGTTTAGACTTACAATTTTCATAAAATTATCAACTAATCATCAATAACACTTTAATCCATCTTTACCATGATTCTTATCTTGTTTTTCATTATTTCTCATAAAAATCTAATTCATAAATCTACAACTTCAACCCTAACATTAGTCCTATAAAGATTCAAACTTGCATAAAAATTCACAATGCTACCTTGTTGAATCACTTCTTCAACCAACCTTGGTGCACCCTATGCAACTAACATTTTCAAGCAAAATCTAAATTTTCCAGGGAATTAAGCACCAAAATTTAAAATCTTTCATTGGCAAAAGGACCAAATTAATGTTATAAGTCCTTACCTGATTTGAATTGGTGAATCTTAATCTTTCTAGCACCACAATTGCTACACAAACTAATGCCAATAACCTCTTGTGCTTCAACCTGTAACTCTCCAATCATCTAAGACTTCTTATTAGAACAACTTAACCTTTCAAAACCTCTTGTTAATGGTCATAGCAACAATATGAATGATAACTCCTTTCTTTTCCCTTTGTCTTTATAGGTTTGTAAGGTTATAGTAGGACATATAGTTGTTGCATTGCAATTTTTTCTACTAAAACATGTTAATCTATAATTAAAATGAATTAACCTTTAATAGCTATAAATTTAATAAGAAGGGATTTTACTAAAATGCCCTTAAAAAAGTTATTAGGCATTTTTGAAGGTTTATGCTGAAAAATGGAATATCTTTGGTAGGGCTACTTGAAACACGAGTAAACCACTCTATTGAAGTCTTTATCAAACAAAGTACTAGTCATTCATAGAATTTTGCAGTTAATGATCTTGCTAGAAAGCAAATTTGGATCTCTTTAGATGCTGGAATTTGGAATGTGCCTATTTTGAAGGTGGATGTTCAATTTTGCCACTATTCTTGTACTAATTTAAGGGCAAATGCTTTTTTGCTATCCACTTTTGTCTATGCCTCTAATTTGGCTATGGAAAGGAAAGATCTTTGGAATCAACTAAAGAGCATTTTGATTTCCATAACTAGTCGTCCATGGGTCATCTTAGGGCATTTCAACACCACCAGATCTACATCGAAGAGTTTAAGGGGTTGTAAGAAGCTAAATCAAGCAATCTTAAATTTCAAACACTTCATTAACCTTGTCGAGCTTGATAATCTTTGTTACATTAGAAGTTTTTACTCTTGGTCAAACAAACAATTGCAAAATCCTATATTAAAGAAGCTTGATCAAGTCTTGGTTAACCAGAAATGGTTCAACAAGTTTCTAAAATTAGAAGCTAGTTTCCTTACCCCCTTACTTTCGGACCATGAGGTGTGTATGGTTTTTAGAGATTTATCCTTTAGTGATCAAAAATCTCCCTACAAGTTTTTTTAATTTCTAAACTGAAATAGATTTTTTTTAAACTTGGTCTCAACCACTTAGACCACCAATGTGGAAGGTTCTAAACTTTTCCAAGTTGTATGAAAGTTGAAGCTCCTTAAAGTTGAGCTAAAGAAGTTGAATAATAGGAAGTTTTCCTACATTTTGAATAGAATTTCTCAAGCCAAAGTAGTTATGAGCTCTATTCAATCTTCCTTAGGTCGAGGGGGCTTGTCTTGTTTACAGGAAGAATGTGAAGCTTTTCAAAAGTACTACATCTTGAGGAATGCAAAGGAGTATTTTCTCGAACAAAAATCTAGAATCAAATGATTGACGCTTAGAGACAAAATACCTCTTTCTTTCATAAAGCTACGATGCAAAGACACGATAGAAGCTCTGTTCGATCCTTAAAGTGAGCAATCAGGCATTAGGTGATGACGTAATCAAATTTGAAGTAATTTCCTATTTTTCTGACTTGTTTAGAGCCCCTGAAATTGACTACAACCTCTCTACTAAGGAAAATCTGGTCACTTGGAAATTGAATTTTGTAATTCTCCCTTCTCAGAAAAAAAAAAATTAAAGTGGCTTTTTTTAGTCAATCAAATGGTAAAGCATTGGATCCAAATGGGTATTCTACAAAGTTCTTCAAGGTTGCTTGGCCAATCATTAGACTAGACATTGTTGCTACCATTAAAGATTTATTTGCCTTAGGTTTCGTCCTTAAGCAAGTAAATAGCTCTATCATCACTTTGGTTCCTAAAGTTTCTAATGCTCCTAAGGTATCAAATTTCAGGCATGTATCATGTTGTAATGTCATCTACAAGACCATCTCTAAAGTCCTAGCATCACGACTTAAAGAGGTATTAAGTTCTTTAATTAGGAGAGAGCAGTCTACTTTCATACAAAACCAGAAAATCATAGACAATATTTTCATTACCTAAGAATTAGTCAATGGATACTACGTTTAACTGAGGACCTCCTAAATGCACTATGAAAGTGGATATCATGAAAGCATACGACACCTTAAGTCAAAGTTTCCTAAAAAAAGTGCTTCTTTGTATGGATTTTCCTGTACACTTTACAAATATTTTGGTGTAATGCTTCTCAACACTGAAATTCTCCTTTAATTTAAATAGTGAACTAGTGGGCTTTATTCCAAGCCACTATGGCTTACGTCAAGGTGATCCCATCTCACCTTACCTTTTTTTTAACAATGGATGTTCTTTCATATATTTTCTAGAGTATGGCTTAAAATCTAGCCATTTCTTATCATTGGAGGTGCAAAGAGGAGAGAATCACCCACCTTTGTTTTGCTGATGATCTCATGGTCTTTTGCAAAGGTGATCTTAACTCCATTTTGCTTATTAAACAAGTGCTATTGGAATTCCAAGGTCTATAAGGGCTTAGAGAAAATCTAACCAAGAGTAAAACTTCTTTTCAAATGTTAACATTCCCACTAAAGAGGGTATAATCAAAGTTGAGTTCCCCCTTCAATACTTAGAAGTACCTCTCATCTCCTCCAAATTAAAAAAAGGAAGATTGTGACTTATTGGTCTCTAAAATTTCTACACATTTGGAAACATGGACCAGTAAATTCCTTTCATATGCGGGAAGGCACCAACTCTTAAAATCGATTATTTTCTCCATGCAAGTTTTTTAGGCATCTATTTTCATCCTCCTAAAGAAAGTGATAAGGAAGATAAAACAACTTATGAGAAATTTTCTTTGAAGTAGATGGCCTAATATTGCTACTAAGGCAAAAGTAAGATGGGAAATGGTTTATACACCTATAGTTGAAGGAGGGTTTGGTATACCCAAACTAGAAACTAAGAACATGACTGTATAGTTAAAGCACATATAGCATCTTTGCAACGGAAGTGTGAGGTGCATTTTGGTAGATTAGGTACATGCTATCTTTCTAAAAGGCAAAAGTTTCTAATTAGTCAAAACACCTTCCTCATGCTCTTGGTCTTGAAGGAAGCTTCTAAAGTTACGCAGTTTAGTCCGACATTGTTTTGGCTAGAATGTGGGAAATGGCCTTTTGATTTCCCTTTGGTTAGATTATTAGCTCCCACAAGATCCTCTAGATGGCATCATCAATGCAAGAGAGATAGCCTTCTTAAGGTTACCCTTGAATGCTAATCTGTTGTTTAATTGAAAATGGCTCAAGGGTTCTCCCTCACGCATCATTTTAGATTAATTTAAATATTCTATCCAATATGCTACCCAACCAATCTATGGAAAATAAGTTTTTATGGAGGCTATTTTCAACTGGTAATTTCTCTCTTAAGAGTGCATACAGTCTTTTATTCCTCCTAGTGCTATCTACTATGGAGCAACAAATCTATTCTAAGACATAGCTTCATTCTACAACTTGTAATCAATAGCAAGCTGTACACTCTTAACAAACTAAACATGTGGGGAATCACAACACTCTCCTCCTATTATTTTCGCAACTTAAGCATGGAATCATACTAGCACCTATTCTTCTTATGTGCTTTCTCATCAGTAATTTGGACCCAAGTTACATTAAGTTTAGGATGCCTTCTTCCTATAATACATGGTAGGATACCTTAAATGAGCTCACTCGTTCCCTTGCAAACCAACTAACAGATAAGTGGAAATCAGCGCTCTTCACTATAGCTTATTATGTATGGTGAGCACAAAATTCTACTCCGTTGGGGCAACACATCCTTAATGCAAACTGTCTAGTAAAGCTCATATTGAATTATATTTTTGTACTAAACAATGGCTAAGAGTTTTTTTGTTATATTTTGTTTTGATAACCTAGTGGTTTTGACCTAATTTTAAGCTATGTATATAGTTGGCTTCGCTCCTCATCGCGCACATTGTGATTGTATGTCTTTTCTTTTGGTTAAATGAAATTTTTTAAATTAACCCAAAAAAAAAAAAAGTTGAAAGGTAGTTAATGAGATAAAAGTGAAAATTAGAGATGGTTAAAATATAATTAAATCTAAAAAAGACATAATTAAATTACATACTTTATATATCTTATCTTTTTAAGTGTAATACTATAGGTGCTACTCCTTTAATATTATAGTCCTACCTATTTTCCCCTCAATTTCTTGCATGACCAACGAGAAAATTTTGGATAATTTCATCATTTATTCCCTTCAATTGCAAGGAGTTGCTTGTCTTCTCCTAATTCAAAGTTTGGAGCCTTTGACCCTCTTCTCCATAACCAAGAGCCAAAACAATTCAACACCAGAAAGAGCAATGGCCTGCATTTCCGCTTGCAGGCGGCCTTTCGTCAACTTCTCACTTACTCCTCTTCCCCGAAACCCTAAAACCCCCCAAAACCTCCCTTTTCCCACTTCCTTAAAAACCCCACTTCTCTCTCCACCCTTTTCACCTCCTAAACCTTTCATCCCCAAAACCTCACACAGCCCTTTTCATTACCCAACAAGCAACAACCATGATAATGATGACAACAACAATAACAATAATGGGTCTGGTGGTAATAGCAGTTTTTGGGGCAGTTGGTGGTGGCACGATAACCCCAATAGTAAAATGTCACTCCTTTTACTTTTTTTAATCTCAAGATTAGTTTTTATACCTAGTAATATTACCAAGAAATGGGCATTCTTTGTTATTGTGTCTGGTTTATCATACATGTGTTGTTTGCAGTTCCCTTGCTATGTTTTTGCTTATGAAAGTAAGAAAGAAGAGGAAGAGGAAGCTGGGGTGGTTTATGAAGTTAGAGGCGGAAAGTGGACAAAACTTGTTCCTGATCCTAATAATAAGGATGTGTTTATTGTTGCTAGTTCTTTAGATAGTTGTTGGTTTTTTGGTATTGGTGGTGGCGGTGGTGTTTCTGTTGGTAAGTTGTGGTTGGACTTTAAGAACGTTTGTATGGGTTTGATGCTTCCGGATGGGTTTCCCAATAGTGTTTCTACTGATTATTTGGAGTATTCTCTTTGGAGAGGTGTTCAGGGAGTTGCTAGTCAAATTAGTGGGGTTCTTGCCACTCAGGTATTGTGGGAATGGAATGCTTTGTTTAATGGTGTTTATTGTCGGTTGCAGGACATGTTGTCAATTCTTGTTGGGTTTGTTTTCAATCTAAATAGAATGCTTTGAGATATGCTTTGCTGTTCTGGTTTGTGGTTCGAAGGTGCTTGTTTATTGCTTTGAGGGCATGCATATGCAGTAAGTTTAGTTTGTGTTTCCTTTGTTGGAATTGGGATTGGGAATTGCATTAAGCTTATGATGAATGAAAATCAAGTTCGTTGCTAAGGCCAATTTGTTGAGCCAAAGAGTTGGTTTGGCATGAGATTGTTTTGAACTATATTTAGTTGGAATTTCGTATCAAAATTGACTAGTTTGCATGTGTTCATATATTGTCATGTTTTTTTTCCCCTTTCTATAGTCTTGAACTTTTAAAACTGTGAAACTTTGCATGGAATCAAAGTAGAAGGTCATTCTTTGTGTTTGATTTATCATCCTTTTCCTTCTCCATTTTTGAGATTTGGGTTTGAGAAAATATGCCATCAACAAGTGAAATAGACGTCAAGATATTTAAGAAGTCAATCATATCTTTATTCATTAGTACATCATTTTCAGATGAGACAATGTAGTCCTTTATAAGTTTCACAAATAGAAAATTCAAATAGAAGCAAGGCCATTGTTGTCATTTGGGCTTCCAACCTCGAGTTTCAAGTATAAATTCCAACTTTTCATGAGGACTCCCTTTGCTGTTTACTCATCCACATCCTAGATAGAGGAGGGGGGTTTCTTCAGCACTTATTAGAATTTTACTTTATTTACACAATGGAACTTTTGAAAGCTTGTCTTTGAAATCCTACATCATTGCAAGGGAACCTGAAGATGATGCATGTCTTGTTTGTTTAGGCCCTGCTTTATGCTGTGGGACTGGGGAAAGGAGCTATACCCACTGCAGCTGCTGTTAATTGGGTTCTGAAGGATGGAATTGGATATATCAGCAAAATTTGTCTCTCGAAGTTTGGGCGTCATTTTGATGTTCATCCAAAAGGGTGGAGACTCTTTGCTGACTTATTGGAAAATGCTGCTTTTGGAATGGAAATGTTGATTCCTGCCTTCCCCCATCTCTTTGTTTTTATAGGTGCTGTTGCTGGTGCAGGAAGATCTGCAGCTGCACTTATTCAGGTACTTGTGTTTTGTATGAAAGTGAGTTCTCTTGTGCAAAACTCTCTTATTTTCCACATGCTTTTTTCTGTTAGATATAGTAGAATTGTGTTACACATGAGCATAGCTCACATTCACAATTTGGAGTCACCCCTTTTGATCGCATGTATTTACACAAGAAGAAAAAGAGTTTGTAGCTTCGGCTGTTTTGTTAATTTAGGGGTAGATGTTTTATCTTGTGAACTTACGTGTTGATGTTGTCTTAAGTCAAGTCAGAGTTATTTGTATGTAAATATTTGTGTTGTATGTCGTAAACATGTATGTTTGTCAAGTTAGTAGGTATTACTGTTACAAGTGTCATGGTCAGTGTGTAAGGGATGTGTAGTTAGTGGCAGATAGGGAGGTTGTCGTGCGGTAGTAGGGGGCCTGATATTGTGGGATGTGATGTGGAATGTGTTAGCAGTTACAGACTTCCTGGAAACTGCCTTGTACTATGTTTAATAGAAGCTTTGGCTCTAGAAATGGGGTCAAGTATTTTCCTCTTAAATCTGGTTACCAAAAAGAGATCGCCGGGTTCTCTCAAACAAGCCCAAATCAATTGCAATCATAGGAAAGCGCAGAAGAAAAACTCTTAAACATCTAATTGAAGCAGAGATCATCGTTAATAGACCTAATACAAGAGCTTTAGCCTGATCCTATACCAAATTGAGTCTGAGAGAACCATGGAAAGACTTTGGAAGGTAAATGGAGCATCCTCAACAAGATTCAGGGAGTGAATATTTACATGGTGTTGATTAAGAATCAAGATGAAAATATATATGTTACTTTGGGAACCCAAATTTTGAATTGACCTTGAGCAATTATTTTGATACATATTTTTTCCCCTTTTCCCAGATGTGTGTAGCCATCTAAGCCTTAATCTCTTATGTCTAGATGGTGCTGTAGTTTTTTTTTTCAAGGGATGATTGTTTTTCTTATCATCTATGCACCCTTTGTGTTCGGCATTACACACCCTAATCTTCAGTCCTTGAAGTTGCGATCTTCATGTCATGCATGATTCAGTCAAATTTGTTAGTGGAAATCAAATCTGTTGTTTTTCTCGATAGATGCACATAAGAACAATATTAAGTAGAAACCTTTGAAAGTATCAAAGTCATTATTGACAGGTCATGATTTAGCATAAGCTGGTATTTGCTTTTCTTTTAAATATATTTTGTCCTGCAGCTAATATGCTTTCTAAAGATACTGAAAGTTGAAATGCATCCCTTCTCAGGCAGCAACTAGGAGCTGTTTTTATGCTGGGTTTGCTGCTCAGAGGAACTTTGCTGAGGTAAAATCCACTTTCCTACACTTTAAATGTCTCACTTTTTGAGATTATTGATACGCCAGTTGCACTACTTTTGGAGCAAGGGAGAACTATGGCGAATCCGATTCAATTTTCAAGTTCTAGTTAGGGCTAAAATGATCTGAGCAGCTTTTATGTGACCTGTATCGCATCTGAGGTGATTTTTATCTGCAGGTTATTGCCAAGGGTGAAGCTCAGGGGATGGTGAGCAAATCCATAGGCATTGTTCTTGGAATTGCAATAGCTAACAGAATAGGTTCCTCAACACCTCTTGCGCTTGCATTTTTTACGGTGGTGACTTGGGTTCATATGTTTTGCAACCTCAAGTCTTATCAGTCAATTCAACTGAGGACTTTAAACCCCTACCGAGGAAGTAATCTTCCATCCTTATGGTTAAAGTTTTGGCTTTTGTCCCAGATGTCAATTCTGCTTCTTTCTTCATGCTCTGCATGCTACACCTTGGTTTACATATTTTATATTTGAGAAATGTTATTGTCACTCAAAAGGACTGGCTATTTTATTGCATATATTATTTTATGGACATTATACTGACTTCCCTCAACACTTGGTTGCTCATTCAGGTCTAGTTTTCAGTGAATATCTCCTTAGTGGACAAGCACCTCCAGTTAAAGAGGTCAATGTTGAAGAACCACTTTTTCCAGGCATCCCATTTCTTAGTGGGAACACAGTTAAAAATGTATGTCTCTTCTGCCTCATTACTTGTAACATATGGCTCTATACAGATTTGCCACCTACAAATTGAACAAGCTTGACATGAGGACATTCAGCGACCTACTTAAAATTTTCTAGTTGCTAGTCTATGATGAAACTGTCAAAATATATTTGGAATTCCGTTTCTTTTTCCTAGGAAGCTGAGTTATTTAATCAATTCAAGTTTAACTTTTGACGAGTTTATTTAACAGGAAACATCAATTCAGTAACTGGAGATATCTTTTGGGAAAAATATTGTTGTATGCAGCCTTATTGTTGCAGTTTGTTTTTTGTCCGTTGAATATAAGCATGGTCTGGTCAAGCATTTATTTGTTTATTTGGAAAAAAATGTTAGTACTAAGGCAATGTCCGTTCAATTAATTAGAGAAGCCTTCAGATGACTTCATTACTGGATCATGACAGATGTCCTGCAGTTGATTGTTTCTACACTTTTTGGTCACTCGATAGAAAGTGACAAATTTCATAATGTTATTTTGTTGCTTTACAGAAACATTTAGGTTTATTATCTTTCGGAGCAAATGATGCGGCTACTGAAATTGAACAGCGACTGCAGCTTGGATCTAGACTCAGTGATGTTGTCAGCAGTAAGGAGGATGCGATTGCACTATTTGATTTATACAGAAATGAAGGCTACATTTTGACAGAGCACCAGGGACTATATTTTGTAAGTGAGCCAAGTCTCTGCTTTTTTTACTTAGTAAGCATATTGATATGATTCCAAAGGTGGATGCTCCTTTGTTACATGTGCATCGGAGGAGAGAGGTAGAGGATTAGCAGGTGTAGTGTTGTGTAGTATGTTTGGTTTGTGTGGGGTTAGTGGTGGTGTGCTGGTGTATTATATCTGTTAGTAGTAGTAGTGCTATGGTGGGTGCTACGGTTTAGGCTACGGTGTGGTCAGTAGTAGTTGGATGGGTGTTATATTTTTAGTCTGATGTGGCACTGCCTTCTGATATAAATAGCATATATCAATTGGAGGGAAAATCAATTAGAGGAATATTGTTAGAGATCTTGTTACGGAGACCTTACTCTCCGGCTGAGCCTTTTCTCAGGTAGCTTCCGAACCAATTTCCATCGGTAGAATTCTATTGTGTTGCTGTCTTTTTCATTTCTTTAGTGTTTGAGTGTTGCAATTGGTCTACTGATCTATCTCCAGGTCTTATCACATATCTTGTTGTATGAGATTGTGATACCAATGAGGCCTCTGTTTTTCCACTGAGTGATATTTAGCATTTTCTTTCCAGAAAAGAAGGGGGAAATAAAATGAATTGGCTCTTTTCCAGTGAGTAGCACCAGTGAAGGAAGAATGCAGTTAGTTACTAATAGCAGAGTGAAGATATAAACAATATCTTGCTATATGTTTGTCTATAATTTTGCTACCAGATTTTTTTTTTCATTAATTTAAAGAAATTGTGATGAGTTATTTGCAGGCATAGAAATTACAAAGATTATATGTGACCATCAGATCGTAGTAACCAAGATAATCTCAAGTGTAGCCTTTGTAGATAGACTAGTGAACTTTCAAAAGTATGCCGGTTGCCAATGAGAAGGGGCTATTCTTGGATTCATTTTTCTTGTCTAGGTGATGTAACCACTACATCTTCATTTGAGTTGAGGACAATTAGCTAAAAGCTCACTATTTTCTGTAATTATATGATTCTACTCTCAGCTTCCTTGTCCTTTGTCTTCCCTCTGGAAGAAAAATAGGTTCTTGTGCATATTGTTTACCATATTGATTTCCTTGTTGATGTGGAAAAACTAGCTTTTCTTCTTTTGCTGATATGGTACTTGCTATATATATATCTTTTAACCAACCAGGTAGCACTGAAAGAAGATTGCTCGCAGCAAGATATGCTCAAGTCACTCTTCCATGTCAATTATCTGTATTGGCTGGAGAGAAACGCAGGAATTATGGCAACAAGTGCTGCTAGTGATTGCAGACCTGGTGGAAGGTTAAGAATATCTTTGGATTATGTACAGAGGGAATTTGAGCATGCGAAAGATGATGCAGAGTCAGTGGGCTGGGTGACCGATGGACTTATCGCAAGGCCTTTACCAAACAGGATTCGTCCAGTTCCACCATCTACTTCAGCTGTGTCGTGATGGGAGCATAAGATGGTAAATTTAGGAAGAAATGGAACACAAGACAGCAGTGCAGATGAAGCTAAAGCTAAGGTCCTCGTGATTACAATGCATCTGCTTGCGGCTGTAAATGGGAATTTCGACTGATTTTCGGTGGGAAAATTGAAACGGAGATGGGGCTTCAGTTAACACTGTAGAGTGTTTTTGAATCCGCTTCAGGAGGTGTTCGTGGTTGGTATTTCATTGCCGAAGGTTAGCGAATGATGTACATAGAGACCCAGATAAAAGTGTTGGTCGAGAAAAAGGTCGCTTTCTCACGACATTTATGTTCTTTTGAGGATGGTCATGGTCTCTTTTATCGGTTGTCAAGTTTACTGATAAAATATCCCCACTAAATAATCACACAATCAGGACTTCATTCTATTAATTTGTTTAGTGGAATATTAGAATTGGTTTTTATACATTCAAGATGGAATGGCATGATGGTGTACTTGTATTTTGTTAAACCAGACCTGGGCATCTTAAACATGTACAAATGCAATATAATGTATCTGTATTAAGAGAGATTTTGTTTTGACATATATATATATAACATTAAAGAAAATAACAGATTTGCTTGAAAGTTATCATAATTAATGTTTTAACAATTATGTTCATAAATTGTTATAAATACGATATGAATATTAGGTACAACATAAGGATAACGAGTATAAGAAAAATGATACAGCTGAAGTTTCTTATAACATGGTTGATGTGTTCAGCAGAGCATAAGATCATTTATTACAAATGAGTATTAGTATCATATGAGAATAGCAATTTTAATAGTAATTACATTCCTCCATTTTTATCATTATTTTGGCACTTGCCATCATCATCATTACTGTTTATGTTGTCTTCATTTTAATTACATTCCTCCATTTTATCATCGCTATCATTATAATACCACCCACATTATTGACTGTTAGAACTTGAATCGCAACACTGAAGTGATATGCGGTGGATATGTTGGAGTAGTAATAGTGATGATGGAGTAGTGTGGCAGAAGTTTTAGTTTGCAATGACTAGAGTGCTTACAACGATAGCGGCAGAGGTTTAAAGCTGGTATGATGTGTAAGTTTGTCTATTAGTGGTGGTGCAAGAGATGGTAGAATGGAAGTAACAAGGCAATGATGGTGAATGTGACATAGTGAAATGTTGTATTGATGTTAGTAGGGGTTGTGATAATGATGATAATAGTAGTGATGATGGCGGTAATAATGAAATGATGATAAAAAAAAATAAGTTTATCTTATCTTAACCTAAGTGTCTATACATTAAAAGACAAAAAGCATAAGATCTAGCCTCTAATATATAGAGAGTATTCTTTAATCATTACCAAAACTGATTTGTAAAGTAAACATGGCATAATATATTGTCAATTGAGTGCTCTATCTTAGTTGTATAAATATGTATTGCATGTTGAATTTAATTTACATGACTATCCATGGACTCTTTAATATTCGTATGAGATGTTATGCAATTATTAAAAAAGTTACAACAACCTTTTCATGTATTTTCCCGGGTTTCCTCGATGATTTAAGGTCCCCTTCCTCAAAACTTTGAGTTCTTTGTTGCTGTCGGCGCTCATTTCTGAAATGCCGTAATTTGAGTTTGCGAACATGGAAACATCATCACCCTTTCACCATCACACTCTCAGTATCTCTACCCAAACCCTAAGCCATCCTCTCTCTCCTTCCAAATCTTCTCAAATCCTTCTTCCTCTAAGACCGCCACAAAAACTCACCACCACGTCTGAGCAAATACCCCCAATATCACTCCAAAAACCAAACAATCCATCACTAACTCTCACCCCTTCAACTAAAATTGCCACTCCTACCAAAAGGGCCGTTCCGAAACGCACCAAAAATGGCACACCTCATGACATATTACGCCTCATGGACGGACTTGGTCTACCCATATCGCCTGATATCTACTCTCTGCTCATTAAGGAATGTACTGAAACCGGTGACGCAGCTGCAGCTATGGAGTTGCATGCACACCTTAGACGCAGTGGGATACGACCCAATTTAGGTTTAGTCAATAGGATCTTGTTGATGTATGTGTCTTGTGGGCGTTTGAATATTGCACGAGAGATATTTGATGCAATGCTTCTAAGGGATTTTAATTCTTGGGCTGTTATGGTTGTTGGGTATTTGGAGAAAGGCGAGTTCAACGAAGGTTTTAGGTTGTTTGGGCATATGGGGTTTTATGTCAGGTTTAGGGATGTTCCTCCAGATTGGTTCGTCGCTTGCCTTTTGAAGGGCTGTGTGAGGAGTGTAAATTTGGAGCTTGGAAAGCAGGTTCATGGATGGGTTTTAAAGACGGGTGATTCGAAAGAAAAGGTTGTGGCAACTTCATTGTTTCGGTTTTACGTCCAATTGAAATGTTTGGATAGTGCAAATGTTGTTTTTGGAGGATTGAATAGGTGTTGTAGTTCTAGTATTTGGACTGCGAAGATTGTTAATGATTGTAGGGGTGAGCGGCTTGGTGAGGTTTTTCGTGATTTTATGGAGATGGAGAGGAGGGGAATAAGGATAAATCAATATACCATATCGAGCATTCTGTGGGCCTGTGGAAGGGCAATTGATGATGGACAATGTGGTCTACAGATTCATGCTAAAGCTATTAAGGTTGGACTAGAATCGGATGCCTTTGTGCAGCGTAGTTTGGTTGAAATGTACGGGAAGTTTGGCATCTTGGGGGAAGCAAGAAAGGTATTTGATGTGGTAAGGGATGACCGAAATGTTGCATGTTGGAAGGCTATGATCAAGGTATACTTGCAGCATGGATCATATGTTGAGGCAATTAAACTTCTGTATCAGATGAAGGCAGTTGGCTTGCTCTTAGAAGATTTCGTCAGTGAATCAATCAAGCTGATGGAAAATTAAGCTTTGAGTATAAACGTTTTGCCCCGTAACCTAAGAGCATTTCAGTATATGATGAGGCTACAAGTTGCCTCTTTTCCTTCAGTTTCACTTGCGGCATGAGAAGGTGGCATTGCATGCTGGGTTATTGTTTACAGAACTTCGATTACACAGCTGAGCCTTAAGTAGCATTCACCTCAGTAAACTAAAATCAGCATGTTTGTCCAGTGAATGAAATTCCCGCTAATTGTAGCCTCTTTTCCTTCAGTTTCACTTGCGGCATGAGAAGGTGGCATTGCTTGCTGGGTTATTGTTTACAGCACTTCGATTGCACAGCTGAGCCTTTAGTAGCATTCACCTCAGTAAACTAAAATCAGCATGTTTGTCCAGTGAATGAAATTCCCGCAAATGGGATGACTGTTTACTAACAGCGGCTTCCAAGCAGTAACCTGGAGATTGATGTGGTTACAGATCACGTCTCAACTAATTTGTTAAAAAGGTGTTGATCAAGGAGGAAACCCCCAAAGGGTTAGCCTAGTGATTAAGGCAAAGAATACTCTCATGACTACTTGCATGAGATCTTAGGTTCGAATCCCACCAAGAATGCTTTTTGGAATTACCTACATAAAGCAAGTTATATTGAACAACCGCATGAATCTTGTAGGATGGTTTATTTATCCAAAGATAGCTAAGTTACACTATGGCTGTGCCCCTCCATTGCTCAAAAAGGAAGAAAGCTTGGAAAGCGTCAACTTTTGAGGGTAGGTACAACGAAACATAGGAAAGCCTAAGTTTTGAACATAGACGAGTCAGGGATAAATAAAGGATATGTGCCTCCATTATCATCATGGTCTTCGTGCATAATTATATGAAATTTCACAGCTTGTATAGACAGTAGATATTAGATTCACGATTTCAGATAGCCATTTGTAAGCTGTTGTATTTGAGAAAGTAATTGTTTAAGTATGTGTATACAGACATGGTTTTATTTTCTATTTGAACATTTTCAAATGGATTGCGGCATTGACTAGAGTCCTAAGTAAAAATGATCAAATGGAGACTTTGACTGGGGGGAATTGAAGTCCGCAACTTCTGTTCTTAAGAGCACGTTAAATTGAGATCATACACCATTGTATTCTTGTTGTTTTCTCTCCAGTTCTACAGTATTTAAACTTGACATGGCAGAGATGAATTCTGTTTGTACAACAGTGCTACGATTTCCTCACACATCATAGTTTTGCGGAAAGGAACACTTGTTAACATAATTTAAACCAAAGAAATGTAAGTTGCAACTCCTCTCTTACTCGTTTCCTAAAGTAACAGAGAACAAAGAGCAAAGAAAAAGTCCCTGAGTTTTAATTAACTGTTTCATAGTCCTAACACAATAAGATCAAATTGTAGTAACAGATTTTTTTAGCTGCAGATTCGGCTAGTTTATGCATTTTCCACGTAGAAACGGTAAGACAATAATCCCTGTCGATTGCAAAATGCATGACCATGTAAAATTCTAATTTCATAATTGATCTCAAGTCTCTCTTTCGTGTATCCTAGCTATCAACATCTCCGACAGTAATATTTACTTCATGCTCGGCCAGCATATACATTGATAAGAACAATGAATATAATAAAGATCCTCGTAGATTTTAATCTAATGCTTTATTCGATGAGGCAAAAGATGCCGAGAATATGTATCCTTCACGTTCTGTAACCTTCTTGTTCGATCCATATTCAAGAATGAGTGGCTCGGTATCCTCTGATCCCTGAGGCACGCTGAGGGGAACTGCAGTAGCTGCTTGTCTTTCTCTATATGATGCCCAAGTGAAAAAATATAGACCCCCAATAATTAGAGCTCCACCTATGATGCTGTTTGCATTCAAGGTACAAATAATCAAATTTGGTACAGAAGTAGAAGATTCCATCAATATAAAGTGATTACTGCATTTATCATAAAATCCTAATTATAGATGATAGACAATGTAAAACTCTTATTTTCCCTACACTCAAGACAATAGATGATTTCTGTCCATTGTCAAAAGATAAGTCAAAACACCCATTATACCGTACAACCAGGAGCAAATTGTTCTATATTTTCTAAAAAGAATGAAGAACAAATTTTACTCTATCCTATGGCATATCATAGGAGCTGCAGAAAACTACCTTCCCAGATATACAGGGCTTCCAAGGAATATTCTTGAAAGCAATGCCGATGCTGCAGGTTGAAGGGGATTGTAGAGAGCAATTATAGCCGGCCCCAGTATTTTATTTGACCATGTCAAGAGTCCATAATTGAGAGCAGATGTAATAATTCCCTGAGAAGTTTACATTTTTATTTCAATCCACAAGAGTACATATCCATGCAAGCACAATCCTGCATGGTATAATGCACAAACTGCAAATACCATAAAACGGATTTTATGCATTCATGTTCACTGTCAAAATTGATTTTACAGGCCAGTGATGTTTCAATATCTTCATTGCAACATTCAATTTCTTAGATATGTCTTCTATGGATTTAACTTTTTTTTGTTTCCAAATTCTAGATATTTAACTTAACAAGAGTTATTTTGATCTACCTGCACTTGGTATGACAAAGTTGACATAACACCGTTGTACTTACTGCACTAAAATACTGAGTGATCTGCTATTGCATAATAATGTATCAAACAACCAATTCTCTACACAGTATTGTAATGTGAGGAAAAAATGTTTGTATGCCATAAAGAAATATGCTATAAATTGGATCATTTATAAGAGACGTGTACTTTCATACATTACAAAGTCATTTACTTTTAACTAGATAGGCAATCCCAACTAGTCCAGTGCAATTTGACACTGGTTTATTTCTTGCAAAGTAGTCAGCAAAAATGAATGATCACGAACCTCTAGGGAGGAATTTTCGAAGATGAAGACAGCATGGAATGCTGGTCTATCAAAGTTTGAAGGGCAAGATATTAGTTGATTAATAAAAGCAATGATACTCAATGTGAATGTAGTGATTTCCAAACCCAAGAGAGAATAAAAGGAAAAAGGTTAACACCCCTAAAAAGTAAAACCATGAGCTTTTGCTTGTTTTGACCATAGTTGTTGTAATCAAGTATTTACATGAAATCAAAGAAAGTCTCTTAGAAATTCATCCATATGAGCTTTGTTTCCATGCTTTTCTTGTGCATCACAACAGTACTTTAAAACAACATTTACGGCTGAGACTAAGGCTCAAGATGTGGCTTGGTAAGGAATTTTAATTGGACAATTAGTGTTCACTAATTTCTCGAAAATCAAGCCAAAGTTCCAATTAAGAAAATCTCCCTAAGTTGAGATGTGAATCAAGCAGAAGGCGCTTTTGTTCCTCTTTTATTGGGCTTAGAATCCCAATTACTCTCTCTCTAAGAAAAGGTTTTTCTTCAATCCGATCACAAGTTCCCAAGTGCAATCCATTTTCAGATATGATAATGCACTGAGCAAGCTAGCATAAAAGGCATTTTGCACAGTAGATGGAACAATTGATTTTCTATGCTCATGTCATCAATTTCTTATCATAGGTCAACCATGTAGATGTCAATGAGCATAAACCTGGTCTGGCTCTAAATATACTTTATTCAAACCATATGATAGCAAATTAGTATTTAAGTGTCATATCAATAGACAGCAGAAAATGCATAGTTGTTCACCATCCACAGCATGGAAAGTCAGAAAGTAGTCACAAAATTCTGAATATGATTTCTCAGTGACAGCATCAAATTCCACAATTAGAACAATTGTTTTCTATATACTAAAAGTAGAGGCAACAAGATAATTGTCTGTATGTATGTACTTCATCCTAGAGTATCATAACAATCTCATTCACATCCGACAATGCTACTCACTTGAGTCAAGTACAATGAGATGCGAGAGCTAACTTCAGATATCTAGACATGAAATGTTTTAAGCTGTAACTATTTAATTAGAAACTTACAGCATAAGTGACGGCATAAATTTCAGATGGGGCCAAAGTCCAGTTTGATGAATCATCAGCCATCAATAATGCTGTCGCGATCATCAACATTAAACCAAAAAAGTATGAATAAGCTGTGACTGACAAGCTTGCAGGATACTTGGTTAAAATTGGAGCCTGAAATTGTTTATGACAGTCAACATTTGCTATTAGGGACCTGCAATATTAACAACAATAGGTACTCTAAAAAGCTCTGCTCAGTAATAGGATTGAAAGACAAACAAAAGCTGTACAGTTCTTATGCTTAAGTTTAGGTAGCATAAAGAGATAATGGTAACTATTTAACCTACTCTGCCAGGAATGGTTCTAATCTTCATCAACGATATGACTCTAGAAGCTGTTTAATTTTACTAATAAAGCCACTTAACATTCTAATTTCTATTTGGCTCAAACTCAATATTCTAGTTAGTTTAAATCTCGTGACAAGCTGATACATTCCCACAACTGCATAAACCCTTGTTGAGGGTTTATAAGAACAGTCTCTCATTAATTGTATATTTGGGTGTGTGGTGTGTTGTATGTACGTGTATACATGTTGGTGTTTATAGTCATATGTGTATGTGGGTGTAATACATGTGCTGCTGTTTGTAGTCGTGTGTATGTGGGTACCTTGGCTTGGGTGGCCAAACCAAGGTGTTGATGTTTTGCTTTAGTTCTTGGGTATCTTGGCTTGGGTGGGCAGAATTTTCTTATAACACTTCTTTCCATTATACTACCAGCATGACACCATTTGAGGTGGTCTATAGTCGCCTGCTAACTTCATTGGCAATTAGTTATCAGGAGAAGTTTCGAATCCAGCTCTCCATGCTGCATTGTGTTCTCATGATGCCATGTCGGGCCATTTGCGTGCTAACTTAGAAAAGGCACAATTTTGGAATTGTTCTCTCACCAATAGACATCATCAAGATGTGGAGTATCAGGTTTTCACAAGAAAAATTATGGAATATAACACAACCAGTTAGACCATTTGTAAGTTTTTGTATAGAAACCAAAGATTTAGATAATTGGGGAAACTTGATATCCTGGAGAAGCAAGAAACAGAGTGTGGTAGCAAGGTCAAGTATGAAGTAGAGTTCAGAGCTAGGGCAGCAGGAGTATGTGAATTATTGTGGGTTAAAATTATCCTAGAGGACCTAAAGATTTAATGGAGCAAACCAATGAAACTATACTGTGATAACAAATCAGCTATAAGTATAGCTCACAACCCAGTGCAGCATGACCAGACAAAACACATAGAGATAGACAAACACTTTATTAAAGAAAAGTTAGACAGTGAATTGATTTGTACTCCATATGTCCCAACAGGACTTCAACTTGCAAATGTGATGACAAACAGATTGTGTAACAACATGTTTCATGACAATGTTAGCCAGCTGGAAATGAAAAATCTATACTTACCAGCTTGAGGGAGAGTGTAGGAAATCTCGCATAAGTAACCTTAAAATATAATTTAGGAAAGTTAATGGAGGAAATCAAGGCTAATAAGTTAAGGGAATTAGTCATAATTAGTTATTGTAATTAGCTATAGATTTTTCCTTTTTTAGTATAACAAAAAATTGTATATATAAACTAGAATAAATTGTAAATATAAGAGATTTTTATAGAATTAATAAAAACCCTCTTTATTCAACAATAGTCAATGTGTGGATAATCTTGTTGACAAAAGAGCTCATGTGGGTGAATCTCGAGAACAGTGACTATCAAGAGGATGACACCATTGCTAGAGAGGAGCAACTGTGTCACAAGTCAAGGCTTTATAATAAGACTTCTCCAAATCAATATAAAAAAGAAAAAAGAAAATGAACACATTACTTCAATGGGCTACTCTACCATTGGGCAATTCAATAAAAGACAATCTCAAAGGATGTGGAGAGGGGCGAGGCTAAGAGAGGGAAGCCATGGAAACCTGAGAGTCCTAACTAAGATAATTTTAGAGTGGAGTTTGACAACAGGAGGTAGGTGGCATATCTTTGAAGGGAAGGGTAGTGGTAGAAGATTAGCTTCATGACAAAGACATCACAAATTTAGATAAGGGAAGAGAATGTCACGGTCCATGACAACAAAGTAGACTTGATGGGATCAACTTAGGCTTAATGTGAAACGAGTGGTATCAATAAGGTAATTTACTCCAGGGATAAAAATACTCTAAAGGTGAGTTTGACCACCTATAAATAAACTAGTCGAACGTTGATACTGCTCGCATAATAATGGTCATGGTAGACCAAAATTAATTGAGAATATTGATCCCCTCAAATATAAGAGAAACCATGGCAAAGTCAATTGAGAACACTCTTGATGAAGGATGGGCTTGAAACAATCCTAGGAAAGATGAGAAGAAAAGATTGGCTCGCTATCCAAAAATCAAAAGAACATATAAAGTAAAGGATGGTCATGTCCCGCATAGGGAATTCTAGGAAGGGAGAACCTCCCACCCCATAACATGGGTGTGTGGGTGTAATTGTGGTGTTAGTAGCATGTATGTACTGTAAGGTAGGTATGCACTGATATGTCCTGTTGGGGGGTGTGTCTGGATACTGCCACATCAGTCATGGTTCTAATGGTAGGGCTAGGTATTCTGTTGTTGGAGGATGTTTTGGGAAGTATCTTAGGAAGTTTCTGGAAGTAGCACATACTATAAATAGCCAAGTCAGCAAAAGTAAGAAAGAAGTTAGACAGTTTCAACATTATCAAAACCTAGCAGAGAAGATCCTATTGGATGTTTGTAACTTTAGTAGCTGACTCAGCTAGTCACCATGAGGTAACTCAAAACTCTCTTCCTTTAGTTTCTAGACCCATGGTTGTATCAAAAGCCAAGTCTGACTGAAAAGTGGATTTGACATGATATCAAAATGTATAACTGCAATTATTAACACTCAAATAATTTAGTCCCAGTATGCTGTCAATCTGATGGTTGTAAATGACATGGGCACAATAAAATCCTGACTTGCTGGATCATGACAAAGATTGCTGGAATCTTAAATTTACTACTATTTAACCAATCCAACAGAGTCAACTGTTATAATATATCAAAGTATATTGATGGAGATACCTCCATACATATATAGAACATGCATGGAGGTATCACAAACATGATGAGCCAGCACTCGCATTTATGTAAGCTATGGCAACATAATTGTTAGCAGTACATCCCTTTAATAATGAAGAAGACAATTCAAACATTTATAAAAATATGTAATCAAAATCATATTTTTCTATTTCCGGTTTGATAAGGACAAAGACATCACACCGGTGCTGAAAAAGGTCTGGTATTTCGCCAAGCACTACCTAATCCTTCAACAGTGGAGGAGGGGCATGTCACTAGACAAACCTCAGTCCACCCATGTTCCAGTATGGACCACATTTAGTCATATTCCATGCGAGCTCCTTAGTGCTGAGGGGATAAGCCACATAGCTAGCGGCATGGAATCCCCTACAAAGACTGATACCCTCACAACTTCCAAACAACCTGCCAACCAAGCCCGCATCCTAGTCGAGATTGATGGAAGAAAGGAGCTGATCTCACAAGTCAAAGTGGAGAAATCTGATGGCTCCTTAGCCAAAATCCAAGTCGATTACCAATGGCTTCCACCCCATTGCAACAAGTGCAAGGTCTTCGGCCATTCTTGCCTGCCAACAACAAGGCTGATCCCACACACCACAGCTGGCACATCCAAACCCACGGGCGATCAATGGGTACAAGTCAACCATGCAAGCAAGGGCAAGCAAAAGGGGCCCATGGATGATCAGGGCACACATTCCCCTCTCAAGGATCAGAAAGACAATAGTGTGGAGGTCCAAAACCCACTGACCATAGCCCATCCAGAGCCTGGAGTGTTCAAAAGCCAAGCAGTCGACAAACCAACTCCAGCTGAGGGTGTAGTAGCAGAAAACCTCACGTCTCCAAACCTCAACCACATAGAGGATGAAGGTAGTAAGTCCCCAAGAGCGATGGAAATGAAAGATGAGAACAGCAACCCCATGGCAATCCCCAATCAGGATCAGGCTTCCTCTATTGTCCCTGAATCCCCCAACCATGTGGAACAATTTCGCGAGTCCCCAACACTCAGCCCAACCCCAACAAAGTTGGGCAACACCGTGGAAAGTGACGACAACGACAATGACAACACCCCACTCTATAAACTCCTCGGTCGGATGAATAAGACTCCAAACAGCAACCCCAAGAGTAACAAAAGCTCCGGTTCTTCAGGGCACCGGAAAAAGAAACAAAGGAAACAGCGCCACACCTTCACCTAGGTGCAAACAGACCCACCTTGTCACATTCATGAATATTGTAGTGTGGAACATTAGAGGGTTCAACGACCCACTTAAGGTAGTAGAGGTTAGGAAGGAGTATGACAACAATAAAATCTCCCTTAATAGGGATTTTTGAAACTAAAGTTAACCCCACTAACAAAATCCCAATTCAGAATCGACTAGGGCCACAATGGCAGCTCCCAAACATATATGGATTGCATGGCTCTCGAGAGAATGGGACATCTAAATTGTAAGGGAAACTGCGCAACTCACACATTGCACAGCTACCTATTATAGCACCAATACTCCACTATTTGTTACATTCATCTATGGCTCAAACAATGATGGAGAGAGTAAGTTGTTATGAAGGAACTTAGAGAAACTAGCCCCTGCCTTGACAACGTGTCCATGGCTGGTACTTGGTGATTTCAACATAACCAAGTGCCCCTCAGAGAAGCAAGGAGGACAAGCTCAAATGACAACAGCAATGGAGGATTTCCAAACCCGCTTAACTAATGTTGAGCTAGAGGACCTACGGTACACGGGTGATTTTTTTACTTGGATTAATAGCTAAGAACACAACCCCATCCTGAGAAAGCTTGATCATGTCCTGACCAATCATCATTAGATGCAAACCTTCCTGAGAACCCAAGCCAAGTTCCTGCCCCCCCTCCTCTCCTCTCGGACCACTCACTTGCCATCACATCCTTAGACGCCATACCAAGGATAAGGAGGTCACTATTCAAGCTCTTCAACTTCTGGATCCAACATGCAAGATTCAAGGACATCGTCGCCAATACATGGAGCAAGGAGGTTACTGAATCAAAGATGTTTTAGGTAGTTAGGAGGCTCAAATTGCTCAAGGACAAACTAAGACACCTCAACCGTGTCGAGTTCTCCCACTTATCCAACCGTGTACAATTGGCCAAGAACTCCCTCCATCGGATACAATCTACCATCTACAGTCTTGGTGATACATCTCAAATGGAAGCTGAAAGGAAAACTTTCGGGGAATACTACCTACTTAGGAGTGCCGAAGAATGCTTTTTCAAGCAAAAGTCAAGAACAAACTAGCTAAAACTTGGAGATAAGAACACCTCCTTCTTCCACAAAGCTATCAGGAACCATCATAATAGAAGTGCCTTATATTGCATTAAACGAGAAGATGGTAGCAAAGCAATAAGCGAAGCAGAGATCAAAGAATTAACTATCTTGCACTTCCAATAGCTCTAGTGAAACACACCCTCCAATCAACCCTGAGAAGATCTACAACCTAGTGACCAAGAGGCTGACAGATCGGCAGAAGGAAGAATTGCAGGCCCCCTTCTCAAATCAAGAAATTAAGTGGGGATTCTTTTCCCAAGCTAACGAACAAGCTCCTAGCCCGAACGGGTACATAGCTAGATTCTTCAAAGAAACATAGGAGATAACAGGAAACGACGTCTCCGCCGCCATCAAAGAATTCCTCAACTCAAGGCACCTACTTAAGGAAATAAATTCCACCATCATCACATTGGTTCCGAAGATACCCAATCCTTCCAGCTTAGGAGAATTCCGACCCATAGCATGCTGCAACGTTCTTTACAAAGCTATATCCAGGGTGACCCAATCTCCTCATACTTATTCATTGTGGGCATAGAAGTCCTCTCCACCCTACTACGAAGGCTCACGTTCAACCCCGCATTCTCTCTCCATTAGAGATGCAAACCCGAGCATCTAACCCGAGCACACTACATCAAGGGAGTACACCATTAGGAGTGGATATACCTTCCTCAAACTGACAAGAGTAACCATTCCTTAGCATAAAATCATTTGGAACAAATCTATCCTACCTAGGCACTCCTTCATATTATGGTTGACCTGACTAAGAAAACTATTCACCCTCGATAAACTAGTCTCATGGGGAGTCACTACATCCTCGACATGCTTCCTTTGCCAGCAAGGATCAGAGAATCACTCACATTTATTCTTTAACTATGGATTTACATCCTAAGTATAGGGATTGGTGTGTGATGCCATACAATGCCCTTCTTCATTCAAAGACTGGCAAGACGCCACAACCACACTGATAACAACAGCTCAATCACCCTCCATCTCCCACCAAGCATGGAAAGCATCACAGCTACAGTTTATTGCATATGGAGGACTCGCAACAAAGTCCGACTTAGGAGTTGTCTTCCTAGTACTACTCTTTTAGCCAACCAAGTCAGATCTTATGTCATTAGGATGTAATCTGGTAGGGCATTCATTGTATCAATACCTGTCAATCCCAAATTTGTTCTCTTAGAGATGTAAATCCAACCATCATCCGACAAATGTAAAATTTCTTTGAATCAATAAATTATCCAAAAAAAATCATATTTACTCAGAACTGTTAGCTAGTTATACTTTTGAAAATAAAAATAACTAATATGTATCCTCAAAATTTTTTTCGTAAGTAACTTATGTTAATTACATGTAGTTTCTTGCTTTTGGGGACATCCTGTGATGTGGTCTTAAATTTTACCCCAATTTGGCATGCAATATTTAAGAACGTAATAGCTCATCTGTTGAGTTCACCAATCCGAATTCTACATTATCGACACATATTAGCAGTGGTGGAGCTGAAGGTACTTTTGAACAAGTCATTTCGTTATTGCTACTTATTTGTTTTGTTAACAGAGAGGCTCAGCCAGTATAGGACCAGGCACATGAATTATCCTACAAGAATTATTAGTAGTATGATTTATTAGTCGATGTTGGGGAGAGAGAGGGAAAGGATAGAATCCTATACCTGAAATGCTATATAAGCAGCCATGCACATACAATTCCCTATTAAGCATAGAACTCCAAGGTGCCAATCATCAAGCCCGATTCTCATGAAGCTAGACAACCAGTTAACAGTCTCTATTTGTCCCTTTGCATTTATTACCTTGTGTGTGGCTGAATCAACACTCTCATAACCAAATAGAGTAGGGCCACGAAACAAAACCATTAATAATGCACCACCAACACATGTGATAGTACCTCCAATCTTCAACTGACTCTCAATTCTGCGAAGATTCAACCTTTCTGTACTGCAAAATGCACATGAAGTTTCATGGTGGATAATACATAGCCTTATGAATATGTATATTGGTCAAACCACTTACTTCTGTAAATGATGAATAACCTGAATCTCACTTTGAAAAAATTAATCAAAATAAGCTTCGAGTTTACATATTATGTGTGTAACACATTCATAGATGAGCTGGTAATGAATAATATTGGAACTTGACAAACTAACCCCATCATGATTGCCAAGAGAAAGGTGAATACTGGAATTGAAGGCTGTATTGCTGCAGCATATGTTGGATTTGTGTACTTAAGACCCAAGAGAAACAAAAGTTGATTGCCAAATATCCTACAGAAAATTCAAAATTCAAGCAGAATAATTTGATCGGTAACTTTACCAAAGAAAAGTTAAAAATTGTTACTTCTCAAACGTTTCGTTCAATTTAGCTCCACTTCACCAACAATATAAAACCAGCCACATTTACCTACGATCGAATTGCACAAAGAACGATCGGTGGCGTATCTCCAAATCAGATAATATCATAACAACATACTTGGTGTATTAAAAGAGAAAGTTGGACAACTCAAAGAATGATGAATTATGTACTACCAAACAGTTTAAAGATCAAATGATCAAAGTAGAAAGTGAGTTTAGAGAATGCAGACTTACTCACCCACTTAACCCAAGGACAAAGAATGACAAGAGCAGGCGCCTAGTCATGGGAGGTCGAGTCCTCCTGCAAGAAAGAGAAACATATATAGTTATGTGTGTGTGTGTGTATGTATAGAAAGGATCTCGTTAACCAATGCCCTCATGCATTAGTTAAAAAGTCTTCAAAAAAATACTTTCTCATCTTTCCAAAGCTAATCACATACAGAGAAACAAACGCACGAAAATGTGGTGTTTCATCGATGGAATCAAAGGGAATCAAAATTACAGCAGTCAAATCTTATTCCCCTCTAAATTGTCAATGGAAAAAAACACGAGAGAGAGAGAGAGATACTTGTCACGGACATAAGCAATGGGGGCAAGAATAGAGAGAGCAATGAGGTCACGATAGAGACAGAAGACGAGCTGATTGACACCTTCGTTGAGGGCTACTTTGGTGATTACGTGATACCCTCCATTGAAAAGCTGGATCATGACCATAGCCGTATGTGCCCTCCATCCGTTCCCTAGAGCCGCCATCTCTCTTTCTCTTGACTGCCCAAAGTTGGAAAATGTACGAGATGAAATAAGAAAGAAAGGGGGCTGGGGATGGAGACGGAGTGCTGTTGATGATCAGTCGTTGTTTGGTGACGGGGTGTTGTCAATTTGTTCACTTTTGGGATTGGCTTTATCCTCTTAAATCGTACCCTTCAAGTCCAAGACAAACACATACGTATAAAATATAGGCTCATTACTATTCCTAATTTGCTACGGTACATATATAAATATATATTTTGATGCTATATATGAACAGAATTTTATAAGAATATTTTATTTTGTCCCATTTGATTTGCTTTCTACAAGTTTTCTAAAAAAAGGTTTATCATTGAACTAGTGCCTAGAAGGGACACAGTTATGATGTCATGCAATTGCTGAATCCCAGTTATATATAGATTTGAAAGCAAATGAATTGGTACAACAATTCTCACACTAAATCTATCATGTCAACTCTTCTTTAAGTCATCTGCGGTTTATGGACTTTATTTCTCTTGCTAAGTTTAAAGTTCATAAATCCATTTTAACCCTCCACAATGTGCAACGCATGTTTCAAAATTAAAGATGGACATAAAACTAAATATAACAACAAATTAAGTCCCAAAGATAAAAAAATTAAAAAAAAAAAAAGTCATCCATTAGACTAAATTAATAAATTTGTAAACACAACTTCATTTATGTGGTTAAGCTTTATAATTAGCACGATCTACTCTTATTCTAAAAAAAAAGTGATGTGGATTGCAATTCACATATCAAGTAATAGATATAATGCTATATTTTATATCTAAACTTTATCCATTTTATAATTAACTACCTAAAGTTTAAAAATATCAATTTACTATGTATAAACTTTTTTATATCATTTATAATACCTAGATAGGATAGTTGATTGTAAAAACATGTAAAGTTCAAGTAGTTGATCATAACAAAAGGCCAAATGTCAAGTAATTAATTACAAAAATAAGCAAAGTTCAAGTAACAAATTAGCACTTTAAAATTTTAGATAATTAAATACAAAAATAAGTAAAATTGAGGTATCAAATGTGATATTTATTCTGAGTAATATAAGTAGAAGGAATCTAGCTTAGTCATTATATGGAAATTTTAGAGCAAAATAAGAAATTTTTAGAAAACTACAAGGAAATCCTCAACAATTATTGGCCTTGGTTTTGTTGATAGAGCATTTCAAACTTGGACTCCCAAGGTCCATTTTGTCCGAACTCTACTCATTCATGCTAAATTGTCTTATTTCATTTCAACATAGAATTGCCTAACTTTAAGTTTGAAGTTTCCAAGCTCCTCCAACTTAGATCTTCATATCTTTCCCCATAATGGATAAGCATGAGTGAATGATATAAACAAGGAAAGGCATTGATCAAAGAAAGAAGATCTCAGGAATTAATGTACTTTCCACATTAGGATCATTCACAATTTTTATAAATAGAAGTTGAAGACTAACAAGTAAAGAACATTGAGAACCTTGCACTCTTAATAATCTTATATCCCACCTATTTTCTACTTGTGCTAACTTCATTTGAGTGACCACTTCAAAACAAACTCTAGTACCCCTCATAGCCTAACTTGTTTCCCTTTTATAGGTGATCCAATCACCTCTTAGAAACCTAACACACCAAGTTTGATAAGTCTATGGTGCCGCTAATTGAAGCTACTAGGTGATCCATCACAAACCATTACCGCTTGGCTAATAAGGATCAAAGTCCACTTCACTACAATAGATTTAGTGATAAGAAGAGCATTCATGTAAATATCACTTTCAAGACATACTCCTCAAACTATAATTTTTTAGAAAATGATTCCATAGTAATCAATTTTTAATTGTTCTAAAAGTTGCAAATTGTTTTTATTCCCTTAGCAAACATACATAACACTTCACAATAGTAATTAGTCACTGATGCAGAGCATTTCTCTAAAGAATTGGTGACATTTGAAATAAATAATTGACACCATACTAGCTAAAATTGGCCTTGCAATTCATGTAATAAAATAAAGTTGAAATAATTTGTAGACAAAGTAATAGAAAACACAAAATTTATTGAATAAACAAGGTAAGGGGGGGTTCATTTGAATAGTTGTGAGTCCTGATGGAATGAACTGTCACAATTTTGATGTTATTTTAATTCTGTTGCACTTCATTTAAATGGGATTCAATGCATTCAAACCAAGTGTCACAAAATGTGAACACTTCAATTTTAGGCCAATTCTTTTAGATGAAGTGACATTTGTCACTTTTTTAGAGTATTTTGTTCGATCTGATTCCAATGAGCTCAAACCCTCATTTAGATTAAAGTCCTACAAAACCCTTCTTAAACTTTACTCAATAACTCCACTCTAGCTTCAATACTCCAAAGTGACTCATCTCTTGCTCAAACTTCAACATTAACTCTAGCATATCTTCATAATCTCCCTAATCTCCTTTTTCTTTTCCAAGTGCAATCAATCCTATCTATTCACTTTGTTGAATAGAATAAGATTATGGTATAATAACTACTATTGAAAGAAAGGAATAAGGTTGAAATAAGATTATTATTTATTGATTTTGATTTTAACGAGGTGGGGTTATTTTGAAAATGGGGAAGTCAACTCTAGCATTAAATTGTTATTCATAAGTTTAATTAATGAATGGTTTTTTTTTTTTAGTGAAATTGTTATTTCAAGCTTAAGATGTAAGTAGATGTTATAGTAGTTATTTCATAAGAAATAAAACAATAATAAAATTTCTATTATAATGAAGTGAACAAACAGTAAGTATCTTTTAAACCAAGTTCTTGTAGTTGGTTCTAACTATTGAGACATCTCTCGATTTATAGTTACATCAACAAGCTTTTCATGTATGAAAGTTATTAATGCATTTACTTTCAAATGTTTGGATGAGGCCTCAAATGCAATTCCATGGAAATAACAATATTGGGATGATGAATATCTACTCAACCCTAAACAAATCTTGTAGGCTTAGACATTGAATGTGACATGTTATATCTAAGTAGTACAAGCAATTGGGAGAAAACCAAACTAGGGCTACTATGCAACCAATTTAGCATGAGAAAAGAAGAAGAAGATGGTATAGATATGATCTAAAATGCTTTTATTGTGGTTTCTCTATATTTTATTTATATATTATTTAAAGGAATATGTAGATGATTGTTTTTGAAACAAAGAAAATATGTTCAATCTAAGTAAGGATGTTAGTGCCACCAAATAGGTCATTATAGGGTACCCGATACACTCGATCTAACAAAAACTCTATAAAGTTAGACTTTATAGGCTATTTGGATGGATTCTAGAAATGATTTTAAAACCCTATGGGGTTCCAAGTCAAATTTTGGAATTATATATATATATATATATATATATATAACGACGAGAAACCCAAATCCAATATGTATGTATGCATGTATGTATATATATATATAAACTCTACATATTATTGTATACTATACTATACATAAGTAAATAAAAATAATGATTAATAAAGTATCATTTTTGAAAAGAAACCCTATCTCATTATCACTTTTCTCTCTGACACTCTCATCTATACTCTCTACTCTCATCTCTAAGTGAAAAAAAAAAAATGATTTTGTGGTGAGTCAGGTCAAGTCACATCATGTTGTTAATGGGTTAAAAAAAAAAAGGGCCTTATAAAGGCGGGTTTTAAGAATAAGGTAAAAACCCTACAGAATTCTAGGAAATCTTATAAGGTACTAGGTCAGGTTTGGGTTTTGCAAAACCTATCCCAAATTAGTGTCGATAGCATCCCTAAATCTAAGAAACGGACACTCCAAAAGCATTTCCAAGGAGTTGAAATTTCAAATTGCTCTGAAATCGTGCCTTTAATACTACATTTGGCATGAGAATAAAATTAGGAAGGAGAATGGAGAGAGAGAATATATGGAAAAAAATTATGAAAATATTTAATTCTTTTTTATATTTTTAAATCATGGAGGAAAGGAAAATTGAAGGAATTATATTTATTACTAAAACCAACATAAGACGTAATGTAAAATTAATAATTTAGGAAAAGTTGAAGAAAAGACTTATAAAAGAAGGGCAAATTGGAAAATATAATATTCTTCCTACTTTCCCTCCCCTTTCTCTCCAATTTAAGGGAAAAAGAATAAAACGTGGGGCCTAGGGAAATATTGTCCTCCCCATTTCTTTCCACCCTAATTCCCCCCTCTTCTTAATAAGCGAAATTAGATATTTTATTTTCTAATTCCTTCCCTTTCCTTCTTCATAGACACAATTTTAGCTCCTACTAACTAAAATAATGTTTTAAAAACACAATTTTAGAGCAATGCAAATCATTTGCGCATTTTTTACGGGTTTTTTTTTCAAATTTTGATTATTTTTTTTTTACTTCTTTCTCTAGTCAATCTTTATAAATATCTATTAGTTTAATCATCTTTTATTCCTTTTAGTCATCTTTTTGGTTCAATTCATAAGTTTTAGTTTGTTTCATTTCAATCTAGACTTCTAGATTTAAGAACTTTTCTTATTCCTTAGTTGTCATTTTTATTCTTACCTATATTTTACTTGCCTATAACTTTAACCTTTTTTTCTTTTTTTCACTCTCCTAATCTCATTTCTAGTCCTTTTGTGTGTTTTTCTATTCTTTTTTAGCTTTTCTTAGATGAGCCATTCTTCTTCTCCCTCTCTATTTTTATTTATTGAAAATCAAGGGTCTCCTTCCTTTTCTTATTCATATAGGGTGGGCTTCATATTTTTTTTCCCATTTAAGAACAGATAAATAACAATTTAAAATCCCCTTAATTAGCTTTATATGTAGGTAATATTTACAATATTTTTTTGTGCAATATTTACTTTAGAGAAAAATGCAGTTATAAAGAGCAATTATTGTTCTAGACATTGGGAAAGGGTTGGATTTAAACTAGAAACCGACCTAATTGCCTATCTCGAGTCTGACCATAGACCCATCAGTTTAGGCAGGTCATGTTAGGTTAGTGACTGTGACATACCTACTTGTCGATTAAGTAAATTAGCAAGTTTTGACCCACAAAAAAAATATAAATAAAAAAAAGGTAGCAAAAGTTGTTAATGTGACTAGACAATGGCAAAAAAAAAAAAAAAAAAAAGCAAATATGCTTGTGCATGCAACTTGATGGTCAACAATGAAATGGATGAAGGAGGGGGGAAAAGAGAAAGGGAAAGAGATTAAATGAGAGATAGAAACTAATACACTAAGTAACTAATGAAATATAGGGACAGAAAAATTACAAAAGGTAAACAAAAAATTTTGAATATTCTATAAAGCCAAAATCTGAATTAAAAGGGAAGATAGACTAAGAAAGAGATTGAAAATTTTGAACGTTTGAATTGCAAGAATATATACAACACTTCTAAACTACCTGCCTCAATCTTAGTTCTCATTTTGATCTTCACTCATAGCTCTCATCTACTCTCTTTAACTCTCATTGGATTTTTCTATTTAATTTTATTTATTGTGTAGGTTAAATTATCTTTCGTGAAGTGTAATTTTTTTTTTTCTAGAACGACATATTCAACTGATTTTTTTCTCATATCATTATTTAATTTCAATGGCAAGTTTCTTCTTCATCATCTAGTAAGAAAGAAAGTTCTAAAAAAGTTGACAAGGAAAAATCTATTTAGCATGAGCATGAGCAATATAACAACATGGAAAATTATGACTTCTAGGTTTTCACCTAAAAGCAAGTAAAGGTTTTAATGATGCTTTCACTTAGGTTTGAGCACATGACTCCCAATTATCAATGTGAAAAGTAGTTGCAAAAGGAGTGTGAGGAGGAGGAGGAGGAAGTTAAAGAATTAAGGATTAAGTATAAGGTCAACAACATGACAAAGTTGGCTCAAGCGAGAAGCCACTCATGCCACTTAAATCCAATATTTTTATTAAACATTTTCATAAAATTGTAAGGCTAGATTATAAACATTCGATTATAAAACCTTGTAAGAAGCCAATTTGTATCTTTATCACACCAATAAACACAAGCTAGCTGCTAAATTTAGTTATCTCAACACGTAGATTCCCATATGTGTGGACATATGGACCAACTCCTAGTAAGAAGATTCATATATGGGAATACTATGCTGTTGGATAGATAACAAGTGGAAATTAAATAAAAAGATTAATAGTGATTAGGATTTTTAACAGATACCACACATTATAAAATATTTTTCAGTTGGTAAGTATCGTTTTAGGTGAATTCTTTTTAACAAAAAAGATTTTTTTAATTAGGTTTGATAATGTTGCCACAAATATCACATCAATTGATGAACTTCAAACATTATGTTAACCAACACTTGGTGGAACATTTTTACACATACAACGTACGTATCATATTTTAAATCTTTATTTCAAAGATAGTCTCAAATGTCTAGAAGTTAAAATATCCCCCATCAAACAAGTAGTTAAGTATTTGATTAAGCATCCTTCTTTAAATAAGGCGTAGAAAAAAATTTGCATTAATAATAGTCTAAGGTCAAGAAAATTTTAAAAAGTTATTAAATATCGATGGAATTCAACTTATCAATTTTTACAAAGTATCATTTTTGCATGAAGATGTTTTATGTTCTTTTTCTTTGGTTAACATCTCAAGCATTCCAGTGCACCCTAGCAATTGGGATATGTGCACTAAATTGCTGCAAGCGCTTAAAGTTTTCCATGATTACACTTTAACATTCTCTTAAGTTTACAAGCCTAGTGCACACCTTTTTTTTTTATAAATGCCATCAACATACTATCAGTCTTACTTGATACCTAATATAACGAATTTCTTCAAATTGCTATTGATGAAATGGCTGCAAAGTGGTTACAATATTAGACAGATTCCAACTATTTATCTTGTTGCTTTAATTTCAGACCTACATTATTAAAAATAAAATGCTTAATGACCATCTCAATGTATATTATCAAATTGTTGATACATCTTTTTAACAAATAAGATACTTATCCCATTACTATGACACAAAAAATTTAACAGGGAACTCAAGTAACATGGGAGTTATTTTCCAATTTTTTGTTCATATATAATGTTTAGGTTTTAGTTACTCCCCTGCGATCCCCCAACTCTTATGGTGGCATATTTAACCAAACCTTTCTTATGCAATAAACGATGGCACAAAAGTTAAAGAGACACCAAGCTAATGGAGTTGATTATACAAAACTTAATCACTATTTAAAACACTTTTTTATTTTGGTGATAGTAGTATTATAGACTTTGATATCTTATATTGGTGAAGAAGACACAAGAAGACTTATTTGATCCTCTCCCAAATAGCTTTCCAAGTTTAGAAGTGTTCATGATTCGGTTCAGTTTAGTTTAAAGGCCAAACTGAACCAAACCACATTTAAAACGGTTTAGTTTAAACCTTAATGAATTGAACTGTTTTTAATCATTTAGAATTCTAAACTTAACCACTTAAAATACAATTCAATTTAGTTCAATCCGGTTTGAACCACTTTTAATAGTACTTTATTCTAATTGATAATACCAATAGTTATAAAAAATATTTAACCAAATATTAATATTCAAATTGAAAAACATTATGCAAGAATTTTTATCAATATAGCATTATATCACGGTAATATTGTATCTTATGTAATAATGAATGCATACTTATCTACTCAAGAGATAAGAGATGAAGGTAGAAGAAAAGGAGTGGACTATGGAGATTAAGAGTAAAATAAGAGTTAACAAAAAAAGAACGATAAGTAAAATTAGAGAAAATGTAAATAAGGTTTAAAATTAAAAAATGTCACTTAATTTTTATTTTTTAATAAGAAGCGGTTTGATTCAGGTTCAAGCGATTTGGTTCAATTAGACCTTCTTAACTGAAATGTGAACCATTTAAACCATTTCCAAACTAAGTCAAAATATAAAAGAATCACATTTTGTGGTTTCGTATGATTCAATTCGGTTTAATGAACAATCCTAGCCAAGTTCTTGCCGCTTTTGCATCAACAATAGCTAAAAAACAAATATTCAATATTGTAGGCCTTATTCTAGATTAATGGAGGTCAATACTAACACCCATTAACATTAAAGCTTTAACTTGTATCAAGGATCAATTGAAGACGAAAAGTAGATCATAGAAGCCATGCAACACGTCATGTGAAGAAGAATAATACTCCGGCAACTTCAATGAATCAGAGGGAAGTTTGGTGTGGCTCAACTCCAAAGGACACACAAGGAACTACTAATTAAATAGTATTTATTTTTATTATGCACTTCTAGTGCACAAAAAAAAAAATTATTACAAGGGTAGTATTACTACTTAATTATTTTTGCACACTACTTTATAAGAAGAGTAATATCCCTTATTTGTTTTTGTTATTTACTAGGAAGGTCTCATTGTTGTGTATAGGAGGTAAGACCAAACATCTCTCTCTCTTTTGGTAATCTTTTTTATTAATTAATAAAATTTAGGGCTAGCATCCCCCGTGTACAATGTTTGTCACTAACTAATAAAAGTGAATTTTTTTTGGGGGAAAAGATATTTTTGGTAAGTTACATTTTGAAAATTAAAGCAGAAAAAAAAAAAAACTCAATTATGGAAAAAGTTAGGGTTCTTTTCAAAATAGGAAAAAAAAAAACTTTAGAGGGTGTAGACACCCCATTTTTGCTGCCCATATAGATTTTTTTAATAAATAAATAAAAATGAAAAAAAATAATAGCAATAATAATTAAAAAAAAGGTTTGGTTTATGAGATAGTAAAAAATAATAAAAATAATAATGAAAAGTAACAAAAAATAATAATAATAATTTTTTCAACAAAATTAAGGAAATATGGGTTTTTAAATTAAGCTCGAGAACCTCAAATCAATAAAAAAATAATTAAGACCAATAGCTTAAATACAAATTGATAACCACTAGAGATGCTGCCGACGAAGACCCTTAACTATTGTCCGACTTGAGTTCGACCTAGATTCCAACCTAAACCGACCCACGCACCAAACCTACAAATCCAACCTGCCACCAAGTAAGTAAGTATATTATTCTTATTAATTTAGTTTCGATAAATTAGTTTATTTAATCTTGATAAAAATAAAAATAAATTTGATTAATAAAAATTAAGGTAAATATTAAAAATTAATAATAAATAATTAAGTTAAATAACTTTGTCTTAATTTAGTTAAGGAAAGAGTATATTAAAAACTTATGAAAATCAATTAAGAAAATTACTAAAATAAGTAATTAGGAGGGAACCATTGTGTAAACTTCAGGTGTTGTGGTATAACCGTTGCCTAGGAACGATTAGGTTCCTAACGAGCTTTTTAAAAAAAAAAAAATTAATTAGCGACACTTAGCTTATAAATATAAAAATTGAAAAATAAAAAACAATGGTTTATTATCTTGGATATGTTTTTATTCTGAAAAGAAAAAAATTCGTTTTCTCACCTAGAAAAATGATTTTCATGAAATAAAAAACTCCAATCGATGTTTTCAAAAGTTAGGTCTTTAGTCCTTCAAAATTGGAGAATAAAAGTTTAGGTCTAAAATTTTTCCTTCAAAATAATAAAATGATAATAAATATAAATCCGATATATTTTCATAATTAAAATTAATCAATCTACTAAAGTTTTATAAAAATAAAACTATGTTGGTTTGTATCTTGATTAGCGGATATATAGACACCTATGGGGCAACTATATATAAAATCACATATAAAATAAAAAAAAAATATTTTTTTTCAATTTCAATTTACCATATAAAAAATTTACAAAAAAAATATTTTTTCCTTTAAAATTTTCAATTTATAATTAAAAAAAAACATAAAAATATTTTATCCTATTTTTTTAGTTTAATTTTAATTAAAGCAGAAATGCAAAAGTTTTATTCTCTTTTATTTCATTTTTAAATAGGAATAGAAAAATAATTTAAAAAATGATTAAATTTTATTTTCATGATATTTTGATTTATTTCATACTTTATATGAAAAACATTATGTCTTGTACATGTAATGGTGAAGGAAATTTATAAAAAGTTTTTAATTTGTTTTCTTGAAAAAGATAATAAGTAGTAACCATTTAAGTTTTAATAGAATAGCCCCAAGTCCAGATTTTTTTGTTAATATTTTTCCAAAAGTTGTTTAGAAAAATTTGTAGATTAGTAGCTAATTAAGGTTAATCCACCTCATTAACTTCAACTTATCTTATTTTTCAACTTAGGTTAGTGGCTACTCCCATTTTTCTTAAAATAATTAAAAATACAATTTTTCCTTAATTTTACCGTCGAGTAACTTATATTAAGTGGGTTAGACTTAATATGGATTAATTAAGGAAAAATCCAAAATCAAGTTCAACAAAATTGGCAACTCCATTGGGGACCTAATTCTTTAATGGGCTAGCCATTTTTATCTTCTTAAAAAAAATTAAGAGCTTCTTATAAATTCCTTTAGTATCTATTATTTTATTTTAAATCACTTATGTATATTTCTTATATGAATAGCTCTTTTTATGTAGACTAATTGGGCTTCATGAATGAATAACATTAGGCCCATTAAGCTTAATCATGATATTTGGGGGAATTATTATCATCATATATGTGTGTTAGAAGTGGTCAAAACTAAGCCACCTTAGGAACCTAAGTGGGGGGTCATTGTATAGGCTTCAGGTGATGTAGTGTAACCACCTCCTAAGGTCAATTAGGCTTTCTCCACTCTTGTTTTGATGTGGCCCAAAACCCATTATCTTAGAAATGAAGGAGGCCACAGAGCTTGAGGATCTTTAAAACTCATCCAAATTGCATTCATGTCATCTACGCATGATTAAAAAAATAGTGTGGCTTTAATAAAATGCAGACTCATTGATTTTCCAGATGATATAAAGCTTTGTCATTGCATACGTATTTTTTTTTTTTTGTCTTCTTTCTTTTTATGCTGTAAAAGTCTTATTTGATGTATTAAGAAGAAATGGCCAACTCTAGGTCAAGCAACGACTACGTCTACATTAGCCAAATTTATGTCAACTAGCCCTTACCATCTGAGCCCACACTTTCTAACTAATTACAACAGTTTAACCTAAAGCAACAGAAAACCATCAAAGCCAAAGTGAGGCCAACTTTCTTACTCCTCAAGGTCTAATATGATTGGGCCTTAACCTACTTTTGGGATCCAGAGTTAGCAGCATTCAGCTTTAGCCCACACACCCTCTCTCCAACTCTCAAAAAGTATTCCCAACTGCTATAAGCTCCTCCCTATTCTAAAGGAATCACGGTTTCAGATGTGCAAGCTAGCCCAACAAGCACCTTCTATAAGCTATTGGAGGTTAGAAAGTCAGAAGTAACTCGGTCCTTTACTTAATGAAATGGAAAGTCCATAAGAATCTCAACCCTTAGAAACTAGTTTGGAACACTTGCAGGCTACTAAACTGATCGAGAGATTTTTGTAGGAGACCAACGAACTTGGGAGTAGAATCGGGTCAATGCCTACATCTTGACAGTTTTTGCTAGTATCTTATTTCCGACATGAGTTTTACATGTCCATTTTAGGGTAGCAGAATTAGTAACTCAATTCTTGTGAGGTCGATCCTACATCCTAGCCTTACTTGCTAAACAAATCCAATCTTTGAGATTTCTGAAAGAAAGAGGGAAGGCAAACTTCAAAGGCTATCCAGCATTATTAAAAGTATAGCTCGCTAATCATACTAAAAGTTATGGATTGGATCTCATCGGGAGATCTTTAGCTTCACAAATTGACCTAGTAGACTACTTTGCAACCAAGATAAAGTTGCTAGAAGGAGTTCAGATTCACCAATGGATGGAGATCATGTAAAAGGTTTACCTTGAGTACATATTGTGGATTACTAGGTGGAATCACTGCATGCAAGCTATTCGAGGATGTGTCGAATTCGCTGTTGTCCCACTAATAGGTATTACTAGATGAACTAGCTATTTCCCAGTTTGCATGGTTAGACAGTTGGGACCAGTCTAAGATATTACTTATAGGCCCCCATTGGATTTAGTTACACTTAATTATCAGAACCCAAACATTCCCTTAGCCTTCAAAGTGAACAAGTTGCAAGCCATCAAAGTTATTTAGGGTACAAGAGTCTTGAGCCCCATTGTAAATGTAGGAGACTTAGATGGACGAGTCGGGGATTTCAGAGCCACTAAGGAGTTCATCATAGATTTCATGCATAAGACAGGGTATGTTGAGTACCAAGCTCTAAGTATACTAAAACTTACACCAAAAAACCCAACCTCGGAGTTGAAGGCTTACATGGACATGGTTAGAGCTCGAGCAAAGATCCAATGTCAGGATATGGAAAGGAGGGTGGTAATATGAAAGGAGAAATTTGAAGCTTCACAAGATTATGTGAAGAGTTTAGAGAATCGGTTGAGGTTGTTAGAGAAGAGTCCGAGACCTACTAATGGAGAAAGCCAATACCCGCCCTAGCAAGATCGAAGACTATTTTAAATAGATTTTTTTTTTTTAGAACTAGTTGTTAAGAATTTCAATTATTTTAGACGATTAAACCAATGGTCTATAGCCTTGGAATTTCAATAAATCTACAATTAGATTTAACATCCTTGCTGCACTATTATTTAATTATCAATATTATTGCATCCGTGTTAGCATCTTGTCTGCATATTTACTAAATGAAAAATAATAATGATAATAAAGGACAAAAAAAAGCTAAGAAAATTGATAAGTTGCTAAAAATAAGAGATCCTTTCAAGGTCCTAAAAGTTATTTCTAACTCAACCCAAGCTCATGGTCACTTACTCTAAATGTAAAACCAAAAACATCTATAGCATGCTCTCAACTTGAAAGACCCTAAACATAAAATTCTATTCACTTCAAAAGGTCTCCTCACATGTTGTTTTAGTCTCAAAAAACAAAGCCTTCCAACCCCCTCTAATCATAGGGGCTACACTTGAAGTTTCTCTCCATCAATAGTTAATTAAACCAGACACGGAGAAAACTAATTTTTGAGGCACACTTTCGAAGTGGCTATGGTTAATTACCAACGAAGGCATAAAGAAAACTATCCTAACTAACTAAGTCTTAGGCAACTAAATTCACAAGAAGGACAAGTTAAGACTAAATGATTTGTTCAAGTTGATAGGGGCACATAACTCCTAAAGACATCACAAGACTTGGTGAACATAGGCAAATTTGGAAAGATATCTCATTTGTTCGAAAGATTTAAGATGACAAGAGGCAAACCATATCCTAGACACTAACCCTTAAACACTTGAGAATTGAGTGTTATTAGTGTGAGGTTTTAGACTCATTCCTTCAAGAAAGTCTATCTTGAATTTGATACGTTAATCAAAATTATGTTATCCTAAACACAATAATCCTTTACCAACCCCATTTAAGCTTATATAAGAAAAGTTTCAAAATTTAACCTTATCAAGTACCACCCCACAATGGGATAATTAGGAGGATAAGGACAACAATTAAGAAAAAAGGAGTTAACTAAATCGTGCTTGCCCTAGTTGCAACAATTCAAGGGTAATTTTTGCTATGGATAATTTATTTCATTTGAGATAAAGAAAAGTCCACATTTTAAAAAACCACACATGACCTACAAGAGATAATCACCATTGGACCCAAAAGAAAAGAAAAAAAAAAAAGAGGAAAAAGAAAATGAATGAAAGAAAAAAAAATGATGAAAAAAAAAGAGAGAAAAAGAAAAGAAAAGAAAAGAAATGAGAAAAGCCCAAGAATATAGTTAAACTCATACACAATAAAAAGTAAACACTAGGGGAAAATTCAAGAACCAAAACATTATAGTTTAAAGATATACTACCTTTCTTTGAAGATTTCTCCATATCATTAAAAATAATTTATCTTAAGCAAAAATTGCTGGAGCAAGTATTATTCTAGTTTTTCTTAATATTTCTTGACTTGTAAACTCAAAATAAACCTTAACATTGGTATCTTTTTGAAACCAATAAGCAAAAGTCTATATTGCAATACAAGTCCAAAAAAGGCCTAATAGATTGATCAAAGTGTATTACTTACAAGAAAGACCATAATTTTTGGAATAAAAGTCAAGAGTAACATCTAAACTGAGATATTGTAAGAAAGTCATCTTAGATTAAACTAATTAAGAATGAGATATCTATTTCCAAATGGAATGAGGGAATCTAAAGTCATCACTCATTAGCATTATCTACCCCAAAATTTAATATCGATGCCTCCAACAAGAAGATATAAGTCTTAATTGCAAGAAACCCCTTAAGAGATTATTGACTAAGCCGAGACACCACTTTTTTCAAGATTAAACCAAATCCTCCAAGCAAAATGAGGCAAAAGAGCAAGTGATCATTGAGTAGTAGGATGGACCTACCATTTATTTGTATTTTTAGGAGCCTTATTAGACTCTTTACTTGTTAAAAATGTTTAAAAAATAAAAACTAAAAAATAATTCTTTTAGATTTTTTGAGAAGAAAGAGAAAATTTTCAAAATTTGCTAGAAAATACTTTAATACCTTATCACCTTATCCTTAAGTTTAAAAGAGTAATTGTCTTTAAAATTTTTGGAAAAGTTTTAGTTATCATTGGCTCAAAAGTCTCAAGCTATCCTAAATTTAGAAACTTGTCGAGTCTAATTTTTGAATTCCCATTCCTAATCCGATCTAGACTAAACCCTATGCTCATCTAATATAGATCCTCGACTTGAGTTAGGAATTTCGTTTGATTTTTGGAGTCGCCACCCAACTGTTGTTGGGAAAATTGAATTAAGACTAAAGGAGCGGATTAGTCTTAATTTGAACTACTAGTCGTCGTTATTTCCTCTTTTCATTTTAGTGAAAAGAGGAAAAGGGAAAACCAGAGTTTCTAAGTCTGAAGGCTAACCTATTAAAACCTTTACGGTTACCACCTAATCTCCTAAAATTGTTCATCTTTAGAAATGTGTTTCTATTTTGTTTCTGTTACTTCTTATGATGTTTTTGACTTATTTTAAGAAAATGATTTTTCATGTATTTTGTGGGTTGACCCGAATGGGTGCCTACGTACCTGCTACTCAGGATCAAACAAGCCGTAGTTCGTTTTTTTGAAAACCTTAAGTTGGTTTGGTGAATTTTAATTTATGAAATCTCTTTTGGTTTATATTCTTACCATTTTTTGGATTTTTCTAAAAATTTCTAAGCCTAAGCTTTGATTTTATTTTGAAAATGATTTTTAAGGAAAAACATCAATTTTGGATTTATTTGAAGAAAATGATTTTTCTAAGTGCTAAAACTTATTTTTTATGATTCTTTGAATTTCTTTGAATTTTTCATGATTTTTATGATTTTCCATAATTTTTGTGAATTTTTGTTAAGAATTTTGTGCTAAACTAATATCTATCCTATTTAAAATTTTATTATTATTTTTCTGCATTTTATTATTTATTATTTTTATTTTTCTTATTTTTTTATTTATTTTTCTACATTTTTTTAATTTTAGAAAAATCTAACTTCTACATTTTCCTATTTATTGAAAATATAACAAAAACAAATAACTAAATAACCAAACAAATAATAAATTCAAAATAAATAAATAAAATAATTAAAAAATCCGAAAAATCCGACTTACTTGGATCCGGGTCGGTTCACGGGTCGGGTGGGTCGGGTCGAATCGGGTCGGGTTGGTAGAATCGGACATGGCAGCGGAGAGGGCTCGTTCGCAGCGTTCCGGCGGTCTTTTGCGGCGGGTGAGGTGTCGAATCCTAGCTTCTTGAGGGTGCTGAATCCAATGGTGGTGGCGGTTCACTCCCAGAACATCTCCTTGCGGTGGCTCCAACTCCGATCGGTGGTTTCGACTTCAAGCTTCTCCGACTCACTCCTTTCTCTCACTTTTTTTTCGTGGTTTGGCTCCTGCCCTCCTCCTCTATTTATAGGCACCACGAATCTACTCCGGATAAGCTCAAATCCTCCGATTTGGATAAACCCATATTTTTTCGTTTTTGGATTCGGTTTTATCCCAGCGATTTGATGTTGATCTCTTGTTTTTCTTTGATTTATCTGATGGATTTGGCTTTATCTTGACAGCAATCCAAAAGATTTGAGGAAAAACGGCCGATTTCGTCTTCATCGGACCTGCTCCGGCTTCTTCTCGCGTTTGTCCGGGCGAGGAAGACGATCACGCGCAATGCACGTGTTTTCTCTCGGCCGATCGCATGCTGCCACGTGGCAACTCCAGGGAAAAGAAAGAAAAAAACTTCCGAGTGCGCGGGGGGATTCGAACTCGGGACCTCAAGCGTTTTCACACGTTCCAGGCACACACACGAACCAGCTGAGCTGGCACAATTTCCCGATTTTGTTTATGTTGCAATTTGCATATATGCGATGCAATTTTTCCATTTTTTTATATTTTCTTGAAATTTCAAAAATTTGTAAAAATTATTTATTATTGCCATTTCTAAAATCATTTTTCAAAATTGATGTGTTTTCCTATTTATTTTTATTTTTTTGAATATTTTTATTATTTATGCTAAATTAGAGAAAAATTGGGAAAAATTAAAAATTGATTATTATCGATTATTATTTATTCTTAGGGCAAAAATGGGGTGTTTACAAAATTCTTAACCGTTATTGGAAAAATAAGATTCTCATTTAGGTATTCATTCCCACTATCAATTAGTTAGCCCACAATGGGGCACTTTCCTGAACTTTTTCTCTTACGGTTGCAAGTCTAAAGAGACACTTCCCACTATCAGTTAGTTAGCCCTTAATAGGGCACTTTCCTAAATCTCTTATTTAAGGTTGCTAGTCATGTAAGACGCTTCCTGTTATTAATTAGTCAGCTCATAAGAACACTTTCCTAAAAAATCTCTTCTTTAAGATTGCTAGTTTAGTAAGATGCATCCTATCATGGATTAGTCAGCTCAGAAGAGCATTAGATAATCTCTTTTTAAGGTTACCAGTTTGGTGAGACGCTTCCTATCATCGATTAGTCAGCTCATAAAAGCACTAATCTAAATAACTCTTTTTAAGGTTACCAATCTGGTGGGATGTTTCCTATTATTGATTAGTCAGCTCATAAGAGAACTTTTTTAAATAATCTCTTCTTAAATATTGCTAATCTAGTGAAATACTTCTTGTCTAAGACCACTCTCTAAGGAATATTAGTCATCATGAAGTAACCATCTTCTTTTGCAACATAAAATTACTAGCTCACATAGCGTTTTCCTTACTCAATATTTTAGTCAGATAACTCCCTAGTGGACCAATGTTTAAATAGTTAGGTGACTATAGCATTGTCTATCCATTCCCTTAAGTAAAAATGGCGTCTCTTCTATCTTTGTAGCTAAGTTTTCCTAAACTTTATTACAAAGAGAAGTAGCTGTAGACACTCCATTCACACCCCCCCCCCCCAATATAGATTTTTTTAATAAATAAATTAATAGTAATAATAATAAATTAAAAGAGGTCCAGTTTATGAGATAGTAAAAAAAATAAAAATAATAATAATAAGTAACAAAAAAAAATCAACACAATTAAGGAAATATGAGTCTTTAAAATAAGCTCAAGAACCTCGAATCAATAAAAATTAATTAGGACCGATAGCTTAAATGCAAATTGATTGCAATAAAAAACTGAGAAAAAAAGTTAGCTTAGCTAGTTCGTGTGTGCACCTAGATGCATGTGCTAGAGACATTAGTCGTGAGTTCGAACCTTATGAGAGGCACTTTATGCTGTTTTCTTTTTTTTTTTTTCCCTTTCCAGCTACCACATAGTAGTGTCCAGTTGCCTGAAGCAAGTCATGTACAAGGCACATGATTGCCTCCTTCCTTAGACAGGGGCCAAAAAATATACAGAAAGAAAAAAAAAACAACAAGAGAAGATTACAGGACGATTACTATCCTAAATCCAAACAAAACTGAATGGATTTTATCAAATCTCTCATGTAAATCAATAAGAAGAAAAATAAATAAATAAAAATTGAATTAAATCTTAAAGAGATAAAGATGAGTTTGAGTATTGCGATTTGAATTTATCCACAGTCAATCTTAATGAAGATAATCTAATCTCAAAAACACATGATCTACACCCGCAAACTGACCTCCATAGCCACCACCCATAACCCACACACACATTCCACCATACCCGTCCCTGCTGCCATTTTCCAACCTCCACACCAACCCCGCGTTGTTACTGTTTGGTAATTGTCGCCAAAGAAAGTTGAAACGCCATCGCTGTGTCCATGAGATAAGTGTGTGATATCCAAATTAGATCCGATTTGCAAGCTGCCACTAGGGGTTCCACTTCCACCAAGGTGTGCAACCTAGAGTTAAATTGCTACTACATTTGAGTTTCCCATCACTTGCAAAGGCTAGCCAACACATCCACATGCTTCAACAACCAATGGAGACACCACCAATGAAGAACCCCAACTGCCGTCCAACCCTAGTTCAACCCGGATTCCAATCCGAACCGACCCACGCACCAAACCTGCAAATTCAACCCACCGCCATGCAAGTAAGTATATTATTCTTATTAATTTAGTTTAGATAAATTAGTTCATTTAATCTTGATAAAATAAAAATAAACCCAATTAATAAAAATTAAGGTAAATATTAAAAATTAATAATAAATAATTAAGTTAAATAACTTTGTCTTAATTTATTTGATTTAGTTAAGGATAGAGTATATTAAAAAGTCATGAAAATCAATTAAGAAAATTAGTAAACTAAGTAATTAGAAGGGAACCATTATATAAACCTTAGGTGTTGAGATGTAACTGTCACCTAGAGAGGATTAGATTCCCAACGAGTTTTTTTTTTTAAATAATTAGTTACACTTAGCCTATAAAAATAAAAATTGAAAAATAAAGAAACAATGGTTTATGATCTTGGATATGGTTTTATTTTGAAAAAAAAATATTTTCTTGCCTAGAAAAATAATTTTCATGAAATAAAAACTTCAATAGTTGTTTTCAAAAGTTAGGTCTTTTAGTCTTTCAAAATCAGGGAATAAAAGTTTAGGTTTAGAATTTTTCCTTTAAAAAATTAAAATAATAATAAACGTAAACCCGACTTATTTTCATAATTAAAATTAATCAATCCACTAAAGTGTTATGAAAACAGAATTATGTCAGTTTGATTTTGATTAGCGAGTATGTAGGTACCTATTGGGCAACCATATATAAAATATAAAAAAAAAACATTTTATTTTTTTCCAATTTCAATTTACCATATAAAAAAATTTACAAAAAAATATTTTATCCATCTAAAATTTCAATTTATAATATAAAAACATAAAAATATTTTATCCTTTTTTTGTTTGATTTTAATTAATGCAGAAATGCAAAAGTATTATTCTCTTTTATTTCATTTTTAAATAAGAATAGAAAAATAATTAAAAAAATGATTAAATTTTTTTTCATGTTGTTTTGATTTATTTCATACTTTATATGAAAAACATTATGTCTTGTATATGTGATGGTGAAGAGAATTTATAAAAAAATAATAATAATTTGTTTTCTTAAAAAAGATAACAAGTGGTAACCATTTAAATTTTAATAAGATAGCCTCGAGTCTAAATTTTCTGATTAATATTTTTCTAAAATTTGTTTAGAAAAATTTGTAGACCAGTAGCTAATTAAGGTTAATCTAACTCACTAACTTTAACTTATCTTATTTTCCAACTTATGTTGGTAGCGACTCATATTTTTCTTAAAATAATCAAAAATATAGTTTTTTCTTAATTTTACTGTTGAATAACTTATATTAAGTAGGTTAGACTTAATATGGGTTAATTAAGAAAAAAATCAAAATCAGGTTTGACAAAGGGCAAGTTCACTTCAATAGGCCTAAATCAAGGAGACCCTAAGCTAGTCATGGATCACTATTTTGTGGCTCTTGAACCAATAGGTCACATATTAGTTCAGCCTACTGAAAATGTCTATACTACCTTCCACTAACTCACTTACATTTTCTACTTTTGATCCCTTGAAAGTACATAAATATGTAATATAAAAATAAAAAAGTTCTTATAACCCAATAGTATAAATGCCTGCTTTACATTAAGATAAATTAAGTTTAAACCCTCCTTCTTACTGTAATCACAGAATATGTGTGTGTGTGTGTGTGTGTGTGTGTGTGTGTTGGCTTAAGAGAATGGAAACAGATAGGTGATGAGAGTTATAAGGTTCATCAAAACCCATGTGAGTTTTGGTAATGCAATTTAGGGTTATTTATCAAACCAACCAAACCATATCAAACTACAAAATGTGATTTATATATATATATATATATTGATTCAATTTGAAAATGGTTTAAATGATTTACAATTCAATTTAAAAGGTTAAATCAAATCAAACTGCTTAAACCCAAACTAAACTACTTACTAAAAAATAAAAATTAAGCAATATTTTTTAATTTTAAACCTTATTAACATTTTTGTCTAATCTTATTTATCATTTCTATTATGTTAACTCTCGTTATACTCTTAATCTTCACGATCCACTCTTTTTCCTTCATCTTTATCTCATATCTCAAGTAAATAAGCATACATTCACTATCAGCTAAAATATACTAAAATATAACATAATATCATATGGCTTATATTTTTACATAATATTCATCAATTTGAACATTAATATTTAATTTAAAACTTCAATGACTATCAATATTATCTACTAAAATAAAGTATTTTTAAAAATAATTCAAACCGAACCAAACCAAATCATATTTTAAACATTCAATTCAAAATCTTAAATCATTAAAAATAGTTTATTTCATTAAAAGTTTAAATCAAACTTTCTTAAATACTATTCAGTTCGATCCGATCTACCAATTGAACCAAATCAAACCGAACCATGAGCACTTCTAGTGCAATTGAAATTTTGATGGAAAAAAAATAGCAACGGAAACCCAAAGTTACGAAGGTTCCGACGATACATACTCCAACTCATTAAAGAATGCGAATAAAAACAGAGACGAATCAATAAATTCCCATGAAATAACACCCCGAGGTAAAAAAAAAAAAGAAAAACTGGACAAAATTTCCAATTTATACCGGCGGGTGCTTTTTATCTTTATATGAACATTTAAAAATACACAACAGAAGACACCTTTTCGACAAATTATTATCAAATCCCTAAAATAGTCCTTATTTGATCCGGAGGATGCCGCGCCAGTAACCTTGGATCGGGGTAACCATTCTTTGGATCGACAATCACACTATAGATGATCTCGTAAACTTCAGCTAGTGACCTTGCCACCTCAATACAAGCCTCAGAACGCAACTTTGGAACCTGTATCTGCTCGAATTCGGGAAGGGAGCTCTCACTTCCCAAAACAAGGCCAAAGAAGGCCTTCAAACACTCTGAGAGAGCAGCCGATGATGTTTCTTCTTTCTCCGCCAATTTGGTCTCAACTGCGGCAGTGCTTGTCTCCTCTTCTAGTGCATTATGGAAGAGAGACATCTTATCTGCTAAACCACACCTTCTTAGAATTGCATCAACTTCTTTTTCCACCAGAACTTTCAAGTGGTTGTTTATCATAACTCCAAGGTTTTTGACATATTCATCTGCTACAGGATGACCAAGCAACGGCTGTTGAATGGCACATAAGCAGTTGATGAGGAATATCTTGGATGGTCTCTCACTATTCTGCAGAATCAGCATTGTTGGATATTAGGATGCAGATCTACTCATGAAAAATATTCAGGATAGAAAGGGCTATAATATCACGTTCCACAGGTTATTCATAGCTAGTCATTAATAATTAGAACATTGATCTGCTAATTTCATCCTCAATAAACAGAGTAAATATAAGAGTAAGATGTGTGCCAATACAGAATACACTAGCACAATAGTAATGATTTGGGACATTGCCAGGTGTTCAATATCAGCAGGGAGAGCAAGAACATTGTGCACTTCAGCATACATACATTTCCTTCTTAGTATTTGCTCACAGAATTATTCCCACCTTGCACAGGGACAACTAGAAAGAAGAGCAAATAGCACACAAAGGCAATTTAGCTAAAGTAGGTAATGCTAATGGAATAAGATTAAAAATATAGTCAAATCAAGTTTGATTAAACAGTAAATCATGTGCTGAGCTTGCTTTATTATTAAAAGAAAATCCAGGTCGATATCATTTATGTCCCTAGGATTGATGAAGGCAGAGGAAAAAGATTTTCATAAAGAGGATGTGCTCATAGAGACTTCCATGTGTGATGCAAGCATGCATGAAAACGTGAAATTAGCTTCCATTATTTATAGATGCTAGGTTTTGACTAAAAAATCAAATTGAAGTACCAATGCACAGAAAATAAAAATGCTCTTCCTTAGACCAAGCATCCACTATTTGCTTACTAGATATAAATTATACATGGACAAAAATTTAAGGGAGACTATAGTGATATATAGTACAAAAAAATGGGCAACAATGCACCTGGAATGAGGGAGAAATGCTGCCATTTAGCAGGATTGCATCAACTGAAGATTTACTAATTTGGCTGGAATCCGAGCTCATTCTTCTTCTTGATGAGTTACTAACTCCCTTGGACTTGTGTGCCTCTGCAGCTTGCTCACACATCTATAACAATAATAAAGTCATTATATGAAACATAAAATCCACATAGCAAGGTAATAATCCTAGTGTTTCTTAAAGTGATAAATGATGATCTTGATTTCCTAAGAGAAAATAACAGATAAACTATAAAAGATTCAATTTTCAAAATTCATACTAAATATGATGGTTGAGACCAGAGTTCAACAACTAAAAGTGTAATTATGTGAATAAAGTACCCTCAATAAAAGCAATACTTTTTTACATTTATTTTTGTAAAGATAGAAGAATCAAATTAAGAGTGCTGTGTCTATCAGGTGTCTCTTGGTTTCTTATCCTTTCCAGAATAAGTTTTTTACATTCCCGGATCCATGAGCAAAATATAAAAAAATGTACAAAGGGATTGTGAGAGAGAACCCTCCAAACTTTTTTTTTTTGGTAATTAATAATTTATTGAATTGCAATATTGAGTAATACAATACAGGAAAAGTAAATTACAAGGAGCACAACAACGATGAGTGTGCTAGCATGCTAATCCTAGGCACTAGTGTAAAGTAAGGTGATAAGATTACAATGGCCTTATGTAGGCTCGTATATGATTTGCTAGTATGCTAATCCCTGATAGAGATCATTCCCTAGACGCACTTAGTTTCGGGTGCACCATATACAATAGACTGCTGCTGCTAAAGTTGCACGCCACCTCTGATGTGTCAGTGAGTCTCCCAAAGTCATAAAAATCTAGTCACTTGTTTCCAATTGTTGGAATAAGCTAGATAATTCATGTAGTCACAGACTATACTCCAGACTTGCGATGTGTAATCGCACTGGAAGAAAAGGTGGGCATGATCCTCCGGAAGCCAGTTACATAAGAGGCAAGCAGTAGACTGCACTAGTCCCCATCGGTGTACCCTATCAAGGGTGGATAATTTCCTTAACCAAGCCAACCATAGTACGAAGGCATGTCTAGGGAGGGAGGTTTTATTCCATACTACTCTTTGCCAAGGCACACTAGGTATTGGGGGATTAAGGAAAGTATAACCACTCTTTATGGTGTACCCTCCAGATCGTGAGTGTTTCCAACAAAGTCGATCCTGCTCTGTGCTATTCGGTTTAATGGAGTGGGGAATGTTAAAACTATTCCACGATGGGCCCTCCGGGATACTCCATTCATTGCCACTCATTATGGAGCATAGCCTTGTGTTATCTGGAAAGCTCGTGCTGTGCCTGACCCAAGCACTAAACATCTTTAAGAACCCTCCAAACTCCAACTCTCTAAGGGAGAATAACACCTTTAAGTTCTCATATCAATTCAGACCTGCTTTATTCTTTTGCACTAAGGCTTATTTATATAAGCACAAGAGCCAAGGCTTCTTAAAACAACCCACTAAGGACTCTTAATTACAACTTGAATATACTAACCAAATATATCCTTATCATAGAAAATGTTTTTAACGAATTGAAGGAGTTGAAAGATAACAATAAGATCTTATCCTAAATCTTTCTATTATTAATTACCAAAATAATATCATATATTCTTCTTTATCCAGTGCCCTAGGATCTTCATCAAACCCATGTCATTACTTCCTCCTTCGTAATCATGCTTGCCCTCAAGCACAATGTCAGACTATTGTCATTGGAGTCAAGTAAGATACTTCATAAACACCTTGAGATCCTTCCTAAAAATTTTGTAGCAGTTTGCAAAAGATCCTGACCACTCAAAATACAGGAACTGTACATGGTGCCCTGCAGCATGCTCTATTTTGCTTGTGTTGAGTACCTTGCCAACTCTAGTAGTTGACCCTCCGCTAGTTGACCCGAATTGCTTTTGTTTTTTAGATGGTTTAAGAGACTTCTTGTATTGCTGCATGAAAAAATCTGTCTTCACACCCAGCTGCTCATCTACTAGCACAAGCTCACATAGTCTAGACACATTCACGCCGTAGCACTCTCCATTGTCCACAGCCCATTCTTTCCGGGTTTTCTTTACCGCCAGTGGACTGTGCTTGGACACCTCACTAGAGATGTGTTAAGTCAAGTCACACTGCCCTGCCTTCAACTGAGTTTGGTTGTCTTGTCTTTCTACCCCCACCATGCACCCAACCAATTCCCCTGATTGGAGATCTGTAGTCTGCTGCCTCAATTCATCCTACAGAGTCCAAAGATCTTGCAATCCGATATTGTTCTCCCTCAGCTTGCAGTCATATTTAATCACTTCTATACTGTTGCTCAAAGAAAATTGTTCCTGAAACTGATTTAATCATGCATATGATTGCCTGAACCAATTTGTTACATTCCTAGATCCACAAGTGAAACATATTGAGAGCTCCTTAGACACCCTCTGATCTCTATACTCTCTAAGGGAGAATTATTCCTTTAAATTTTCATAACAATTTAAATTTGCTTTATTGTTTTGCTCAAAGGCTTATTTATACAAGCATAGAGCAAAGACTTTTTGAAATAACCTTATACTAATTCGTTGTAGACTCTTATTTACAATTTACAACTTAAATATTCTAACCATATTTTTATCATTAATAAAAATATTCGACTAACAAAAAGGATTTATTGCCAAATACACCCTTATACTAATAATGAGACCTTCTACCTATTCTAAATCTTTCTATTATTAATTATCAATAACAATATCACAAATATAACCAATGTCCATAGATCATCAAATCATATAGCAAAGGTCTACATCAGCATAAAACCCTAAGTCAAGCCAGTGTTGTTAAAAGAAAAAAGAAAAGAGTCCATAGCAATTGGCTGATGTCAAATGAGGCAACTAAACAAACAGGTCAAGAAAGAATGATTAAGTAGAGAAGGCATTCATTTGATCAATGGGAAGTAGCAGAGAGATTATTGCCTGAATAATAGGATCAAGCAGAGTAGAAATGACTGGATCAAAAGCTGGCTTCTTGACTGAGGCAGGGACCATCATGCTGTTATGTATCTCAATTATTTCAAGGAGTACCGAAACTCCTTCCCTCACTGCAGGTGGCGGAGAAAGATCAACAGCAACAAGGGGAGGATAGCGCAAGAGCTTTTCCCCTCTACTTTTGAGGATATCAAAAAATGTCTTCTGAGCTGCATCTTTAAGGGCCCAAAGTGTATTGCAGAGAGCTGTATCTCTCCCAAGAAGATCTGATATCTGCACCAGAATAATAATGATGACAAGAGAAGAACCTCTGGGGAACATAAAGCTACAGTACAAATGTCAACTCACTGTGTAGCTGTAAAACTCAAGGGTGTTGCCAAGTTTATATGATACTATAAGGCTGGGTTGGGACTGCAACACTTGCTCAACTCTCACTTTGAATGGCCGGCATACTCCTTCAAAAATTCTATCCAAAACAAATGTCATGTCAGATTCTGGTTTTCCAGAATCAGACTCTGAATTGGAGAAACGACTTGCAGTTGGTCCCATATTTACTGCTGCATCTGGATCAAGCAATGCAAGGACAAGCTCTCTTTCAGATGCCAAGGCCTGCATAAAGCAAATTCAAAATCTCATAAACATGCAATGCCATTACTATCAAAACCATCTTGTTACAAACTCAGAGGAATTGTAATATAATTATACTTGAAAGAGTAAAAGAAGAATTAAACTGAAAGACATCAAGTCAAACCTGATGAAGCCACCCTAGCATGTCCCCAACATACCGCAAAGGATCATGAGCATGCACTTCGATTGGTCTGGGCATTCCACCTGGCCCGCCTCGAGTAAGAGCACTTATAAACCTTCTAAACAAAGCATTATGTCTCATGTTGGCAACCTATGTATACAGGCAGAAATACTTCATTACAACCTATGAGAAGCAGCTGGACAAAATTACCAGGAATATGAATCTCTATAAATAGCAGCTATCAAGCGAACAGCAAAGAAGAATGACCTCTTCTGCACAATACTTGAAAAGCACAGGCCTTTCCTTAAGGCATCGGACAGCTTTCTTCAAAAGCTCACTGACTTCAGGATTATCAGCATCACCTAGCCTTCTACACTCTCCCTGAACCCACCTGTGGATAAATCACTTGTCATATGGAAAAATTTACAAGAGAAACAAGTTTGGGCATATAAGTTATCTTGGTATGAAAATAGAGAAGCATTGAAAGGATAAAAAAGTGCCTACATATTTTTTGGAGACATCCCTCTCAGAGCATGGACCCATTGACAGTATAACTTAGGCAGAAATCATATACAAAGAAAAAGATGAAAAATACTCACAATGAAAGTTTTCTCTTTTCTCAATATGCACTCTAATTAGTGTAGCAGCCAGTCTTCTTGGTAGAACATAATCATTTACAACAGAAAAATGGAATTCTGCTCTGATTAAGAAAGCTAGTTTCTCACATTTTTTACAAGAATAGTAAGGTTCATCAATGGATTTGCAATTTGCCCTCTCAACTAATACCTTAACAGCCTCATACAATAAGATTTTCTGAGGGAAACCCTAGAAAACCTAGAAATGCAAATTGCTCGACATTACCACAGGAGATCAACCCATTGAAAAGCATGTAAACAGTGCAGGAAATATGGCCAGAAAGAAGTACTTGCAAAGCCAAGAATTGTCGATCACAGCACAAACAAAACTCTAAAGTTGAAAAACTCTTTATGACCAAAGAGAACTTTCTGAAACCATAACAGCAGAAGAAAGATGGATTATGCTTTCAAGAGATCTTACCTGCATAGACGCTCATATGCTCCTTCTAGGTATACAGCCATCATATCCATCAGTTCCAAACCTGCTCGCTGTAAGGAAGTTACATGTCAATGAACCATATACTCTCAGCTTCAGCCTTTGTTTAGGGGCAGACAACTTATGTATGTTCTTTTGCCTCAAAAATGAAAAAGGGAATGCACGAGAGAATCTATAACATATGCAGCACTAACTAGAAGAGATTAAAGACAGTAAAAGAAGCATATCAAAAATTGCCAGCCAATAGCAAATGTCCACCTAAACTCAAAAATTACAAGCTCAGGCCTCAAACTGTTTTTAATTACAAGCTTTTCCAACCCAGGCTAAATCTTCTCAAAAGAAGACAAAGACTAGGACCTGCCAGACATATTGTTCACTATTGGATGCAAGCAGGAAAATTGAAAATTCCCAATGCCATCATAAAATTACAATGGACAAATGAAGGTACTTCAAAGGTCATCCATTTCATGGAAGTTTAGATTAAAATTCTCACTACAATGATGGCATGACGTAACAAAAAAGTTAAAAAGAGGAGAAAATTTTGCAATTGATATTGGCAAATGGCAACCTCACCAACTCAAAGGATTCAGCAAGTAAAACACATTGCAGTGACACAATTCAACCTCTGACTCAGTAGATAAGTACCTATAATCTATTACACAGAATATTATACTAACTTCTGAAAGCATTCAGTTATACCAAAAGTATTGTTTAACCAACTATTCCAGCATGAAGCTGTTAAGCACGTTAAAATTGCTGGTAAGAGCACTTCCCTGGATTGTTTCTTTTTGGGATATATAACAGGCTCTGGGGTAAATACAGCACTTCTACTTTAACAAAGGTTTAAGGTAATATTTTATCAACATGACAGTCTTGGCAGTAGAAAAAGGTTAGGACATGAGAAAGTAGAAAAGTAAAAAGGTTTTCTCGGACATGAGATTTATCAGATATTCATCAAAGGAAAAGTTTTTTCTGTAAATGGTGGAAAACATTTAGCTATTGATAATGGTCAATTTATACCACTTAATTTTGAGCTACATGTAATTATTTATAATGACAAAGAGGGATGAATTTCTTTTCTTTTATTGACAGGGAGAATTTTCTGCTGATTAAGTGAAGACTCAAGCCAGCACTATGTAAGTAACCCTAAGAAATGGTCTAGTTGGAATTTGAACACAATACCTCATATATTTTATCATGAGAGTTTCTAAGCCTATACCACTAGGGCAATCCCATGCATTAAGAGGGATGTACCCCCAATGAAACTGAGATTACTGGATATGTACTTGAAAAATCTCTATTACGAGGAAATTCTGTAGTACCATTGGGTAGTACTCAATAGCCTTTCTTCCAGCTTCAACAATGTTCATAAGGAGTTCAAGAATTCATTAGAGAAGGCACTCAGGTCACCACTTCAAACATCAATTTGACATTTCTAAACAAGAAGAGATATAATAATAATCACTATCAAACAAGATATAAGATAGCCTAAAAGGTGCCATTACGAAATATCAGCTGGCATGCTATCTGCTTTCCAGAAGAAAACTGATTGCATCTTACTACAATATGTTCACATTTATCTTAAATGTCCACTAATAGCTACACTAATTTTTGGTCTTAACACTTGTTAGTAGTTTATGCATGGGGAGAGATATTTATCACAAATGTACACTCCAACATATAAAGCAGAAGCAGCAGCAGTATTACAGATTGGCATTTGCAGGGGCAGGAAATGGGGGAGAGAGGGAGAGTCAAAGAGAAACCTGGTGATGGGTGCGAAGAAGTATCTTGCAATTTGCATGAATTTCATGAACGTGAGACAGTGCCTTGAAAAAGTCTTCACTAAGATCTTCATCCCTTAGAGCATTTATCTATAACAGGGGAAGAATCCCACTATAATTAATGATTAACAAGAAATTAGCATACATCATGAACAAATGCACATCTTGAATTACAAGCTAAACCTCTTCATTTGATAGCTGATAATCGCGAAGAAAGCACAACACAATCTCTTGCCTCTGTGTGGTCATTTCATATTCTTGTTTAAGCCTCTCTGTAGTATTAATGATATCAGCAGTGGTAGCACTGCAGCTATTCAGTGCTTTTGTAGTCCTGCAAGAAACATGTGATCTAATAAATTTCACATTCATCTACAGAGGTTAATCACCACAGTAAAGGAACTAGCTATATTCATACATGGAATCAAGGGCCACATCAGAAAACTTCCCCAGAAACTGTTCACATATGAAATATCAAGGTTTCAGAAGATTGGCTGCTGATTTCTAGTAATATGAATAAAATTCACAAATGTTGAATGCTCCAAAATGTAAGAAGAAACTGGCACTTGAAGGCACAGAAGCTATGCTAATGATAAGTTTGCTAGCAAAGAAACTATAGGAGCCACCTGAAACCTCATTAACAGACCACAAGGCAGCAAATAAACAGATAGGCGAAATGCACAAGCAGGAAGCACATATATATAGTTTTCCCTGGACTACCCTAAGCCAGTATTCTGAATTTTGAACGAAACTATTTTAGAAAAACTCTTAAGTAAGATTTGGTAATAAACTTCAAAACCTAACTAGGAAACTGGTAAATAATCATCAAGTAAAGCATGACCACAGAATATCTTTTTGCCACAACAATTCAAGTTTGGTTTCCACTTGTGAATTTGAAATTAACTATGAAGAAAAGATAATGCCTTTATGGTAATAAATATCCTCCAAATTGACCTCAAAATCAAAGTTAAGAGCTGGTCGCTCTAGCATTGTAATATTTGCGGTAGTCATGGCTCCAACTAACATTGGTACTTAATAGAAAACAAAACTCTTTTTTTTTCGATAATTCAATTTTTCATTTAATTAAAGGAAGGATATACAACCGCCTTATGCAGGAAAGTGGGGACAAAGAAAACCCACCGATTACAGAAAAGAAACTTGAAACTAGGTCGAAACAAAGTGGGGACACGAAACTCATTTCCAAATAATATCTGCTCTACTACTTGCTTGTGTTGCACAAAGAAGATTTGGAAAATGTTTTTTCTGGAAATGCTTTGCGGCTGTTTATTTTCCAATACTCAATGCAGGCATGTATTGGTGGGGACTAGAACATCAGGGACGACCAATAGCCGTTACTAGCCCATGGTCGATGGTGCATAGGCATGTTAAAAGACAGCTCATTGCCAAAATATCAAATCCATGTCACCAAAAGTCATAGTTACACGGAATTCCTTCCTGAATATACCCCTCAATCCATTTAAAGAAAGACGACCGTAAATGAAAAACAAAGGGGAAAAGGCAGAAGAAATGCTCAATTTTCCTCGGAAAATTTATTAGAATTTGAATTCTGAAACTGAAACGGATCCTGTTAATTCGATCTCGCGATCTCAACTTGACAAGCAAACTTTCTCTGACTCACCTGTCGCAGCACTCCGCAATCGCATTGATCTCCTCTTCCACACGATCCAAAGCCTAAACCGTAAATAAAGAAAAATAATTTTAAAAAGAACAAACGAACTTCAATCAATTTCAGTGCTTCAAATGCCAAAACCCTAGAGTATAATAATAATAGTAGCAATATAAAAGAGAAACTAGGGGAAACTTACTCGCTGGGCGGCGAGAGAAGCTTGAAGAAACTCATTGTTGATATGGAGAGCGCGCTTCTCGATGGTGGATCTGAGATTTCGTCGAGCCTTGGGGGTGTTTTCTGTATAGAAAATGGAGAGAGTGTTGAGGGAAGCTAATAGTTCAGGTGTATCGGTTCGCGATTCAAGTACTTTCTTCAACTTCCGAGAGAGTCCTGGAGCTAATGTCGCCATCACTTGGTGTGAGTCTATGTGTGTGTTTGAGGGGGAAGAGAGAAAGGGTGTGGAGTTTTTTTGCTTTAAAGTTGGGATGGAGCTTGGATCCTGATGAATGTCTGTACTGTTGTGTTGTAATCGTCTAATTGGCGTTGAAAATAGGAGAGATCTAAGTGTTGAGGGAAAGAGGAGCCGCGAAGACGAAGAACAACAAAAAATAACGGGGACTCCAATGTGTGGAGTGGGATAAATTAGAAGTTAGTGCCACGTGCTACCCCGACAGCATGCACAGTACATACCGAATAAAATTAAATTTTTTAAAAAATAATATTTATTCTTCCAGTACCAATAACTACAAAAATTTACAATAAAAATTATTCATATTAGTTAGTTCTATTCCAACCATATTTCTTATAAAATGGTTATTTTTATTTTTTATTGCATTTTATACAAAACCAACTAAATTTTCCAATTCTATAAAATCAAGAATAACATTTTTTTCCAAAAGATTACGTAATAACATTTTCAAACCTTATTGTTATTTTTTTTATCTAAAATAATCTTATTATAATTATATTACCCATATATTTAATATACATATATATAAATGCTTTACATATATTATACTATATTATATATGTATATATGCTTATATATATATATATATATATTATAATGTACATTTAAGTTATAAATACACATATATGTACAAACATTTATAATATAATTAATAACCATGATGTACTATTGTTAGCCAATTGCTATAGAGAAGAGGTCTAGGATATTAATCTCCCACTAAGGAAAAAGCTAAAGGGTTGGTGATGGGAAGAAAATTATTGCTTGGTAACTAGTCTAAGGGAGTGTACTTTTAGCATTGAATACATTTCTCAACCAACTCCTTGACATCTCTTTTCATCCTAAGCCAATAATAATCGAGACGAAAGGCTTGGACATACAGGATTTGACTCTTAATATGATTGTTGTACACATAGGCATACAACTCTTCCAATACATGCTTAACTTCCTCCTATCTTAAACATTTAAGGTAAAGGAGGTTGAATCTACATTAATAGAGTTGGTCACCTATGAGGGTTTATTGGGTTGCTTTATGCAAAAATTTCCTTGCCTCTTTCCTAGTCTCCGAAATGGTGTCATCCTTTAAGTATGCAATAAATGGGTTCATTTGGCTAGGTTCGGTTAGCATAGGTCACAATTCAAAGCACTAGTGATGTGGTTGATCAATGTTCTTGTCGAGTAAATATTCAATTAACATCTTCTTATTCAATTCAAAGAGACTAGTCGAGGCTAACCTGGATAATCCATCCACCTCAAAGTTTTCAACTTACGGTATTTTTGTGATATTCCAAGCTAAAAGCTCCACTTCAAGTGCATGTATAATCTTTAGTTATCTGGTCATATCATCATCCTTGATTGAATAATCCCCTTTAACCTATTAAACTATTAGTTATGAGTCTAGAAAAAACCTCCAACCTCTTTTGCTAACTTCATTCCTACATTGAGGACTTCATATTTGGCTTCATTGTTGTTAGCAAGAAACTTAAACTTTAGTGCATAATGTACCTTTGTCCCATGTAGTCCTCTTAACATTAGTTTTGCTCCACACTCTCCCCAGCAACTGATCCATAAATATGAAGAGTCCACACTAATGTGTCCTCATTTATAAGAGCCTCATCTCATGCCGTGTACTTTACGACAAAATTAGCTAAGACTTATGCTATAATAGTTTCCCTTGGCTAGTACTAGATATAGTATGCATGCAATTCGAAGGCATACTTAACCATTCTTCTTAAAGCGTTAGACTTTTGTAATATGTGGCATAGTAGCTATTTTGTCAAGACAACTACTTGATAAGCCTCAAAGTAAGGCTGAAGTTTTCGTGCGGATATCACCACTATCAAAGTAATTTTCTACCTTCGAATATTTGATTTCAAGTCCTTAGAGGATGTGACTCACATAGTACATAAGATTGTGCTACCTTCCATCAGCTCAAACTAACTCTAAGGAAAAGGCTTGGTCACTCACAGATAAGTATAAGTACAATTCTTCTCTAGAAACTGATTTAGACAACACTAATGGAGTAGTTTCAAAAGCCTTTAAATCTTTAAATGCCACTTGTCACTGCTCAATCTATCGAAAATTTGACAAGTTCTTCAGAATTTTGAAGAACTCCGCACACCTATCGGTTAACTTGGACATAAATCTACTTAAAGCAGCAAACCATCTTATAGGGCATTGTACATCTTTAATACTTTTTAAGGCTACATTCTTAGGACAACTCGGATTTTTCCAGGTTTACCTTAATGCTGTGAACGGTAAACATATACCTAAGAAACTTCCTTGAGGTGACGCTAAACACACATTTCTATGGATTCAACTTCATGTTATACTCCTCCAGGGTGTAAAAAGTTTCCTAGAGGTCTTCAATATAGTCGTTGAGTTGCCTTCTTTTGACAATTATGTTATCCACATAAACTTTCACATTCCACCTAATCAAAGACTTAAACATTATTGTCACCAAATGCCGACAAGTTACCCCTACATTCTTCAATTCGAATGACATGACGTTGTAGCAATATACACCAAAATTAGTGATGAACAAGGTATAGACTTGGTTAGGTTTATGCATCTTATTCTAGTTATAACCTGAAAAGGCATCCATGAAGCTCAAAAGAGCATGGCCCGAGGTTAAGTTATCTAGCTAGTTAATCCTTAGGAAGGGAAGACAATCATTTGAGCAATCTTTATTTAGATTTGTGAAATCAATGCACATGCACCATTTCCCATTAGATTTCTTAACTAGCACGCAATTGGCCAACCGAGTTGAGTAAGGTTCCTCCCTCACGAAACCCACTTATAGTAATTTATGCACTTCTCCCTCAATCACCACTTACCATTTAAGGGTAAAGTGACGTCTTTTTTATTTCACGACCTTAAAGGTTAGGTTGATGTTGAGGCAGTGTGTAATTATCTCTAGGGAGATGCTTAACATGTCTAGAAGACTAGACAAAAATGTCTTTATTGGACTAGAGGAGGTTGACAAGACGTTGTTTTAATTCACCAAGCATTGACTTCCCAACTTGCATGGTCTATTTAGGTTGCCGTTAAGCTTTATTGTTGTTATCTCCTCAGTGAGTTACCCCTTATTACGTGGCTTTTCTTTCAACTCGGTCTCAATAGTAAAAACCTTTCCCTTAATAAATGGCTACAAATGACATGACCTTGCCAACTATTGGTCCCCTTGGCATATGCCAACTCCTATTAAGGTTAGGAACTTGGCTTTCAAGTACGCCATGGAAGAGACCATCTTGAAGGCATTTTAGCTCAATCTCCCTATTATAACATTATAGGGATACTAGTAGTCAATCATTAAGAAATCAATGAGCTATTCAGCGACATTGTCATCGTCACTGAGCTTTATGGAGGAAGGAAACTATCTTAGTAGCTCAAATAGGCTAGTTATTGAAACCATACAAGTCATAGTTATATGGTTTCAATTTAGCCTTAAGCTTTGACTTCATCTTGTCATATGCAACCTTAAAAATAAGATATGCTAAACTTCTAATATCAATTAGCATTTTCCAAACCTCAAAATCCCTAATCCGGGCTAACATGACAAGTGCATCATCATGTGGATTTTGAATGCCCTCAAAGTCCTCATCGAAAAAGGAAATGGAGTTATCCACTAAGTTTCTTATTATGCAAGTTCATTAAGTATTAGGACTCAGCATAGGCCTTACTACTGATGCTCGGTCGCCTCCCCTTAAAGGGTCCCCTAATGATAGTATTGACCATGCCATTAGAGGCCTTATTATTTTGATTGGCCAAGCTAGTTAGTCTATTGTTTAACTCAACCCTTCTCTTTTGAGTTGGCCTTTCAACCTCCTCAAAATAGTTATCAATATACTCGCAAAGGTAACCCTTTTTTTTATTTCATCCTCCAAAGGATGTAATCTTCGATGTCATGTCTTTTATCTATATGAAACTCACAATACTTATCTAAATTCCATCTAGAGGGGGTCCCTTGAGCTTGTTAGGCCACATGAAGATACCCTTATCATGGATCTCAAAGAGTATCTAGCCTCTGAATTAGTTAAGGGGGTATGGTTTGTGTAGAATGGAATGGTGCATTTTCTACTTCACTTGTTGTTATTTTGTAGGACAAATCTTCATCATTTCTTGGATTAAGACAATCTCTTAAGGTCACACAATCCTTATCATCTTGCTTCTTATCCAATCTAGTTTGGTCGTCCTCCTTATAAGCTTTAATATCCTCCTTTATAGTGATGAATGTCGTAGCTTGCTTATAGAATTCATCCAAAATTTTCAAGCTTATTTTTGGAAATGGAGAAGAAGAAATGACTTGAGGGTTGTACCCCCATAATTGTAGCATTAAGGACAACTTGCATATTGAGATTAGGAATCTTAAGCATGGCTACTATGAATGTGGACACATAATCCCTAATGGACTCATCCTACCTTTGACAAATAAGGTGGAGACTTAAAGAATCCTTCATTGGCATTTTATTGGCTAAGAAGTGTTGATAGAATTGTTTACTAATCTCATTGAAGCTAGAGATAGAGTTCGACTTCAAGTAATTATACCATGTTCGAGCTGACTTTTTCAAAGTGCTTGGGAAGCTTATAGATGATTGCTTCGCTACATCTCAAAAGATGTAGCCATAATATAAAATCTCAAAAGATGTAGCTATAATATAAAGTAGCAGAGGTGATCCCTTGGGTCAACGGTACTATCATAGAATTCAAGCATTGGGATGTGGATGTGAGGGGGAGGCACCTTAGAAATTCACCAGATCATATCTTCTAACTCACCTACATCACATCATGCAAAAAGCGGTAGGAGTGAACCTTAAATGATTGTGGTGTTGAGGTGAAGGTGTTACTCGGCTATGCAAGGCAATAAGATAAGGCAGTAGTGGCAATACAGGTGATGTTGCATTTTACACGATTACTAATGGGGTAGGTAGAGGAGATTCGGTGGAAGTATAATCATCATCATGCTCCCCCATATATGTTTGTTGAGAATGGTGCCACTATTATTTCTACAATTGACTTACTTGCACAAGAAATTGAGTGTTTACAACATGAAGATTGGTGAGCATCTACTTTAGACAAGCCAACCTATCCCCCCCATCTTGGGGCCTTTGTTATTATAGGTTTGATGAATGAGTTTGGTGATGTGTTTGGGTAGGTGCATTGTCGATGTTTTTGGATTTGGATCTGGTATTGTTAGGCATGGTCGTGGTTCTCTAAGAGACCGTACCAAATGTTTGGAAAATTCAAGAAAGGTGTATGAACTTGTAGAACACAAAAAAATAATGAGCTATGGGGATGTTGAGACTGTCCAGCATTGCCACTTTGATGCTTAAGTTAGAATATAAGTAGGAGTAGGAAACAAGTGTAAAGCGAGCAAGTGAGGTTCAAGGTTTTAATCCTTTTACTCACAGATGATCTTAAATATTTATAAATGGTGTTGATGTGCAGTTAATTGTGGAGAAGGTGGGGCATGCTTCTGGCTGCACATTTGCAGTGTCCAAATAGTGGGAGAGTAGGCAACTACGAGAGTTAATGGTCTACAAAAAGTCTTATCTATGGTTGACTAGATTTAAGAGCCATGGGAGAGAAGATCAATCTACTACTTAGGCACATGGTCGAGGCCCATGTGGAGAGTTAGATATAGGCTTAAATTGGGCTTGGGCCCTTGGCCGAAATGGCCTATTAACACCATGCTTTAATATAATTATAATAATCATGAGATTGAAGCGAAAAAAAACTAAATAAAATTAAAAGGTGTCCAAGGATGCTAATTCCATTATGCAAAAGTGATGAATTTCTCTAGTTTGCACTTATAACAAATAATGAATCCTCCTTTCTCTATGTAAGTGACTTCGATGTTGTTTGTATCTACTAAAATAAATTCATAAAATACACTATCCTTTATAGGATAAGGTTGTATAAAGTTAAAATCTTTCAAAAAGAATTTTAAAATGATCTCAGTAAGATTTTTCTCTAGAAAATTTTCTTTTAATCAAAACGGAATTTTGAGTGGCTAGCTTTTGGTAATAGTCTTTCATAGTTGTGTATTTTAGAATTAAAGGGGTATTCTTAGTCATTGGATCGAGGTTTAGAATAGTAAGTTGAATCTAGTTGAAAATTCTTAGTTGATTAGTGATGGAGTTGTTGATCTGAAAGCATTAGCATAAGATAAAGGGTTTTTTTTTTTTTAGGAGTTGATTAAGTGAGTTTTAGAGCACAGTCTTATTCTTTTTTTAGGTTATCTAACATTTTTTTTTTGTAGGAATTCTCTTATTATGAAATCAAGTAAAGAATTTCACTCTTCCTTAATGCATTCAATCTCAAAATCAAAAGTTAATAAAATTGCCTGCCATTTAGCAAATACTTGCTTAGAGACGAGGGTTTTTACATCCTTTTATAAATTTTCTTTTACAAATTTGCAATCAATTATAATAAAAAAAAATCTTATTGAATAAATCATCTTGAAATTTAGAAATACAAAAATCAATTGACAAAATTTCTTTCTTAACAATAGACTAATTTACTTGACCTCCTTGTCAAATTGTTGAATGAAATATAACAATTTGATCTTTTCTATTTTTTTTTTACTTTAATCTTCCTCCATGTCTAATATCAAATGCATATGTTTTTACTATCAATTCAGCTTTGGGATCTAAAATCCCCAAGCAACGTAAATTTTTAACTTCTTTTTTTATTCCTTGAATAACTTTTACCATTTCTTCATTCCAAGATGGAGGGTTTTTTCTTAAGTATTTGAAATAAAGGCTTACTTTTTATCCTCAAATTAGGAATAAAGTCAGATACATAGTTTAAACATTTTAAGAATATTTGTAATTGTTTATTATCTCTAATTTTATTAGGAAATTTATCTGCAAATTAAATTGACCTATCGGTGAGTTTTATTATTCCTAGATTTATTTCATGACCTAGAAATCTTATCTTTTTTTTTTTTTTGGGGGGGGGGGGGGGGGGGGGGGGGGAATAATTTCATTTTCCGTAGTAGATACTACCAAACTATTTCTTTTTATGGTGTTAAAAAAGATGTTCAAATGTTTAAAATATTGTTTTATTCCTTTGGAAAAAATTAACACATCACTAATGTATACTATAGAGAATTCAATGTATGGGTTAAATATTTCATTCATAATACTTTGAAATTCTAACAATGTGTTTTGAAGACCAAATAGTATAATATTCCATTCATAGTGTCTAAATGGCATGTAAATACTATTTTATACTTATCCTTTTCTATGATTTATATTTACCAAAAACTTGATTTTATGTCAAAATTTGAAAAATCTTTTGTATCAGCTAACCTGTTAAATAAGCCTCTCTTATTTGGAATTGGATGTCTAATCCATTTAAGCATTGTATTTAAAGGTTTATAATTTATTACTAATCAAGGTACACCTCTTTCTAATTTTGCTTGATTTTGCACATAAAATGTTGTACAAGATTGAGGTGATTTGCACTTTCTTCTTAATCTTTTTATCTAATATCTCTTGTATTTTCTTTTTACAAAATTTTAATAATTCCCGATTCATATGAATTGATTTAACTTGAGTAAGAGTCTTATCTTCTTTAAACCCTTCTTCACTAAGGAGTTTTCTTCCTATCCCATAAGGCATTTGGTAATGTTGAGCACATTTTTTTTTCAAACTTTTCTTGGAGAATTTTTATCATTTTTTTAATAGTTTTTTTTAATTATTCTTCTAATTTTTATCATTTATCTCTTCTTTAAGTTAACCGATATGTCTAATTTTTCTGGCTAAAGTACTTCTTGTGTTTTCTTGTGGAAATGTTTAATTTCCTTGCCTTGATTAGGTTTATAAAGAATAAATTTATTTGTTTTCCTCTAATAATACTTTTTAAGCCTTTAGCTGTCATTTCAAATGGATACAAAGTAATAAATGGTATTCATAATATAATTGCATTGTTTATACTTCTTACTAGAATGAATGTTGTTTTAAAATTAACACCATCTTGTACTATTTTAGCTTATGATAACTTATATCTAACATTCAATTTGTATCCACAAGTTGAAAATAGTTATCCTAAAGTTTTCTCATAACATCGAGTAGGGATCAACCCCTTTTGAATACAATTTTGATCTTCTCCTGAATCTATCATAAATTCATCTTTGATAACTATTATTTCTCTAATATGCCAATTTTGTATGTTTATCCTACTTATCAAATTAATGTATTCTTCATCTACTTCTTCTTTTTTAGAGAATGTAGTTTCACTTTTTTCTCTTAGCTTAACATTTATCATAATATTCTCACCTTCTGAGTAATCATACTTTTGTTTTAATTCTCTGATTGTATTCTTAATATTATTTATTTCATTTTGTAATAACTATGAAGTAGCGAGCTCCTCTTTTTTGGTGAATCTTTCAAAGATTTTTTTGTAAAGAGTATGATTCTTCATCTTTCAAGCTAGTTTCTCCTTTTTCTGACTAATTTATCTTTTAGTTTGAGCAAATACCTTTTGTGTTTTTCAAGATCAGGTATACCTTCTATCATCTCTATAACAAGTCTATCTTCACTTGTTATAACCTTTATTTGCTTGCATTAGTAGATATTTTCAGAACAATACTACAAGTTTTATCTTCTGAGCAATTAGATTATTTTTCTATCTCATAAATATATTCTTCAAAATTATCACTATCTAAAGGGTTTTCCTTATTTATTATTTTTTATATTTCTTCTTTTTTATCTTCTTGCAAATTAAGGGCATTAATCCTTTTGTTTCTAAAATGATTAAGAGCTATATGTTTGATTTTCCCATACTTATAACAATTTACTTTTTTAGATTTCTTAAAAGGCTTTCCTTTAGGTTTACACCATTTGTTTAGTCCTTTATGAAATTTTTTATCATGATTCCTATATCTAAATAGTTTCTTCCTTTTCTTTTGTGCCTTTGTTGAGGGGGTTAAAATCTTTTTATATCCATATTGATAGCAAAAATCACCTTATTCATTTATAATTCCTTTCTTTTCACTTTATATTTTAGCTTTTACATAAGCACAATCCTTCTAAATTTATAGCAATTATGAGTTCTATGTAACTAAGGGTTTTTGTGATATGAACTTAGCCCATAGTCTCTTTTTATCCTATCTTCTACCTTCCTTTTTTTTTTTTTCACAAAGAGTTTTGGTAAACTTGCAACAAATCTTTATTTCTAATAGCTAGAGTGATAGGAACCTGACCATTAGGCTCATCACTTGAGCTAAGGCATGCGATCTTCATAACTTGACATGGATAATACTCATTAGCCAACCAACCAAAGATGAGGCCACTTACCTTCATGGATTTCGCTTCCATCACTTATTGAGTTGTTGCCAAATGCTTACCTCCATTCGAGTCGAAGAGGTGCCACAAAGCCTACCTTAGGGATCCCAAATGAGCATGCCCTATAGCTTGAATAGTTCAAAGCGACCTGCTATACTACCCATTGATCCCTCCTAAAGCTAGCTTAGCCATCATCTGACCTATTCATTAAAGTCGTATTCTCGTCAACTTGGATAAAAACCTTATGGTTCAGCTTTGTCTATTTCTTTCGCTAAAAACATGTCTAGTATTGCATGACCATGTATTTTCTAACATTTGATAGTTATGCACGCCCGTGTGAATATTCCTTTTGTTTCATTTACATTTTTACCCTTTTTGAATTGCATTAAGTAGCAATAATTTCATGTACTTACAGGGTTTTTTCTCTTTTGGTTTTGTAACCCTATGGACTTATTATAAATAGTTCCTTTTGGATTTAAGCACATCTTTTATACACAACTTATTTCCAACCTCTAGTGAGTTTTTACTCTCAAGTTATTTTACTTTTATCATTTCATTTGGCAAGGATTGTCACGAGTGCCCTTCTTGTTGTTACTAGTGCATCACATCAAGTAGCAATACTAGGTCATGTGCTTTTGAATGTGTAATGTCTTTAAAGTTCTTTTCTTTAGAGTAAAAATCTTAGAGTCCATTCATTTGTGATTATATCGGTGAATTTGGTTGATAAATAGGTCCAAGAATTGGGGGTTCAAAGTTTACTCCTCTTAAGTCTAACATTTTCTTGATCAGTTCTTCTTTCTTCATTTCCTCTCTTCTAGAAGGAGAATTATTTTCTAAATTCATTATTCTTAGATCAATGCTCTCATCTAGGTTAGGGGTAGATGGTCTTTTATTAGTATTCTCGGAAAAGCTATCATAAAGGTTCCTTTATCATATATTGAAAGTAGGTAGGCCTATGATCGGGAATACTTAACCTTGGTGGAACAATCTTTTCTATAATCCAATTTTCTAGAAAAGCTACATCATCCCATCTTAACTTTTTTTGGAGTAAATACTTTACAATCTTATGTATTTGCTTCTAAAAGAAGGGTTTCACCTTTTTGAGAGATTTTCTTTGCTTTTGGATTAATATTACTACTTATGCATTTGTAATAGATCTTATAAAAAAGTTCCATGAACTTGGTTCCCTCTATAAATTAATTATTTTAAGAGTATATATAATACTGAACTATTCATTATATGGGGACCATCTAATCTAATAGTAAAATTACGATAATAGTTTGAGTATGATGGCCCTTTATGCAAGTTTACCTGAATGATTGATAGTGATGTTTGGTTTAAATTAGTATTTCTAGCATCTCTTAAGTATATTAATATAGGATTATTTATTCATAATTTATGAAGGGGTTTTACTGCTATCTAGATTAGTCTTATGTATAAAAATTTATACTTTTCTCTATGTTTAAGTTAAATTCTCTAGGTTTATTCTTGTATGAGTACTTCTCATGGGATAGTTTGCTCAACAATTTTTTTATTACATAATCATGCTTTAGATTGAAAACTTACAATTTCATATAGTTCTTTTGGGTTTTGTTTTAGAATTGACCAATTTTATAAGTTTTGCCTAAATCTAGTAGTGGAGGACGAAGGCCTTAAATAAACCTATTTTAGACAGTTAGTTAGAAATTTAAATGGTATTTCGTTTAACTTGGTGTTGAAAAGTAAAGCTTATTAAGACCAACAACACTTTCCAATGGATTCACTACCTCTTAAGGACTTACTATTGGGAACCCACCATTCAAGCTGACTAACACTAGGTATCTTGTTTAGGATTGGAAAAGCAAGTTAAACAGGTCAGCTTGCCTCGACTAACATTAGCTTGCAAGTCAATGTGCATTGCCATGCTTGAAGCAGGTTAAATTTTTCTACTTAACCTACTTCTTTTGCGAGTTAAGCAAGTTAGCTTACATTAACTCATAGGCTAACATTCTAACTTGCACTTTTTTCAATATTTTTAAAGTTAAATGAGTGGCCCACTTTGGCTTGTGGGCTAATGCGGGTCAACCCATTTTGATCTACTTTATATACAGGTTAAAATTTTGCGACCAAATCTACATTTTTTTATAAGTAAAATGGGCTGACTTACACAATCTACTGCTTGCATAACTCTAATTCTGTTCTTGTACTTTCATTCATAAGAGAAAATCTAATTCAATTCTAAACCTAAAATAACTTTCTTGATGACTTATCTAAAAATTTTATAATGTTAGATAAAGAAAAAAAATATGAACCTTGCTCTATTACACACATATATATATATTATAATATATATAGCTATAACATATCTTTATATAACAAATAAGGTAAATTGTGAGGAATATTTTTGAAAATTTTCAAAATTGTATGGATAATTAGTTTTTTCAAAAATTGGCACTTGATACCCTTGAAATAAGTGTCAACTCCATTTTCATTGCTGATTAGATTGTCATTTATAAAGTGAGGTAAAATAGATGATTATTAGGAGATTTATTTATATATTTAATTAATTAAATTAACTAAAATAAATAAAAAATTGAAAAAGAAGAAAATTTTAAAAAAGAAAAGATAAAAAATATTAAAAGGCGGGAAATTTAAAATAAAATTAGAAAATAGAAAAGGAAAACTTTGTTATAGTTGTCATCCATCACCCAATTCTTTTCTTTTCTTTTTTTTTTTATCTTTTAATTTTAGTTAATTTAATTAACTAAATATATGAATAAATTCCCCAGTAATCATTTATGTCATCTCATTTTACACGTGGTAGTGTGATTAACAAAGAAAACGAGGTCATACTTGTTTCAAGAGTGCTAAGCACTGACTTTTAAAAAAAGAGACTATGCAATTTTGAAAGTTTTCATGAGTGATTTGTAAAATTTATCTTAACAAATATAACATATATACCAAATATATAATTTATATACATTCTTATATATATCAGAGTATAAATTATATATGGTGTACTTGTCAATAGATTATGGTATACCACAAATAATCATATCCCATTAGTTCAACTTAATATTATTATGTTATGTAGCCAATTAATGTTTATATTTGTTATATTTTATTCAACTTTGTTTTATTAAACTCTTGTTGAGTTGTAATTTTATATTTAATCGTCAAGATGATGTAATTTCTATTTCAAATGTAAATTTTATGATTAAATTTTTATTTTATGTATTTATAAATTTTTTATAAATAAATAAATCTAATATAAATATAAAACATGTTTATTAAATTGGTTAAATTATAAATTTAGACTTTTATATACAATTGATAAATGAGTCAAGATTTTAAAATATAATTTTGTTATGATGGTTGTTTTTTATAAAAAAATAAATAAATTTGAAAGTGTTTTTTAAGGGATAAAGTAAGGATTTTTCTTTTTCTTTTTTTTTTTTAATTTATTTATTTTTTCTTGTTCTTGCAATTACTAGTTCTTAAAATCTGCTGTCAAGGAATTATTTTTACCCCTCTTATTAAGTAGTTCCCTTTTCCTGATTAGCTAGTGAATCGGTATTGCACATTCCATTAACTGAGGCGGAGAGGGGGAAGATAAGAGTAACAATAATCTCTTGATGATGGAGATGGACGGGGAAGAAGGCGACGGAATAAGGCTGAGCAAGAGGTTCTCCGACAATAACAAAAGCGGAGAAGTCGATTACAGGACCAAGTCCGGCACTGCTTGGAGCCATTCTTACCTTAACCAAAAGCCCTGGCATCCTCTCTCTTACCCTAACCAACGCCGCAAATGGATCGCCGAACAACTCCATGCTGAACGCCAACGCCGCGCTGAAGAAGTCGCTCGCGAGGTTACTACTCACTTCCTTCCAACTTCTAATCCTAACCCTAATTCTAACTCTCTCTATATCTCTCTATATGATGTATGCACGTGTTTATGTATATCCGATTGACGGATTTGTTTTTGTTTGTGTGTTTTTTCTAGTATGCGCAAGAGCAGGAGTTCTTTCGGCAGTCTGCTCTCATATCGAAGAAAGAGAAGGAGAAGGTAATTCGGTTCAAAGCAGAAGTGCTTGGAAGTTATTTGAGTTTATGGGTTTGCGGTTATGGAAACTATTATTCTTGTGGAATTTCAATGGAAATTATAAGCATATATATGTTAAAGCTCCGATTTTTGTCATATAGCCATTGTTGGCGTTTTTATTTATTAATGTAATTGAGTTTAATGAGTTGACTTGAAACGGAACTCTTGAAGTACGAATTATAATGGATTGGACTTGAGACGACTTGGTTTATGAAAATGCCGTTGATCTGGGAAAGTATTTCTGGTTTAAAATATTTAATGCGGTTTGGTATAAGTGAAAATGCCCATGTGAGACTTATACAAAAAAAAAGCCCATGTGAGTAGTTGTTTTGAATTGAGGAGGGAAAATTTCCCAAACTAGTTGAGATACTATAGAAGTGGACTGGAAGGTAAATGAAACAAAATAATCCAGGGAGTCATAAAAGTTAGTAAAAGAGAGTGATACTTTTCATGTATATTGGTTGCTATCTCATCTAGGGATTTCACTTCCATGCTAAGGGTTCTCATTTTAGCTGTTGTAACTGGCTATTTGAGAGAATTTCACACTTCTTGACAACAGTATTACCATATGGCAATTCTCTTGTGTGAATTTTTGTCAACTTCTACGAAAAAGAGAAATATCGGTTATGAATGTTGAGTTTTGTCTTTATAGTGTGATTTTGTATGTGCAGGTGGAGATGATGAAGGCTGTTAGTTTCATGTACGTCAGGCCCCCTGGCTACAATGCTGAAAGTGCCAAAGCTGCTGAGATTGCTGATGAAAGGAAATGGCAGGAGCAGGATGACACTTCTCAAGAACCACCTGCTGAACAAGCCTCCAGTTCAATGTCTCGTCTTTTTTCTAGTTGATGAGTTTAGACAAACTTGTGTTATATTAGTTACTAATGCAATATTCATATGATTGACAGGCCTCTAGAATCAAGAGATCATCCTTCTGGGGAAAAGAAAAAGCCACGTCCGAAGGATGTTTTTGGGCGTCCTTTACCAACTGAAGAAGAGTTTGAAATTTTGAAAAATGCACCAAGGTATGCTGATATTTTCTGTTGCATATTACCTTAGTGCATGTGGTGTTCTAAAAGAATGCTTTACATGTACAAGAAACCAAATTTGCTGATGGTATCCCAGCACATGTAGTAGCAAAAACAAGAAGTTCACCACATTATATTACACTTAGAAACTGGAGTAAATCAATTTTACAAGCTACAGTGCATATAAAATATTATCCTGCAAGCTAGAAGCTCATGAGGTGTTGTCCTCTCAAGTGCATGTAATTTTTCTTCCTTCACAAGTAATGGACCTTTGCAGCAACAGAAGCCCTCCATAGTTGATGGTGCATGTGGCTTTTCATTATGATGAAAGCTAGTTTCTGTATTCAGACTAAATCAAAATTGCAAATTATTTTAATAGTTGTGCTGTACAATCATACCCCAAGTCTTATGTGGGGAACCGTGTGAGGAAGCTGGACTGCTGAAAGTAAAGATTCACATGAAAAAAGTGATGAAGGAGAAGGAAAAAATTGGGGAGAAGTAGTAGGGTGGTTTGGAAAATCTGGTTTCATAGCACCCACCTGTCCAAATTAACTAAGAAATGAATTGGTTAAAATCTGAATTAAGATGCTGTATTAGTCAGTGTGCACAAAAGTTTTAAGAAACATCGACCAAAACAAGTTCTTGCACTGTTCTCTAATATTAGTCTTATCATTGTTTAAGAAACTGAAGATGAGTTAAACAAAAATAGGGCATATTTTGTGGGCTCAAACATGATCAAATAATGGTGTAAGAGTGGTGCATTTCTTCATGGTTATATAGCTCTACACATATAATATTAGTTGGATGGTAAATTATAACATCAGCAAATGTGTTTTGAGTTTTTTCACTTGCATAACCTGTGTTTTCTCATCTGTCATTTATATAAGAGTTGTTATCCTTTATCCTGAAATTGATTAAATTATGCGAGCCTTAATAATGTAATGCGGATTTGGTTGACTAAAGACACCAAACAAAGCCAAAACATACCCCCACCATGCATTTAGTAAGCGGAATGCCTTAGAACCTAATTATTGTCAGCTCTTGGTCTTTTGTAAAGTCATTTATTTTAGGTCTGAACTTACCAAATGAAAAAAATAATTATTTTAGGTCTGAATGAAAAATGATGATGATTTTTTGTCTATTTTAGAGCTGTTAGTCACTTGCGTGCCCATCAAGTGATACAAACTAACAAAGAGTTAGTTTCATCTTGTATTAACACTCTTACCCAATGAAATAACACTTCATATAAGTGATAGAAAAGCAAGCATGGATTGTATAAAAATAAAAGCACTAAAACACAGATTATATCCTTGTAATTTATCCTTGGTTGAAATCATTTGTCTGTTTCTAGTTTTGGGTTCGCTAACATGGCTGATGAGTAGGTGAATGGTGGCATGGAGACTGTCACGATGGAGGATATTGAGTCCAGGGTTTAAGCTGCTATTCGCTCTATTGTTTTGCATTTCAAAGAGCAAGTAGAGTATTGATTTCTTCTCTACTTGATTTATCTGCTTATTCAACTCTTGTCATGTAAGCAAGCAAAGCAAATATAAAATGCTAATATCTGTCCCATTCCTTGTGAGAGAAAATGTTCTCCCTTCCCTACTTCTCCTAACCCCCCCCTAAAGGCCACCTTTTTTTTTTTTTTTTTTAACACTTAGCCTTTTTTCATTCATCCTCTTTTTTTTTTTTTTTTTCCCTAGTTTTCTATCTCGTGTTTCTTTCAGTTTTGTGTTGGTCAGTCTTCTTTCTTTCATCTCTCCAGTTAGTGTTTCCAATGGCGGGTGAAGCTTCCCACTGGCAGCCCAAACCTGGTTGTCATACCCTTGTTGTTCGGTTTTCTTTCTTTCTTCTCTCTGGTTAGTGTTTCCGATAGCCGTTGAGGCTTCCCACCGGCGGCCCAAACCTGGTTGTCATACCCTGGGTGAACATTTACTGCCTAGTTTTATTCAAAACTAGTTTAGGGAGAGAGAAAAAGAGACTCGTCCTGTGGGTCTCCAAGCTTCCTCTTCTAGGCTAAAAGTTAAGAGTACCTTTAGCTTTTGTTTCCCGAAATATGTTGACCAAGTTAATTCTGGCAACTTTAAGTGGTGTGCTGCTCCAGTGTTGTATGCATTTGTCTTTTCTAGACTCAACTTTTTCCCTTTTGAAGGAAAGAATTTTGAACCAGTGCAAAAAGATGCAGGTGATTCTTCCTTTGGGAATACCACTTTGGAAGAGCCATACGAAGTCTTGGAGAAGGTGGAAATTGGAAAACAACCATCACCTAAATAGAAGTCCTTGTTGATGCTTGTGCTCAAGACATTTCTTCTTTCTTTCTATTATGGATTTTAAGCTCACTTTTCACCTACCTTTGGAAAAAGTACCCATTGCCAGGGTGAAGCCACCTCCTCCAAATATAGCTGAGAAAGGAGCTAAACATTGGAAATCCACTTTATGGGTTATTTTCTTGCATGGAAAATAACTTTTTCCTTAATACAATCCACCACACTTCAGGTTTGGAAAGACTTTTGCATCCATAATGTCTTAGGGAGTAAGGAGGGCTTTTTTGTACTTTTGGTTTGCTTCTCCCTCCAACCTTGACCTCATTTTAGCTAAACCTTGGTACTTTGCCCAAAGATACCTGGTTTTGCAAAGGTGGAGATGAGGGATGTTGCTGGAAAAACCACGACCTTCTGTGGTTTTGGCTTGGGTTCTCTTCTTGGAGATCCCATGCAAATATCTTGATGAAGAAGTTGGTAGTTACATTGCAAGCGCCATGGAAATTCTTTATGAGTAGATACCCTTACTATGACTAGGAAAAGAGCAAACCAAGGAAGGGTGCTAGTGGAAATTGATGCTAGTGATGCCCCAACCAATCAAGTTGAAGTTCTAAGAGATGATGGAGTCTTAGCTTTTGTATCAGTAGCCTACCAATGGCTTCCACCATGCTGCCCAATGTGTAAGGTTTTTGGTCATATTTGCCTGTTGAAGCCTCAAAATCCTGATATAGCTGGCCCCCCTTCTCCCAAAACTAGAAGAAATGGGAAAAAGCTGATAACAGAGCAAAGTTCGGCCCAAGAAGTTACTTTGATGATGCTGAAACATGGATCTAGTGAAGATGAGGTGATATCTCCTTTGAAGTCAGCAAATGTGGAGAGCAGTGGGGGTGCTGATTTTGAGTGTGCATCTCCATCTAGCCTTTGTCATGACAAAGATCAAGTGCTGGAGAAAATACCTTCTCACATCTTAGAAACACAAGTTTAAGGACTAAGAAGGGGCATATTCCTGATGATAGTGATGACCCAGACAACGAAAATTCTTCGCCTATCCAAACTCTCACTAAGTTTGGGTTGCTAATCAGGTATGGCCTAGAGAATCAGCTTTAGGAACTTTTTTAAGTAGTGGAAAAAGCTCCTTGAGCAGGAAGAAGAAGAAGAAGAAGTCTTTTTCTTTTTGGGTAATTAATAATTTATTGAATTGCAATATTGAGAAATACAATACAGGAAAGAAAACAAGTTACAAGGAGCACATAATTGATACATGTGCTAGCATACTAATCCTAGGTACTAATGTAAAGTAAAGTGATAGGATTACAATGGCCTTATGTAGGCTCGTATGTGGTTTGCTAGTATGCTAATCCCTGGGAGGTCATTTCCTAAACGCACTTGGTTTTGGGTGCGCCATATACAATAGACTGCTGCCGCTAATGCTGCACGCTATCTCTGATGTGCTGGTGGGTCTCCCAAAGTCATAATAAATCTGGTCACATTATCTCAGTCGTTGGAATGAGCTGGACAATGCATTTAGTCACAGACTATACTCCAGACTTGCGATGTGTAATCGCACTGGAAGAAAAGGTGGGCGTGGTCCTCCTAATGCTGGTTACATAGGAGGCAAGTAGTAGACTGCACTAGTTCCCAACGGTATACCTTATCAAGGGTGGATAATTTCCTTAACCAAGCCAACCATAGTATGAAGGCATGTCTAGGGAGAGAGGTTTTATTCTATACTACTCTCTGGTAAGGTACTCTGGGTCTTGGGGGGTTAAGGAAAGCATAACCACTCGTTATGGTGTACTCCCCAGATCCTGAGTGTTTCCAACGAAGTTGGTCCGACTCTGTACTATTCGGTTTGATGGAGGGGGGAATGCTAAAACTATTCCACGGGGAGAAGTTCTTCAAGAGAAGGAAGCATTCCTTCACCTAGTGCTCTTTTCATTTCACTAATGCTTTTGCTATGAATTTTGCTGCTTGGAATGTGTAGGGGTTGAGTGACCCAATTAAAGCAGCTGATGTTAGGAAGGAATGTGTAGAAAATGTAATTTCTTTGGTGGAGCTGCTCAAAACTAGAGTAAACCACTCTAATGAAGTTTTAATCAAGCAAGCTATTAATTGTAATTGGTGTTTTGTCATAAATAGCCGCTAGAAAATGTATTTGGCTATGTTGGGATGTAACCATTTTAGTGGAACATGTGCAGTTCTGCCATTGTAAGTGTTCAAACCTAAGGGCTAATGTATCTGTTTTAGCTACTTTTGTATATGCCTCCAATTCTGAGCATGAAAGGAAGCTACTATGGGTTCAGCTTCTGGACATTTCATCATCAATCCTAGACCACCCTTGGATTGTTTTGGGTGATTTCAATGTTACTAGATCAATTGAAGAAAGTTTAAGGGGAAATAGGAGGCAGAACTCAGCAATTTCAGACTTCAAAAGTTTTTTGAACAGTGCTTGACTTCACTTTGTGGGCAATTTCTTTTTGTGGACAAATAAGTGGGTGGCTAACCCCATTCTCAAGAAGCTAGATCGGTTTTTAGTTAACAAAAACTGGATCCTTAATTTTTCGAAGTCTGAAGCAATTCTCCTCTCTCCTCTGTGGGTGGATCATGCAGTTTATATGGTTCATGGTGATTTCTCCACACCCAAATGTAGAACCCCTTTCAAATTCTTTGATTTTTGGACTTCTGATGATGAATTTTTGTATTTGGATTCAGTTATCTGGGCTGCAAATGTGGAGGGTTCAAAATTTTACCAAGTTATCTAGAAACTGAAACTCCTAAAAGGTGAGTTGAAAATGCTAAATAAAAGAGTTTTTTCACATATTTTAGCTAGAGTTGTTCAAGCAAATAGGCCCTTTCTGCCATGCAATCTTCTATTGCACAAGGAGATGTGTTTCGAGTGCCTGGGGAGCAAGTTGCATTTAAGAACTATTATTTGTTAAGAAGTGCAGAAGAGAGTTTCTACAGAAGTTTTGAATAAAATGGCTTAATTTGGGAGATAAAAAGACTTCTTTCTTCCATAAAGCCATGATCCACTGGCACAACTGAAGCTCTATCCAATCTCTACAAAGAGAAGATGGTTCTATTGCTTTGGTGACCGGGCTGTTTGGAGTGAGGTGCTTTCTTTCTTCTTTGACCTGTTAAGTAGACCAGGAGCCTCTCAAGACCTTTTCAGGGTGGAGAACCTGATCACCTGGAAGCTCAATAATCAGCAAATTGACTTTCTCAATAATCCTGTCACCAATGAAGAGATAAAGGCTGCTTTCTTCGATTAATCAAATGGGAAAGCCTCGAGACCAGATGAATTCTCTGCTAAATTCTTCAAAGCTACCTGGACAATATTAGATCAGATGTCACAACTGCATTATAGGGGGTTTTTCCACTCTGGTTCTCCTTAAAGAGGTAAATAATTCCATAATTACTTTGGTGCCTAAAATTTCTAATGCCTCTAAGTTGTTAGATTTCAGGTCAAATTCTTGCTGTAATGTTATTTACAAGATAATTACAAAGAATCTTGCGTCTTGCCTTAAAGAAGTTTTGAATTCTCTCATTGGGAAAGAGCAGTCTAACTTTATTCCGGGGTGCAAAATTACTAATAATATTTTCTTAGCCTAAGAATTAGTTGATGGGTACTATCTTAACCAAGTTCTACCTAGATGCGCTATTAAGGTTGACATCATGAAGGCCTACAATACCCTAAGTTGGACTTTCCTTGGAAAAGTCCTCGTGTATGGACTTTCCCCCACATTTTCGCAAGCTTTTTGGCTCAATGCAGAACAACCCTGAAATTTTCTTTTAGTCTAAATGGAGAGCTTATAGGTCATTTCGCTAGTTGCCGTGGCATTTGTCAAGGTGATCTTATGTCACCTTACTTATTTGTATTGTCCATGGAAGTCCTTTCTTGCATTTTTAAGAAAATGGCTCAAAACTCTTCCTTCTCCTTCCACTGGAGGTGTAAGGAAGAGAGGATTACCCTTCTTTGCTTTACGGATGACCTAATGGTGTTTTGCAAAGGAGATATTCACTCTATCAAGTCCATCCAACAAGCCTTGATGGTGTTTCAAGAACTATCTGGCCTTAGGGCTAATGGTGTAAAGAGTAAGGTTTTCTTCTCAAATGTTGATTTTGCCACAAAGGCCGCTACACTTGTTGACTTAGGGTTCTAGGAGGGTGAACTCCCATTAAATATTTGGGCGTGCCTCTCATCTCTACTTAAGATGCTATTGGGGTAGGTTGTATGAAACTTGAACTTGACTCGGTAGGGAATATTTATTCCTAGAACTTGTCCAAAAACCCTATAAGATTTTTTTCATAGTATTAGAACTTGCTTCTATAGGGTATTTTAAAACCCGATTACGACCTGACCAGTCTCAATTTCATAAAAAGTAGAATACTAAATATTCACATCAAGTTCCAAGCTATTTATAAGTGCTTTATGTATTATGAGATGTTACATAAAGAAATTGAGAAACTTCTCTATATTCCATATGATTCATGAACGCTTACATGACTCCTTTTTTATTTATCCCAACACCCATGGTATAATTAATAAATGCAAGACATAGGTAGGACAAAAGAAGAAAATAGTCTTAAGGGAACTTAGAAACTACTTGTATCAATGAGTAAGAACATTGGTAAAGGTGAAGTGTGTGAATATCATGAAGGAGAAAAGGTGAAAATATGGACATGCCAAAGTAATAGTACTTATCCAGATAGACATTTGTTGCTGCAACATATTATTTTCTATCTTGAATGTATCCTTAATAATGATATATAAACATTTGAATAAAAAATTGATATATAATTATGGAAATTCATTTCTCCACCTCAAATATATAGTGTGATTAACAGAAATATATTCTATATGGAGTTCTAGACAGTAAATAATGGTGAGAATAGTAGAAATAACATATATGTAAGATATTGGTTCAAAGTAAAAGGAAGACTCTCAAAGTGGTTTTGCTCATTAAATAACTTTCTCATACCTTGAAAAAGCACAATTGATCTCTAAGTCCAACTAGAGTGCTGAGACGAGAAAGAGCAGAGAGCTTGTGCTGTCCGTTGTGTGCCTGTGTGGGTCACCGAAGTCTGATGATGAGAGAGACAACTGTGAGAGTGAGAGATAGATAATGTACTTAGGGACACCGGACGAAATTTATGAGACTAAGGGACACCAGACACAGTGAGTTATTCAATTCAGTTTGGGAGAGACGAGAGATAGAGGAGACAATGTTGATTGTGGATTGCTGAGAGAGAGAGAGAGAGAGAGAGAGAGAGCGACGAGATGAGATTAGACAAAATAGATGAAATGAAAGAGAGACGAGAGTGCTTGAGTTGCTGATCATGTATGTGGTTGCAGACCTGATTTGTGGCTTTGTATTTGTGCAGCTGTGCAGTGCTATGTGAATGAGTGTGATCGGTGAGGAGTGAGGATAGAGGGCTAGAAGTCTGAATTTGTGAAATGAAAGTGACAAGAGACAGAGAGAGATGAGAGAGATAGTAGGATGTAGGAAATAGGGAACTAGGAGAGTAGGAGTAAGACTTTCTTAGTCAGTAGGGTGCAGGAGTGCAACTTAGGTTTTTTGAAATTTTGAAATATTTTTATTAATTGTTAATTTTTTAAATTATTCAGTAAAGTGTAATATATAAACTTTAAATACATTAATATATTAACTGGGCTTAGGTTTTCTTGTCAGGTTATTCTTAAGTCCAAAAATTGACCCAAAACTTTTTAGGGTTTTACACTCTTTCTTAGAACTTGTCCTAGAATCCTATAGGGTTTGATCCTATAGAGTTTTTGTCAGATCGGGTGAGTTCGGTATTCTACAATGATCCACTGGATAGTATTTCTATCACTACTAAACTGAAAAAAGAGGATTGTGACATGCTAGTTTCCAAGATTTCAGCTCGGTTACAAACTTGGACAAGCAAATTTCTCTTCTATGTGAGAAGATTACAGCTCTTAAAATTGGTCATTTTCTCTATGCAAGCCTATTGAGCATCGATGTTTATTCCTCCAGAGGAAGTAGTTAGGAAAGTGGAACAACTGATGTTAAACTTCCTTTGGAGTGGTAGGATAGACGCTGCTTCAAAAGCTAAGGTGAAATGGGAAGTTGTGACTTCTCCCCTAGTAGAAGGGGGTTTTGGTATTCCAAAGCTTGAAGTCTGGAATAAGATAGCTCAACTCAAGCACATTTGGCATTTTAGTTATGGTGTAGTTGTAATTTGTATGGATTGGATGCATTCTGTTTTCCTTAAAGATAGAAGCTTTTGGTCAGTTAAATGTCCTTCCCACTGTTCATGGACTTGGCGAAAACTCCTAAAATTGCATGCCCCGGTGCGTCAACACTTAAGATGGAAGGGTTGGTAATGGCTCATCATATTTCTGTGGCCTAATTTTTGGCTCCCACAAGGCTGCCTTGACAGCATCTTCAGCACAAGAGATATAGCCTCATCTAGCTTACCCGTGAATGTTAGAGTTTGTTCCTTGATTGATAATGGAACTTGGAAGTTACCACACTCCTCTTTTTGGGAAACTTGCAGATTTCCCTCTAACCTAAGCCCTAACCCACCAGTGGAAGACTTGTTTTGGACGCCATCTTTGAAGGGCCAATTCTCTATTAAGAGTGCCTACAAGACCTTCTATCCCCCCAGTAGGGCTCTTTGGTCTAATATAGTTTGGAGTAAGAACTTGATCCCAAGGCATAATTTCATCCTTTAGTTGGCTATTAATGAAAAGTTATACACTCCTGATGAGCGAAATTCATGGGGAGTGACTTCTGCAGTGTCTTGTTTCTTTTGCTCTGCTAATGTTGAATCCCATCAACATCTCTTCTTCAATTGCCGGTTCTCCTAGGTTGTTTGGTATGATGTCATGGCTGCTTTGAGTTGCCTTGCATCTTTCTCCACTTGGCAAGGGACTGTTAATGGGCTTAGCTAGACATATAGCAACTAGATTGATGACAAGTGGAATTTGGCTCTAGCTGCAATAGTTTATTGTATTTGGCTTGTGCGCAATTCAGTTTGACTAGGGCAATGCATCCCAAACCCATGTTCTCTAGCAAGGCTTATTTTGAGTTATGTTTTTAGGGAAAATGATACTTAGCATCCTTTAGCTTTGTATGCTTGATTGGATCAGTGTAGTGGTTTTGTTCTAGTTTTGAGTTTTTCTTTGTAAATAGTGGGGATGCCCCTCTTTCTCGCTCTTTGCAACTGTATATCCTTCCTTTGGTTAAATGAAATATTTTGAATTAACCAAAAAAATCTTTATCCTTGGTTGATGATATTTTTGTGCACTACAGTTTCAATTTATCTGGTAAGTCTGATTGTAATGTAATTTTTTTGTTTTTCACACCTGTTAATGTAGTTAAATATCTTAAAACTTGTTCAGATAAGACTTCTACTCATTTAAAGGAATTGCACTTTCAATTGTCATCTCTGTCCTTCAAGATCCAAAAGACCTACTCTGGAAAACTTAAAGGCACACCTCTCTTAATCCCCATAGATAATTCTTATATCAACTCCATGGAAACTTGATTGCTTCAGCACAGCTATAATGTTATTCGCAGGCTCATCTCTTGCTTTATTCAGTGATTATAGAATTATTTTCTGTGTGGGATCAAGTCCACAGATTGCAAACAATTTATGTGTAGATCCAATAAATATTGGAAAGTGACTAAAAGCTGGTGTGCTTGATCTGCCAGTTATTCACCAGTTTGATCAGTTCCACTTGTTTCGACAAGAATTTTTGGCTGATAAGAATTCTGATATATCAAACCAACTATGTCAGCATTGCATGAGTTATGGCTCTTGGTGATGCTATCCAACAATGCTGCCAATGTTAAATATACCCCTGCCTACCCCACCTTCCCACAACAAAAGCCGACCACTCAAAAAAAAAAAAAAATCAGTATTGTCTTATGCAATATTGAAAAACCGGAATTATGCTGCTCTTCTATTGATTCCTTTTCGTTTCTCCTCTCCACTTTTCAGTTTTCTAGCAGCTAGGATATGAAAAAAGAAAGTACATTGTAGCTTCACTAAATATAAAACAGGAAAGATCACTTATTGATGATTTAGGATTTTGAACATGCTTCCAGTTTTGCAAGGATGCCCAGGTTTTTGTACTCCTAAATATAGTATGTGGAGAATGTCCTTTTCACGTTGCGAGCCATATTGTTTCTTTGTTAAATAGTCATAATTATGAGGAAATTGTAGTTAAAAAAAAAATCTTGTTCTTGCAGTACCTAACCTCATCTATGTTTTCCTTGAATAATATTCTGAATCCTGTTGGCCTTTGGCTTACCATATTTATTTGCTGGATAAGTTAAATGACTTCACACTTGTCCCTGTGGATGGAAAGAAAATAATTAACTCTTCAGTAAAATATCATTTAGTGGAAATGCTCAGTGACAACCTTTATCACCCATTAGTTAATTGGCAGTTGCTATAACCAAAGCGAGGTACAAGAAAAGCTTCAAAGTCACAAGATTTCCCTAGCAGTTTTATATGAAGAACCAAGCCCAGTGTGGGAGAGATTGAGATCTGATCTAGAAATATAGTTGATGAACAGAAAAATCTTTAGGGATAATTTATGCTTATGTTCATACTTTTGGTTGACCAAACAAAATGTGGTGTTTTTTTTCTGTGTCATAAAAATGCAGAGATAATGTAATGTTGGCATGCTAAATGGAGTAGTTTTATGATGTCTAATATTATTTTTCAGGCTGGAGACTGGTGTTGCAGCACGGGTGAAGCCATTTGGGGTTGAAGTGCGCAATGTGAAGTGTTTAAGATGTGGCAATTATGGTCATCAAAGTGGTGACCGTGAATGCCCTTTGAAGGATGCCATAATGCCTAATGAAGTGAATCGATTGAAACGGGATGATCCCTTGACAGCTATTTTAGCCCATGCAGATCCTACAGAGGTTCGTTACAACCCACATTTTTCTTGAACATGTTCAATAATTTTAGCTTATGTCTGGTTTTACAGCATAAAAACTGCTTGATGCTATTCTTTTCTCTCTGTGTTATACTTTTCTTATGTTTGCATTATTCCTTTAAGTGGAAATACCCTGTCAATGCTGCTTTTAAGGCATAGGACGTACAACATCAATAGGTACACCCTTTAGCTTTGTAAATGTTCACTGCAAAGGTAGGAAGGGGATGGATTTCCCCATTTTGTGGTTAATAAGCAATATATTGACATGAAATATGTACAGAGGAGGAGATAAAATATCCATGGAGCTAGCTACTGTAATGGGAATCAACAAATGCAATAAATAAAAAGTTGCATACAGCGATATCTTTACAAACAAAATGTCTAAAAATTTAATTAATGTTGGTTCACAGTGAACACAAGGGAAAGTATCGTTCTTGTTAGAAAACTCTGCATAGTGGATCTTAGCTTGACATGTCTTTCATTGCTTTCCCTCCAAATAAGGTAGATAGTGGCAGCAAAGGTAATTTTTTGTTGTAAAATATTTGTTGTGATAACTTGCCATTGCAATAGCTTATACATGGTTGTCAACCTCCCTTATAAAGCCATCCACAAGATGAGTGCATGTCCAAGAACATGTCTCTGAAACAAAACTCAATGGAACCAAGCCATGGTTGGTTTAGAGCTTCAAAGAGAATCATAGGCCAACTTAATAAAAAGTTTGCATTAGGTTTGGGCTTCCAGATCAGCTCATCTTGTGATCTTGATTCCAGAGCAGGTAAAGGGGAATTGGAAGCACTAATCTCCTTCCAAATCCTAAATGTCTATTCCCATCCTAAGGGGACCTAAGATGGAGCAAAGGTTGGCAGTAAGGGGGATGCCAGGATCGTGGATCTCCCTGCTGCTTTATCTCTCAATGGAGTGCTATCTGGGTGCCAAGAATCTGTCCATAGAAAAATTAGTCTTTTATGACCAATCTCCAACTCAAATAGGTGTTTGTTGGTTTAAGCCCCAAAATAGCATTTTGAGCCCAAGAACATTCCAGAGGAGTTCTAGCTATACAGAAATCATTCCCTTTAAGTAAAGTAGGTCTGACCGAGCTTGTCCAGAGAGTTCCACCGTAATCCTTAAAAAGTACAATACATGTTTGACTTGGGCAGCTGTGTTCCAAGCAGGAAGGTCCAAAATTCCAACCCCCCTTTACATTGGTAAACAGATTTATTTCCCAGAGATTTTTGCACTAGTATGGACATCCTTACTCCCATTCCAGGGAAAATGTCTTTGTTCTAGAGGTTATTTCTTTGATAACTTTTTTCTGTAACAAAAATGAAGGGACCAGTAAACCTGCATAGAAAAGATGACTGATTTAACTAATCTGGTATGCCCAGCATGGGAGGGTGATCTCCTTTCATTGGAGATGCAGGAAGGAATGTATCAACCACCTTTGTTTTGTAGATGATGTCTTAATTTTCATTATGGGTGACCACAAATCAGCTTCTTTGGTTAAAGAAGGTTTAGAGGAATTCTCCCATTTGGCTGGCCTTAAAGCTAGCCCTGGTAAAAGCAGCAGTTTTTTAAGTGGGCTGTCTCTAGAAGTTTGAGAAAGCATCCACCGTGTGTTGGGTTTTCCTCTTGGTGAACTTTTGGTTAAATACTTGAGGGTGCTTTTGTCATCCTCCAAGCCCAATAAGCGAACTTGCCACTTTCTCATTGAAAAGTTTGCTAACCGTATCAATCACTAGACTAGTAAAGTTCTATTATATGCTGGTTGTCTTCAACTAGTTAACAGTGTTTTATTTTCCCTACAAGTCTGTTGTTCATCTTGTTTATGTTGCCAAAGAGCATCCTTAAAATTTTGACCATGAAGATGAAGAGGTTCCTTTAGAATGATAATGATGAAGATAAGGCTAGAGTTAAGGTGGATTGGGATACTATTTGTAAGCCAAAGCCGCAAGGGGGGCTTGGTATCTAGGACCTAGAAGTGTGGAACAAGTTGGTTCAGTTGAAAACACATCTGGTATTTGTGTGTGGATCACAAGGATGCGCTTTGGCTAAGGTGGGTGTGCTTTGAACTGGTAAGAGATAGGAATTTCTGGTCCTTAAAAATTCCAACAACCTCCTCTTGGTCGTGGTGCCAAATCCTCTAGATGCGCCCTCTAGCTAGCTCTTTGTTCAAATGGGAAGTGGGAAGCGGTAGTTCTATCTCCCTTTGGTATGACAATTAGCATCCTAAAGGTGTGCTGGTGTCGTGGTTAAGTTAAAGGATTATTTATTGACTAGGAATTTTGAAGGAAGCAAAGCTGTGTAGCATTATTAATGGAGATGGCTGGGATTGGCCTTCGGGGGACTTGTGTGACTAGATGAGGGTGGAATTGGGAGGAGCTTTTAATCCATAAGTCAACAGTGATGATTTGCTTGTTTGGAGAGAGAAACCTTCGGTACAATTCTCCATTAAGTAGGCTTATGCCGCTCTTCAACAGCATAGGAGCTTGGTTCCTTGGCACTCATTTGTTTGGAGCAAGAAACTGGCCCCAAGATTTTCTTTTTTCTTGTGGTTAGTTGTACAGTAGAAGCTATTTACTCTTGACAAGTTATTGCTTTGGGGTTTGGTTGTCCAGAATAGCTGCTATTTATGTGGAAGAGAGAAAGAATCACACTACAACCTCTTTCTTTGGTGTGATTTTCTATGCGAGATTTGGAGGAAATTCTACCTGGATCATCATTACCGCCTTCTCAAGCTGAGAATATCCAGGACTTGTTTAATTGTTTAGGTCCTAGGCTTCTAGCTCCTTGAAAACTAGTTACTGGTTCTGTTGTTTATTATATATGGAAAGAAAGAAATGAGAAAAGACTAGGTTTGAGTTTTTGATCTGCTGCAGATTGTGCAGTTTTTTTTGTCTAGCTACTGGTAGTTACTCTCCTCGTGTCCACAAGCCAAGTCCTCGATCTTAGTACCTTTGTGTTTTGTGGGTGCTAATATCGATCTCATAGGCATCGTTGAGAGTTTTGTCTTGTACAGTGGCCTTTGGCTGTTTTTAACTTTTAATGAAACATAGAAGCTGACATTTTATCCAAAAAAAAAAAAAGCATGAGAGGGTGATTTTCTTGTCTAGTAGGAAAATTCTTCTTGTAAGTTTTGGCATCCTGACTTGAAGCTTTGAACTTGAAAACTAAGGCAACTCATTATATCCCTCAAAAAAAAAAAAAAAAGGAAGAAAAGATAGTGTACTTCCTAGGTTGTCACCAGGCTCGAGATAGTACCAAACTCAGCAAAACCTTCCCTGGCTAGCCAAATAGGTTTGAGATCTGCCCTTGAAAAGATCATCAAGTCATTTGCAAAACATAAATGGGAGAACCTTTCCTTCTTGTACATCCAGTGTTACTTGAAGTTTAGATTAGCAGCCTTTTCTCTCATGATACAAGAGAAGACCCTCCATGATTAGGAAAAAGAGGTAAGTGCAAATTGGGTCGCTTTTTCGGATATCCTTGAACTTGCAAAATGACCCACAATCCTGCCATCTAAGTTGATGAAAGATTTTGGAGCAGATATACAATCTATTATCCGACCAACAAGAAGCACCGGAAAATTCATTACAAATGGGTCTTCTCAATACAAGACCATTCGACCATGTCATGAGCCTTCGTTAATTCAACCTTCAAAGCACACTTCTTTTCTCCATTTACCCTGTGATAGTTGCAGATGAGCTCAAGTAATGAGGATGTCAAGGGGGATGGATTTCCTGCTGATAGGCTCAATACATTTTGCAGCATGTAATGTCAAATGAAATTATTGTCTTGAATTTGGAGATATCAGTTTGTTTTCTTTATAAGATGCTTCATTATATTGGTTGGTGAACTGTGGTAACGTGAAGATAGGAAGCTGTTCATGGTCCTTTCTGCATAAAAAAAAAAGCCTAATCTGTATGATACAGAGGCTGCACTTTGGAATTCTGTTGCTCTTTTTTATGCAAGTTTTCTTTTGAAGATCTTCTGCTCTGAGTCAGTCACAACTATTTGTTCATAATTAGCCCCACCCCTTGATCCAACCAGGGAAAGAGAAAAAAAAACCAGGAAAAAGGAGAGAGAGAGGTTGGCTATTTGCACATCCATGTAATGATTATCTGCTTTGTGTGTGTGTGTGTGCGCTCATGTATAGATGGAACTTTAAATTTTTGGTTGGCGTAGGCTAATGTTTTTGGCAGCTATGAACATGCAAAAAGTGAATACTCAATTGATTTTGGTTAATGTTGTTCTTTAGATAGCTCTTGCAGATATGATTTTGTGTTGCGTGATAGCAGCATTACCCATTTTGAAATTGTATCATTTGCTGTCATAATGCCTATGAATTCCATGAAATAAACCTGTATGTAAATTGATATCATGTATGATGTCTATTGATGTAATATTCATTATGCCTTGTTATGCAGCCTCTTAAGTGGGAATTAAAGCAGCAGCCTGGAATGAGTCCTCCTCGTGGTGGTTTCAATCCTGATGATCCCAACCAGCAAATAGTTGCTGAGGACATTTTTGATGAATATGGAGGTTTATTTTGTTCTCAACTTGATAATCTTCCTTTCCTTCCATTAAATGTATTTATAAAAGAAAAGATGAATATATTACCCAAATAACCTTATTTCGGATGTGCAGGTTTCCTTGGGGCTGATAGCATACCTGATCTACTGAACAATTTCTCTGCAAGCAAATCAAAGAAGAAGAAAAAGAAAAGCAAGCAGAAGAGGCATTCATCACCTGATAGTAGAGAAACAAAGATTCGTCACGGAAATAATTCATCTTCTTCTGATGATAGTGATGAAAGGTGGTCCAAGAAGAAGGGGAAAAAGCCTAAGAAGAAGAATCATCGTTCTGAATCTAGTTGCTCAGATGTGTCTGAAACAGATAAGAGACACCGAAAGAGAAGGAAACACAGACGCACATGTTCATCTGAAAATTCTGATGTGGATTTGTATTACAGGAGTAAAAAGCACAAAGAGAAGCGAAGGAAACACAAATATTCGAGTTCTTCTGAAGATGACACTAGGCGTCATAGACATATAAACAGTAGACAAGGGAACTCATATCCAAGCCCTGGAGACGAACACAGGCATTATAGAAGTCAACGCAGTCTACAGAAGCATTCACATTCCTATTCTTCAGATGATTCTGACTCTGCTGCTCGTCATAGGAGTGAATACCGGCATCATTAGCATCACACTATCGGTAATCATATTTACCGGATTTGGCTTGTAGCATGATCGTGGGATGATTTTCGACAATGAAGTGGATGGTAAATTTTGGAAAAGCTCCCTACTTTAGTGCTTGTATAGAAGAGAATCTGGTGTTTGCTGTTCGAACATCGCAACTAATGTATCGAATTAAGAGTCAACTAAAGCAGATTCCGAGAAAGTAGTTAAAGCTCAGGCATGAGTAAAGTCTTTTCCTTGCGGTGAACAAACTCTGAAAATTTTTTCAATTATCCAATTTGACTTGTGGACGAGTGTGAATTTTTTGGGGTCTCTTTCGAAGGTTTGAGCTGATGCAAATGGAGAGGGTATTTTTCATGTCTCTTCCTGTTCTTTGGTTCGTGAGCATTCTAGCTGGCTGGCGGTGGTCCTCATGGACAAGTAAATCATTTCCTCACATTTTCAAATAAACGCAACACCAAAATGGAAGTTCCCTGACACCAATGGATCAGCAGATGACTCCAAATTTCGATGTTGAAGCGAAGTAGAGGTGAAGCGGCTTGTTCTCAATGGGGTTGGGCTACAATAGGCCTTACATCTCCTCTGTGCCCGATAAAAATCATCCAACTGGCATAGCATAGACTGCATTATAGAGTGCATGTCTTACCACAGCATGCATTTTTAGTTGTTAGCATTAGCATGTAGAAGGGTAGGGCACAAACATCCATCTAGGGCACAAACATCCATCCATCCGCAAAATGGATAAGATCGAACCGTAAATTAAAGCTTTGAAAAAGTTGTGAATCGAATTGAATTGTAAGAAATAAAGAACAAGAAAATAGTGTTAAAAATCTAGAATTGTATAACTGAAAAAAAGATTTCATATTATTTATATAATTCTTTTTTTTATTTAGTTTTTACTAAGTAATTTATCACTTTTTGTAATTTTGCTTAGTGATTGATATATAAATAATAATTATCTTAATGTAAATAATAATTGTTTTTTAAATATGTAATTTTAAGAAAGAGGAAAAAATTACATATATTTCATTGAGTTTTAGGTTACATATATATATATATATATATATATATATATATGTTTTACTGAATTAAAAAAAGAAGGTAAATCTCTATTTTAGGATTAATATATATTTAAGAATAATAATAATATCCTAATTTACTAATTTACAGCCTATAACACTCTCCCTCAAGTTGGAGCATATATATTAATCATGTTAGTTTGTTATATAAATAGTCAATCCGAGCCCCATTTAGAGCCTTTGTAAGAAGATCTCTTAATTGTTTTCTAGTCTTCACAAATCCTATAGAAATTAACCCTTGTTGAATTTTCTCTCAAACAAAATGACAATCAATCTTGATGTGCTTAGTTCATTCATGGAACACGGGATTCGAGGCAATATGAAGAGCGGCTTGGTTATCATACCATAGTTTTGCAGGAAGTGAGATGTTGAACCTTACTTTATTTAAGAGTTGATATATCCACATTATTTCACATACTGATTGTGCCATATATTTTGATTTTGCATTAGATTGAGATACAACATTCTGCTTATCACTTTTCCATGAAACCAAATTCCCACCAACGAAAACACAATACCTTGAAGTAGATCTCCGATCTTCTTTACATCTTACCCAGTCAACATCTGTGAAACATTCAATACTAGTGTGACCATGATTTTTATACAGAATACCACGTCCAGGTGCTCCCTTTAAATAGCACAAGATTTGCTTTACAACAGCCCAATGATCAACTGTTGGAGAAGATATGTATCGACTCACAACATTGATTGAATATGCAATATCTGGTTAAGTTACTGTAAGATAATTCAAGTTACCAACCATCCATGTATATTTTTTAGGATCCTTAAACAACTCTCTTTCTTTTGCTAGTTGCAAGTTAGGAACCATTGGTGTACTACATGGTTTAGCACCTAATTTTCCTGTTTCAGACAATAAGTCAAGTACATATTTTCTTTGAGATAGAAAAATTCTTTTCTTGCTTCTCATTACCTTAACACCTAAGAAATATTTCAACATTCCTAAATCTTTTGTTTGAAATTAACTTTGAAGAAAGGATTTGAGAGTCGAAATACCTATAGTATCATTGCCAATAATAACAATATCATCCACATATATGACTAACAAAATAATACTAGTTGTAGATCGTTTGTAGAAAACAGAATGATCAGATTTGCTTTTCAGCATTCCAAATTTTTCAACTGTTTGGCTAAATTTTCCAAACCAGGCTTCAAACCATACAAGGAATTATGAAGATGATAAACCTTTCCTAACTCCCCTCTGAGCAACAAAAACTGGAGGTTGCTCCATATAAACTTCTTCTTGAAGATCCCCATGCAGAAAAACATTTTTGATAGCTAACTGATGTAGACACCAATCATAGACTGTAGCCATGGAAATGAATAACCTGACGGATGTTAACTTAGCAACAAGGGAAAAGTGTTTGAATAATTTATCCCTTAAGTTTAAGCATATCCTTTAGCAACAAGAAAAGCTTTTAAGTGAGCAATAGATCCATCAGGATTTACTTTAACAGTAAAAACCCATTTACAACTAATGGCTTTTTTCCCTGCAGGTAGATTTACCAAATCCCAAGTATCATTTTGATCAAGGGCTTTCATTTCCTCTACCATTGCACTATGCTATCTTGGATGTGATAATGCTTCATGAATGGTTTTAGGAAGGGAGATAGAATCAAGAGATGTAATAAAAGAACAAGGGGAGGCTGATAGATGGTCATAAGACACAAATAGAGAAATAGGGTAAGTACACTATTGTTTACCTTTACGAAGGGCAATGGAAAGATCATCTTTGGAGATTGAATTTGATGACGAAGAGGTTGGCTCAGGACATGCATCAAAAGCTGGCTCAAGATCACGTTGCCTATGAGAGTAAAGCCGAAGAGGTGGTTTAGGGGTAGAAGTGGTAGATGTAACTATATAGATTAACAGATTATTATCCTCCCCCTGGCCTGTATGATTGAAGGATGGAGAGAAAGGGATATTTTCACGAAAAGTAACATCAATCGATACCAAATACCTATCAAGGTTAGGACAATAGCATCTGTATCCCTTCTGAACATGAGAATACCTAAGAAAAACACATTTCAATGACTTAGGATCAAGTTTTGTAACTTGAGGATGCACATCCCAGACAAAACATGTACAACCAAATATTTTGAGTTCAATAGGAAATGGAGATTTACTCAGGAAAAGAGTATGATAAGGAGTCTCACCATGTAGAGTAACTGAGGGCATACGATTAACTAAAAAATAAGCTATATACACTACGTCAACCCAGAAGTGTTTGGGGACATGCATTTGAAACAACAAAGCCCTAGTAGTTTCAAGAAAATACCTATTCTTTCTTTCAGCAACACCATTTTGAGATGGTGTATCTACACAAGAAGTTTGATGAATAATGCCATTTTTAATCATGTAGGATTGAAAAAATTCAGATAAGTACTATTTAGCATTATCACTTCGCAACACCTGGATAGAAACATTAAACTGAGTTTTAATTTCAGTAGAGAAAGCACAAAAATGAGAAAATAACTCAGAAAGATTCTTCATTAAATATAACCAAGTTACTCGAGAATAATCATCAATAAAGGTAACAAAATACTTAAATCCAGTTTTAGATGTCACTGGATATGGACCCTATGCATCCGAATGGATTAACTCAAAAGGAGCATTTGCTTGTTTATTGACTCTAGGACTTAAGCTAACACGATAATGTTTAGCATATTGACACAACTTATAATGTAAGGACTCCAAACTGTGAAATTAAGGATACAGTTTCTTTAACAAAGAGAGAGACGGATGACCCAATCGGTAACGTGCTTTAAACTGGTTTACAACTTCAGAGTAGGCAGCAAACTTTGGTATATTTGTGTCCAATATGTAGAGACCTTCGAATTTATGTCCTTTACCAATAATCTACCTTGTCATAAGATTCTGAAAAAGGCAATAATCAGGAAAGGATGAGATACAACAGTTAAGGGAACGGGTGAGTTTACTGACAAAAATTAAATTGAATGATAAATTAGGCATGTTTAAGACTGAGGACAAAGGAACTAATGGAGTTAGATTTGATGTGCCAGTCCCAAGAACATGGGAGGTTGACCCATTAGCTAAGGTAACAGGAGAGTAGGAGGTATGGGATTGAAAAGTAGATAATAGACTGAAATTACCTATCATATGGTCTGTAGCATCAGAGTCAATAACCCATTTGGAAGATGAAGAGACAAGACATGTATTTAGTTTACCTGATTCAGCAATGGCAGTAACAGAAGTAGATGGATTCCTTAATGATTCTTGATATTGTGTGAACTTGGCAAAGTCATATGTAGAAACTGTGATAGATTTTCCAGATGTATTACTGGAAGAGGCAACTTGTGCTGATCGAAATCCTTGATTCCAACTTTGTAATTTTCTACAATCACACTTCATATGCCTAGGCTTACGATAATAATGACATACAATTCCCCCATAACTTTGTCCTCGGGTATCAACTTAATATAAATTCTGTCCCCTGGTATCAACTCTCCTACCACTAATCTCATACCGTTGTCTTCTGATTTCATACCGACGACTCACAAGAGCACTATTAGACTGAACAAATTGAGGAGTCTCTGTACGTAGAATCCTGCTATATGTATCTTGTAAGGATGAGATTGTAGACTTAGAAAGAATATGAGATTTAGCAGCGTTAAACTCAGATGGAAGTCCTGCTAAAAAACTTAACACAACTATTTGCTCTCTTTGAGCTTATTGAACCTTCACATTGGGACTAAAAGGTAATAACATATTAAGCTCTTCATAAGTCCTTTTAAAATCCATAAAATAACTCATTAGAGAACTATCCTGCTTTTTAACACGATACAATGCCTTGCATACTTCATAAAGACAAGAAACATTTCTCTTTCCAAAATATAGAAAATCCAGATATTCCATTAACTCCTTAACAAATTCACAATGATTAATTAACCTAACTACTTCAATATCAATCGAATTTTGTATTTGTAGGAATAATCGAGCATCTTCTTTAAGCCAAGTTTGCTTAGAATTACCATTTGTGGGTGGATCTTTAGTTAAATGATCATCCTTATCAATACTACGCAGATAGAGCCTTATAGTTTTACTCCAATCCAAATAATTAGATCTATTAAGTTTATGTTTTGTAATTTTTAACATTATAGGTACCACATCTAACATAACAACAAATTTGGTTTCCAATTTTTCACTCATAATTTGAACCTAAATTCCTCCAACAAAATGGAGAGATGCTAGAATAGAAAGATGAAATAAATCCGATGCACGCCAACCTACTCCTAACTACTAACACATTGTATCAACACTAACACACCAGATTAATACCAACAGTAATTCCAATTACTAAACACACCAAATTTAACAAATCACAAACACAAGGACTAAACACACCACAGATTAACTCCAATAGACAACAAATTAATCACCAATAGCAGACGGATTAACATTAATGGACAATAATATAACAAAAGATCGTAATTCGAAGCTAACAAACTTGCACCCAAATAGGAATTAATCAAACGAACCATAAACTTGGGCTATATATACTAGGCGAGGCTTTCGACGAAATCAGAGAGCAAACTAGCATTGCATGCGCTCTTACGCGTCGGCGCGTGAGATTGGTGGTGAGCTGTGTGGTGGCGCATGTGTGTTACGCATGGCGATTTCCAATGCCGAACTTTCCAGAAGCCTTAATCGGCGGGTGGCACATCTCCTTAGGCCGACTGTGAGAGAAAAAACAAATATAAATAAATAAAACACTCAATCCCAACTTTGACGATGGACGCTCGATCCCAACTCTGACGAATGATTCTGAAACATTACTCCATTTATGGCCTTCTCCAAAACTACTGGAACTCCCAATTTACTTCTAGGATGTGCAAGAACTATCACGAGGATCCTTGCTGTATCGACGCCAATAGTGTAAAAATAAAATAAAATAAAACACTCAGAAATCCTTACTCTGATACCATGTAATTTTAAGGAAGAGGGAAAAATTATATATCTTTCATTGAGTCTTAGGTTACATATATATACACGTTTTATTAAACTAAAAAAGGAAGGTAAATATCTATTTTAGGACTAATATATATCTAATAATAATAATATCCTAATTTCCTAATTTACTAATTTACAGCCTATAACAAAATTTATCAAATAAGTATTGAAGATTGTGAGTGATATTGGAAAAATTATAATAAATTAAATCTTTTTAATGTTAAGTAAAATTTTTTAGAATTTGTTAACTTGTATATTGGATTTACTTGAGGAGGGTTATCAGAGTAAAATTTAGGTTTTGATATAAAGTTATTTTTCTTGACCCATTCAATAAACAATTTATGGTCTCTATTCATGTTTCCTTCAAATCTCTCTCAAATTCGCAATATTTATAACCTTAGGGCATGTTTTAAATACATGCCACAACTCCTTGATTGGATGGTCACATTATGATAGGAATCAAACTCTTATAGGACCTATTATCAAGGCCTGAGTTAAGGGTCTCTATAATTTAGTTTTGAGAATCTTACATGAGAAACCCAATCCTGAGGAAGCTAATTTATTTTCTTCATTCCTACATTATAATTGTAGTGCATTCCAGCGGGCTCACTTATCAGTCTTACATGATACCAAATCACCTATAATTTTGAGCGAGTTGGGATTCTCATCGGGGTTTAATTTGAAAGTACCTTGAAGACCGGCATCTTGAAGACCAATTTCTTTTATATATTTGTCATTTGCATGGACTATTTTATGTTGTATTTTCTTTTAGGATACTTTCATTTTAATTGTAATTTTCACTTAGGACCGGCCACCCTAAAAGTGGCATAGTTGTAATTTTGTGCATTTTCTAATTCTAAAGGGAGCAAGTATAAATACTTGCTTAAAGTAGGGTTTGGGGAGGCCATTTTTTAGATTTGAGCATACACTTTTCGTGAAGATTAGGGTTCTTCCTAATTGTCATTAGACTCTTATCAATTTCAATCCCAAGAGTTGAAATTGTGAGTAATATCAATTTCATTTTGGTGTGATTTCTTTTCTTTTCTTCTCTAGTGTGTAATATTGAGGAGTGAATTGAGATAGTTCTTGGTTAGATTTGGTTAAGATTTACTTCGAGATATATTGAGTTTGTGAGTTACTTATCATAGTGTTATTCATCAACATTTACCTATCATTGTTCACGTAGAATGCTTTGTTCTATAGAGGGGAATCATGATTTATCTTTGTTGCTTATTCTTGAAATTCACATGATAATTCAAGCTTGATTAGTATATATTGAGAATTCGATTCTTTGTAATTGGATTAGTTCATTGTTTATTGATTTCGGATCCATTTACACCCTTTGGAATCACGCAAATTCTTCAATTGTTGAACTAGCATTAGGGATTGCATTTAAGGTTGGATTTTTACTCCATTTGATTATGCTTAAATCCCATTTAGGCACATCATCTTTTGGTATCAGAGCTTTCTTATTTGGATAGCTAAGATTGGTCACACCATTGTTTGAAGAATTGGTTACAAGTAGTGAGGACTTGCGCCATTTGATTATTAGTTTGATTGACATTGTTTGATTGTCTTTAAATTGGTTTTGCATATGCTTAATCTTGGTTTTAGGCACATCATCTTTTGGTATCAGAGCTTGAGGTTTAAGAGGAGGGATTTGCAATTTGGAATTCGGAAATTTAGGGTTCTTATTACCTTGATATGAATATTGTGAATTGAAGAATTGAATTATTTCAATTGTGTTGTTGAAGTGATTTCCTTGTTGTTAATTATTGTGGACGTAGAGTACTTACCATATTATTTGTATCCTCAAGTTGGCTATGATTGGTTTAAGGGAAATCATCATTGTCATCATTTGAGGGAAGTGAAATTTAAAGGTTAGAAAAGTGTTGTTTTGAAATCCTTGTCGTGTGTTGAAGTGTTGTGTGTGGCAAAGTAGATATCTTATTGTAGCTTCTTTGTTATTGAATTTTCCATGAAGGGAAGTGAAGTGAGAATTTTATGTCCCAGTGTTTAATTGTGGAATTAGAAATACAAAATTTTGTGGTGAAAAGAGAAGTGTAACCTTTGTGAATTTGAAATTGGAGAGAACAATTTGCAATTTCCAGATTTGAGTAGTGTGGAAAAATGGAAGTTATTTGATTTTCAAAACAAGCATTAAGATTGAAGGAGTTAATGTGTGTTTGTTTGAATTTGAAAATTACTTCTTACCAAATGTGGAAGGATTGCAATTAGTGAAGTAGTTTGATTTTCAAATATAAATTGCTGCCTTTTGTATAAGTTGTGGTTTGGAATTGTGTTTGCAGTGAAGAATTTGCAACGGGTTGTCCTTGAACTTGCTATGAGGAAGAGTAGTGAATTGATGAAGTTTATGTTACATGTGGTGAGAAGAAGGTGTTGCACCGTGAATATTGTTGTTGTTAATGTTTGAATTTAGTAGATCGTGTATGTATTGTGTAAGTGGTGGTGTGAGTGTGTTATACTTGAGGTGTTGTAAAGTGGTGTGACATTGTGTTGCATTTGGGGAGGTTGTTGCACCGTAACTTAAGAGGTGTGAAGATTATTATTGTGGTGTTGAATTTAAATACGACAATGTCTAGTGAAATGTTTCAATATGCCAATGTGTTGCGCTGAACATTGACTATATTTGCTAATAAGGATGGAGAATAAAGAGAAAACTTGTTTTATACTTCTTGTAGGATACAAGGAAATTTGTGTGTCCTTATAGTTGATGGAGATAGTTGTACCAATGTTGTAGCTGCATCATAGTATTGAAGCTAAGACTTACTATTATTCCACATCCTAAACCATATAAATTGCATTGGCTTAGTGATCAGGGAAGTTTGCATGTGACCTAAAGAGCTAAGGTACCATTCAATGTAGGGGATAAATATCGTGATGAGATTGAGTGTGATATCTTGCTAATGTGTGCATCCCATATATTACTTAGTAGGCCTTAGTTATATAACATGAGCATCTTGTATGATGGCTTTAGGAATACTTATGTGTTCTAAAAGGAAGGCAAACACGTTATTTTGAATCCAATGTCACCTTTAAAGGTCTAAAAGGTTCAGCAACAGATCAGTAGGCCATTAGAGGTTAAAGGGCTTTAGTACAGTATAATGATTTTGAGGAAAATAAGGTATCATTGATGGGATAGGGTGAATTGGAGAGGATAATTATAGAAGAGACTCTAATATACTTGCTTTAGTTGAGATGTATACTAGGGGTGCAAGAACCACAGTCTCTACCTTCAACAGTTTCTTAGGTATTAAATGAGTATACTGACATTTTTCCTGATGATTTGTAGTAGGGTTACCACCTTTGAGAGGGATAGAGCATGCTATCGATCTTATACCCGATTTAGTATTACCCAACTGACTTGCATATTGCATGAATCCTGAGGAGGCTAGGGAATTGAAGCGCCTGGTAGATGAGTTGGTTAAATGGGGGTTTGTTAGAGAGAGTCTCAGCCCATGTGTTGTTCCCGTCCTACTTGTTCCTAAGAAGGATGGTACTTGGAGAATGTGTATCGATAGCAAAGCTATCAACAAAATCACCATCAAATACAAGTATCCTATTCCTAGACTTGATGATATGTTAGATGAGCTGCATGGTTCACGGGTCTTTTCCAAAGTAGATCTTAAAAGTGGATATCACCAAATTTGGATGAGAGAGGGGGATGAATAGAAAAACGCTTTTAAAACACGTCATGGACTGTATGAGTGGTTAGTTATGCCCTTTAATTTGAGTAATGCTCCTAGTGGTATGTATCTCTTGCTTTGATTGGTTGACAACACCCATGCCTAGTACATTTGAATTAAACATCATGATAATACATCCACTCTGTCCCTAAGTTTCAGTACATATAAAGCCATCAAATGGCATGTTGTAATAAAACTCATATGCCGCCTCTAAGTTCATTTGCGTTTCCACCAGGACCAAAATGTCAGGATTATGCTCAACAACAGAGTATTTAATCTCCCGTTGCCTAGGCTCTGAGTTTGCCCCATGTACATTCCAAGATGGTATCACCAATGGTTTGAGTGAAGTCGGTGTCCTCTTGCCCTCCATTAAGTTTGGCCATAACCTTATACCAGATGATATTTTGGGCAGAATTTGTGCTCCCGTGCAAAGCTACTATAAAAGGCGTAGCTTCACTCATGAATATTCCCATCGTTTTTTCTTAGTTCCATAAGAGCATCATTTGCTCTCTCCTCCTTTCCAGCATAAATGCTGCTGGTATGGGCTTGGCTGAAGCTCTCACACTACCTCTTCTCATAATCGCTTGAGCCGCTTGCTTTAATGTTTCCTCCCATCTGCTCAATATGACATTCGGAGGATAGTCCTCATCTATCATTCTAGTTGGCAAGGAGACCAAAAATTCCCTGGAAGTCCTCATTCTAACTCCTGTTTGAGATTTTGTTGTTGTTCCATTCTCACTTTTCATGACCAACTGCATTCATGGCGCTTCGTTGCGTTGCATGGAGGAGTCCTCTGTCGAGCAAACAACTTCCACTCGAAATAAAACTCCTACAGTCCAGTTTCTCTTTGTCAGATAGATGGTCCTGAACTATGGGTTGTGCCACGGCACTTCCAAGCTTGGTTGAAGGAATTCGATACACATCTCTTTTTCTTTTGAACCGATATCCAATCACCATGCTCATCATTTTCCTTCTCTTTATAACCAGGTCTCTCGTGCTCATGCTCCCTCCATTTGATAATTCTGACTTGACATCTCTATATTACTAGACACCTGTTCCTGATTCTCGCTTACTTCCTGCTTCTTAGAATAGTTTTGCATAAAATGCCCTATACAACCACACCTACAACAAAATATTTTTAAACCTTCATATTGTATTTTGTACTTCTGATTTTCAATCCTTAGCGTATGCACTAATGGTTGGGTAAAGTTAACTTGAATTCATAACCTGGCAAATTTGCTCCTTTCTGTCTTAAACGTATATATGTATCATATTTTAACACTGGGCCAATCGAATCAACAATTTTCCTCAATGCATGTGGGTTATAATACTCTAATGGTAGTTCATGAATCCTTAGCCATATGGCTACAAAGTTGAAAGAAGCTTGAGATGCTTTAAAATTAGGTTTCCATTTCTTAATAGTTAGGAAATACCCATTAACAAATCATTGGCCTTCTTTGATTACTCTTCTAAAGTCTTCTTCGTTTTGAAATGAGGTTGTATAAAATCCAAATCCCAAGCTAACCATGGAGAAATTTGAACAAAAAGATCAAATTTGTTTAAGTTTGTGAGACAATACTTTATGTCCTAAGGATGGTCCATAGATTTTTATGATGACGGACCATTTCTAAGAACTATGTAAAAGTTTTTTTTTTTCCTTAGAAAAAGAAATTGTTCGAATACTTGGGGCTTCTTCTACAATACCTGTTCTATCTTCATCTGCACATCCCCAATCATTATCTTCCTTGTCCATTGTCTCATATGTTTCTAGTTCAAATATTTGTTCATACACATCTAGTACATTCAACGAAATTGAATCTTTGTATGATAGTTTCCTATTCCTGGCATTCAATCCCATATCATTTTCTTGTTGAGGCTGTACTTTCCCAGTAGAACTTTCATTTTCAATAGGTATTTTGCTTGTTGATGATGCAATTGAAGCATTAACATTCTCAAGATGCGATAAGGATAGAATTAGATCCGATTCTAGATCAATTTTATGCCTCTTCTTCTTGTAAAGGATTGAAAGAGTAACTAGATTTGGAGTCTAGATCAATTTTATGCCTCTTGTTCTTATAAAAGATGCAGTCTAACCCATGTGCTTCACAAACTGGTTTCTAAATTCATACCTTAGACCTCATCCAATTAGTCCAAGCTCTTTTGAAATTATCAACACATCCACTTGAATTCAAAACCCTAGCTTCATATATATTCTTACATCTATCAAGCCAAATACTCTAGCGCACCATGGTGATCCCAGCCCACTCTTCTTTCCTCCTGGATCCACTCAGATTTCTCGTAATATCCTCCATCAACTCCAAAAAGTCATTATCTTTTCTTTAACAATCTTGATATCCTTAGCCCCAAACCACACATTAGTAGTTCACAGACACAATAACAAGGCGTGTTCCTTAGTTTCAACCTCTTTGCAAAAAATGCAATTTAGATTATGCAAGATATGTCTACGATGAAGATTTTCCGTAACTGGAAGAGATCTCGTGTTCACATGTCGGAAAAAGTGCTTTACTTTGGGTTGAACGTCTAAACTCCACATCAAGTTCCAACCTCCAATTGACAGAACTAAGGTAGATGAAGTATTAAGCAAGACGGTGTTGATCTGAGTGTTAGCAAGAAATTTGTACAAAGAGTTGACAGAACAAGTTCCAAATCTATCATGCGGTCACACTAAGTATTCCTCTCCTTCCTTACAAGTTAAAGGTGTCTCCTTTATCTTTAGCTTTTCATAGCTTGATAGATATGAATCAACTGGCCTTAAATCCCAAAATCTCCCTTCCCTATTAATTAGGGAGGAGATCACTCTTTCTGTTGAATCCTCATGATTCTTTCTTTGATACCTAAATGAAGGAATAATAGAAATCCAGTTATCCAACCACATACTTACTCTCTACTCGTCCCTAATCTTTCACAACAAAACTTCAAATAGAATGTCTTGCCCTTCTAAAATACTTGACCATGCCTAGGAAGCTTTACACCAAGCCAACTAGCCACCCCCCATCATTGTGAAAATAGAGTCTTTTGAGAGTCCATACCCATAATGCATTAGGATTCAAATATATTCACCATGTAAGTTTCATTAAGAGTGCTAAATCGAATAGTCGAAGATCTTTAAAGCCCAAACCCCCATAGCTTTAGGTAAGGTCAATTTTTGCTAACTTAACTAATGAAGTTTACCAACACTCCTTTGTTGCCCCCACTAAAACCAAGATATAATGCCATTAACATTGTTGCACCACTTCTTGGGAAAACTAAGGCAAACCAACCCATTGAGTAGGTTGGAATTGAATAAGCAACTACTTTAATAAGCACTTAGGAAAAGTTGTTTCCAACCCTGTAACTTGACCTCTATCTTATCTCTCAAAAAAATTAAGAGCTTCATTCTTAGACTTACTCTAGGTAGCAGGTAGTCCAAGATATTTGCTAGGATTATTAGATACCCTCATCCCAAGAAGGTCAACAATACCTTGCTTTAGCTTATTTAGGGAATTCTTACAAAAAAATAGACTTGACTTCTCAAAGTTCACCTCTTGACTTGTGGCTACATAATATTTATATAGCACATCCTTCAACCTACTCATATATATTACTATAGCATCAAGAAAAAAAAGAGAACCATTAACAAAAAAATAACTAAGAAATCTCTAGATAATCTCTTTTAGGTTGAATCCCCCTCAGTAACTTTTGATTGACCATCCTAATCAATCCTTTAGACAAAACATCCACTACAATTATGAATAAATATGGTGATAATGGATCACCTTGCTAAAGCCTTCTAGAGGGTTTCACTCTTCCCATCACTTTACCATTAACCACCACATTGTATCGAATCGTTGACACACAAAACATTACCCACTCCACCTATTTGGTAGCCATTCCCATCTTCAATAGGATAGCTTTAAAAAAATCCCATTCTATCCTATCATATGCTTCACTCATATCAACCTTCAAAGCACCAACCACACCACCCCCTAATCCGGTTATTAAATGATGAAATATTTCATGAGCAATTAAAATATTATCATGAATCAAACGATATGAGATAAAAACACTTTGATTTTCAATTATGATCTCAATTAGGAAAGGTTTAAGACGATTAACTAGAATTTTTGAGATTATCTTATAACAAAAGTTACATAAACTTATGGGCCTAAAGTGATTCAATGAGTCAAGTTAGGACCTTTAGGGATTTAGATCAAATCAGTAGCATTAATAGAGATAAGAAACTTACCTATTAAGAAGAAAGATTGGATTGCTTTCATAATAGAAGAGCCTATAATATGCCAATGTGATTGATAAAATATACTCAAGAAATCGTCCAGACTAGGTGCTTTTAGACTTCCTAATTGAAAAGTTGCTTGTTTCACATCCTCCATAGATACCTTGACACATGACACTTCATTTTACATATGTGAAAATACCAATTCAACTCAATCCAAGTAGCTCTCATAATCCTTATTCCTAACCCTTGCAAATAGTGTATTAAAAAAACCAACAAATGCATCAGCAATATCCATTTCATCTTCCAACCATTGCCTATGGGGATCTAGTACTTTTATAACTTTATTTCTATTATGTCTTAAAATTGTGGTATAATGGAAAGAAGAAGTGTTCTAGTCCCCTTAATTTAACCAATTAATTCTAGCTCTTTAATGTCAATACATTTTCTCCCTTCACCATAAATCATTCAATTGGTTAATAATTACATCCTCATCTTCCTCAAAATGATCTGATTTTTTACCCTGGAGTTGGTTAAGCTTCCTCATCAACTTCTCAAATTCAATTTTCTTATTTGGTACCACACTTTGACTCTAACTACTCAAATTAGAGTAACAAGCCTCCAGATTCATCATAAAAATATTTAAAAGCCTCATTTGATGTGCATTTCCAGCTTTGCTCCACAACTTTTCCATAGTCCTCCATGCATCGCTAAACATTTTCAAACCTGAACCTCTTAGTGCCCTTGCTATCACCCTTAAAAGTGTTTAAAATGAGGACAATGCGGTTAAAACCTACTATTGGGACATGCTCCAATTGCAATTTAGGATAAATTGAAAGCCAATCCACAGAGATAAACACCCTATCAATTCTTTCTTTAACAAAAACACCAAAAAACTCCTATTCATTTAAGTATATTTCTAACCCTTAAACCCCAATTCTTGCAAATTAAAACTAAAGTCCATCTTCCTAAAGCCTTCTATTTGTTGTCTAATTCTTTTCCTTCCCCCACATTTCTCATGATCCTCAAAAATCTCATTGAAATCTTCCAAACACATCCATGGTCCAACAATGGTACTAGAGAGTGTAACTATATCCTTCCATAACTCCTTCTTAAAAGACTTCATTGGAGAAAAAATCTAAGTGATAAAACCTACTAAGGAATCATAAGCTAACTTAACCTCCATAACAATCCAACTCATATTGGCCTCTAGAATAGCAACATTAACATCTTTAGTCCATCACAAAGCAAGCCTAGCCGCCAAACCATGTGGAGGCAAATAAAAAGACCCATAATAACACATCCTTCTTCTAATGCTATCTACATATTGATTTGAGTTTTTTTGTTTTCCTAAAAAAAACAATATTAGGATTATGTTTATTTATTAACCTACTTAGATTACAAATTGTTAGGGAGGGGACTTGTGTGGCTATTAAAGGCTAGTTACCACTGCCATAAGCATCAACATCCTGGATTTCATAAACCTCCACATCAATTAAAGAGCTATTTTCCAAACTAGCTTTTAACTTCCTTGTACTTTTTCCTACCTTCTTTATTGCCCTTTCTTAAAGAAACTTGACCACTATCGATAGAGAACATACCAAATGACATAGGACAAAAAGGCTTATTATCCAAACATATCTTTTTAGTTTACCTTATACCACCACCATTAAATTTGTGTTTTAAATGTAGGTCTTGCGTAGCTTTCACTACCGCTTGGGGAACTGACTCAACTTCCTGAGTAACAATATGTCTTTCTTCATTGTCTTCTAGTGGAATTCCATAAAATAAATTGAAGGTGACTTAATTTCAATCAGGCAATGGGTGGTGTTTTTTGGAGAGGACAAAGAAGGAGTTAATACATTGGGTTTAGAGGGTGAAACATAACCTACAATAGAAATATTGTTTGAAGGAGAGTTAGAGCTAGGTGTTTAGGAAATTGGTTACTTTGACATTGAATTTAGACTAGGCATTTCAGGAAACAAGAGAGAATTAGGAGAAAAGGTTGGGTTAATTTAGGTAATAGGATTAGTAGACACAAGAATGTTTAAGCAATGAAGGGTTCTAGTTTGTCAATTTGTGTGGTAGTTCATTTTGGGTCAAATAAAGAGGTCGATTATGCAGATTAACAAATACATTTTGTGAGGTACATGATTGGATGCAAAAGATTTCCAAGAGCCTACATTATTCCTTAAACAGCTTCCTCTAGACTAAAACCCATCACTTATAATCATTGCCCTCATCTTAAGACCATATCCATTACTTAAGCCATTCCATTTTAAGATACTCAAACAAAGTAAGACCACATCAGTACATTAAAAAGATGACACAAAACATCATAAGCTAAAACCTAATTTTCCATAGATGAGAACTGAAGTGGCATAGAAGTGTAGCATAGAGGACATAAACACAAGAAAACAAAACAAGAACACTGGATAAGCTATTAAAATAATATCAATAATAGAAGGACCACATGAAGATGAAGAAAAAAGAAACACAAAGGGGGATCATCAATGCAACTAACAAAGAAATGCAATTGAAGAAGCAGGAGACGAGACTAGACCTTGTTGAAATGTAGAAACTCAAGTCAAAGGTTCAAAGATAAAATTACTTAACAAAATGCTAAGAAAAGTAATATTATGGTGTTTAGTATGGCAGTTTTAATGTGAAAAAAGAAACAACAAAAAGCTTAGAAAGTATGTATTATATGGATTAAAAGGATTTTTCTTGATAATATTATAACTGAAATGCATGCTTAAGGGGATGAATGATGCAAAAGGTTTTAGACACTGATGAGAAACCTAGTTTGTTAGATGAGAGAGAAAGCTTACAAATAGAATATAGGTAGCTAAAAGCTGATGTGGTAACTACAAAAGAAATACACATAACAGTGTAAGAAGCTCTTAGCTAGAGAGAAAAACTCTCAACGAGAGAGGAGCATTATTTCCATCACATGGAAATGCATAGATCAATTGTTAGTTGATTAACCCGTCTATGACTACATTTTTGCTTAACACCTACTAAGATTGCTCCAAAGTAATTTATCCAAAATTGATATGCTTTGGAAATCATCAAGATCATTAAAATATAAGAATTGCTTAGATTGTGTAATAAACTCATCAATAGTCAATTATTAATTGATCCTTAAAACTTTATAATTCAGTACTATGAACATTGTTCTTCTAATTGAATGAAATATCTTTATTTATTATCTTTACAAATAAAATATGTAATAATTTGAGAAATAATATTAATTGATGGAACCTTCTCTAAAGTTTCCTTTGTAAAACAAAACAAACCCACTCTCTAAAATTCAAAACAAAGTGATGGCATGATAGTTCCAACTTCTCATCAATGTTGGGACCACGTGCTTTTTGTTGGTATATAGCCATTAAAAGTTCTAAGTTTAATTCTTAATCATTCTTTAAACGTGCTTTTATAACTTTTCTAACTTGAGATGATTGTTATGTCATTTAAAAATAAGGTTTATGGGGGAAAAAAAAATAGGATCTTGCTGGCCTCCCAAAGGCAATGATGGTTAGCCCCCTTGGCCTTAAGGTAGCTAGTTCTCAAGAAAGGCTTTTTTTAATCTTTTTTTTTCATTTTCTTTTTTTCCTTAACTTTGATTATTTTTATTATATTATTTAATAAATATATTCAATAATATTATTTTTGGATCAATTAAAAATTGACACATGTTTGCTAGTTAATATTACCTATAGAGATAAATCATTGGTACTTAAAAAAAAAAAGTAAAAATACAAGCATGTAAAATGTAACTTATCCTAAAATTGTATGAGAGGAGAGAGAAAAAGATGCACATAACAATTTGAATGAAAAAGCCTAAATGTGAGTAAAAAACCATGGAAAGAAGAGAGGAGAGAGAAAAAGATGCACATAACAATTTGAATGAAAAAGCCTAAATGTGAGTAAAAAACCATGGAAAGAAGAGATTAGTGTTTCGCAATATGTGAAAAACAAGAGTTAAGAGAACTAGATCTCATGCAAAATCTCAAATGAGTCAAGGAATTTTCCTAATTATTCCGATAAGAGACCATGCTTGTAAACCCTAATTGCAATTGGTGTTAGGACAATTCTCTATGGAGCATTGGGTTGTGGCTTTCATTACTTAATGCTATTTCAATTTAGTCCATTTAGTTAATTAGGGATTTATTTAGTTATTAATTTTATGGTTATATTTATTTTAGAAGCTTCGATTTATATTATTTATTAGGTTTATTTGTTTTTACCTATATAAACAAGCATCTTATATAATAGGCTATTAAGTATTCAATTATATTTTTTGTGTTGAATAACAATTTTGTTGTTTAAGTGATTGCTCATTCTTTCAATCTTATCAATTAAACTTATATTTGATGGTGGTGATCTTATTAATTAGATTTATTGTGAATTATATATATTTATCTAATTAACGCCTTTGATTCCTGTGAATCATGAGCAACATCAAAAACCTAGTTCAATTATTGATTATAATGAATTTAATTAATAATTGGTCACATGTTATATTTTTATTGCTTCCATAAATGAAAAAATACACAAAAAAAAACCTACTATGTCAAACCCAATAAACACAAAAATATCTAATTTCTATATTGGTGTGGCTTGTGCTTCATAAATTGAGCCTTGAATCTAATTTTGGATCATATTACAATGAATCCAAAACTCTCTAAATCATCGCAAATCAGATCTAATTGTTTAGATCCTATTACTAATCCAAATAATTAAACTAACAATAGTATTAATCTTGACTCATAAAGCTATATTATGGAAATCGCCTTACATAGAAAATGCTTGCAAAGATACTTTTTTAAATTATAGGGAAATGTACACTTTTAATGTTCAACATTCACTTATTTTTCTATTTGAGTTCTCGACTTTTTTTCTTCTTTTTTTTTTATTTGATTCTTCAATGTTTTCAATTCAAAACCCTATAAAAAAGGACTTTGGTCAAATCTATTAAGTTTATTATTTATTCGTGATGCGTATCAATTTTAAATTAGTTTATAATAATTAAATTAATAGAATGATAACATTAAATATATTTATTTACTTAATATAATAAACAAATAATATTAAATATATTTAATAATATAATATAATAAAAATCATGATAATTAAAATTAAGAAAATGGGCTGAAAAAATTTGTATGTATCCTAATTACCTTATAAGACTAGCTCAATGCTAATTAGAAGCTTATACATACGCAAGATGAATAAAAAATTTAATATATTTAATGAAAGTCTTTTTTTCATAAAATTTTGAAAATATTAAAAACTTAAATAAAAGAAAAAAAAAGGGGTTGAAAACTCAAATAAAAAAGTAGATGAATGTTAATAACTAAAAGTCTACTCTTCCCTAAATTATAGAAGATTGGTCAAAGTTCACAAGACATGTTGATAAAGAAAATTCTTGCATTGATAAGTATATATATATCATATCTTTTAGATCTTTAGAATTTTAAGGTCCATACTTGTGGAACCAACCTATTTATAGGTTAGCACATGGTTATCCCTAGTTAGAAGAAATATTAATTATTAATATTTATTAAAAAGTTTAAACTAAAATTTTATAAAATGTATATAAGTATGTAGAGTTTTGCCTGTTGGATCTTTAATCCAATGTTGGCCTTATATGTGAAACAATTGTGTGTTTCGGGCTGGCATATTAAGTTAAGCTCAATTAAAAGTGATTAATAAGATTTGGTTATTTGAGTCTTAATGTATGATATGACCCCTTTTATGTGTAGAGACCTTATGGATAATTTCTATTTTTATGATGTGCTGAAATAGAAATACTAAAAAGGTAACATATAGTTATCTATATAAATAGTGGTTATGGTCCTTAGGTCATACACATACCTTTCTTGTCTCTTTGTATCCTATCATCAAATAGATTATAGAGAGAAAACAAAAGGGATCTCTCTAAAAGAAAACGTATTGACCTGGAAGGCCGACCGCACAATTTAAGAATCGTGGAGCACAATGGATTCAGGTATGCTTCCGCATATTTATTGTTTAATTCTTAATGATCAAACATGAAAAGATCTAGTATTTTGTTTGTGATGATTTTCATATAAGGATAATTTAAGATTCAACAATTGGTATCAGAGCCTACATTATTTGATCATTAGGAATTACTTTTGTAATTTTTATAAGGTGTTATTATCTCTAATTCTGGAGAGTAGGTTTTGGATAAACATTAAAACATGTAAACGTTTGTCTCCATAAAAGAATCCTCAACTCTTGGATTCGTCAAAATCAATGGCCATTGTCTTGTTCAATATTGTCTCCACAAATAGTATTTAGGAACGGCATGATTCCGATATGTTATCGGATCTCTACACGGTGATTTTGCTTTCTATGATTGTAATTCACCATGATGAATTAAGGTTTTCTTCACGGTCCGTTTTCGAACGAATTAGGAACCGCATCAATAAACGATGCATTACGTTGCTTCCTCCACGGTCAAACTCTTCCGTATACATGGTCTCGACCTATAGTTATACACGGTTGTGTACTCAAAACGTGTAACATTCTGTTAGTTTTTAGGTCAACATACACGGCCGTGCCTTCAGCCGTGTATTCAAACCATGTAACATTCTGCTAGTTTTTGGTCAACATACACGGCTGTGCCTTTAGTCGTGTATTTAAACCGTGTAACATTCTGTTAGTTTTTAGCCAACATACACGGCCGTACCTTCAGCCGTGTATTCAAACCGTGTAACATTTTGTTAGTTTTTAGCCAACATACACGACCGTGCTTTCAGCCGTGTACTCAAACCGTATAAGATTCTGTTAGTTTTTTAGGCTAACATACATGACCGTGCCTTCAATCGTGTATTCAAATACATATTCATAATCACTTATAGATTGATATTTAAGTACGCCATTTTTTTTAACTCTAATTTTAATTATTGAGTCATGTTTGGATATGGGTGCTTAGACCCAATAAGTTTTTTTTTTTGCTAAAATTAGAGTTGCCTTTGAGTCAATGTTTGACATAATTTAAAATTTAAATATTGGTATGTTTATATGTATTTTGAGATGAATTAATTGAAGCAACATACTGCCAAAGTAGTCCCTCTTGTAGAAATTAATTCATTTCAAAATTAAAAGAATGTGTGCTTACAACTTCTGTGAATTTTTAATCGGCCCAAAGGAAGGTTAATGTTTAACAGAATTGGAAGTGCACATGTGGTAATAAACTCGTGATGATTATTTGGTTTTACATGTGAATAATAAATCGGCCCAAAGGAAGCTTTATTATTTGATATGTTCTTATTGTCAGTGTTTGATTACTACACCAAGATACCACTTAGTAGTTAATATTTTGTCCAAAGATGAAATATTAATGGGCTACTCGGTATTTTGAGATGGGGTTTACCTTTATTTGAATTTACTATTATTTTGTTGTAAGGCTTATGTAAGCTTGTTTATTTGTTTGTTGTTCTCATTCAATTATGAATAATCCTCCTAATATTATTGCCAATATCAATTCCATTCTTATGCTAAATGGCACTAACTTCAAGTTGTGGAAAGATAATCTATTGATAGTATTTGGAGTTATGGTTCTCGACCTTGCGTTAAGAATTGATTCTCTTTCACCTCTTACTGATAAAAGTACCCTAATGATAAGAGGGAGATGGAAAAGTGGGAGAAATCAAATCGCATGTGTATGATGATCATGAAGAAGGCTATTCCAAAAGCATTTAGAGGTACAATATTCGATAAGATAACTAAGGCTAAGGAGTTCCTCGATGAAATTGGGAAAAGGTTTGCTAAGAATGAAAAGGCAAAAATAAGTACACTCCTGGCAAACCTAATCTCAATGAAGTACAAAGGCAAGGACAATATTAGGAAATACATCATGGAGATGTCTCATCTTGCTTCCAAGCTAAGAGCACTTAAGCTAGACCTCACAGAGGACTTACTAGTGCATTTGGTTTTGGTTTTGATTTCTCTTCCAGTACAGTATAGCCAGTTTAAAGTAAGCTATAATTTTCAGAAAGAGACTTGGTCTCTGAATGAGCTCATCTCACACTGTATTCAAGAAGAGGAAAGGCTAAAGCAAGATAAGATTGAGAGTGCTCACCTAGCCTTAACCCCTAAGAATAGGAATAACGATAATAAAAGGAAAAGGGATAAAGAAGCTGCAAATATTGCACCTCAGAAGACACAACCAAAGAAGTCGGATGCATCAAATGGTATTGGTTATCATTTATGTGGAGCTGTAGGGCATTATAAGAAGCAATGCACCAATTATCATACTTGGCGTGCTAAGAAAGGTATACTTCTTAATTTGGTTTGTTCTGAGGTTAATTTAACTTCGGTACCCATAGACACTTGGTGGATAGATTCTGGTGCAACAACTCACATCAGTATGTCTATGTAGGGTTGCCTACATTGCCGAAAACCAAGTGATGGTGAAAGATACATCTATGTAGGTAACGACAAGACAGTTGAAGTTGAAGCAATTGGGAAGTTTAGATTATTATTAAAGACTGGATTTTATTTAGATCTTAATGAAACATTCATTGTACCATCATTTAGATGGAATTTGATTTCTGTTTCTGTTTTGGACAAATTTGGTTATTCTTGTTCATTTGGAAATAAGAAATTTAGTTTGTTTCATGATTCAAAATTAGTTGGATCTGGTTCTCTATTTGTTTATGATAATCTTTACTTGATTGATATTATTGCTTCATTTAATGAATCCCTACAAGTACACAAGGTATAAAGAGAAAATTAACTAATGAAAATTCAGCTACATTATGGCACAAAAGATTAGGTTATATCTCCAAACGGAGAATGGAGAGACTTGTGTCAGATGAAATTCTAAACCCCTTGGATTTTACAGATTTTGATAATTGTATTAACTGTATAGAGGGGAAACAAACCAATAAAAGGAGATTTGAAGCCAATAGGACCTTAGACGTCTTAGAACTTATACATATAAATATTTGTGGGCCATTCCCTATAGTTGCTTGGAATGGTCAACAATATTTTATAACATTCATAGACGATTTCTCACGATATAGCTATCTTTATCTCATTCATGAAAAGTTACAGTCCTTGGATATGTTTAAAAATTATAAGGCTAAAGTTGAGAACCAACTTAACAAAAGGATTAAAAGCATTAGATCTGATCGTGGTGGCGAATACTATGATAGATATGATGGTTTATGTGAACAACATCCAGGACCTTTTGCTAAATTCTTAGAAGAATGTGGTATTGTCCCACAGTACACTATGTTTGGTTCACCCACCATGAATAATGTTGCTGAAAGACGAAATAAAACGCTTAAGGACATGGTAAGGAGTATGATTTGTCACTCCACCTTATCAGAATCACTCTGGGGAGAAGCACTTAAGACTGCAACATATATCATTAACAAGTGTAAACACTCCATTTTTGCCCTAATGATTAATAGTAATCAACCACAAGTAATTTCCAATTTTTCCATATTTTTCTCTAATTTAGCAAAAATAGGAAAAATATTCAAAAAATAAAATAAATAGGAAAAATACATCAATTTTGGAAACTAATTTCAGAAATGGCAATAATAAGGGTTAAATGTTTTTTACAAATTTTTGAAATTTCAAAAAATACAAAAAAAAATCGCATTGCATATATACAATTTGCGAAATAAATAAAATCGCGAAAGTGGGCTAGCTCAACTAGTCCAAACCAGGGTCAGGCACACGCGGATGGGTGCGAGGTTAGGGGTTTGAAACGCGGGGGAAGCAGAATCCGCGTTTTGTGAAATTTTACTCTGCTTGGGACACGTGTCAGCATCCGATTGGCTGGAGCGAAAGCACGCGCCAGGCGCTTGAACGTCTTCAACCTTTGTCCGAGATCGCCGACGAAGAGAAAAATCCGAATTTCGACCGTTTTGATTTGATTTTTTGCACAATTCTAACAGATCTTCAACAGAAATACGATAAACATAATCCAATTGGAATCAAATCTCAACAAATCGATGGATTTACACAAATCGGAGTTGGTTTTTTTAACCGCAAATCCGATTTGCTTCGATCGGTAGAAATCCGAGCTTATCCAACTCGATTTTGAACGCCTATAAATAGAGGATGAAGTGGAGAAGTAGAATCATGGATCAAAAGTAAGAAAAAGGAGAGAATCAAAGCCTCGCCGGAGTTGTTCGAAACCGCGACCACTGATCAAGTGTTGGGCAGCCACTAGGAGGTATTTCTGAAGCAAATTACCGCTACAGTTGAGTTCCTCACCCCTAAAAACCTAGGAATCGACACCTCAACTTCTTTGAAAGGCCGCCGGAACGCCGTCAACGAGCACTCCCAACCGCCGCATCCGATCGATTCGACCCGACCCGCTTCGACCCGATCGACCAAACCCACGCACCGACCTTAGATCTAGGTAAGTCAGATTTTCCAATTTTTTTTTATTTTATTTATTTAGTTAATTTATTTATTTCGAATTTATTTATTTAATTATTTGTTATTTATAATTCAATAAATAGAAAAATGTTAGAAATTAGATTTTTTTAGGATTTAATGATAAAAAATAGAGATAATAATTATAATAATAAATAATAAAAATATGAAAATCTATAAAGAAAATAATAAAAATATTAGAAAAATAATAATAATAATTTAGATTTTAAAGTAGGATAGATAAAAAATCTAGGAGAACAGTTTTCAATAGAAAATAAAAATTATAAAATTATGAAAAATTAATAAAAATTAAAAATTAATAAAAAAATTATAAAAAATTAATAAAAAATCAATAAAATTTATAATAGTAGAAATGAGTTGAAAAATTAGAAAAAATGAGTTTTATCACTTAGAAAAATCATTTTCTCAAATAAATAAAAAATTGGGGTTTTTCCTTAAAATTATCATTTTCAAAAAATCAAATTATTAAGCTTAGACTTAGATTTTTTTAACAAAATCCTAAAATGGTAAAAACATAAATAAAAAGAAATTTCATAATTAAAATTCATAAACACACTTAAAGTTTTTTCAGGAAAAGCGAACTATGACACGTTTGATCCTGAATAGCAAGTACGTAGGCACCCATTTGGGGCAACCCTAAAAAGGAATAAAAAATCATTTTCCTAGAATAATTCACTCAAAAATACAATAAAAGATAACAAGAAATAAATAAAAGACATTTCTAGATAAGGTTAAGATTTTAGGAGATTAGGGTGGTAACCTTAAGGTTTTAATAGGTTAGCCTCCAAACTTAGAAACTCTAGTTTTCCCCTTTCCTCTTTTCACAAAAATGAGAAGAGACAATCACAACGACTAGTAGTCTAAATTGGGATTAATCTGCTCAATTAATCCTAATTCAATTTTTCCCAACCACAGTTGGGTGGCGACTCCAAAACAAAACGAAATTCCTAACTCAAGTCGAAGATCTACATTAGATGAGCATATAGTCTAGTCTAGATTGGATTAGGAATGGGAAATTCAAAAATTAGACTCGACAAGATGGCGACTCCGCTGGGGAAGCAATTTCTCTAGTAGGCTAGCCACCTGAATCTCCTCAAATTGCTCCTTTTTAAGAAATGTCTTTTGATTATTCTATTGCTAACCTTTCAGGAATTAGCTAAATTTATGATTCAGTTTTTTTACTTTTGGGTCTGCATGCATACATTTGTGTGAATAGATACGGTCGAACCCGGACTGTCTTAGGACCTTAAGACGGGGGGCCATTGTGTAGGTTTCGGGCAAAGCGATGTAATCACCGTTCGGGACCAATTAGGCTATCCCACCCAATGCTTCGATATGGCCTAAGATCCATTTCTCTGAGAATGCGGGAGGCCATAGAGCTTGGGGACCAGTTAGAACCAACTTATTTACATACATAACGTCATGGGTTGACAATTGATGATGATGTAATATTTGTTGTTTTGTTCATAGAGTTCATATTTATTTCCCTGTAATGTTATTCCGTCGTAATAAGGAAATTTCCGTTGTAATAGATGGCTAGTACTGCAATTGACCGCCTCCTCTGCAAAGAGATCCGGGTGTACAAACCTTTAGACCCAAAATTGGTGCTGGATCACTAGTTCACCTTATACAACCTAGAGGAGCAGGCCTTCATCCAGCAAAAGATAGGGCCCATCCTCTTACTAATGAAGATGGAGATGAACTTATCCTTGGTACGGGCCATGCTCCACTTATGGGAAGTAGAACCTGCAGCTTTCTTCATCGGGCCATATGGGATCACTCATACTCTGGAAGAATATACCCAGCTGCTGCAGGCTCCAGCACTAACCAACGAAGTGTATGTACTAGATCTTGAGGCTGGGCCAACCGGTATCTTTAACAGACCTTCGGGTATCCGCAAAACAGCAATCAACAAAGCCTTAGCAAACTGTAATGGATACTACATACGGATGGATGAGTTAGAAGTTGTTATCAACGGGAAGCCTGAGTCTCCACAATAGAAGACCAAGAGAGCTAGGAAATAGATTATCATTGTACTCTTTCATTTGTTTTTAAAGTATCGAACTCCAAAGTTTCCAATATTAATAAAAATAAAGTTTCAATATTACATCATCAATCAATTGTTGACCCCTTTTTATTTTTAGCATCTGTGTAACACATGCATCACATTTGCATACATTATACTAAAAAAAAGAAAAAATGCGCGCCAGGTATCAAGATAGCTCCTAAACAACCAAACCCTCCCAAAAGCCCAATTTGCACCTGGTAAAAAACAAAGATGGCAAACAGTGGCGACAACCGCAACAACGTAAGTGCTGATGCTGCTTCAGACTCCAAGATCGTATCCTTAGAACAAACGGTCCAACAGTTGGCTGCACAGGTCCACCTCCTGACTAAAAGCATCGGCCTCTTTCGCACCACCCAGCCGACCCAAGAAGAGCATTCAGGGGCCAGAAAAGGGAAGGTAGTGGAGAGACAGCCTCCAGAGTATGAAGAAATCAATTCCTACCTCAACCCGGCCTTTGAGTATGAGCCGAAGATCAACCAGGGCCCAACCTCTGATGACCTGAAGAAAGAGATGGAGGAAAGACAGAAAGAGATGGAGAAAAGACTCTTCCAACAGCTCTAAGATAAGATGAAGACAATTGAGGGGCTTGATGGTTTCGAGCAAGCCGGAATCACCAGTCTGCCAGCATACGGGGAAGAGGTGTACCCTAACAAGTTCAAGACCCCGGAATTTGAGAAGTGTGATGGGACTGGTTGCCCCAAAATGCATACAAGGCTATACACCCGAAAGATGAGCAAGTATGCTCAGTATGACCAATTGATGATCCAGACTTTCCAAGACAGCCTCACGGGCACTACGTTAGTTTGGTACGCCCACCTGGACTTCAATCATGTGAACACCTGGGAAAGGCTAGCCCGGGCATTTTATGACCAGTACAAGTTTAACATTAAAGTCGCCCCCTCCGTGATTGATCTGGGGAGTCTTCGAAAAAGACACACTGAGCCTTTTAAGGAGTATGCTTAGCGCTGGAGAGCTCAAGCCATCAGGGTAGCAACCCCAATTTCTGAGAAGGAGTTGACATTCATATTTGTTAACACTTTAGATAAGACCTACTTCTCATATCTGGTCGGCCAGACATCATCCAGCTTTGCAGAAGTGGTAGCTGTAGGGTGCCGGATTGAAAGTGCCATCACCATAGGCAGACTCCAAGCAATGGATCCTCCCAAGGTCACACCAACATAAAGGCCCTTAGGAGGTAATAGAGCCAAAGAGTCTACCGTCAGCACGGTCCACTCCGGTAAGACAGACAAGGCCAGAACTTGTGTGACATTTCAAACCACGAGTGCCCCAGCCCAGCATTCCACGACAAGTCATACCCAGACTACCAGGGTCCTAAGATAGTTCACTCCGATTCCGATCCCGCTCGGCCAGGTCTTTGCTCTGTTGTAGGCAGACAACTTGATTAGCTTCGAAATCCCCAACGACCGGTACAAGCCCAAAAACTTCGACTTGAACCTCAAATGTGACTATCATATGGGTTAAGAGGGGCATTCTACAGATAGATGTTGGAGGCTCCGACACAAAATCTAGGACTTAATCGATGCAGGAATTGTACAGCTAGATTTTGTTAACACCCCAGCACCCAATGTCAACACCAACCCGCTGCCCAATCATAAACCCATCATCAACATGATCACATCCGAGGAGTCAGCTCCCAAAGAATCTCCTAAGCAAAAAGCGACGGACCAACAGAAAAGACAGTCCTATCAAGCTCTAAAGAAAACCCTAAAGTCACATATCAAAAGAAGATGGTTAGCCGGAGACCCAACAGTCGGCACTTTGGGAGAATCACATGGGAGATTTGAGTACCTGGTGAACTACTCTTATACCCCGACTGTATATAGGCCGCCTAGCGGATGGAGGCCAATTTTTGAGAAGGAAGACAACTCGCCGAAGGAAGATGAGAAATTTGTAAACATGATCAATTCTCATCAAAAGCCAAGAGTCATAAAATGCTATGAGGGACAGTCAACTAAGATACAAATCTCGAAGAAAGGATATGTATTCAATGTCCCAATACTGACGGAAAGGTATAAGGCTGCGCCTTTTGACTATTAGACCCTCGAGCAAGAGCGACCTCCTATGGTGGGAGGAATCACCCACTCTGGGAAAGTATATGACCCAAAATATAAAGCCTCGACCGAAGAGCCCAACATGGGGAAAGGAGAGGAAGAGGGGCTTGCTGCATTTACAAAGATGGTTAAAGCGAGTGAATACAAGATCGTGGAACAACTAAATAAAGTTCCTGCACAAATATTACTCATGGGCCTTCTTACAACCTTTGAGCCCCACAGGGAAGCACTTTTCAAAGTGCTCAAACAGATTCAAGTCCTAGAAGGCATTGCTACAAACAAAATAAGTCATGTGGCGGATTCTATTTTCACCATGGACCAGATATCTTTCTCCTTGGAAGAGCTAGGAGAGGATGGAGACCAACATACAAAACCACTATTCATAGTGGTAAGGTGTAATGACACGATTGTCTCCCGAGTACTCATCGACAATGGGTTGTCCCTCAAAGTTTGCCCATTGGCTACTCTTGACTTATTGGGGGTCAATCCAAGCAATATAAAACCTAGCTTAATGGTGGTCAGGGCTTTCGACGGGTCGAAAAGAGATATAGTAGGGGAGATAAACCTACCGGTGGAGATTGGCTCACAAGTGTTCCACATATCTTTCTAGGTCCTTGACATCCCAAGATCTTTCAACCTACTCTTGGGAAGGCTTTGGATACATGCTGCTGCAGCTATACCCTCCAGTCTCCACCAAAGGGTCAAATTTATTGCGAATGGGCAAATAGTCACAATGCTAGGCGAGTAGGATTATGCCATATACAAAGGAACTGCCATACCATACATTGGGGAGGAGGGTTCAGAAGACCTTGGTCTCCAAATATTTAATGAGGTGAACGTAGTGACCAGCAAGGAGGGCCATCAGTTTAAGGAGGGGCAGCAAGAGATGTTTGGACTAGGGTACGTACTTACAACTTGGGGAAGAAGCACAAGCTAGAGGTATCAAAGGCAGGACAAAGGAAAAGCCAAGCAACACCCCGATGCGTATTCCACCTCAACAACAATCTTTCAGAAAAGCAACTGTCATTCAAGAGCCACGGATAAGCGAAGATGACGTCAGCAACGGGAGCATAACCCCTCGTACATCCAATCAGCATCTAGCTCTCAATAATTGGTTTTGTTATCCTATTGATAGCTTTAGGTCAGCTCAAGGATATAGAATGATTGTTAAACAAATTTTATTGAGACTTCTGTATTAATTCGATTACAGTTTGTCTTACTTATATATGCTTTCATTTTACTTCACCCAGATCTCCTACCATCGAACATCAGGAACATTTCGCGCAGGTAGAAAATAAAAACGTTGATATCGTTTCCAATGCTACTAGGTCAATTGTTGGAGGCGATATCATTGACAACGAAATAATACAAGAAAATTGGAAAAAACATGAACAAAGCGGAATTTCAATTGACGAGCCGGTGGAGACAGTAAATCTAGGAAGCATGGAAAAACCTAAAAACCTCAAAATCGGGGACCGGTTTAAGTGCAGAGGAAAAGTGTGAGATAATCGAGCTGTTAACAGATTATGCAAATGTGTTCGCCTGATCATATGGTGACATGCCAAGACTAGACCAATCAATAGTGGTTCATAGGCTTCCCACAAGGGAAGATGTTAAACCTAAAAAACAAAAACTGAGAAGATTTAGGCCTGACATCTTATTAAAGATTAAGGAAGAAGTCAAGAAACTACTAAAAGTAGGGTTCATCGAAGTGTCCGATTACCCAGAATGGGTAGCGAATATAGTCCCTGTTATGAAAAAGAATGGAAAAGTACGCATATGCGTAGACTTCCGGGACTTAAACCAAGTTACGCCAAAGGATAACTTCCTCCTACCTCACATTGATGTTTTAGTGAATAACACTGCAGGAAACCATCTTTTCTCATTTATGGACGGTTTCTCAGGATATAATCAAATAAAAATGGCTGAAGAAGATAAAACCAAAATGACTTTCATCACAACATGGGGAACTTTTTGTTACAAAGTCATGCCCTTTGGTTTGAAAAAAGCCGAAGCAACATATCAGAGAGCCATGGTCACGATACTTCATGACATGATGCATCGAGAAGTCAAAGTATACGTCGATGACATGATAGCCAAATCTAAAGAAGAAGAAAGCCATATAGATATCCTGAGGAAATTGTTTAAACAACTGAGAAAATTCCAGCTCAAGTTAAACCTAGAGAAATGCACTTTCGGGGTCACAATGGGCAAATTGTTAGGGTTTGTCATAAGCCAGGAAGGCATTAAAATCAACCCTGACAAAGTGAAGTATATATTAAAGCTACCTTCCCCACGCACTGCCAAAGAAGTAAGAAGCTTGTTAGGAAGATTAAATTACATAGCTCGTTTTATCTCACAGCTCACAGATAAGTGCCGGTCACTATTCCGTCTGTTGAAAAAGAATGCCATAGTAGAATGGGATGGCGAATGCGAAGAAGCATTCAGGATGATCAAAGACTATCTCATAAAACCTCCAGTCTTGATAGTCTCAAAGTAAGGAAAGCCTTTATTCTTATACCTCACGATACTCCCTGAATCCATGAGATGCATGTTGGGGTAGAAAGATGAAGAGGGAAGAGAACATTCCATATATTACTTAAGTAAGAAATTTACAGACGAGGAACGAAGGTATTCAAAGGTAGAAAGGACTTGTTGTGCTCTAATTTGGGTCATGCACCGATTAAGGCAATACATCCTTTACTATCATATTGAGCTGCTGACAAAACATGATCCCTTGAAATACTTGGCAGAGAAACTAGCTTTGATAGGGAGAATCTCTAAATGGAAAATGCTCTTATCAGAGTTAAACATCACATACGTAAATCAAAAATCAATGAAAGGGCAAGCCTTAGCCGACCAATTGGCAGAACACCCTGTTGAGGTAGATTCCCAAGAACTACAAGCCCAATTCCCGGACGAAAATATATTAACAGTAGAAGGTATACCGGTAGAAGACTGTGGGATAGAGCAGAACCCTAAGTGGAAAATGTTTTTCGATGGAGCTGCCAACGTATTCGGTTGCGGGATTGGGGCAGCGTTGATATCCCTAGACGACACACAATTCCCTACAGCGACAAGATTCACATTTCCATATACCAATAATATCGCGGAATATGAGGCGTGCATCCTCGGCCTCAAAATGGCTTGCCAAATGGAAATCCGCGAATTAGAAGTGTACGGGGATTCATCGCTCATCATACTACAAACAAGAGGGGAATACAAGACTAAAGACCCCAAACTGGTACCATACCATCAACATTTGACAGAGCTAATCGAAGAATTCATGGCAATCACTTTCACATATGTCCCGACAACTCAGAATCAGTTTGCAGATGCACTCGCCATACTAGCATCTATGATCCAGATAATAGGGGGAGCTGAAGTCCAACCGATGAAAATAGACATCGAAAATCGGCCCGCCTACTGTTTAACAATTGAAAAAGCACAAGATGACAAGCCTTGGTATCACGACATCAAGACCTTTCTCCAAGAAAGTAAATACCCTGAAATGGCTAGCAAGAATGACCACAGAACACTCAGAAGGTTAGCAAGCCATTTCTTATTAAGTGGGTCTAGACTTTACAAAAGATCGTCAGATACCACCTTGTTAAGATGTGTGGATAAAAATGAAGCCTGTGAACTAATGAAAGAGATACATGAAGGAGTATGTGGACCTCATATGAATGGCTGCATGTTGGCCCGAAATATCATGAGGTTGGGATACTATTAGCTAACCATGGAATCGGATTGCATAAAATATGTCAAGCACTATCATTTGTGTTAAGTATACGCAAACTGGATAAATGCTCCGCCCAATGAGTTGCACTTATTGTCAGCACCATGGCCTTTCTCCATGTGGGGAATCGACATAATAGGCCCGATCACTCTAATAGCATCTAATGGCTACAGGTTCATATTGGTAGCAATTGATTACTTCACAAAGTGGGTAGAAGCTTCATCTTATGCCAATGTCACCAAAGGGGTAATAGTCTGATTCTTAAAAAGAGACATAATAACTCTATATGGAGTTCCTGAGTCCATCATCACCGACAACGGTACCAATCTTAATAACAAGTCGATGACAGGTTTATGTCAACAATTCCACATAAACCATAGAAATTCAACTCCCTACTGACCTCAGATGAACGGGGCAGTAGAAGCAGCTAACAAGAATATCAAAAAGATCATCGAAAAAATGACAACTACTTACAAAGATTAGCACGGAATGTTACCGTTTGCTCTCATGGCTTATAGGACTTCAATAAGAACATCTACTGGAGCTACCCCATATTCATTGGTATATGGTACTGAGGCAGTGCTACCAGTCGAAGTCGAAATACCATCATTCAGAATTCTGTCAGAAATTCAGCTAATTGAATCAGACTGGGTAAAGAAGAGGTTTGATCAGCTGAATTTGATTGATGAAAAAAGACTCACCGCACTATGTCATGGCCAGTGTTACCAACAAAGGATGGCCCGAGCATTTAACAAGAAAATGAGGCCTTGATACTTTAAAGAGGGAAATCTAGTGCTAAGGAAAGTTCTCTTGAATGTCCAAGACTCTAGAGGAAAATTTACCCCAAACTATGAGGGTCTATATGTGGTGAAAAAGGTTCTATCAGGAGGTGCTTTGATACTGACTCAAATGGATGGTCCGGAATTGAGAGACCCCATTAATATAGATCTTGCAAAGATGTACTATCCTTAGGCAAGGGAATTGAAATTTTTGCTAATGTTTATGAAAGCCAATATTCGATACAAATTTCGTTGAGTCTAGTTTTTATTTTTTACAAGAAAAGTTAATGTCTCTGAATGGTCGATATTTCCAACCAATTCTTATTACAACAAATATTCCTAAACACATTATCCATCACTTCACCGATGAATGATAAACACTAAAATGATAATGAATCTCAATAAATTTTGTGATATAATTCTATCTACTTTTGAGCATTAAAACCTAGTGCATTAGTAGGATAACACTACCATCAAAAGAGCCATGCGCACAAGAAAGGGAGCACATCGAGATTTTCAACCCCGTGTCAAAGCAAGAGTAAGCGAAGTAGAAGCAAACCAGCACAAAGGTTCGGTTGTTTGGTTGTTATCTACAATAAATTGGCAAACGTTTTAAAATAAATGACTATCATCCACATCATTTAACTCAATCAGTAGAAACATAGTCAAAAGCATAAGATTAGTCAGCTCGCAATAGGACACTTATCTAAACATCCCCTTGAAAAGGTTAGTGAGCTCGTAATAGGGCACTTTCTTGGATATCTCTTCCTAAGGTCAGCCTATAAGGGCACCTTTTAAGACATTTCTTCCTGTCATAGGTTAGTCAACCCACATTGGGGCACTTCCCTAAGCATCCTCTCGTGGGGTCAGCACATTGGGGCACCTTTCGAGACATGTATTCCTACCATAGATTAGTTAGCCCATAGAGGGGCATTTTCTGGATATTCTCTCTTAGGGTCAGCCCATAAAGGCACCTTTTTGAGACATTTTGTCATAGGTTAGTTAGCCCATAGAGGGGCACTTTCCTAGATATCCTCTTTTAAGGTCAGCCCACAAAAGCACCTTTTTGAGAAGTTTCTCTATGCTATAAGTTAGTCAGCCTACAATGGGGCACTCTCCTAAATATCTTGTCTCAAGGTCAGCCTGTAGGGGTACATTTCGAGATATTTCTCCCCCAGGGTTGTGAGTCTAAGAAGACAGTTCTCGCTAAGGATAGTTAGCCCAAGAAGGGGCACGTTCTTAGACACATTTCCTTAAAGTTAACTCAGAGGAGCACTTTCCGGATCCATCGATTAGTTAGCTCAAAGGAGCACTTTTCGAATCTATCAACCAGTTAGCTCAGAGGAGCACTTTTCGAATCTATCGATCAGTTAGCTCAAGAAGAGCACTTTTCGAGTCTATCAATTAGTCAGCTTATAGGAGCACTTTTTCAAATTCGATAACCGATTAATCAGCTCATAGGAGCACTCTTCGAAGGTATTTTTCCAAACAGTCGCTAGTCTAGTCAGACGTTTCTGTTGACAGGTGGCTAGCTCATAAGAGCACTTCCTAAGATAATCTTCTCTTTAAGGTTGCTAGTCCGATAAGACACTTCCTATCATCAGTTATCTTACACTCCTAAACAATGCTTGAGATATTTCCTATCGCCAATTAGTCAGCCCATAAAGCACTTTTTGGGAGGATACATTACTCTAGATTGTTAAGACCAGTCCCTAAGCAATACCAACCATCACAAAAGACTCGTGGGATTATTAGCTCATGGAACATTTTCTTGCTAGAAACCAAATTCCAGATAACCAGTTAAACCAAGGCATTATCCATTCAATCAAGAGGCCAAAAATGGTGTCTTTCTTGTCTTTGTAGTTAATTTTTTCAAACTTTACTATAAAGAGGGGCAACTGTAAACACCCCATTTTTGCTCTAATGATTAATAGTAATCAACCACAAGTAATTTCCAATTTTGTCTAATTTTTCCATATTTTTCTCTAATTTAGCAAAAATAGGAAAAATATTCAAAAAATAAAATAAATTGGAAAAATACATCAATTTTGGAAACTAATTTTAGAAATGGCAATAATAAAGGTTAAATGATTTTTACAAATGTTTGAAATTTCAAAAAATACAAAAAAAAAATCGCATTGCATATAAGCAATTTGCGAAATAAATAAAATCGCGAAAGTGGGCTAACTCAGCTGGTTCGATTCAGGGTCAGGCGTGCGCAGATAGGTGCGAGGTTAGGGGTATGAAACGCGGGGGAAGCAGAATTCGCTTTTTTCAAAATTTTACTCTGCTTGGGACACGTGTCAGCATCTGATTGGCTAGAGCGAATGCATGTGCCGAGCGCATGATCATCTTTAACCTCTGTCCGAGATTGCTGGCGAGGAGAAAAATTCGAATTTCGGCCGTTTTGATTCAATTTTTTGCACAAATCCAACAGATCTTCAACAGAAATACGATAAACATTATCCAATTAGAATCGAATCTCAACAAATTGATGGATTTACACAAATTAGAGTTGGTTTTTTTTAACCACAAATTCGATTTGCTTCGATTGGTGGAAATCCGAGCTTATCCAGCTCGATTTTGAATGCCTATAAATAGAGGATGAAGTGGAGAAGCAGAATCATAGATCAAAAGTGAGAAAAAGGAGAGAATTGAAGCCTCGCCGGAGTTGTTCGAAACCGCGACCACCGATCAAGTGTTGTGCAGCCACCAGGAGGTGTTTCTGAAGTAAACCACCACCACAGTTGAGTTCCTCACCCTCGAAAACCTAGGAATCGACACCTCAACCGCTTTGAAAGGCCGCCGGAACGCCGTCAACAAGCACTCCCAGCCGCCGCATTCGATCGACCCGACCCGACTCGCGCATCGACTTAGATCCAGGTAAGTCGAATTTTTTGATTTTTTATTTTATTTTATTTATTTAGTTAATTTATTTATTTCAAATTTATTTATTTACTTATTTATTATTTATAATTCAATAAATAGAAAAAAGTTAGAAATTAGATTTTTTTAGGATTTAATGATAAAAAAATAGAGATAATAATTATAATAATAAATAATAAAAATATGAAAATCTATAAAGAAAATAATAAAAATATTAGAAAAATAATAATAATAATTTAGATTTTAAAGTAGGATAGATAAAAAATCTAGGAGAATAGTTTTCAATAGAAAATAAAAATTATAAAATTATGAAAAATTAATAAAAACTAATAAAAAATTAAAAATTAATAAAAAATCAATAAAATTTATAATAGTAGAAATGAGTTGAAAAATAGAAAAAAATGAGTTTTATCACTTAGAAAAATCATTTTCTCAAATAAATCCAAAATTGGGGTTTTTCCTTAAAATTATCATTTTCAAAAAATCAAATTATTAAGCTTAAGCTTAGATTTTTTTTTAACAAAATCCTAAAATGGTAAAAACATAAATCAAAAGAAATTTCATAATTAAAATTTACAAACATACTTAAAGTTTTTTCAAGAAAAGCAAACTACGATACGTTTGATCCTGAATAACAAGTACGTAGGCGCCCATTTGGGGTAATCCTAAAAAGGAATGAAAAATCATTTTCCTAGAATAATCCACTCAAAAATACAATAAAAGATAACAAGAAATAAAAAAAAAAAGACATTTCTAGATAAGGTTAAGATTTTAGGAGATTAGGGTGGAAACCTTAGGGTTTTAATAGATTAGCCTCTAAACTTAGAAACTCTGGTTTTCCCCTTTTCTTTTTTCACAAAAACGAGAAGAGGAAATCATGATGACTAGTAGTCTAAATTGGGATTAATCTGCTCAATTAATCCTAATTCAATTTTTCCTAACCACAGTTGGGTGACGACTCCAAAACAAAACGAAATTCCTAACTCAAGTCGAGGATCTACATTAGATGAGCATAGGGTTTAGTCTAGATCGGATTAGGAATGGGAAATTCAAAAATTAGACTCGACAACAAGGTTCTAACTAAAGCAACTAACAAAACCCCTTATGAACTTTAGACTGGGATGTCCAGCTGAGGCAAGGCCTTATAAGCCCAATGAAAAGAAACTAAATTCAAGAACAGTAAGTTGCTATTTTGTTGGGTACTCTGAAAGATCAAGGGGTTACAAGTTCTATGATCCCACAACTAAATTAATATTTGAGTCGGGAAATGCTCGATTCTTTGAGGATGTCGAGTTTATCGGGGGAGATACAGTTAGAGATATTGTCTTTGAAGAGGAATACATTGATATTCCCACAGGTGTTATTGAATTTGGTCAAGATTCTATTCTTGATCTTCTTCAAGACATAATAGAACAAGGCAATATTGAAGATCCCATTCAAGATACTGTTCCAAAAGAACAAACTCTACCACCTCAAGAACCTATGCCATTGAGGAGATCCACTAGATAAAGACGAAGTGCGCTTCCAGATGACTACATCGTATTTCTTCAAAAACATGAGGTTGACATTGGAATGATGGAAGATGATCCAATCAACTTTCGTCAAGCCACTGAAAGTTCTAAATCTCATAAGTGGATTGATGCCATGAATGAAGAAATAAAGTCTATGAAAGACAATGACGTTTGGGATCTTGTCCCATTGCCAGAAGGTATGAAGCCCATTGGTTGCAAATGGATATTTAAGACCAAGAGGGATTCAAAAGGCAATGTGGAGAGGTACAAGGCTCGTCTTGTTGCAAAGGGCTTTACACCGAAAGAAGGCATCGGCTATAAAGAAACTTTCTCACCGATTTCTTCGAAAGACTCTTTTAGGATTGTAATGGCATTAGTGGCACAATTCGATCTTGAGTTACATCAAATGGATGTAAAGACCGCTTTCCTCAATGGTGACATTGATGAGATGATCTATATGGTACAACTAGAAAATTTTGTATCGAGAAATCCAAAGAATATAGTTTGTAAACTTAAGAAATCCATCTATAGACTTAAGCAAGCATCTCGATAATGGTATTTCAAATTTCATCAAGTGCTCACTTCGCATGGTTTTGAGACGAATTTAGTCGATGATTGTATATACCATAAGTTCTGTGGGAGCAAGCATATTTTCTTGGTTTTATATGTTGATGATATATTGCTTGCCAGCAACGATATAGGCTTATTGCACAAAACCAAGAGATTTCTAGCTGAGAATTTTGAGATGAAAGATCTTGGTGATGCCTCTTTTGTGTTAGGAATACAAATACATCGAGATTGCTCTCGAGGTACTCTTGAATTATCACAAAAGAGCTATATCGAAAAGGTACTCAAAAGGTATGACATGCAAAATTGCAAACCAAGTGATACGCTTATAGCTAAGGGAGACAAATTTAGTCTTAGTTAGTGCCTTAAGAATGATTTTGAGGAAAAGGAAATGCAAAAGATTCCCTATGCATCAGTAGTAGGGAGTCTAATGTATGCTCAGGTTTGTACGTATCTAGATATTGCGTACATTACAGGAATGTTGGGCAGATACTTGAGTAATCCAGGATTAGACTATCGGAAAGCAGCTAAATAGGTCTTGTGGTACTTATAGAGAACAAAAGATTACATGCTTACCTAGCGGAAGTCAAATCAAATCGAGATCGTTGGGTATACTGATTCTGATTTTGCTGGATGCCAAGATAGTATGAAGTTTACATCAGGCTACATCTGTTAATTGAGGGAGCTGTCTCTTGGAAGAGCATAAAACAATCCCTTGTTGCTTCTTTTACTATGGAAGTAGAGTTTGTAGCATGTTATGAGGCATCCAATCATGGAATATGGTTACGAAATTTTGTCACAAGGCTGCGCATTGTGGATACTATTAATAGGCCACTTAAATTATTTTGTGACAATAAGTCAGCAATTCTATATTCTAACAATAATAGGAGCTCGACAAAGTTAAAGCATATAGATATAGACATCAAGTTCCTAATTGTGAAAGAAAGAGTTTATAGTGGACAGTTGTCTATAGAGCATATAGGAACAAACTCCATGATCGCGGATTTGCTCACTAAAGGAGTGCAACCCAAACTGTTTCATGAGCACACTGCTCATATGGGTGTCAAGACCTTCAGTGACATTAAGTTTTAGTGAGAGTTTGTTACCTTGTATGCATTTATGTCATAGACAAACTGTAATAAGTTATTTTGGTTTATTATGTTTTGAGGATATCTTCTGCAGAAATAAAGTATTTTGTTTGCCTATACTCTATTTTTGGTTTATGGTTTGATCTCACTAAGGTTTATGGTGGACCAGTAGAAAATAAACATGTTAAGATCACATTGCATGGAATTTTCTTGCTACACATCCATATCATGATTCATGTCATTCAATTATATTAGCATTGTGACCATTGATGGGTAGAGTTACAATAAATGTGATGAATGCTTCTTTGATCCTATGTTGATATGACTGATAGACCGGATTGGTTATAGATACATTCAGTTCATGACAGCAAATTTGAGCTCATATGGTTTTGCAAAACATGATTGTAAAGTTACACATATAGTTCAAGTGGGAGATTGTTGGATCTTTAATCCAACGTTAGCCTTATATGTGAAACAATTATGTGTTGCGGGCTGTCATATTAAGTCAAGCTCAATTAAAAGTGATCAATAAGATTTGGTTATTTGAGTCTTAATATATCTAATAGGATATGACTCATTTTATGTGTGGAGATCTTATGGGTAGTTTTTATTTTTATGATAGGTTAAAATAGAAATACCAAAAAAGTAACATATAATTATTTATATAAATAGTAGTTATGATCTCCAGGTCATACACACACCTTTCTTGTCTCTTTGTATCCCATAATCAAATAGACTATAGAGAGAAAACAAAAGGGATCTCTCTAAAAGAAAATATATTGACCTGAAAAGTCGATCGCACAATCTAAGAATCGTGGAGCGCAATGGATTCAGGTACGCTTCCGTATATTTATTGTTTAATTCTTAATGATCAAATATGAAAAGATCTAGTATTTTGTTTGTGATGATTTTCACATAAGGATAATTCAAGATTCAACATTGTTGATATATGATTTTAGGTTCAAATCCTTACAATTCATTTTATATTTTTAAAATTACATTTATTTTACGTGGTTTGAATGATTTTTTTTGGTTACTTTTTTTTTTTTTCCATGATGATAGTGTAATATATTTAAAATTAGAATTTGATAATGTTAAGTGCACAGACCTAGCCGTATGATTTTTGGCTTGTCCCTGTTTACAAATCGTTGAGGTCCATACGAAATTTATATTTCAAAAGAGCATGGACTTCGAGTCGTTTGAGAAAGCTATAGGTGATCACCAATCCTAAATTTTAAGTATAAACAACAATGTAAAAAATCATCATTCATGAAACTAAATGAAATATCTAATTAAATTTTTATTTATCAAAATTAACTATTATATTTTCAATTTTTACTGTTTAGTTTTTAATAGATTTAAAATATTGAATAGAAAATCTGATAAATAAAATTATATTTACTAATTTTAAACTCCTAATATAACATCTAAAATTCTGATAGTAATGTATGCACTATATATGAGAATACAATTTCAGTATGACAGCAGGGGATCTTTTGCCTTATCTCCTATTATCTTATCTACCCTGTTACTGGGGCCCACCACCCATATCTCTTCCCCTTTTTTTTTCTTTTCTTTTCCGTAAAGGTAAACAGTATTCTCACGCAAAAACAGAGGAGGGGCGGACTTCTAAATTTGCCAGGCGACGCGTTATTTACGCGGATTCCCAACGCGTGGAGTCCATCCTGTCTTTGAACAAGAAGTTATAAATATCTTATTACATCGCCTCCATCCATTCCAATTTTTTTGTACGGTTACTAGACTTGAGAGACATTTTCCTTCACCAACCGGTCAACTTGGTACTGTAAATTTCCTTCCTTTCTTTTCTTTTTGTATGTCTGATCTTCATTTATCCGCTTTATATGTAAACTCTTGGTATATAGTTTTGTGAATCTTTATTGTAATATGTTTTGTTCGGATGTTGTTTTGACTTTATGGGTTTGTATGATCTAGAAAAGGGCCCTTTTTGCTCTAGTTTGATGGTGATTACAAGGTGTTTTTTTTTTTTTTAAATGTTGCAGATGTCTTCGATGTTGGGTGTGTTATTTGTTTTTGTTTGGTGGATCAAGAATATAAAAGGGAAAACTTTTTCGTTTGATTTATGATGGGATGGATGACAGCAGGGATGGGTTAAATTGGTATTGTTGATGGATTTGAATAATTAAAATGTCTTGAGGAATTGCTGTTTATTTGTGTGTGTACAGAATACAGAAGCAAAGGTGTTTTTTTTTTCATGCCCCTCCAATCACATATAGTCATCTATGAGTCAAGAAGCGTAAAGTTGGATTTGATTGGAGAGAACATGGCCTGTAAGCATCATTTGGGGAGAGGAGAAACTTGATCTGAAAGACGTAAAATTGTTAGTTAAAGGACATTATGTATATCCAATAAACTTAGAATCCTAAGGATGATTTTTGGGTAGACCTCTTTTTGGATGGCCGGCATATTTTTTAATGGAATAACCCGGGATCAATGTTTCCTTTGGTTGCTTTTTACATTCGCTCATGGATATTGGATCCCGCATTGCAGACAGCATTATGCATTGCAACAGCCTGCAGTAATGTTTGCTATTTGCTGTTCAAATTTGCAAATTGTGATTCTATTGAACCTGATTCATACTATATGCCCAATATAGAACTAGTATCCGATGTATTTTCTGGTTGAACTAATAAATCCAGACATATTTCTCATTAAACAGATTTTGAAGTTAATCACATTTAAAAATGGGAGGCGGTAAGGATGACTCTGATAAAGGGTTATTTTCACACCTCGGGCATGGTGCTTCTGGTCCCTATGGATATCCACCGGGCCAATATCCTCCGGGTCAGTATCCTCCTCCGGGTCAGTATCCTCCTCCGCCTGGCGCATACCCCCCACCCCCACAAAGGTATCCACCAGGAGGATACCCCCCTCAGGGATACCCACCTGCAGGATATCCACCGCAGGGTTACCCTCCAGCTGGTTACCCGGGCCAATCAACTCATCATTCAGGTGATTCCTCAATTAGCAAGTTATTCTTGCATCTTACTGCAGATTGCCAGTTTGTTCAATTTGTCTTTCTATTAGAAATATAATGAACTAAGCCCTGTCTTGCACATTCTGGTTCAAGTGGTTGATTGCAGTTGCAGGCTTTTATTTCTTTCATCTTTAGTGTTAGATTATTTTCATGATATTCCAAGACATAGTAATTACACTTAGGGGTGTCACTGAATTGAGTCTAAACAATAGGCATTGTGGCCAAATTTGATTTCCACTGGAAAACTCATTGGTCGAACCTACCTCAATGAGGTACTCAATGGATTTGGCATTGACTCAATTAAGCTCAATTAGGCTAATTTTTCCCCCCTCAAAAAAAAAAAAAGTATATTCCTCCAAATTATATATTAAAGTTCAAATTTAATGAAGCACAACTTAAAGCTTGATTAGAGCTCAGTTAAAGCTCTGGGGCCCATCAAACCAAATATCTATCAAATTGACAAGCTACTTGAGCTTGAGGTCAACTTGATTGTAATTTTTTGAATCCAAGCAGATTTAGAGTGTAGATCAAGTGACTGTGAGTCCACTTGAAATGTTTATAATCTTAGCTAGTGTAAAGTATAGAGTAATGTCGTGTGCCTGGAGAGAAATGTTAGCTGCTCCTGATTAGCAATCAAACAAACTTCTAATTTTTCATGAGTTGATTTTCTGCTCAAGGCAACGAAGATAATTTGCTTGCAAGTAGCTTCAGCCATTTTGCTACATAAAGAGCTTACTCGTGCTTTGTAATGTTTTGTCATGTTAGGACATGGATCAGGAGGCATTGGGGCAATGCTAGCTGGTGGTGCCACTGTTGCTGCAGCTGCACTTGGTGCCCACCATGTTGCACATGGTACACATGGTGCACATGGTGCGCACGGTGCTGCCCACTTTGGGCACGCTGGATATGGTCATGGAAAATTTAAGCATGGGAAGTATGGGAAACATGGGAAGTTCAAGAAGGGCAAGCATGGAATGTTTGGAAAGAAATTCAAATAGTAGAAGTGATTTATGTTGTTGTTATAGCTGAATATAGCCTTATAATGCGACTGCTGACTGGTTTGGTTATGAATAATTCGCATAGTGAATGGATGTATTGCCTTTATCGGTTCCTTCTTATTTTTTCTACACCTACATTCCAGGATTTGATCCCTGGCTCCATCATTTATGTATATAGGTTAGACTTTCCCCGAACATGAGTGAGCTGCAATGTGATAGAAATCTTTAAAATGGGAGGTGGTCTCTTAGGTGATTCTTTTTTTTTTTTTTTTTTGCCGAATTGGATCAAGCATTGATCTTTCTCGCATCAATGCGACAGATTGTTTCAAGGCATGTTGTTTGCTTATCCTTTCAAAGGATCTACATTCAAAAGCTTCAGTTTTGAAACATCACTCCCCTTATTATATTGTAATATATAGTTCTCTGTAAACTCTTGCTTTTTATATTTTATTTCTTATTCAATATTTTTGTTCATTGCATCATTAATTTTCATTAATTAAATTTGTCATTTTTTTTCTTTGTCAAACACACCATTAATTATCTTTTTATTATTTGGATTAATTATATCATCCATATGTAACGAATGTTATTGTCTCAACTTTTATCTTTCTTGTCTCTATGGGGAGGCAATTTTTCTTTCAATCAACTCATCCCATTTCTATGGGCACTATGATTTTTTTTTTTTTTTGTCTATATTATCTTTTAGATTATTGGGAGAAATTTGAGGAATATTATTAGATTTGAAATGAATTTCTTTTAAGAAATGAATTAATTCATGTTGGCAACACATTCTTGTGTTTAGGTACTATATATATATGAATCTACCATGGATCAATTTGTTGTCAGCTTAGCTTGTGCTAAGGTTGTGATGCTTTGAAGAGGTTTATTTTTTGACTGTGGTCCATGGAATTCAGTGTTTTTGATACATATAGTAGAAGTTCAGCTAACCATTGACTTTAACAAATGTCGTGGTGGTTTTTGAAGGATTTTTTTAAGTTGTTTATTTTTCAATAGGGCCCATGGATAGGCAATGGTTATATTTAAATAATTGTAACTTTGAAAAATAATATACTTAAATAATATATTGTATTATATAAATAATTAAGCTTTTTATTAATTTTGTATATTTTTCATCCAATAAAATATTTTTCATTCATTTTTTTTATTCAAAGTACCTTATTATCTTTGAAATTATGTTATTTATATTTATCATTTTTGTGTTTAAATTTTTATAGAAATTGGACCATCGTGTATGTTAACTTAGGAGTATAAAGATCTTTACACTCTAGACAAATGAGTATTGACTTTTAGTACTCCATATTGAGTTATGTTGCCAAAAAAAAAAAAAAATGAATATCATTCAACATATTTACAATTAGGGAGGAGAAATTCAAATTTGTGTCATTCGATGTTCCAACATTACTTGAATGTCATTTGAACATAATTATTATACTATTAATGGAAAAAGTATCATGCATATTTATTTTAAGGTTCAAAAATTATTTAAAAGTTATCATATAAAAATGAGGTCATTAATGGTTGTAAAATGAAAGAACCATTGATATATATATATAAAAAATTAATCAATTAATGTTAAAATTTTGCATTTATGAAACTATCATTTTTTATATGCCTCAAAATTTTTTTCAATTATGTTTCTTAAAATAATAACTCTTCATTTTCCATAAATTAAGTCTAATGTATGGAAATTTCCTTTACCATAATTTCATAAGAATTGTTATTAACCATAAAATTTAACTTGTTATTAATTTGAATGTAAAATATGAACCTCATATGAAAGAACAACAGAAAGTTTTTGTTTAAAATGAGTTTTGTTTAAAATGAGTCTTTATGCATCTGATGTACCTTTTAGAATTTTATACAACCTTTACATAATTTAAAGCAAAAGAATACAACTCTTTACATATATGAATTTGGCTTTTACTTTTTGAAAAATTATAATGCTTTTTAAATGATATGTCATTATATTCCTTGGCAATAATCACACAAAACTTCTATATATTATATTATTTTATAATTAAATAATAGTGTTTATCCTGTTACTTTAACAATATATAATTAGATACTGTTAACATGTTAATTGTCATAATCATTTAAGTAAATTCATTATTTTTGCTCATATGTATTGTTTAAATCAATAACCACATATAACATGGGCCTTAACCTAGATAGTAGCAATTGTATACTTTATAAATGATTTTGTTATGTATATATATTTGAAAATTTTTGCTATTAATCCTAATGTTTATTAAAAATCTTAATATGATATAACAACTATTTTGATAGTATGTTCTCATATTATTATACTTTAATTTAATCTATTTATTTCCCAACATTCCATTATATTCAATTCTCATCTTAAAGTATTAATTGCATTATATTTTAGTCAATTTCTACGTAAATATTGATTTTTTTTAGTGAAGTTAAAGGAACAATAAAATTTTTAATTTAAAATATTGCATTAGATTTGAATTATTTATATGAAATGGTTGCTTCATATTGCTTTTAAAATAATGACTTTAACACTAATCCATTTTGCTTTTAAAAGGAATATAGAAGTTAGAGCGATAGAGAGTGTATATTGGAATGTTTTGTTTATTTTGAGATGATATATTTTTTCATTATATAGATTTTTTTGGATATATATATATTTGCTAGTTTTTGCTTTTAATACACCCTAATAATTATTAAAAATCTTAATATAATAATAAAACTCTCATATTAATTATAGTCTAATTTAACTCTTTATATTCAAAGATTACATCGTATTCAATTCTCATATTAAATATAGTATTAATTGCATTCTAATTAATCATTTGTAAGTATTGATTTTTATAAGAACTTCAAAAATATGGTAAACTTTTGAATTTAAGAGATTATATTATAATTTAAACCCTTTATATGTACTTGATCCTCCATACTTAAACACTTAAAAATAAATTAATGAGAGAGAGAGAGAGTTGCATTATACATATATATATATATATATATATATATATAGATTTCCTAAAATAAATAAACGGATGACTATGACAAATATCTTCTTACATTATAATATGATCAAAAAGTCTAAATGTTGAAAAGGAATATAAGAATTGGCATTCTATTTTATTTTTTATTAAAACACTCGATGGTTGATTTTTTTTAATGGGATTCAAAAGAATAAATAATTTTTCAAATTGAAAAGATGCAATAAAAATATTTATTTATAGAAAGTAAGACATGTAAATGTGGATTTGAAAGTGAAATGAGAATATTCTATATATTAAAAAAAACCGTGACATTTTAATATGTTGTAATGTCCATTAGTTAATTAATTAAATATTTTATTAATGCAAATTCAAGTCAATAAGTGGAACAAATAATATGGTTTAAATACTAATCCAATTTCCATTTAAAAAGAAAATAAAAATTAGAATGATATACAGATTATATTAGGATATTATATTTATTATGAGATTACATACTTTTGTAAATTTAGATCTTTTTATATTTATTTATATTTCATTTTAAAGTTGTTTTTGTTATATGTATGTATGGAAGTTTTTGCTATTGATACACCATAGCATTTATTAAAAATCTTAATATGACAATAACAGCTGTATTAAAAGCATACTCGGTTACATATTCAATTCTCATCTTAGGGCATTAATTGTATTCTAATTGAATCTTTTTATATTTAAATATTCCTTTTCCATTTAATGATCAATGATAATCAATGATTGAATTTAAGGTTTTCTTTTTTGTCGTTGAATTCCAAAGATGCATTTAATAAAAAAACAAAGTACACACATCAGAGTTCTTCCAGCAAAGCACGTTATTTACACCCAGCACCTACAGTCTACAGATGCTACCAGGACGTTAGTCTAAGGTTGCCGCACCCCAACGCTATGCCTATTCCTTACAACATCATGTCTGTTACTAGCTGTGTCAAAAGGATCTTCCACCAGGTATCGCCACAAGGCCGAGGGATCTTCATCTCCAAAAAGTATTTCCTCCTCGTTCATCATTCCCTTTTTGCTAGTTTGTTTGCCGCCGCATTTTCATCAAAGGGTACCCTACAGAACACAATATTGTTAAAGCACTTTTTGAGATCCTTACACAAATTAAGAACATAGTTTAGCTCATCTCTGTTAATCCATCCGATTGCAACTTGGGAGTTGGTTTCAACCACAACATTCTTTAGTCCTCTTAAATGTAGCAATTTCATTGCATGACCTGTCGCTAAGAGCTCCGCTTCTAAAGGGGATGTTCCAGCTATTTTCCTACTGAACCCTCCTACTATTCTTCCATCGTGGTCTCTACAGATACCTCCTATACCAGCCCTCTTCCCATCGTCCGATGCTGCCCCATCACAATTACACTACTCCCATCCCACCATTGGTGGTATTCATTCCGCATGGAACTTCCATCTGTTCGCCGTCGTCTTTTTACCCCTCATAGTTGCCCACCATTCTTCTACCTTCGCTCGCACTTTCAATCGATAAAAATTGAAAAGCACAATTTTACTTTATCGAGGTGGCTAAGGGGGAACCTCCTACGTTAGGCGTTAGGAAAAGGAATAATAGAATTCCGAGGCTTTGGTAACGTTGGAAGCTGTGGGAACTAGACCTCCTCGTCAAAAAGATGATCTGTCTACTTTCTATTGTGAATAGAGGCTCTAAACCTGATGGTCTTAAGTTTATTATCTTCGCCATAAAGTCTTTCAACCCCTAGTTTAATAACAGATCTACTAACCTATGGCTGATCACAATTACAAGCTTGTACCAAAAGTTTTATGCCATAGACCTCACCAAGGAGAAAACCACATAAAGGTGATCGGTGTTCTTCAAGTATTGTTACCATGAAGAAACAACCCTTTAATGCTACCATGTCAAACAACTTTTATAAAAGACCATATCTTATAAGATTTGGATCTTCAAATAGGAGTTTCCAATTATTGTTAACAATAGGAGCATCAAAGAACTCCTGGATGCAAACATCCGATAAAAGTGTAGAATCGTAGTACCATCGACAATATCGTAACCAATCCTTGACCTATACTCGAAGAGAACTCCATTCCAAGAAATCTTTCACTCCTAGCATAAGGAATAAGTCATTAGGGATTAATTGTAATTCTTGAGTATTCCTTTGGAAGAAACTTGAGAATTACACCCTTAAGATATGGTTTAAGTGGCTGACCTCTGCCAAGCCAAAGCTCAATAGGGAATCACAGTTAGTTCCACATCGCATACACCTGCTTGAAGTGGAGTGAATGGGTGTGATATAAAAAAGGGGGAGAATTAAAATACAGAATTGTGATATAAGAATTAGAACTGTGAAGTACTAAATAATAACTGCTGTGAAGTAGACAAAACTGACTAATTTGTAGCTAATATTTTTTTATGTTAGTTTTATGAGAAAGGATTTTGCTACCATCAAAAAGGGGAGGATGTTATGTTTTCTCTTAAAAGTATTTTGATGATAACAAAAAATACTAAATATTTTTAATGAAATTCATTCAGTGTATAAGAATAATTATATTTACAATTTGACAAAGAGTTAGAAGGTATAAATGAAGGAAAGCTACGTTGTTTTTTACTCAGAAGATAAGTCAGAAGGTGTTGCTGTTATGAGTTCTTATAAATAGAACAACTTTATATATCAATGTAAGTTGGTTAACTATCAATTTTGAAGACCCAACTCTACTTATTAAATATATTTGGGTAACATATTCAATTTGTTTCATTAAAGTAGGACAAATATCCATGGGGATCTAAGTGTTTAATTTTGGAATTAAGAGATTGAGTTAATTGTTCATGATTAATTTCATATATTTGGTTTTGCTATAAGAAGATCAATATTTAGATAATATGTTTCACTAAAGTAGGAGAAATATCCATGGAAATCTACGTGACTAATTTTTTAATTAAGAGATTCAGTTAAGTCATGATTAATTCATGATTGATCTTGTATATCTGGTTCTGCTACAAGAAGATTAGTATTAAAAAGATTATGTCAAAGATCACATACCTTCATGAATTCAAGGATGAGAGAGAGTTCTTAGATATTCCTCAAAATCAGTGGGTGATTGATTTCATTAATCGATTTTGTGCAGATGAGATATATCACGATGTAAGGATGTATCTGGACTATTTTCAACAACCGATTGGACAGAATTTCCATAACATATTATGAAGATATCAGATTAAAGTTTCAAAATCTAGCAAATATCTACAAATCTCTTGGGATATTTCTCAAACATTCAAAGCAATATCATGACAACAAACTTTCTAGTTAAAGATAGATCAATGATGTAGCCATTACACTTCAGTGAATAAAGAGAGGCGAAATCAAAAGATTCAAGACATAGAAGAAAATACAAAATAGTACAACATTCGTTTATTAGAAAAAGAGCATTATTAGAACCCATAGACTAACTAGAAGCTACTCTGTCTTTTACATATTTTCATATTACACTCGAATTAATTTTTGGAGGATACAAATTCTCATTTCATCATCTGTTTTTGATAATTCTTGAAAGCTAGATACGCGTATTAGTAAGAGGTTACTTGTAACTCTATAGATTGTGAATAGCCTTAGAGATAGGCTAGATAGGCAGAGCAGGGTGTTTTTGAAGCCAAGATGTTGGCAGAACAATTGTAATTTCTCAAATTTATTTTGGATTAGTGGAATGATACCGATGTGGAAAACTGGATCCTTAGTAGTAGAGTTGGAAGAGAGGACTAATGCTTAAAGCAAAACCTCTATAAATAACTTGCTCAATTCTCTTCTCTCTATCTTTTAATTTCTATTCTATAATAGCTTGTAATTGTTTATAAATATTTGCTTTCACGCTATAGTTAAATTAAATAGTCAAAGAGATTGTTTTTAACTAGCAATTTTTTTTAAAATTAAGCTAATAATCAATTCACCCCTCCCCTCTTGATTACTTAATTCGGGACTAACATTTGGTATTAGAGCGGGGACTTTAATAATACTTTGTGTTCAAGATCTTATGGTTGAAAACAATATTTCTATTTCTACTAATCGTGCTCTTTACTTTGATGGTACTAATTTTGGTTATTGGAAATTTAGGATGGAAACCTATATCAAGGCGACAGACTTTAACTCATGGGAAATCATGCAAATTGGAGATGAAACTGTCGAAGAGGAAGGAGATTAGACTTTGATAGAAGCTGAGAAGAGAAAGCTTGAAAAGAATCATCAAGCTAAGAACTTGTTACTTGCTACAATAGCTCATTCTAAATATTACTTGATTTCTTCTTGTAGGATTGCGAAAGAAATCTGGGACACACACTATGAAACTCATGAAGGAACATCAACAATCAAAGATACTAGGGTTAACTCATTAATGTAGGAATATGAGTTGTTTTGGTTTAAGCCTGATGAAAATATTAAGGAATCTTTCAATCATTTTACAGCAATTACAAATCAATTACCTTTACTTAACTATAAACTGAAAGACACTGATCTTGTACGAAAAATTTTAAGAATTTTGCCTAGATCATAGGATGCTAAAAATATTGTGATCAAGGAAACTCAAGAGTTTAACAAACTGGCATTAAGCTAGTTGAGAGAAAAACTAATGGCATATGAATCTCACATCGACATACCTTTGATTAAGACAATAGCAAAAGAAACATAGTATTTAAAGTTAGAGAAGTGGAGAACAATTTTGATATAGAAGCAGGAAGTGATGAGCATGAAGACATAAATTTGCTAACTAAATGTCTTAGTCAATTTCTAAAAAGAAAAGGTAAGCAAATGTCATTTAATAAAAGGTCAAGTTCTAACTATGAAAAATTTGATATAGGAAAAGGAAGAAAAGAAAGAGAAAAAGAAGGAATTGATATGTTATGAATGCAAGAAACCGGGTCATATAAATATGAATGTTTGATGCTTATCAAGAAACTTGAAAAGTATAATAAGAAACGCAAAGCACTGTTATCAACCTAGAGTGACTTAAAAGACTCATAATCTAATGTAGAGAATTCTGAAGATAAAGATGAGGAAGTAAACGTGTGTCTCATGGCAATGTTTGAGTTACATTCTAATTCTGAATTAGAAGAGGATTTACTTGATAATGTTTATGCCGAGATTAAAAAATTGTTAAATGCATTAACTAAGGTAGATGTTAAAATTAACAAACTTAATTTAGAAAATAGATCCTTAGTTGATGAGAAAAATGTGTTGACTCAAACAAATGCACTCTTAGTTGATGAGATTGACATATTAAAAATTGATTTTGAAGTTCTACAGATTGATAATGACAATCTATGCATAGCAAAGGATGCTTTAACTAATGAGAATATTCTATTAAGAAAAGAAATTAAAGATCTTAAAGTTAGAATAAACGAACTTTCTCAAACAATTGATAACACATTTAGTAAATTCAGTGAAAGCAATAAAAAATTACAAATGTTAATTTTTTCTTAAAGAATTGACAATTCAAAATCCGGTTTAGGATAAAATAAGGTAGAAAGCTCAAATGTTGTAAAAAGGACTGTTTTTTCAAATAAAACTCTAATTTAAAAGAATGATGAAAATAATAAAAATAAAGGCAAAGGCAAAAGTTGTATCACAAGACAGAAGGTACATAAGAAGGTACCTAGATCAGAATAGAAAATATCTTATCAAGGGATATAACAAGAGACTAGTCAAAAGGTATGTTAGAAGGTATCTTGATCATTAGCAATCAAGGTAGGTAAGTAACCGGTATAATGTAACTAATACCTATGCTTGTTTCTTCTGTAATAAGTTGGAGCATATTGAAAAGCATTGTTATTATAAAAATAACAAGCTTAATCCAAATTAAGTGAATCAACTTAATAACACGAGCTTGAATTTTAAAGGGCCTAAGCTTGTTTGGGTTCCAAAAAGGATATGATCCTTTTTATGATGATTGTAGGAACACAGAGCAAAACTTAAGGGTACGTGGTATCTTGATTGTGGGTGTTCACGTCATATGACTAGTAACGCTTCGTTGTTCACGAGCCTTGAATGGAAAGAAAAAGGATATGTGAAGTTTGGTGATGATAGTAAAGGAAGAATCATTGCAACTGGTAATATTGGCATTCCCCCCTTCATCATTAAAAATGTATATCTGGTATAAGGTTTGAAGCATAATTTATTAAGTATTAGTCAACTTTGCGATAAAGGATATAAAATAACTTTTGATCAAGATAAGATCATAGCATATAATAACGACAATATAAAACTCATTGAAGGGTATAGGAAAAAGAATATTTATCTAATTAAACTTGCTAAAGTAGATGCTGAAAGTTGCTTTTTGTCTATCAATGATAGTATTTATCTCTGGCATAGAAATTTAACACATGTTAGTTTTACACAATTAGAGAATTTATAAAAAAATAGCTTAATTAATGGCTTGCCAAAATTGAATATTAGAGAAGATATTCGTTGTGCTACATGTTTGAAAAATAAAATGATATCTATTTCTTATAAGAATAAGAATGTTATCTCAACTAAAAGGTCATTAGAACTATCACATTTGGGTTTATTTGACCCTACATGAACCTTAAGTTTAGGTGGTAACAAATATGGACGTGTAATAGTTGATGATTTTTCTAGATATACTTAGATTCTGTTTTTACGATATAAAAGCGATGCCTACAAATTCTTTGAAAAATTTTCAAAACAAGTTCAAAATGAAAAAAAAAAAAAGAGGATATTCCATTATCAGTTTAAGGACTGGTCATGAGAAAGAATTTGAAAATAACAATTTTATTAAATTTTGTGAAGAAAATGGCATCACACATAATTTTTCTACGCTCTATACTCTACAACAAAAGGGAGTATTTGAGCATAAAAATAGAACAATCTAGAAAATGACACGCACCTTACTAAAAGAAAGTGGTATAGCACAACATTTTTGGGTTGAAGCAATTTCAATTGTGTGCTACATCATTAATCGTGTTTATTGCCCTTTAACTAGAAAAACATCATATGAAATTTTTAAAGGAAGGAAACCTAAAGTTTCTTATTTTCATGTTTTTTGAAGTAAGTATTTTGTAAAGAAAATAGGTATAGCTTTAGGAAAATTTAATGAAAGAGCTAACAAAGCCATATTTTTAGGATATTCAATTAGCAATAAAGCTTATTGTGTGTTTAACAAGTCTTCTAGAACAGTTGAAGAATCTATAAATGTAAGATTTGATGGAGAATGAATAATAAATGATGTTGATGATGAAAACCTGATCATATCTAAAAGTGATGTTGAAAATATTTCCTCTGTATCGATTGCAAAAATTAAAGAAAATCGGAATACAGAGTTCGATATACCAAGAATATCTAGAGTAAAAATGAACTTAGAAGGTAACTTAGAAGGTAGTTCACAAGATAAATTAGAACCTACCTAAGTATCTATTCATCCATCTAAGTCTACAAGAATTCAATCCAATCATCCCATAAAATAGGTAATAGGTGATGTCTAAATCGGAATTAGGACTAGAGCTAGTTATAAGGATATAGAAAACCATTTTGTATTACTATTTGAAACTGAACCATCTTCAGTAGAAGAAGCTCTAGTTGATAACAATTAGATAGATGCTATGTAGGAAGAGCTAAACCATTTTCAAAGAAATCAAGTATGGTCATTAATACTAAGACCTAAAGATAAATCCATAATAAGAACTAAATGGGTGTTCAAAAACAAATTAGAAGAAAATAGAAAAGTTGTTAGAAATAAGGCTAGGTTAGTTTCAAAAGGATACTCTAAGGAAGAAAGCATAGATTATGATGAGACCTATGCACTTGTAGCAAGATTAGGGGCAATTGCGTCATTATTATCTTATGCATGTCTAAAGAATTTTAAATGGACAATAAGAGCGCTTTCTTAAATGGTTATATTAAAGAAGAAGTTTATGTAGAATAATCACTAGGATTTGAAGATCCTTTTAAATGGATTATGTTTACAAACTTAAAAAGGTTTTATATGGATTAAAACAGGCTCCTAGAGCATGGTATGAATGGCTTAGTCAATTTTTAATTAAGAAAGGATTCAAAAGAGGAAAAGTGGATACTACATTATTCTTAAAACATTATGACAATGATATTCTAGTAGTACATATATATGTAGATGGTATTATATTAGGTTCCACTAATGAAGAATATTGCAAGATGTTTTCTAAGATGATGCATGTATAGTTTGAAATGTCACTAATGGGAGAACTCAACTTCTTTTTCGGACTCCAAATAAAGCAAACAGAGGATGGTATATTTGTATGTTAAGAAAAGTACACCAATCAAATATTAAAAAAAAAAAATTGGAAATATGAAAGGTGTAGTGACTCTTATATCAACCTCAACCAGGTTAGATGTTGATTTAGAAAGTAAAAAGGTAAATAATAAGCTTTATAAAAGTTTAATCGGTTCCCTATTGTACTTAACTGCTTTTCGTCCTGACATATTATTCAATGTTTGTTTGTGTACTTGTTTTCAAAGTAATCCTACTGAAACACATTTAGAAGTAGTAAAAAGAATTTTTAAATACATTATATATACTACTAAGTTGGGTATCTAGTATCTAAAAAATCAAAATTACGATTTAATTGGATATGATGAGGATTGTGCAAGGTGAAGTACATCTGGTACTTATCAATTTCCATGGGACAAGTTAGTTTATTGGTCCTTTAAGAAACAAAACTTAGTTTCTCTTTCTATTGCTAAAGTTGAATATGTTTCCATAGGAAATTGTTATACATAGATATTATGGATAAAACAACAATTGATGGATTATGGTTTAGTATTTAAGAATATACCAATAAAATGCGACAATACTAGCACAATTAATTTAATAAAAAATCCAATGCATTATTCTAGATCTAAGCATATAAAAGTTAGACATCACTTTATTAGAGATCATATAAATAATGGAGAAATAAGTATTGAATATGTTTCAACTGAAAATCAATCGGCTGACATCTTTACTAAACCATTAGATAAAATAAAATTTGAGTTTACTATAAATGAAATTGGTATTTGTTATCCTTTTTAGTTATAGGTGATTAAAAAAAAAACAGAATTTTTATTTTTGCCGGTTCTTTTAAAATTTCAAATTAAGTCATTCTCACTTTCTCTCTCTTCCAAACTTTCCTCTCATTCTTAAGTATATCAATAGTCATTGTTCTTCATCTTCATCTCTCTCTAACCAAAATCACCATGGTGCCTAGAAGATCGAGTAGAATACAAAATAAAACCTTTAAGATCAAAACCTCCTCCAAAACCCTTAAACCGAAAAAATAGGTACAAAGAATCAGAAGTTGAATGTTGAGAAAAGGAATGAAAAGGTTGATGAAAGTGACACTTAGAAAGTTTCTCAAAAGGTCAGTTCACATAAGAATGGAGGAACTGAAAAAGAAGACTTAGAAGGTGAAGCTTCGGTACACGAAGATGGAGCACCCTCCTTACAAAAGAAGAAAGTAAAACCTAAAAAGAAATGTGTGATTCCTTCTATGGAAGTGAATCTTGGACATTGTGAAAAGAAACATGGGGCTTCAAAGAAAGAGCATTCCATAAAGGTAGATATTACTGAATCATCTTATTTAGATTTTAATTACTTTAAAAAGAACGATTTCTATTGGAATGAATTTCTAAATCATATGGGATGTAATAAGCTGTGCGATTTAAGAGTAACTGCGTTTAGCGATCTAGTTGTTGAATTTTATGAGAATTTGAATGAGTTTCAAAGGGATATGTGGAGTTCGAAAGTACTAGGAAAGAAAATTCAGATTTTAAAAAAGGATATTGTGGACTGTTTTGGCCTAGCTAATGCAAATGATGATCTTGATGTAGGCAAGCTGAGTAAGGATGAACTTTTTGCAGAATTGAATGATGGAGTTGAAGTATTAAAAGAAAAGGATGTGTTTATTCTTGATTTTCAATTGATAATTAGAATCTTACATAAGGCAGTGATTAGTTGTATCTTACTAAAGAAGTAAGATGCTCTAATCATTTTGGTAATGAAAAAGAAAAGAACAATAGATATTGCTGCTCAAATGATTAAGCATCTATGGAGAAATAAGAGGAACATGCCTTATGGAAGTATGCTCATGAAACTTTTTGAGTTTAAAAAAATTAGATTACCAAATGTTTCTATAGCACCTCAACAAATTAAGAAAATTGGAGAAATGATGTTTAAACATATAAGTATTTTAGTCAGAAGCAAACTGTGGTATGTTAATGACAATGCTCATCACGTGCATTCTAAACACAAAAGAAGAAAGTTAGTTATAGAGTAATTGAATGCACAAACAAAGGGAAAGGAAAATGAAATTGAGAGTAAACAAAATAAGAAAAGAGGGAAAGGGAAGGAACCAATTACATATGTTAAGAAAAAGAAGAGCATTAATTTGCAGCCGAAGACAGGAGGAAAATTCCAAATCAAGGAAGGAGAAAATGCAAGGGATGATTTTGACTCAAACTCAGAAGGTGAATCAGAATGCACTATTCTTAAAGAGAAAGAAACTCAAGGAGCCTTAACAAGCTCTGATTTTAAGACATTTAAGGTCAATATAAAATTGGAACTTGAGAAGAAGACTAATGAAAAACTAGAAAGCTTTATGAAAAATCAAAATTCAACTTTGATGCATAAATTAGAAGACATATCACTTATTGTGTCCAACAAACTTGATAGGTCCTTTAGTTGATTAGAGAAAGCATTCCTACCTCAATCTTCTTCTTCTCCTAAGCACAATTCTCAACCTGAACTCGATCCTTCTACACCTTATTCTAAACATGAAGCAATAAAAAGAGCAGATAATTCTCAATTTTTGAAGAGTCTTGAAACAAAACAAGTTCAACATCAATCTGTTGAGCTCCTAGAACAAAGAACTTAAGCTCAACTTGAACCGAATGAAGGACAGGTCATTCTCTTTCAATATGCTCCACCTGATTTAAAGAGAAAAACTTTCGAGCCTTATAGAAGATTCAAAAGAAGTGCAATAAAGAAGAAGTATAATCATTTAGGAACTTATTCTCATTTAGCTTAATTTCAAAGACTTGTTTTTAGTGTCATTGATGAATGTGTTCACATTTTATATGTTTTCTACTCTTTTGGGGTTCTGATATATATGGCATATTATGTTGATTATCTACTATAATATATTGAGGAGGAGTTTTATCATTTGATGATATAAAAAACGGGGAGAATTAAATTATAGAATTGTGATACATGAATTAGAATTGTGTTGCATGAATTGACGATGGGAGTATTTAATGATGACTGTTGTGAAGTAAACAAAACTGACTAATCTACAACTAATATTTTTTTATATTAGTTTTATGAGAAAGGATTTTGCTATCATCAAAAAGGGAGAGGATGTTATGTTTTCTCTTAAAAGTATTTTGATGATAACAAAAAGTACTAAATATTTTTAATGAAGTTCATTTAGTGCATAAGAATAATTATATTCACAATTTGACTAAGAGTTAGAAGATCAAAGAATATATGAAGGAAAGCTATGTTGTTTTTTACTTAGAAGATAAGTCAGACGATGTTGCTGTTACGAGTTCTCATAAATAGAACAACTTTATATATCAACATAAGTTGGTTAACTATCAATTTTGAAGACCCAGCTCTACTTATTGAATATATTTGGGTAACATATTCAATTTGTTTCACTAAAGTAGGAGAAATATCCATGGGGATCTAAGTGTTTAATTTTGGAATTAAGAAATTGAGTTAAATTGTTCATGATTAATTTCATATATTTGGTTTTGCTACAAGAAGATCAATATTTAGATAATATGTTTCACTAAAGTAGGAGAAATATCCATGGAAATCTAAGTGATTAATTTTGGAATTAAGAGATTCAGTTAAATCACGATTAATTCATGATTGATCTCGTATATCTGGTTCTACTACAAAAAGATCAGTATTAAAAGGATCATTTTAGAGATCACATACCTTCATGAATAAGGATGAGAGAAAGAGTTCTTAGATATTCTTTCAAATCAGTGGGTGATTGATTTTATCAATTGATTTTTTGTAGATGAGATATATCGCGACGTAAGGATGTATTTGGACTATTTTCAACAACCAATTTGATAGAATTTCCATAATATATTATGAAGATATCAAATTAAAGTTTCAAAATCCAGTAGATATCTACAAATCTCTTGGGATATTTCTTAAATGTTCAAAGCAATATCATGACAACAAACTTTCTAGTTAAAGATAGATCAACGATGTAGCCATTACACTTTAGTGAATAAATAGAGACAAAATCAAAAGATTCAAGACATAGAAGAAAATACAAAACAGTACAACATTTGTTTATAAAAAAAAAGAGCATTATTAGAATTTAGAGTCTAACTCAGAAGCTACTCTATCTTTTACATATTTTCATATTACACTCGAATTAATTTTTGGAGGATACAAATTCTCATTTTCTTATCGATTTTTGATAATTCTTAAAAACTAAATACATGTATTAGTAAGAGGTTACTTGTAACTTTGTAGATCACTAAATAGCCTTAGAGATAGGCTAGATAGGTAGAGCATGGTGTTTTTGAAGTTAAGGTGTTGGCAAAACGATTATAATCTTTCAAATTTATTTTGAATTAGTGGAACGATATCGGTGTAGAAAACCAAGTCCCAAGTAATGGAGTTGGAAAAGAGGACTGATGCTTAAGGTAGAACCTCAATAAATAGCTTGCTCAATTCTCTTCTCTTTATCTTTTAATTTCTATTCTATAATAGTTTGTAATTGTTTATAAATATTTGTTTTCACGCTAGAGATAAATTAAGTTGTCAAAGGGGTTGTTTTTAACTAGCAATTTTTTTTAAAATTAAGCGAGTAATCAATTCACCCCCTCCCCTCTTGATTACTTAATTCAAGACCAATAATAAAAATTTAAAATGGTTGTAATTTTTGCAAGACAATATGAAAGATTTTTCTTATCATTAACATATGTTAATTATTATCTATTATATTTCATTATTACAATAATTTAAAATTGTAAATGTTTCGATTTCTTTAAATGAAGTCAAAGAAGATGCTAATTTTCTTTTAATTTTGTGTGTTTTATCAATCATTTGATTTTATAGAAGATATATATTATGACAATTCAATTTGTTGATTATCAAATTTAATTTGACAATTATTAATGTCAAGTAATGGTAGAATTTGAAGAAATTCAATAATAACACCATAAACAGAGGTAGACTCAAGAATACCAATAATTTAGCGCTATATTACTATGCATCACAGAAAATGAAGGACATGAATTAAATTCAAATGCCAAAATTTATTTAAGATGGAAAGTTTTTATTACATTAAAGAAAAATGGGAACTTATTGTAAATACTCTAAGAATGTTATTGACATATGTATTAGTGGAAAATTATGAAAATAAAGATGTATTAGTTGAAAATATGTAATAAATGAAAATATAAAATATCCAATAGGTTGCATTAATTTAATTAGTTACATTTGTCTTTTTTTTTTTTGGCCTAAAGATAAGTATTTATTAATGAAAAATCAAAGTTACATGAGAGAGTTAGGAAGTCTTGGCCTACAGTCATGAAGCAATAGAGAAGATAAAGGGGATGGGGGATTATGATCTCTAAAATCTTTACACATTTGCCATTAATTTTTTTTTTTGGGTCAAATATAATATAATTTTGGAAGTTCTTATCATTTATATTCTATTTTCCACCATTACGTTTTTATGATATCACTAATCCTATGAATCGAGTCTCCATAATTTATAGTGTTTTCATTTTTCATTTTTATTTTTTTTAACATCATATTGTTTCATCTTACTTATTTCTATTATAGAATTAAATAATGTTTTTCAAAAATTATTATTTTTTAGTGTTTAGTGAAAAAATACAAGGAGAAAACTACAAAATTGATGATCACTATATTCTCTTCTTTGCCAAATTCTAAATTTAATTTGTATCTTATATATATATTTCCAATATATATAATCTAATTTTGATTTTTAATCCACACATTGTGTGGGTTTTTAATTAGCTTATATATATAGCTTTTTTGTTGCCTAATTCAATTTAGTACAACAAAAAAAAAACTAAAAAATCTTAAATTTCTAAATAAGATAAATAGAATTAAGAAGAAAATTTTGGAGTTAATTAAGAAAGGATATACAAAATTTAGGGCAAAATTTTTCCAACATGACTTTTTACCCTTAAACTCAATTTTACTGAAAATAGCTCCAAAATAGCTTAGTGATCCTAAATAAAATTTCAAGGCCCTAATTAAGTGAATAAAATAATGAAGGAATTATTTGAAGTAAGTTAGAAAAGAAAAAAATTAAGTTTAGAGATCAATTTTGCAAAATAACCATTTTGTTCTTAGACTCAATTTAGAGTTTTTTAAGTTGGCTGAAATCACTAGATAACTTAATTAAAGTCATTTGGAGTGAATTTAAATTATCGGCAGTGATCTTTTGAAATTTAGAGACAATATACCAAAAATGATCATTTTTGCTATTGAAGACGTTTTAATCAAAATTAGACCCAAAATTTTTTAAAGTCTTTAAATATAGCTTCAAGATCTTAGTTAGGTAAGTAAAATCAATTATAAAATGTTTGGAGACAATTGGAAAAGAAAATTTTAAATTTAGAGGTCAATTGGGTAAAATAACCAAAATGTTCCTAAGCTTATTTGGCTAAAGGATAACTAATTAATTGAGTTTCCAAGTGCATTTTAGGAAAAAAGAAGCATCATATTTTAGTTGGAATAAGTGGTAGAAATTGAGGAAAAATAAATTAGAAATTATACTAAATTAAAAGACATATGTCACCTTTAGGTTAAATTTACTAAGGTAAATGCTTTCAAGAAAACTCATTAAGCTTCATCTACGCCTTAAATCTTTCAATACCAATTAAACCCTATATCAATCTATTTGTTTTCTTATGAGATTTAAGCGAAAAAAAATCAAGTGAGGATCTTAGCTAAGGGGCTCCTAATCATGGTTTAGGGACGAAATTAAGGTAAGTGATGTTTAGTTTAATTTAAGTAAGTATTAGCTTGTCAAACATGAATCTAAGTGGAGATTTGTGGTTTATGTAAAGGACATCATTTGGAATCAAGAAAAATACCATCTTTAAAGCTTATTGTGGATGGCAAGGAGGGACTTGAAAAATTAGTTAAATCTCCAATAAGGTAGGTTCACTACAATGGTTGATTTGAAGATTTAGTTTGGAGTAATTTAGACTTAAATTAGATTGGATATAGGCTTGGAAAGTTGATAATTCATAACTTTGTGTGATTTGGTAATCCAAGAGCTCTAAAATAAATAAAATAAGTTTTTTTTTTATGTTAAAATGGGTAGTGAAAGTGATAAGGAATCAAATGACTTTAGTTTTACTTAATTTGGGTTTAAATTGAGTAAGTTATGAGTTTTTAAAGTTAAGATCTTTAATTGTGACGAATTGGAATTAAATTAATGGTTGACTTAATTAACTCGGGCCAAGGTTAGCCCAACTTCAAGTTGGCTTAACCATATAGGTTTAAGGACCACCCTCTTATCCTCCTCTTGAGTAGCCCATATGATTAAATATAATTTGATCAATTGGGTTTAATTAACTTAACAATCTTAATTGAACAAAAATAAAAATTGACTTAATGATGTGAACCCAAATAACCCATGGGCCTAAGATGTAAAATCCAAAATATAATTGGCTTCATTCTTTTTAAGGCTCATATCCTAAATGAGCCTTATTACGATAAGTAAACTAAAATTGAGTTTCAAACTGTTTCAAGGCTAAATCAAATTAGTTAATTAAAATGAACTAGATATAGGCCTAATAAAGTAAAATGAGTTCACATGACTATAATAAAACCTAAATGGGCCCAAGATTCAAAACTTACTTGGACTCATTAATCTTTAGGGCCTATACATAAAATGAGCCTAAATAAATAAATCAAACTTAAATGAGCCTTTAACCCTCTATAACCCTAAAACAACTAAAGGCCTAAAATGAAATTAAAGTATAACTTAATAAATCAATTGGATCTAGGACATAATAAATAGAACTAATTAAACATAATGGGCCTAGGTTAATTAAAATTGATGGAAGTAACCCAATTGGACTTAAAATAGACTTAATAGTAATAACCGGATTTAACTAATTTAATTAAGGTTGGTGGGCCTAATTCTACTATTCTTAAATGGCCCAAATACCCTATTTGGGCTTTAAACCTAACTAGACTTAAAAATTTAAATAACTTATTAAGTTAAATGAACAAACCCTAAATGGTTTGATTCACAATTAGTTAAAAGTTAATTAGGCCTAAGTAACCCGAATTAGGCATGTAACTAGTATGATCCTTAAATAGTCTAAACCAATATTAAAATAGAATTCAATCATTTATAATAATCAATTAACTTAAGTTTTCTTTTTTGGTGCATAAAATTAATTCAATCAACTCAAATGGAATTCGGTTTGTGATTTAGGATTCGTCGACCCTTTTGAGTTCATAGTAACATGTGTGTTGCTTAATAGGTTAGGAAATTAAATCGAACTAATAATTAACTTGACTAAGTAATTACTTGCTGCTTATGCGTGGTTGCTTGAGTTAGTAGGTAACAAACCTTAGATTGCGATCATGATTGCGACCATATACTCTAAAATGACATGTTAGTTAGGCGTTTAGGCCACCAAGGGTGGCTCGGTAGATAGTTGATAAGTGAGATTGCATCAAATAACGAGCACTATAAGTGAAGATAAGGTATGTCGGGAGTCATCCAAGGTTATAGGACTTGGTAGACAATACGATATAGCTGGACTATGATCAATGAGCTCGCATAATGGTGAGATCTGTTAGATGAGGCTATTTTTTGTATTGGTTTTTAGTGACGTGGAGTTTGCCTACTTCGGTCAACCCCCGATGTTTGTTGCAATAGAATCAGACCCTAAGTTTCCCATCATGATGTCCGAAGTCATGAGTACTCCCGTGCTAGATATTTAAATAAGATAATTAAATGAATTAAATGATTATTTATTGCATTAGTATGTAGGTTTGCTTAACATGCATGTATGTGTTTGGGTTACTGTGTACTAGGCTCTTGTTACTCACTCTTCTTTTCATTTTTTAGATGAGAATCATTTATAGATCTACCTTATGAAATATTAGGCTTTAGCTTTGAAGAGGAGTATAAGGATGAGTTTGCAGACTTAGATTATGAAGATTATTTTTAATTTCTCATTTTGATATAAACTCAATTAATTTCATTATATTATTGTATTTTTACTTTTTGGGAGCCATCTATGGCTCAATGGCTTGTTTACCTATGTCTACATTTTATGGGCTCTTTAGGCCCTATGACTTAGATTTCTATTTTTTGCTTTCCACTATTTATTCTAAACTTGATGAAATTCTAAAATATTTTTAAAATTAATGAATTGTTAATTATTTTTCAAATAATCAACGATTTCAGAGTGTTAAAACTAGTTTAGAAACATACTTAATAATCAGAACCTTATGTATTCTACTTTAGTAGGGTACATGGCAAATTGTTGATGCCATAATGAATTAGGGGCATGATAGAAACTTCTTTTGAGTTGATTTCCCTCTCTCTCTCTCTTTTTTTTTTCCCCAAAAACTTTGTAAAACTATTTCTAAAGCAAATGTGTAATTGCAGGAACTTGCTTTTATTTAAGTAAAACAGAAAGTGTTTAGATTAAAATAGACTTGGAAACAAAATTTCTAGGATGAGCTTTGGAAAAAAGAAAAAAAAAAAAACTATGGTCTACCAGCGGCATATTAAGATGGGATAAGCTATGAGAAAATGCCCAAGTGTTCTATTTTCTTTAACTTTAGCTTTTAGACTTAACTTTGAAACTCTTTGACACTTCGTGAAATACCTTCATGTTGCATATTATCTTTCATGCAGTGGTAAGGATGCAACTAGGCAAGTCGTTATAGGGTACTTGACTCATCCAACCGATAAAAACCTTATATGATAATTATTGTATAAGATTTTTATAAGGTTTTTGGAAATGATTCAAAACCCTATAGGGTTTAGGATAAGTTTTGAGACTTCAAAAAAAAAACCAATGGGAGACCTAACCTAATAAAAAAAATACATTAATGATAATATTTACTCTTAACTTATGTGATACACATGTTGTACACTAGTTCTATATTATATAGAGTATTTAATTTACAAATTTCATTTATGTGTAAGTTAGTAAGGATAACTTTAATCTTAACTAAGTACTTTCTACTTTACTTTTTCATTATCTTATATGAAGTCTATAAAAACCTAATATGCTCCTATAGGGTTCATGACCCTATAGGGTTAGGTTTCAATAATAGGAGTAAAAAAAAAGAAAGGTTTTTATAGAGTTTTAGGAAACGCTAAACCTTATAGGGATGGGTTAGAATTTTATAAAACCTATCTTGAACCTACCTAGGTTACATCCCTATGCAATAGGTAGTCATTGTGACAACGTTTTAGCCATCTGGGATTGAATCAAATGCTTATTGCTTTTCCCTTCATTTTGCACACTTGTGTTAGTATTTGTCCCATGTGCCATGAATTGTTATGTTTGCTAAAATGTCCTAAAAATTCTTTTTAATATTAAGGGGCAATTTGATAATTTCCGTCTCATTATTTTCTTTCAAATATAATTTAATATCCTTTATTTATGGCATGCTAGCTTAAGAATAGCTAATAAGCGTCTTAAAAACTACACACGATATATGCTTGTGGTGGTTATATATTGAGATCTGTTCACCTCTTTGTAAGACATCTTTTTTAGGTACAATAGAGAATGAATTGCAAAGATCTTGTAGCAAAGTCAGATTTGAGATCAACGTTAGCTCAATGTTAGAAAACTAATAGATGATAGATTATTGTAGTACACAATTAGGTATTTAATATACTAGTGATTTGTTTTGTAGAATCAATAATTGTGAAAGTGAAAATATATTGTGAGAATGTAAAGTTTGACCTTGATATGTAAATCTTATAGTGGTTATGATTCAATATGTGCCTATACTAAGGTATGGACATGTGGTATATTGTTATGTCCCGGATTCTCGAGTGTTGCATGATCAATAAAATTATACTAACCATATTTTAGAAATTAACACCTTATGTAATACCACAAAGTAGGATTTGTGACAAATTTATATCAAGACATAATTACTCACTTAATCGACCTTCATTAGATTGAATGAAGACATTCTAGTTATATGATTATTATGGAACCAACTTGCTTTGCTAAAATGAGTAAAAATAAGAATGTTACAGTATAAGGAATGATGGTTTTCTTTTAGGTAGATGAGGGAAAAGAGTAATTTGATAAAATTTGAAATAAGTGATATTGTGTATAGTTACCTATTACTAACCATTTTTTTCATAGGAAGCAATTAATTTAATCAATTTCAATATTATACGAAATCTTTTTTTCCCTTTAATAATAACTAATAGAGATAACATGTCATGAATACTTAAAAAAATGATAAATAATCAAGTAAATAAATAACCTATAAGATTATTAAAAAATTATAGTCCATAAAAAAAGATTAAATAACATTAAGATATCCTACTTCTCCAAAACCAACTCATCTTGCTTAATTTCTCCAATGAACATTTCTAATTGTAATTTCCATATTTATTTATTTATATATAACAATATTACATATTTTTAGAAGACACAATCACCTCATTCCCTTAAATCCTCGTTATAAGATCGATTTTTTTTTTCCTTTTCATTTGACTTGATAAAATCAAACTTTCTTAGCTACGCACATTATTTCATTTATTTTTCTTCTACCCTTGCTTTTGCAACATTGTATGTATGTATGTATGTATGATTTTATAATGTGAATTCTATCTATAATATAAAAAAATTTAAATATTTGTTTTAAAGAAGAGTTTCTTGAGTAGAAGAACATCTTAATATTGATATAACATTGTAGGAAGAGGAATCCACTAAAATAATGTTAATTTTGAAAAATAATAGCGAAATAGGGTATCCAAAAAAGTTATTTGTAAAATAAGTGGTAAAGGTGCAAACTTAGAATGGGTTTTTAGTTGAGGCAAAATTTCCTCAATTGAAGGCATAGATTAGATCTGTGCTTATAGTAAAATTTGTACTAAAGGCGTGTACTTAGAATGCACCTTTAGTACAATATATTGAAGGCGTATTCTAGGTATGCACATTCAGTACATTTTTTTTTTTATAAATTTTAAATCAATATTTATAACTTTTAAATTTATGAAAATTATTATTATTTTTTTTGCTATTCGTATGTGAAATTTTAATTTATTTTAAAACAAAAAAATTTAATTTGAGAAAATTTATTATTGGAATTTTTTTAATGAAAAATCATACAAAAAAATTATAAATAAACTTTGTGAAAAGATTTATAAAAATTCTTAGAAACAATTATTAAAAAAATGTAAAAGCGTAGATATAAAAGTAAGAAAAAAGTGATTTATTAAACAATGTTAATAAATTTATAAATTCAAATAGTAATTTATATAAATCACATATGTCGATGAAAGATTTGCATTTCACATAAGATAAAATAGTATCTTATCTCCTATTGTTCCTTCTCTTACTGAATTGTCATGCTAGACGTAAAAATGCATTTGTGTGCTCTCTGGCCGGCTTTGCATCTAAAGTAGAAGAAGCTTCTGACTCATGTCTTGGATGGTGTTGGAGGGCATCATTGAAGTTTTGGGGAAGCACTAGACTCCAATTTGTAACACACTGCGAAGATTTATCTTGATGCATTAGTTGCTTACCGGTGCATCTCTTCTATGGAGCAATTGATATAGAGAAAAGACCACTAATAGAATGAAGATGTGGTATAACATATGTGCTAGCCATTGGGGTCGAGCTATCGTCCATCTCATTGGCATTTAGTGGGAGCTGCTGAACTTATACTGGATATTTTTATGCCTGAGCCCAGTTTCGAGGTCATCTATGTCCCATAATCGTATAACGTGTAGAACTAGGCTGCTGCTGTTGCCAAATGTCAACAGGTTATGCCTTTGTCTCAACCTCCATGCCTTAATCCTAGTAAGCCTACAAATATTGCATTACCCTGCCTGTGATCATGTATAAACTTAAGACCATGATCACCTAGAGCAATAACTGTAACATGGTCTAAGGATAAGTGGATTTGCCATAAAGTATCAGCCTACACGTTACAACAGACCATAAATTGTATTACTATTGGATACGCAATAAATCACCCAGCTAGTATTGATGTTGTATTTACTAGATATCTAATAACTGCTCTCGTGTGTCCTATATATCGATGGATGATAGATTTGTGCCACCTTATATATCCTTATTGCACACTACGAGAGGCCTCTAAATAGACACTCATCTCATAAGGCTATGTATAATGCATGCTGTACCATCCAATTTGTATTAACCCTCTTACGTAGGTCAATCTGATAGAGCTTTGACCGTGTGTTCACATCCTGTGGAATATGTTGGTAACCCCCAAATTACTTAGCAATACGGTTTAGGAAATGCCATTCGACTATGTGGAAACATATGAATGGCATCCGAGCAGTCCAAATGTGTTTGTTGCTCTGTAGAAGGGTGGTACGATGTGAATCAAATTGCCTGCATACGACTCCCACTCAACCTAAAGGGTAGTGAGTAAGATTTAGGGTTGATGATGTAAATGATGAATGGAAAACTAAAAAATTGTTAAAGAAATACTTGTTCATCATTCTGCCTCTCAAGAGCATCCCGATAAATGGCAATAACATGGGTTGGGTGATACTAAGTGTCAAGGCCCATACTCCATCGTGCGGCCAAGGAAGCTCCAGCCTCTATAATAAGTCCATGGTAGTTGATAGGTACTATGTGAGGGAATTTATCCCATGCCTAAACTTGTAGGAGTATTCCTGTCACTCCAACCTCGTGAGCCAAAATGGCAGATGTAAGACAAAGTGGGCAATATAGCCAAGCCAAACATGCAGACCTCCAATTATATATGCCTGTCACATTGAAGTGCTTTAACAATAGCAAAAACATGTTGTATATGAGGGAGCTAGATTTATCGACAAAGATAAATCCACTAAGGAGTTGCAAGATGTATGAACGCATATAATGTGTAGCTTGCTCTCCATTTATGTAGTTTAGCAAATGCTAAAGCCATATCATACTAATACCTAACACCACCTAACACCACCTCTCCCCCCCCCCCCCCCCCCCCCCCCCCTCTTACTACTTGACCTTGACTTCACCCCCAATAGTCTTTAACATATGTTAATCCAATATAGGGAACTACTCTCTATCATTGTTTGGCCATTAATTGATAGTGAACTCTCTAGTTAGCTTGTGAAACGTGTGCATCTTTAGCCTTCACCACTTAACTAAGGCAGTTATCATATGCCAACCTAGCTATATGAAAGGCAGATGGATCACACTTTGAAATCTCACCAACTGTAGATATGGCTCAATCCGTGGATCTACTAGGATAATGTTCTTTATGTAATGAAGTGATAACTCGTGACATCAAACGGTGAGCCATGATTGATTCTAAAAGTAAAGAAGTGAAATGTTGTACTATTAGCAATGGAACATAAAGTGATCAAGTTCACAAGTTACATGTGGTTTATCTCTCCATCTCAGACGACGTGTGAACAATGTCATTCTTGCTACGTCAAAACAGATTGATAAAAGGGTTTGGATTCCATCTAATCTACACAACGAAAACAAAAACATGTTAGCTTTACATAGGTAACGATTTGACAAAGTTACCCATTGTTATCTTATCCGCAACATAACTAAATAATCAACTAATGTACAAAAATAGCTAATATCAGCTATTTAACCTTAACAATGCATGAGAATGATCATTTTCTTCAAATGTAACAAAAAAAAAAATTACTTTTTAAATTTTCATTTTTTCAAAAAATTTCCTAAAAGAAATTTACATGTTTACCTAAAAATAGAAGAAATTTTAGTTTATAAAAAAAATTTATAATAAAATGAAAATTTCTTAATTATTTTTAGAAATTAAAAAAATTGTAATTAATATTAACATTTTCATTAATTCGAATTTTTTAATGATTAATTAATAACAAAATAATTTTGCAACAATTTAAATAATAAACCAAAATATTACATTTTCATTACTTTGAAATTTTTTAAAATTTATTTTTAATGATTATTTAATAACAATACAATTTTACAACAATTTAAATAATAAACCAAAATATTACATTTTCATACTATGAAATTTTTTAATGATTAATTAATAACAAAAATATTTTCCAATAATTTAAATAATAAACTAAAATTTTACATTTAAAATTAATACAAAATTTTTACTGTGCATAATGTTCCTTTTATTTACAAGTTAAGTACTACGAGATTTACATAAATCACACTTAATACATTACAAACTAACAACTATTGGTATTTAAAAAAAAAAAAAGAAAACTACGAAGAATCACAATTAATATTTTGTAGATTGACGAAAAGTAACGTAATAGGAAAAAATTTTTTTTTGATGAAAAATATACTAAAATATAACTTAATTAAGCTTTTTTTTTATTGAAGAAATTGGGAAGATCTCTTATTGATGCTCCTAGACTCTTCATTGATGTACAAGCTTTTCCTCTTCTATTTGCGAAACCTACATAAAAATGAAAGTAAGAAAGGAGAAACAGAGTTGGAGGAAGTGTAGCTCTGTTTGTGAGGATTTATACTTGCATTGTCGGTGAAATAATTTCTTCTACGTATGGCCATGGAGATGTTCACATTTTAAAATATTGTATAAGTTTGCAAGTAAATTGTATCATTTTGTAATAATTTTTATAGGTTTGCAGAGTAAGGTGATGAATAGATGAAATTATTAGATGGTGGGAAAAGTTGGATCAAATTATTGGATGATAGGAGATGTTTGTAGAAAAAATTATTGAAAGTAGTTGCTTGAAAACGTGAACACGATCAACGCATTTAGTTTTGCCAATTTTGGCTCAATTAAAGATGTGTTTTGAGTTCACGTCTTTGTAATTTATTTTAAAAATAAAATTTTTAAATATCTTATCCCATAATTGTTTTTTAAAATTAGTATTATTTTAATAGATTTCCGTGGAGACCCTTTGGAAAATAGATGGCAAACAATCGAACAAAGGAAAGTAGAGAAGAAAAGTGGAGATAAAAATCGGAGTATCGGGCGTTTGGCGCGTGGCGGTTTGGGTTAAACCGAAATCGAGTTTAGGAACCAGAAACCCTAGCCAGCTCCAAGTACCGCTTTTCCTCACACTGCGCAAGCTCTCCATAAGCCCTCTCGCTGTACTTTCCTTTCTGCTTCACCGATCCTCCCTACCACCATCTCTTGTCATCCTCAGGTACTCATCTCCTCACTCTCTCTCCCTCGTTACACAATTATTTTCATTGAATGATAAATACATAGAAGAAACTCTAGTGTTCTCTTTCTTTGTGCTTTTTCAAAATTGGATTGTGCTAATTGCAATTTACTAACCGATCAATTGAATAAGCAATCAGTTACTCAATCTGTGTATGTTTTAGTAGTAAAAGAGATGGCTGATCGGTTAACGCGTATAGCTATCGTGAGCTCCGATAGATGCAAACCTAAAAAGTGTCGTCAGGAATGCAAAAAGAGCTGCCCTGTTGTCAAAACAGGTACTTTAATCGATCCCAAATTTCAGTTTCTTCTGGGTCTGATTAGGGTTTTGTGTATTTCATGATGTTACTTCTTATTCGGTTCATAATTGATTTGGAATAAGTCTAGTTGGGAGAAGTACTGAGGAATTTGGTCTCATTGCATTGATTTTGTTATTTGTAGCGTTGATTCAGGGGAATTTCGTATTGCCTGTTTTCTATAATGTCGATATTCGGTAGTTTGACGTAATCCTTGGTTTTTTAGATCTTTTTTTTCACTTCTCTCCATGCCATTTCTATAGTGCCTTTTAGCGTTTGCACAATGATTAAAATTTGATTCGGGGGAATTTTCTATAATATTTTCATTTACTTTCTCTGTCCCATTTTGTTAGTTCCCTTTAATTTATGCACAATGTTTAAGGATTACTAATGATTGCTTTGGAAAAATAAATCTTCCTTGAGCTTTTAAATTATACCCATAGTTATAAGACATTTATGATTTTACTTAAAGCATCAATCTCAATAAGGAAGATACCAAAATGAAGAAATAGACTACAAAAATCGGAAGCAGGTGCTGTTTATTCTGTAGGCATATGGGACCTTTTTTTAAGACGTTTGTTAATGTTGTTTCTTGCTGCTTATCCAAAAACGGTTGTTTCTTGCTGATTTGAGCTCTAAGTGCCTTGTAAGTATGTGTTTCTATGTGATTGTCATATTGCATGGATTAGTTTACTCATTATGCTTTCTGGGGAAGAAATTATGCTGTTGTTTTTTACCTTACCCAAAAGAAAAAAATCATGCTGCTGATTTTCCCTTTTATTTTTAACTTCTCGACTTATGAAATTATGCAGGTAAGCTATGTATTGAGGTTACCCCACAAAGTAAGATTGCATTCATTTCTGAAGAATTGTGCATTGGGTGTGGTATATGTGTTAAGGTCAATATACTTGTCTTTATTGACTTTTGGGTTTTTGCTGTTATTTTAGTGCACTTTTAAAGTAAAACTTATATGATATTTCAGAAATGCCCATTCGAAGCAATTCAGATCATTAACTTGCCGAAAGATTTGGACAAGGATACAACACATCGATATGGTCCAAATACATTTAAGCTGCATAGGTGGGAAAAATTCCTGCAAGCTTGGATCTAGGGCTTTGTTGTTTTAGTCCCAGATTTCTGCAATTGTTTTTTTTCTTTTTTCCTGTATCTTTTACTGAAATTATAGAATATGTTTTAGGTTGCCTGTGCCTAGGCCGGGCCAAGTTCTTGGCCTTGTTGGAACAAATGGTATTGGGAAATCAACTGCTCTCAAAATCTTAGCTGGAAAGCTGAAGCCAAATTTGGGTCGATTTGAGGTAATAGTATCTTTTGTAAACCATCATTTAAGTATAATATCATCTTTGTGTTGGTTTTTTTTTTTTTAATTTTTTACATGTAATTTTGTGCTACTAATGTTTCTTTTCCTTATCTTTGTCATGCATGTTTGCTGGACAGAACCCTCCAGATTGGCAAGAAATTTTGACATACTTCCGTGGTTCTGAGTTGCAAAATTATTTCACTCGAATTTTGGAAGATAATTTAAAGGTAATGTTTGATTTGATTGCGATTATTATGTTGTTTACATTTTCTGATACAGGTCATGGTTTGTGTGGAAAAAGAACTGCTTGGAGTATGTTCCTATTTTAAGCATGTTAAGTAAACAAAGGGCATTTAGTGTCATCATCTGATGTGCAACATGATATGGAGTGGAGAAATTTAGTTTCTAAGATGTAATGACAGGAAAGTTTTTGTGTACAATTTGGTGCTTCCATCTATTTTCAGATCCATTTTAGTGGCATTGAGTGTTATTTGACCATATTTGTTTTTTTATTTTTATTTATTTTTATTGATTTATTTTTTTGGATAATTCAAATTTTATTGATCCAAGAAGAGTAGACAACCGTCATTAGGACTAGAAGAGGTACATCACAAGTACAAATACATTAGGAAATACAGCTTAGTGTGAGATAAGGTAAGTTCTAATACAATTATAGGAGAGTGACATAAGCATTGATCTAGTTGGCTATAGAAATCGAGCTAGGGAGACTACTTCCTAAGCACACTTTGTTGTGAATTCTCCATATATAGTAGACCGCGACAACTAGACCTGCCCTCTAAGCTTGGAAAGTAAGGGTGGATGAATTGGCTGTTGTGATCAAGGAGGCTTTAACACTTTGCCAATCTCCGAAGGAAGGTGGGCATTGTAGGCGATTGCAAACTAGTCCCCATATCTGGGAGGTGTATTCCTCATTTAAAGAAGAGGTGGGGGTGATCTTTCGTTCCTTGTTGACAGAGATAACAAGTTGTGGATGAGGCGATTTCCTAGGAGACTAATTTGTTAATGGTAGATAATTTATTGAGTTAGGCTAACCATAGAATAAAAAAATGCTGGGGTAGGGAAGTCTTGTTCCAGATAACCTTATGCCAAGACATGGTGGTACTTGGAGGGTTGAAGAAGTCTTATCCACTCCATTAAAGAGTAGAGTTTCGTAGTCAGCGGGAGGCTTGAGTTCCTTATTTCTTGTGCACTATATAATGTATCCAATTGGCCTATTGGGAGCTGGTATTTTGCCCATAAAGAGATGGATAAGTTGTTGTTGGGTTTCCATTGGAAGTTGTAATAGACCATGTGCCTTAATTTTAAGAGCTTTTTCCAAGACCAAGAGCATAAGGTCGGTGCTCTAGATGACCATAAGCTTTTCCTTTTAGAAGGGTGGAATATACCCAATCCGTCCATAAACTCTTAGTGCCATCTTTGCATAGATGCCATACGTGTTTGGTTTGAATAGCTTTGTTCCAAAAGTAGAGATTTGTGATCTCTAAACCCCCGCATTTCATTGGTTTGCAAACCTTGGTCCATTTTCCCTTTAGCTTTGGAATAGATGTCTAGTCTTCCACTCCACAAAAAGTTCTTGAGTAACTGTTCGACCTTGTAATGATGACCTTAGGGAGTAATAAGATGGAGCTCCAGAAGATTTGCATTGAGGAGAGGATTGATTTCACTAGCTGTAGTCTTCCCACATAGGAGAGATATTTGGAGGTCCAGAAGGTAATGCGAGCTAGGATTCTTTCTAATAAGGCATCACAGTCATCTTTCTTGAGCTTTGTTGATAGTAGTGGGACTCCTAAACAGCGGACTGGGAGTTCACTTTGCTGGAATTGAGTGATTCGCAATATGTCCTCCTTGACCCTAGGAGGGACGTGGGAGAAGAAGATGTTGCTCGTACTACTAGTGGCAACCAGTCCTGAGAGAATAAAAGTGCTGTAAGATGTCCTTGATCAAGGAAATTGACTCAATGTTGCTTTTCGTGAAGATGAGAAGATCATTTACAAAACAAAGATGGGTTAGCTTTTCAGGTTTACATCTCTAATTGAAGGAGAAGTTGAGGTTTGATGGGAGCCTTTGTAGTAGGGTGGAGAGTACTTCCATGCCAATTACGAATAGATAGAGAGGATATAGGGTCCCCTTGCCTTAGGTCCCTCTTGCTAGTGAAGTAATCGGCTAATTCTCTATTAATCTGCATTGAGCAATAAGGGTGCAGAAATGTGTGGGGAACTGCATAGCTTTAAGAACCTCCAGTAAAAAACCTCAATGAACAGAGTCATAAGCCTTTTGTAGGTCCACTTTTAAGGTGCAGTGGGGGGCACCTCTTTGCGAATGGTAACTGGCCATCAGTTCTTGTGCTATGAAAATGTTATCTATGATTCTTCGCCATGGGATGAAAGCAGCCTGTTCTCTTTTGATTAAAGAATGTAAGACGTTCTTTAAGCGCACTGTAAGAACTTTAGAGATAACTTTGTATAGAACATTGCAACACGCGATTGGGCAGAAGTCTCCTAACTTGGATGGGTTAGCTACCTTTGGGACTAGGGCGATGATGGTGGTGTTTATCTGTTTGAGCAAGTGCCTTGTGGTTAAGAACTCCCTAATTGCTGTAGTCACATCATTGCCAATGATCTCTCAAGTCTCTCTAAAGAATTTGGCTATGCTCTAAGGCTTTCTCATTTGCTTGAGAGAAGAACCCCCACTTTATCTTTTCATTCGAGAATAGAGCATTTAGGTCTTCTATCTATTGCTCAGTCAACTTCCAAGTCACTAAATTCTAGACTTAGCTTAGGGATAATGGGAGGGAAGGAGCTGTCATATAACTGATGGAAGTGTGATACAGCTAACTTCTTGACCTTAGCTTCTCCCTCCACTTCACTTCCATCTTCCTTTAAGAGCCTATACAAGGAGCTTTTGTTATGTAGGTTCCTCATTGCTTTATGGAAGGAGGTGTTTTTGTTGCCTAGTCTCAACCATGTTGTCCTAGACTTCTGTTTGAAGAAACACTCTTTAGCTCCTCTAAGTAGGTAATACTTCTTAAATGCTTCCTTCTCCTTATTTATATGAGATGTATCCCCATTGCCTTTGTATGGTGGATTGCACCTAAAGGAGGGTGTTCTTAGCCAATTTCACCCTATTAGATATGTGGGAGAACTCAACATGGTTTAATTGTTTGAGCTCAACTTTCAATGATTTAAGCTTCTTAACTACTTGGAACATTTTTGAGCCCTCAATCTCAGTGTTCCATGTGTTAATGACTATATCTTTAAAGCTTTGGCGCTCGGTCCAAAAGTTGAAAAACTTGAAAGGCGCCTTCCTTGCTCCAAAGAAAAAGTCCATACAAGTGATGGCTACAGAGTGATTTGAGTAGGGATGTAAGCGGGACGGGTTTGGTCCGGGTTCAGCAATCCCGTTACCCGTCCCATTATCCTATGGGGATTCCCAAACTCGGTCTAAACCCTATAGGGTTTTTTTATAAAATACCCGCTACCCATCCCAAACCCTATAGGGTTCTAATAAGTAACCCGAAATCAGTTCCGAACCCGTTAGAATAAAAAAAAAATTTCTATTATTAGTTTAAAATCTTTACTTATTCATTATGATTATTTTTATAAAATATAACTTATGTTCTTGAAAATAAATAATATTGGCACGTTTAATATATTTAATTATATGTATTTTAATATTATTTGAAAATCTACATGTTGATAAATAAAGTTGCTAACGTAAAAACATTTTTAATTATTATAAAATAAAATTACTAGACCAATCATATAATTTAATAAATAATACACAAAAAATATAGTTAACACTTCTTAATAGAAATAGAAAAATTCTAAACACATATATGACAAAGACATTAATCTTATATTTTTTGGGAATTCTTACTTGACAATTGACTCTCATAGTCTTCAAATCCTATCTTCTTCATCATCTATCTTTGAACCTATCAAAGGGGGGAAAAAAACCCATGAATCACATTAGAGATTAAGCAAATAATAGTTGTTCCATGTATAAAAGAACTTATTATTGTATAATCAAAATTTTTACCTCATCTTATTTGATAACCAACTTTGACTGCACATCAATGCTTCTATTGTATCGGGATTTAGTCTGCTTCTATGTGAGCTAATTACTCATCCACTAGTACTAAATGTAGACTTAGAAACAACTATAGACATAGGAATAGCCAACATATCTGTAGTTAGTTCTTGTAATGTAGGATATTTAATTCCATTTACTTTCCACCGGCTAAGAATATCAAAATCATCAGTCCAAGGTAACACAACTTCTTCTAAATAGTGATCTAATTTTGACTTGACTCGGCCATCAGTATTAATAGTGCTCAAGAATTGCACCAACCTTGATTTTCTTAAATAATCGAAAGGAACAGTTTAAGTAGTTGCTGAAGTGTTCTTAGAAGAACTACTACTACTATTCAGACCTTTAGAAAGTCGAGATCTACCCCTTGATTGATATTCCTGAACTAACTCGTAACAAATGTTTATAACATTTTGAATCTTTATAGATATATTTACTCCATAAATAGAAGGAAACACAAAATCCACGGTCTTTATCTTAAAACGTGGATCCGAAACAGTACAAACAACCATAATGATGTGTACATCACCCCAATATTTTTCAAACTTATCAAACATTTTCCTTGCCATCATTCTACTATTCACATCTGAAGAGCCTTTTCATTCAACCAATGATTCTCTAATCTCTAAAACCTTTTCAAAATAATTACCGAAAAAAAAAAACCTTTTCAAAATAATAATTTGCAGCTGGATATTGGGTATCAGAAAAAATATTGGTTACCTCATAAAAAGATCGCTAACTTCTAGCAAATTGCTTTTGCTATCTCCCAATCATCATTGGTGGGAAGACATTTATAATGTCTATCTATAAATTGAACTCTATAAAAAACTTCTTTGTATCTAATGGCTATCATCAACATGTCATATGTAGAGTTCCACCGAGTTTTGCAATCTAAGGCAAGCTTTCTATCATATGGAATATCCAATTGCTTACATGCTTCTCTAAATTTCTCGACTCTTGATGGTGTCGCCAACCAAAATGCAACACTATCACGGACCTTCTCAATCGCACTTTCTATCACGGCTACACCCTCATTCACAATTAAGTTTAAAATATGCGCACAACAATGCATGTGCATGACCTTTCCTCGAAGAATTAACTCATCTCTTCTTAGTTTCATGGTCAAAGTTGTAATCATTACATCATTCGTAGAACAATTATCTATAGTAATTGTAGATAATTTTTTATCTAATCCCTATTTCATCAACGAGTTAAACAAACAATCGGCAAGCACCTCATTTGTGTGTGGTGTTGGAACATACAAAAAACTGCGTGAAAATAAAAAACCTCAATATAATATAATTTTCCATTATTGATTATGAAAAGATAATATAAGTAAAGAATCTTACTCTATGAGTCAATTTTGAAGTCTCCAATTATGATCAATGAAGTGTGCTGTGACAGTTATGTACCCCTTTTTCTAATTTGATGTCCATAAATTTGTTGTTATTGTAACTCGAGAAGTTAGGGCTTTCAACAACACATTCAATTTTTCCTTCTCCCCATTATAGATGTTTATGATTTCTTTTTTCACGGTGTTCCGACTAACATGCTTAAAAAGTGATTGCATACTTTCAAGAAAATTCCTGAAATACTCATGCTTAACTATTGAAATGGGGTATTCATGAACAATTATTGCCTTTGCAAGTCTTTGCCTACAAATATCTTGATTGAAAGTCCAATTTCCTATGTTCAAACAACTCTCATTCTCATTTTGTCGTTTCTCAATGGATAGTAGGCATTGCCTTATGTCTTTCTGCTTCTTCATTTGTGTACACTTTTCCAAATGATTATGCAGATTCTTAGTTCCTTGTTTACTACCTGTTTTTAGTGTTTTGGAACAATTATTACAGATAGCAACATCCTCCCCATTAACCGTTTTTCTCACCATATCATTCCATACAAGAGAAGTCAACTTACGTTTATTGGGATTATCATGTTGATCGGCATTGCTTCCTACTTGAGAACTTGTTATGCTTGTGGGATTTGTTGCTGGTGCTTCTGTTTCAGATCCGAGTAATGGTAATGGACCTTCCTCTTCCTCAACATCAATGGGATGTGCATCAATGGGCATATCAAATTCGTCCATTTCTATATTATATAAAAGGAAACAAAAGTGAAATTCATCAACTTATCCATAGAAATCATAGAAAATATGTAGACTAAGGTGAACTTCAATTCTATCAAGAGCTCTTTGGCATAGTACCAGAACTAAGAGCTAAATTTATGACATTATGATCACAAATACTAAGTAAAATCATGTTCATTGTCTCATGAGAATCACAGCATATAATCAAGGGTAAAATGATCATGTAAGAAGCACAATTTTCAAAGATTTGGGGATTCAAACATTCAATTTCAAAGATAAGGAATTTGGCTTTATTTGTTGTCATAGATGGAAAAGATCAAATAGAACAATGCACAGCACATCCAGACATTCCAGGCATGCTCTAAATGATAAAACTTAGCTGCAAGTGCGACGGTGAAAACCAAAAAAATTAGCTATTTCAATTAAATTGAAATAATAGCCAAAAAAAAAAAAATTGCAGGTGCGTGCGAGTGCAACATCTAAAGATTATTAAATACCTATTTGTGTACGAGTGCGACGGTGTGTGCCATAGATGACAGATGACAAACGAGATCTAGACGATGCGTGCGCTGGGGTGTGCGAGTGCGATGGTGCGTGCGACGGACTACAGACGACAGACGAGATCGAGACGATGCGTGCAAGTGCAACGGTGCATGCGAAAAATGACAGACGGCGGACGAGATTGAGACGATGCCTGCGAGTGCGACGGTGCGTACGATAGAAGACAGATGAGATCAAGAAGATGCGTGCAACAGGTGACGGTAGCTTACACAAGAGGAGGAGGACGATGAGAACGTGATCGAGCTAGACCGAGGGTTTTACTATAGCTTTTTGATTTTTCTTTTTCGTCTCAACTTTATGTGTCTTAGTGTCTGTGTGTGGAGGAGTGTAAGAGTGTTCTGTGGATTGGAGTGGACTGTGTAGATTGGTTTTTCATTTTTCTTTTTCTTTTAACCCCTTCAATATTTCTTTTTGGATTATTGATAAGCCGTGTAGTGGGCAAAGCCGCAAAGTCAGTGTGTTGTCGTAAATTTTATTTTAAAAGACAAACCAGAGTACTAGACTAAAATTTCTTAAAAACTAAACTAAACCAAATTTGATTTTGAGTGTGTATAGTGTAACTTGGTCTGATTTAATTTTTTTTTTTATTAAATATATAATAATATTTATTAACTAAATTATATATATATATATATATGTTAATGGGTTTGGATTCTCAATGGGTTTAACATTTGTCTCATTACCCTTCTTAAACCCTACCGGGTTTTTAAAAAGAAACCCATAACCCGTCCCAAACCCTATAGGGTATTAGTGGGACAGATGGGTCGAGAACCCGACAATACCCGTCTTGCTTACATCCCTAGATCCGAGAGTAAAGGGGGTAAAAATTTGGCTTGACTAAAACTCTATCAAGTTTTCTCAGGATTGGATTCTGTTCTTGTCTATTGGTCCACATAAAGTGTTCCCTAGAATATCTTAAATCCTCCAACTCAGAAGTGGCTAGACAAGTCTGGAATTCTTCCATTGCTGTTGTCATCCGGACTCTCCCCCCTAGTTTCTCCGAAGGTTATCTCACCGTATTGAAATCTCCAAGCAACAACCATGGGCAAGTAGTAAGGCGTGGGGTGAGGGCTACAATATGCTCCCATAACACCCTTTTATATGCTCTTTCACTTTAGGCAGACTGGCTTTTAGTGGAAATTTTTATTATTTTTACATGTGAGGGGAGATGTCATATATTGTTGCTAATATTTGTAGGCCATTATCAAGCCCCAGTATGTTGATCACATTCCAAAAGCTGTTCAAGGAAATGTGGGTCAGGTGCTTGAACAGAAGGACGAAAGAGATATGAAACAGGAACTCTGTCATGATCTTGAGCTCAATCAGGTTATTGACAGGAATGTCGGTGATCTATCTGGTGGAGAGCTTCAGAGGTTTGCTATAGCAGTTGTGGCCATACAAAATGCTGAAATATATATGTTCGATGAACCATCTAGTTATCTCGACGTGAAACAGAGGCTTAAAGCTGCACAAGTGATACGCTCTTTGCTCAGGCCCAATAGGTACTTTTGTCCACGGTCTTAATTTGTTGGTTGTGCAACATTTTTTTCCCACTTATCTAAATTGGTTGTGTTTTGTATTTCAGCTATGTTATTGTTGTGGAGCATGATCTTAGTGTCCTGGATTACTTATCAGACTTCATATGTTGTCTTTATGGGAAACCTGGTGCATATGGAGTTGTGACCCTTCCCTTCTCTGTCAGAGAGGGGATAAACATTTTTCTAGCTGGTTTTGTTCCTACAGAAAATCTGCGGTTCCGAGATGAATCTCTTACATTCAAGGTAATTTTAATTTTCGTCTTTTCTTTCCTTTGGCTTTGTGCACGTTAGGTTGCTCAGGCTGAAGAGGTATTTTGTTTTTTAGGTTGCTGAGACTCCCCAGGAAGCCACTGAAGTGGAGACATATGCACGATATCGGTATCCTACAATGACCAAGGTTCAGGGAAACTTTAGGCTTAAAGTCGTTGAGGGTGAATTTACTGATTCTCAGATTATTGTGATGCTGGGAGAGAATGGAACTGGAAAGACGACATTTATCCGAATGCTGGTAATTTTATCCTTGTTTGCATGTTTCTTATTTCTAATACCCACTATCTGCTTGGGAAAATGATTTCTGATTAAATACTTTGTATTATCTGGTTTCGATGCTTTTGGATTTGCAGGCTGGTCTTTTGAAACCAGATTCTGTAGAAGGCTCAGATGTGGAAGTTCCTGAATTTAATGTTTCTTACAAGCCACAGAAGATAAGTCCTAAATTTCAGTCAACCGTGAGACATCTGTTGCATCAAAAAATAAGGGATTCATATATGCATCCTCAATTTGTATCTGATGTGATGAAGCCTCTCCTTATTGAACAACTAATGGATCAAGAAGTCATGAATCTCTCTGGTGGAGAATTACAAAGAGTTGCATTATGTCTTTGTCTTGGAAAGGTAATGTTGCTAAATTGGTTTGCATTCAATGGTTCGAAATTTTTTAATTTTGTGGATATAAAGTAATTTTATGTTTGTAATGGTTTGTCCTTACAATAGGAGGAACTTCATAAAAATTTTTATGATTGATTTGATAGCTGTGCCTTGGTTGTCATGAAGGCTAAATTTGATGAGTCCTGAAAGCATCTACTATATTCTAGCTGTTAAGGGAAATTGCCTGATTATTCTCTTTTTCGAATGGAAGGGGGAGTTTATTTTTAGTGAAATTAAACCTTGAACTATTTCATAGCTGTTCTGTTACAAGCCAACACAAGTACAAGAACAGCCATTTTTTGATTTTATATCTTTTAGATGTGTAGCAGCAAGGGATGTGTCAGTAATTCAGGTGTTAGTAAAATGTTGTCACAGACTATTTAATTCTTCTGTGTGTAGCATGACTGATCATGTCCTAATTTTTTTGTCATCTTCCTATTGTAGTGCATGGGTAGTTGTCATGTGTATGTGGGTGGTTATTACGTGTACTCTATGTGTGTGTGAAGTTTTCATAAACATGTCAGGTGGTTGCTTCCAGAAAAGTATTTCACTTCTGAGATCTTGGATTCTGCAATGCCAAAACACTTCAACTCCAAAATGTAGAAATTTGAGGAAGAAATCTGTAGAAAACTCCCTTCAATATTTCACCTTAGATAGGTCGCAAACTAACTCGTTTACTAGTCTGATCTTAGAACATAGTCATATTTCTCATGGGTTCTTGAGCCTAGCATTTTGTTTGGTTGTTTAATTCTCACATTGTGTCGTGTTCCTTGAGTAATGGATCTGGTTATGGGATGGTGTAATATGGGATCATAATCCGATGAGTTTGAATGTAATTTGTTTCTTCCTTTTCTACGTATGATTGCTAGATGTTATGGGCTCAGTTAGGGTAAAGGGAATTTGAAACAAGGTAAAGGGAACCCAAAACTTTGTTTCAAAGGCCAATGTTTCTGAAAGTTTTCTTCACAACTGCAGTACAAGGAGAGGGGATTTCTACAAATGTCTGAAACTTCCTTCAATATTCCACCTTATTGGCGTCAAATGTCTCCTTGTAAGGTCAATAGGGGTATTAAAATGCGGAAAGATGGTTGATAATGAAGTGTGGTCCATTAATTAGGAGTAGTTTTTTGAAAAAGCATCTTCCTTATGTTGGAGCTTCGATAGTGTATTTTTTCTAAGAAAAGCTGAAAAGAAGATTTTGTGCCTAGAAGTTTTTGAGAATGATAAGATTTGAAGCAACTCTAATCCTCATTTTGCTATATGTTATGCAGCCAGCAGATATTTATCTTATTGATGAGCCCAGTGCATATCTTGACTCTGAGCAACGTATTGTGGCTGCAAAAGTTATTAAGAGATTTATTCTCCATGCGAAGAAAACTGCTTTCATAGTGGAGCATGACTTTATCATGGCTAGTTATCTTGCTGATAGAGTTATTGTGTATGAGGGAAGGCCCTCAGTGGACTGTACTGCAAACTCTCCTCAGTCATTGCTTACTGGAATGAATCTCTTCTTATCTGTAAGCAGTCCTTTCTCGGTTTCTTTCTGTTATACTGCTGATTATTGTAACAAGCTCAATACAATGCTCTGTGGGAAATTTAGTTGCCTAGTCTTTGTTTCCTTGGTTGTCTGCTTTGTGCTTGTGCCATTGTTCAGTTATTTGTACTTTTTAAAGTCTAATCCCACGAACATGCTGACTTTGTACTTGATTGCATCTTTACTTCCACATTTATGCAGCATTTAGATATCACCTTCAGACGTGACCCAACGAATTATCGACCCAGAATCAATAAATTGGACTCCACTAAGGACAGAGAGCAGAAATCAGCTGGATCCTATTATTATTTGGATGATTAATGCCATTATTCTCAGGTTTGCTTCCCTGCTTGTTGGCTAAACATCAGATGGCCTCTGCATGGTAAAACTTAGCAGGCAATTCTATTCTGATGCAGTTAGATTTGACATAGCTTGAAGAGGCTTCCCTAATGTTGAGCTACCACAATGTACGGATAAATTGTGAGGAGCCCTGACTGTTGCACTGCACAGAGGATAAAAGTACCAGATGATTGAGTGACCTTGCAGGACAGTTGCTAATCCAGCTACGGATATGCTTGGTCTTGGCTTTGCCATTTTCTCTATGACCGCAGTTTTGTTTTGGTTGGCACTCGATTGATAAAAATATATGTACTTATATTTCACTTTGGCATTTTTTTTTTGTTTCATAATCGGTTTGTATTTATTTCTAGATGTATGGAATTGGTAGTGGAGCAGCCGGTAGATATGAACCGTGAGTTATTCGGTATCGCTTTGCATGTCGTCCGCTGATAGTTGTTCAGCTAAAATGAAAGCGCTATTTCTTTGAAGGCGGTTACCCATAATGCATTTGTTGTGCTTTCTTTGTATGTGCCGTGAGTGTGGTCGTGATCTGACTATGCAATCGTTCGAAATACTTAAAAAACAAAAAACTTCACTTTGCTAGAAGCCAAGATGGGCGAATGTTATGGGTATTGGGAAGTTAGAGAGAGAGAATGCTCTCCCTTCTCTCTAACACCACCCTCCAACCCCCTAAAAGACTTTCTTTTAGGCTAAAATAAACACACTTTCCATCCGCCCTTTCCTTTCCTTTCCTTTCCTTTTCCTTCTATTCTAGTCTGGTTAATTAGTTTTCTAGTACCCAATCCTAATGAGAGGAGGGTCTAGACCACTAGGAGTCCTTCCAGTTAGTCGTTGGAGCACCTTGGGGGACCGTTTCCTTCCTCTATTCTTTGGAATTTTAGATTTCAATAGACAAGACCCTCTTCTAAACATTGGTCCCTTGGATAGCCAAGAAAAGGAAGATGACAGGACAACCTTTTTTCCTTTAGAAAGTAACCCATAGCACTCAGCCAAAATTGGAAACCTAGAGCCTTGTTTACCTGGCGCAAAAGTCCCATCTGTTACACACAATGGAAAAGCCAGCAAAAGTCTTCCCCCCCCTTACTAGCTCACCTACTCCTAGCATTACCTCACTATATAAAACCACATTGGAAGCAGCAAACAAACTTTTGGACAAACTAGAAGAGGAAATCCACTTCGGAAAACCACTTTCTCCTAAAGCAGCTAAGACCACGACATATGTCAAAGCTTGCGCCTCTCAAGAACCAACCCCAAAGTCGGACTTCAAGCTCTGGTATATTCCTCCAGCGGAGAATAGCACTATACCCAGTGTCAAAATTCCAAAACCGGTAGAGGATGACGGTGCGGTCGACTGGAACTCGACACTAGTAGGGTATTTTCTAGGCTGGAAATTACCCTTTTCCTTGGTACAAACGACAGCAATCAGGCTATGGAAGGATCATGGCCTACTCAGCATTTTGAGCAACAAAGAAAGTTTCTTTTACTTTTGCTTCACGAAAGATCGAGACCTATCATCCATATTAGAGAAAACATGGTACTTCTCCCAACAATTCTTAATCTTACAAAAAATGGAGAAGGGGACTGTCGCTTGATAAACTCCTAACTAACCCATGTACTTGTGTGGGTAAACCTATGTCGAGTCCATTGTGAGTACTTGAATGCGGATGGCATTAGTTACATAGCCAACGGAGTAGTTACCTCGGTCAAAGACGACTCACTGACGGCCTTCAGACAACGCGCCAATCAAGTTCGAGTTCTGATTAAGATTGGCGCTAGTGAAGAACTCATTACCAGTGTAGAAGTTGAGAGACTTGACGGCCTCCTAGCCACGGTTCGGATTGAATACCAATGGCTCCCTAAGAGATGCAAAGCATGCAAGGTATTTGGCCACTCTTGTACGCCAAAACCGATGCTGCTAGCCCCCTCGGATACCTTTAAGGCTAACGGTGAATAATGGGTACTTGCTCATCGTGGCGGCAAGGGAAAACAGAAGCTGAAAGAGCACACTGTTAAGAGTGACTTCTACACCTACCTCTCCTTTTCATCAGGATCGAGTGGAAGCAAGTGAAGAAGAGGTAAAATCCCCTTTGAAATACAAGCTACCTGTACGAGAAAAGAGTAAGGAAGAGGCTAGTACGTTGGAAGTTGGGGTGGAAGCCATAGCTGAAGTTGAGAAAGCCAAAACTAGGGCGGAGGAAGAAGAGGACCCCATTTGTCTCGAGCAAGGTCCTAACACATCAAGAGGGTGTGATAACATTGCTGTTGGGATGGAAGTCGACGCCAATACTGTGCCTACCCCTGACACTCTGCAAAACCATTAGAAGCCAAGTGCTTTTAACGAAGCCCCAACCCCCTCTTACGTGTCCGAAACCCTTATCTAGCCAGCAGACGCCCAGTTGGTTGAGGATGGCCATTAGGACCACTCTTGCAGTGGGAACATGGATGAAAATGAGGAGTTTGATAACACCCCGTTGAACAAACTGATAGTACAGATCCAAAAGACTTTGGCTAGTAACCCCAAGGGTAACAAAAGCTCAAGCTCTTCAGGACGTCGCAAGAAGAAACAGCAGAAAAGGCATTGCACCTTCACTTAGGTGCTGTCGGTCTAATCCTTATAATTCACCATGAATATAGCGACTTGGAACATAAGGGGGCTCAATGACCCCATCAAAGTTACATAAGTTAAAAGGGTAGGCAACACCAACAAAGTTTCAATTATGGGGTTGCTTGAAACTAAGGTAAACCTCTCCAATGAAGCAACCATCTGAAATAGTTTGGGCTCAAGATGGCGAGTTGAGATAAATCACGTAGCACGAAGGTGCATTTGGTTGGTTTGGAATATGAGAGAGTGGGGTATCCGACTTGAAAAGGAATACGCACAATATATGCATTGCGCTGTAAAACACCTTAGAACAAACACCATCTTCTTTGTCACTCTCATCCATGGGTCTAATAATGATGGAGAACAAAGGCTATTATGGGAGCATGTTGTGGCCTTTGCCCCACTGCTCACTACAAGCCCATGGTTTTTGCTTGGAGATTTCAACATGGTGAGATACCCATAGGAGAAACTAGGGAGAAGAGCCCGAATGACGATGGCAATGGAAGAATTCCAAGCTTGCTTAGCCACTTCTGAGTTGGAGGACTTAAGATACTCTAGGGAGCACTTTACGTGGACTAACATACAAGACTAGAACTTGATCTTGAGGAAACTTGATAGAGTTTTGGTTAACCATCACTAGTTAAAAGTGTTCTCGAAAACCCAAGCCAAATTTTTACCTCTTGTTCTCTTGGATCACTCCATTGCCATCACTTGTATGGACTTCTGCTCTGGGGTAAGGAAGGTGCCTTTCAAGTTCTTCAACTTTTGGATAGAGCACCAAAGCTTTAAAGACATAGTCATTAACACATGGAACACTAAGATCAAGGGTTCAAAAATGTTCTAGGTAGTTAAGAAGGTCAAGTTATTGAAAGTGGAGCTCAAATGATTAAATTGCTCTGAGTACTCCCACATATCTAATAGGGTGAAGTTGGCTAAGAACACACTCTTACAGTTGCAATCTTCCATACAAAGCAATGGAGATACATCTTGTATAAATGAGGAGAAGAAAGCATTTAAGAAGTACTACCTCCTTAGAGGAGCTGAAGAGTGTTTCTTCCAACAAAAGTCTAGGACAAAATGGTTGAAGCTAGGGGACAAGAATACCTCATTCTTCCATAAAACAATGAGAAACCTACATAACAAAAGTTCCTTGTATAGGCTTTTAAAGGAAGATGGAAGCGAGACAAAGGGAGAAGCTGAAGCCAAGAAGTTAGCCATATCACACTTCCAATAGTTAAATAACAGCTCTTCCCCGCCCACTAACCTTGAGCTAGTCCACAATTTAGTTACTTAGAAGTTGATTGAGAAATAGAAAGAAGACTTGAATGCTCCATTCTCTAATGAAGAGGTAAAATGGGCTTCTTCTCTCAAGCAAATGAGAAAGCCCCAGGGCCGAGCGGGTACTTAGCCAAATTCTTGAAGGAGACATGGGAGATCATTGGCAGTGATGTAGCAGTTTGGGAGTTTTTATCCATAGGGCACTTACTCAAACAGGTAAACACCATAATTATCTCCTAAGTCCTAAAGATAGCTAACCCTTCGAGGTTAGGACACTTTCGTCCAATTATGTGTTGCAATGTTATATATAAGGCCATCTCTAAAGTACTTGCAACTCGCTTAAGGAATGTCCTACCCTCTTTAATTGAAAGAGAATAGGCCGTGTTCATCTTGGGGTGAAGAATCACAAATAACATCTTCATAGCATAAGAGCTGATGGCTGGGTACTACTCACAAAAAGGTGCCCCCCGTTGTGCCTTAAAAGTGGACCTATAGAAGGCTTATGACTCTGTATGTTGGGACTTTTTACTAGAGGTTCTTAAAGCTATGAAGTTCCCTACACACTTTTGCACTCTTATTGCGTAGTGCATATCTACTCCCATGTTCTCCATAAACATTAATGGAGAGTCAATTGGTTACTTTGCTAGCAAAAAGGGCCTAAGGCAAGGGGATCCCATTTCCTCCTACCTATTTGTCATTGGCATGGGAGTACTCTCCACCCTACTAAGGAGGCTCCCATTAAACCCCAACTTCTCCTTCCATTGGAGATGTAAACCTGAAAGACTAACCTATCTTTGTTTTGCAAATGATCTTCTCATCTTTGTGAAAGGGAATGTTGAGGCAACTTCCTTGATCAAGGACACTTTACAACACTTTTATTCTCTCTTTGGTCTAGTTGCCAACAGTATGAAGAGCGGCATCTTCTTCTCCTATGTCCCTACTAGGGTCAAGGAGGATATATTATAGATCACTCAATTCTAGGAAAGTGAACTCCTAGTCCACTACTTAGGTGTTCCACTTTTATTAATAAAACTCAAGAAGGACGACTGTGATGCCTTACTAGAAAGAATCTTAGCCGGCATCAACTCTTGGACAAACAAATACCTCTCTTATGTGGGAAGACTACAGTTAGTGAAATTAGTCCTCTCCTTGATGCAGATCTTTTGGAACTCTGTTTTCTTACTCCCTAAGGTCATCATCACAAAGGTTGAGCAGCTACTCAAGAACTTTTTGTGGAGTGGAAGATTGGACATCTATTCTAAGGCTAAGGTCAAATGGATTGAAGTTTGTAATCTAATGAAATGTGGGGGTTTAGGGATCCCAAATATCCACCTTTTGGAATAAAGCCGTTCAAACTAAACACATATGGCAATTATGCAAAGAGGGCCCTAGGAGTCTATGGCTAGATTTGGTACGTTATACCCTTTTAAAAGGAAAAAGCTTTTGGTTATCTAGAACACTGACCTTATGCTCTTGGTCTTAGAAGAAGCTCTTAAAATTAAGACACTTGGTTCATTATAGCTTCCAATGGGTACCTAATGACAACTTATCCATCTCCTTATGGGCAGACTATTGGCTTTCGATAGACCCGTTGGACATAATATTTAGTGCAAGAGAGATAAGGAACTCAAGTCTCCTGCTGACTACAAAGCTCTGTTCCTTAATGGAAAATAACACTGGCAGCTACCTCATAACCCATTTTGGTCAAATATCCGAGTCCCACCCATCTTCAACCTAACGCCTCACATTCTGATTGGCTTTGTTGGATCCACTCCAATTCAGGTGATTATACTATAAAAAGTGCATATGACTTCTTCAACCCTCTGGGTACCACCATACCTTGGCATAAGGTTATTTGGAATAAGACCTCCCTATCTCGGCATTCTTTCATTCTATGGTTAGCTTGGCTCAGTAAATTATCCACCCTTGACAAATTAGTCTCTTGGGGAATCACGCCATCCGTGACTTGCTATCTTTGTCAACAAGGAACGGAAGACCACCCCCACCTTTTCTTTGATTGCGGATACACTTCTCAGATATGGGGATAGTTTGTAATAGCTTGTAGTGCCCATCATCCTTTGGAGATTGGTAGAGCGGTACAACCTCTTTGATTGCAATAGCCAATTCATCCACTCCTACCTTCCAAGCTTGGAGGGCGGGTCTAGTTGTTGCGGTCTATTGTATTTGAAGAGTTTGCAATAAAGTGCGCTTAGATAGTAATCTCCCTAACTTGGTTTCTATAGCCAATCAGATTAGTACTTATGCCATTCTTTTATAATTGTATTAGAGTTTAACTTCTTTTACACTAGGTTGGTTTTTCGTTAGATTGTACAGCTTCCTTTTTAATCTTGGTCCGTACTAATAGAGCACTACTCTGTGGATTACAGTACAGTTGAGGACTAGTAAATAGATTATAATAATACTTTTCCTGACGCCATGATATGGGGATTTGTCTTTCTTCGGCGTGGGTGTCGGCGTGTGTTTGTAGTGACGGGTATGAACCCACCTATTCCAAGATTTCGATACGACACACCAAGAGAACTTTACCTATTTTATGTCTACTGTGACCATACATATAAATCTTGGTTGTGGCATCTTTTGTATAATGTCAAGAAAACCATATGAATTTTTGGTATTTTTCTGCTTTTATAATTGAAGTTTGAAGCAGTTTAATGCTAATTCAATTGAATTTTTACTTAGACCAAATTTATACAGGAAGTTTAGATTTACTAAATTTTATATTCGATCAAACATATAAATGTAAATATTAAAATTTAGATTTACTAAATTTTATAATAAATTTTACCTTTATTATCTTTAAAAATATAATGAGGTAAATAATCTATTCAAACATATAAATGTAATGATTAAAAGGTTAAACAATAAATCTAATAAATAAAAGTTTGATTAATTAAGATTTTTAACTATTTTAAAATTTAGGTGTAAAATTATAGGAACTTTAAAGTGATATTTTCCTTTAGTTTTATAAGAAGCTTTTTGACCTTAGATTTAGGATTAATAATTGTTTATACGATATAATAATATGATACATAATATGTTACAATTAAGAGTACAGTTATGGAGGAAAAGTACAAGATACAACATAAGATATGATATAAAAGCACGATTATGATATAAATAAATGAAATTATATTATAATTTGATTATTTTTCAAATATATTTTTTATACTAATATAAATTAAACATAATTTAAAAATACAAATATATCCTATTAACATAAATTGTCAGCAGTAGCGCTGCATGATGTTGCCTTGAGGCCGTGCAAACATACAAGAGTTCATGTGGCAAGTACACAACATTAAATGGCAGTACCGTCTGTAGAAAGAGTTGATTGGCAATTACCAAATTCTACTTTTAGTCTAAATTGTATCTGGCGAATTCACAAGAGATTTTGAATCTGAGGCTTCAACTAAGTGAACTCATCGACGCGAGACGAAACAAGAATTCAATCAAATAAATAAATAAAAAAAAGAAAGTCAATTTACTAATGAAGTGGGGTTCATATGGCTGCATAAATGTGCATGTTTCATTTTATATCAATAAAAAAATATATATTTAAAAAAAATCATAATCAATATGTTAACAAATTCATATTTAAAAGATTACATGAATACAATTATTAAATTATATAAATATATGACACATATTGTAATTTATGCTATTATCGATAATTATATGAAATGTTATAATATTTAAAAAAAATGTGATCATTGAGTTATGAGAATATAACATTTTATACAAATAGTTACATCATTTTACGTTTAATCATGTGAAAGTTGCAACTTTTCTATAAATATAATGTTGTATATAAATGATATGTCTCTTGAGAAATGAAAAGATATGAGTAATAAAACAATAAAAAAGTATTATTAATGAAAAGATACGATCATAAAAACCTTTTAAATAAGGATAAAAAAATGTAAAAAAATTGCAAGAAGTGAATAGTTGTGTTATTATAGATGGGTATTTTAAATATGTATATGTAGTTATTTACATTATATTAAAAGACAGCATTAACGAGGTGGTTTTTCATGAAACTAAGACATGAAAAGATGATTTCAAAGAGGTACAATAACAAAGAAGCATATTTAAATAATTATTATTTTCTACATGATTTGAAAAAATTATAATTTTTTGTTAACACACACTTGCATATAAGTGTATGTTTAAAAAGTAACATGGAAGCATTAGCATTGAAAATTTTAATAAATATGCCGAATGAAAATATTTCAAATACAATAAAAAGTGAATTTATACTCTATTATATCAAACACCTAACAAAAACAAAATATGTTGATTATAATGAAGTATTGCCTAATATAATATACCTGTATTGAAATAGCAAGTTAGCGAAAACTGCCTAATTAATCATCTAATATTTCTCCCCAAGCCCCCACCACACCCCCACACACCCAATATTTGTTATGAAAAAATAATGACACTAAATTCACAAATAATTGCATGTTTGAATAATAATGATGTGAAAGAAAAGCATACAAAGTATGCAACTTTTATTCTTTTGGATAAAAACTAAAGGGAAAAAGTATATTTTACTTACTTTTCTACGTAAGTTATTAATTTTTTTTTTTAATTTGATTCTTCAAAGTTTTTAAAACCTTAAAAAAAAAAGACCGGTCAAATCTATGAAGTTTTATTTATCAATCTGTGACATATTAACTTCAAATGGGCCTATAATAATTAAATTAATAAAATGATGATATTAAATATATTTATTTGAATAATATAAAAAATAGTAAATATATTTAATGATATAATATAATAAAAAAATAAAAAAATAATAGTTGAAATTAAGAAAATGGATTGAAAAAATTTATATGTACTTTTACTACATTGAGCAACTAGCTCAAGACTAATTGGAAACTAATATTTGCTTAATATAAATAGAAAATTTAGTGTATTTAGTAAAAGTTCTATTTTTATAAGATTTTAAAACCATTAGAGACTCAAATTAAAAAAAAAATAGATATTAAATACTAAAATTATAATTATCTATATATTATTTTACTTATGAGCCATATTGATTCCTACGATGCAGCTGGAAACTCCTCACCAAAGCACGAATCATTCTAAAATAAAATATGTATAGGTATATGTCGAGCCTGATCTTTCCTCGTTTTTATTTTTTATTTTTAACCCTTCCTGTTTAATATAAGACAACCAACAAAATTATTAAGAGCTGGCAAAAAAAAAAAAGAAGAAGCAAAAATTGTTATTTTTAGAACACCTTTTAAAAAATGTCATACTCTTTAAAAATTGGATTGCCACCAACCAAGTTGGAGAAAAGGGAAAACTATAATTCTGGTTTTTAACTTAAAAAAAAAAAAAATGGAAATCGTAGTCGGGGCTTAGAGTATATTTTGTTTAAAACCCTATTACGGGATTTTTGATAAGATTTTTGTTTAAAGATTTTTTATTTACATTCCCATCCCATTTTGAAAAAAAAAAAAAAAACTAAGTTTCATTAGAAGTAGGTAATTTATAATTAAGAAACCCTACTTTGTACATGCAATAAAACTCAATAAATCAAATATACGAACATGGCAAGAAAACGTAATATGCAAAAAAAACACCAATTATGATGAACAACCAACAAGAACATGTAATACATGTAATTTTTCCAAAGATGCAAGTAATTTGAATCATAAAACATATAAACATGTTAATGTTGAAACCTTTGTCTAATAGTTTTAATGATAAAAAAGAGATAAAAAGAAAGATATTTTATGTTATAATCTAATATCTTTATTTAAGTATACAGATTATGTAAAGAATAAATTTTTATCATGAATGAATTAATATCGAAAGCTTAATTATAAATGTTGAGTACATAAGTAATTTAATTGAGAGATAAGCAAGAACATTTTGAAACATGCAAATTAGAAGATGAATCTAAGTTTGCACAGGGATCGGAAGTATGTCACTAAATGAATCTTGAAGGGCTATCAAAACCTAATATATGTTGCAATGGAAATAAAAGAAAATAAAAGAAGAGTATCAGATTATTGGAACCTAAGTAAAAAGCTATCTCCAAAAACAGAAGCAAATTGGTTACTATGAGACAAGTGTCGGAATTTAATATTCAAAAATCGAAATTTGCTTAACATATTACTTCCATAATCATCAAAATCAGATTTTCAATAGTTTGAAGCAATTTAATAGATCACTTCCGATTACAAGACAAGATTAGACTTCTAGGAAATATACAAGTTGGATAAGTTAACTTTAAGACCCATCTCTATTGGTTAATATCATGGGGAATTTTTATCTTGATATAGAGTTATCCAAAGATTGAAGTATGTATTATAAAGGAAAACAAATCATTTTCAAAAGAACGTAAAAGGCAAGATTACAAGACATTTGAAGGTGATTATCAACATTTAATTTACTTGATATTAATCATGGTCAGTTATTTATTCCCACAATAACAAAACGAAGCAAGAAATACATGAAGTGTTTTTAGATAAAACTAAAAAAATTAAAGCTAGATATAAAAATATTATGAATACAAGCCTAGATTAAGGAAGACAGAATTGTTCAAATTCAATTTGACCATTGCAATCCAACTATAAATACAAGTCTAACAAGAATGGAGATGGAATGTAATACAATAAAAGAGTATGGAAACAAGATAGAGCATTACAAGTCTAGCAGGAATAGGGATGGAATGTAATACAATAAAAGAGTATAGAAACAGGATAGAGCATTTGAAGCAATTAAAGTCTTTTTATTTTTTATTTTTGTTGAGCACTAAATTTATAGAGGAATTAATTTTGTTTTCCTTACGATTGAATTCAATTTCAGAAGTTGTAGTTGAGAGATTACATTTTTCATTGTAATTTTGTGAGGTTAGCTTTAGGAGAGACTAAGTGAGACAAGGTAATGAGTGATTGCATTGTGTGTGACTAATTGTTGTAAACTCTCAAAAGCTTTCGATTATTTGATATGGTGGAACAATCGATGAAAATGACCGATATCTAGTAAGTAGAGGCTTGAAGAGTGGACTGATGTATAAGGTATGAAACATATGAAGAAATTGACATTATCAAAGTGACAAGCATTGTTGTCAAAATCGTGATTTAACTCGTACGATTCAACGATTTTACGAGTTTGTATATATATTTTTAGTTAACTCGCACACAAAATCGAAGAGAAGCAAAATCGTAACAAAATCGTGATTCTATCCGTTTCAATCGATTCCACAAATATTTACAAGTACAGGCTTCCATGCAAATAACACACGGCCGTGTTTTAAACCGTGTACTCATCCGTGTGTGCTTCTGTGGATTTTCCAAGCTCAAAACATGGCCATGCCTTCAACCGTGTGTGCTTCTGTGGGTATGTTTCCTTGACATACGGCTGTGCAATTTAATTACCCGGCCGTGCTCTTTCCCTGTTCCTTCCAAAAAGCATTTTTCTTCGTGTTTTCTTATCCAAGCCCAAACTTTTAATAAACAACCGTGGGCTCAATTGTTAAAAGCCCTCTGGCGTTTAAGGGGCGCTGCCCCCTTGAAACCCCCGCCGGGGTGGCTTCCCCGGACCCACGTGCTTTCCTGTCGTAGGGGAGTATGAGTTATACCCCAACATGTTCATCGGTCATTACTCCTCTCTTGTTAATGTGTTACATTGCATTGAAGTCTTTGTGTTTGTTTTCGTCGATTGTTAGTCTTCTTGTCCCTATTTGTGATCATGTTCGTATTAAAGCATTCATGTTTGATTGCTACAACTTTCTTTATTTTAACTAATATTTTTGTAATAGTAAATAAAATAAATGGTAGATAACTTTAATTTTATAAGAATTTTTTAGATTTTTAATTTTATAGGAAAGGTATAAATGTATTTATATTTCTATCTTTTCAATATATCATTATCATAATTAAGTAAATGTGAGATATTGTTAAGTAAATATATTTTGAATTAATAATCACGAATAGTGCAAAAATTTACCTAGTAATATATAATTTTGAAGGTTTTTCTTGTTATAGTATCTTCTTTATTATGTACTTTTGGTCATTTTTTAATATTACTCCTTTCTAATGGTATATCTTCATTATCAATTTTTATTTATTAGTAATTTCTTAAAGTCACAATTGATTTTTAAATTTTATCTATTATCTTTTAGCTTTTGTATATAAAACTAGGTGAAACTTGTTTTATACATGATTTATCATTTTAGAAATAAAATATCTATATTATATAACTTATGCTCGATTATCTATATTATGACTTTTATTGCAAATTTGCAATTTATGGCTAAAATAAATACTTAATTTCCTTATTTCTATTATTCATTATATTTTTTAATGACTATTGTAAGTAAATTTATAATATTTGAAAGTTATTTTACATAGGTTGTAGAAACTTACATTTCTACGTTCCGTTTCTACGTTCCGATTCTACGGACCCCTTAGCGATTCTACATAAAATCGCGATTTTGACAACCATGGTGACAAGAATTAACACATTAATATAGCAATATGAATACTTGTAGGTGTAACCTAGTGAAGAAATAAAGGACAACTTTAGAAGCTTTGCTACTATAGCTAAGGAATTAAATTCTCTTGTCAATATGATGAACGATATAGACTTAGTTTGGAAAATGTTGAGGTTTCTCCCCAAAGCTTGGAATCCAAAGAAAATAGCTATTAAAGAAGCCTGTGACTTAAGTATACTTATATTTGTCAACTTAGAAGTAAATTAATGGCTTATGAAATTGATATGTTTGAGTAAAAGAGAATGGAAGCAAAAATGAGAGTTGTCTTTAAAACAAGAGAGCCCAAAGAAGATTTTGATGAAGATCCTATTAGTGATGATGAAGAAGTCACCACGTTGGCATGACGATTAAATAGGTTACTAAAGAAACGAGGTAAGAGACCGGTTAATTATAAATAATTTAGCAAAAGTGACATAGGGGAAAAGTGGTAAAGAAAAAGATGAAAAGAAGAAAGAAAAGAAGGATATCTTTTGTTATGAGTCAAGAAGCATGGACATATTAAATATGAATGTCCAATACCTATGAAAAGGTTAAGTAAATACAGAAGACATAAACAATAATCCCTAATGGCCACCTGAAGTGATATGGACAAATCAAAAGATGAAATAGAAGAGGCAAAAGAAGAAGAGGAAGTAAAATTATGCTTAATAGCAAACTTAGAGACACTTTCTAACTCAAAATTTGAATCTATACTTGAAGATATATATGCAGAACTATTGGATGTACTTTTAAAATCCATAGTAAAGATAACAAGGCTTGACAATGAGAAAAAACACTAGAAGTTGAAAAAAAAAATTATTTAAAGGAATCAATTGTCTAAAAATTGAAAATGAAATTCTACATGCTAATAAAGAAGCTTTTTCAAATGAAAATCTTGTATGAAAAGGAAAAGAAAATAAAGAATCTAAAAGTTCGAGTTGAAATTTTGTCAAAATCTCTTAATATTACATTTAATAAGTTTAATGAAAATGATAAAAAGCTTTAGATGCTACTTTCAAGTCAACTTCTTAATTCATCAAAGTTTAGTTTGGGATTTGAAAAAGGAGGAACTTCAAATGCAGTTAATAAAATAGTATTTGTTAATGCTAAGGAAAATGTACAAACAAATTTTAATAAAAACAATATAACTCAAGATAAAGGGAAATTAATAGTGTTAATAACAATGATTACAATAGAAAATGTTATAAAATGTATCCAAATAAAAAAAGAGGATACAATAGAAGGTAAGGCTCTAGGTATATTAGAAGATACCAATATTAGAATAGAAGGGCACAATTGTACAATAGGTATCACAATTCTATACCCTATCACTTACTCGAACATGGTGTGGTTAATCAAAGTAGTCTTTTGGATAGTACTCCAACTTGAGTGGATCACCTATGGATGAATATGAATAGGTGAGTAAGGATACTTCTAAGTAGTATTAAATTAGCTATAAAAGGTTATCCTAAGGGTCTTAGTCCATTAGCTAAGCTATCTATACTTAAGGTCGTGGTTCTAAGTTCATCTCATATACCTAACTTGTTTTGGTCATATCTTGGTCATTTCTTTTGGATTTATGCAAATAAATAGCCATTGAGAAGCTTATTTAATATAGTTTCACTTATCATCGTTCATTTCCAGATTTGAAGTCATCTATCTAGTCGTTATATTCCAAACAGTTCAGGTGTGCCAAGTTAATCACATTGTTTTTGCTAGTTGCATATGTGCTCTAAGCCACTTTAGGTCATCCTACTTGCGATAGCTATCAATTACATTAGTTTATATGTACTTGGAAGAAGCTAGAAATAAATTTATTCATCACTGTGGGGCCCACTCAATTGAATCTAAGTTTAAACTAAGTTCCATTAGTCTTACTCCTCCTTTATTGTGCACTAATCTTAAAGTCTACCTTAATAACGAGTCAAAGTGGGTCTCAAATAAAATTTTATTTTAATTGTAACTAAAATTTTGTGAACTTATTTGACATTACTAGGTTGGTCGAATAGTATATATATGCACTTGTTCATGTTGCTAAATCAAATTTTCACATATCACATTATAGTGTCACTAGCCTATGTATTCCACTAACTTTAGTCAATTCAAGCACATGCATGTAATTTCCTAATCTAGATGTGGCATATCTATATGGATACAAGGGAATAGGGTCACGGTTCTTGGGAGTAATTCCTCATTTACAACCATTAGCTCTCCATTTCTATCACTACACCATCTAATCATCTATTTTCCTAAGTTGCATTTGCATTATTTAACTCCTATGTCTACATGCATGGAACGAATGGTGTGGCCAAGGAAATGGAATTTCTTTTACCTTTTGGAAGTTTGGAAAATGGAAGGAATGAGCTACAAATAAAAAGATTAAACTATAGTGAGTATCTAAGTCCTTCAAGACTAATAAAATGGAATTGTTAGTGAAGTTTTACCTTGATTTTCCTTTGTATTTGGTGCTTGATTCTTCTTGTTAATAGTGTAGTTGAGTTTCCTATTAGCTAATCTATGGTAATCAAGCTTTGCATGCAAGGAAAAATGGAAGGAAATGGTGATCTTTAGAGTATGAAATTGTGAGTAAGAGAGAGACGGGAAGTGAGGAAGAAGAAGATGAAGTGAGGTTGATGATGATGGCGATAATATTGAGGGGGAAAGGGAAATGAAAAGCTAGTGGTTGGGAGGGAAATATATGTATATTTTTATGCTTCCCTAGCTTGTCTTAGGATTTGGAAATGGAAGAAATTCATGTATAGGGAAGATGTTTTGTTGATAAGACATTTGTATGTTTGAAGCTTAGGCTCATATTTCTTTCTACTTATCGAGTGAGGACAACTTTTTAAAGCAAAAAGCAGTAATGAGATAGATAAAAGATGGAGACCAAAACACAAAGTTCTTCTATACTACAATAAGGAGTAGACAAATTAGATCAAGAATCACTAGAATCAAGACAACAAATGTTGTGTGGGTAGAGGAAGAGAATGCGATCAAGGATTCAGGAGTGAAATTTTTCTCCACTCTATTTCAAAAAGAAACTTGTGAAGAATTTTCTAAACCTGAATGATGAGATCCGGGATGAGAGCCAAGCCAGAAGAAGAAATGTGGATCCTCTTGAAGTGCCGCCTGGACTGATCATAAGAAATCGAGCAAAACGACTCAAGGAAGCACTTAACGGGTTGATAAAGGATGTCTATGAAGCCGAGAAGGATTGGGTCAATCATGAAGTTGGAAAGGATTGGAACAACCATGGGAAGACCCTTGCTTTTATACAAGTCACACCGGACACGGGTTGAAGAGGGCGTGTACTTTCAAGGCACGGCCGTGTAGGACTCTCAAGATTGCCTAGAATCATACATGGCTAGATACACGGTTAAAAGGCACGGCCGTGTATGGAGTCAAGCAAATCCACAGAAAGATACACGGCTAAAGTACACGGGCGTGTATGTTGCCAGAAGTTGCACAGAAAGATACACGGTCAAAGTACACGGGCGTGTATGTTGCCATAAGTTGCACAGACAAGTACACGGCCAAAGTACATGGGCGTGTACACAGGCCGTGTATCCCCTGTCGGCCAGCTTGTTCTGTTTTGCGTTTTTATGTCACTTAACTAAATTACGTCGTTTTGGACTTGTTTTTACACGAATTGTAACCCTAGTATAAAAGCTCCTAGGGTTTAGAACAACTAAGATATACATCTTTGAACATTAAACACTTTTGAGAGGCACCTCTCTTGGTTCTTCAAGAACTAAATCGAACTTATCAGATTGATTTCCGTGGGGTTCATCCCGACTTATCAATCAGTCTTCCATCCCGATTGTGGCGTCTTCACTTTTATACCAAGGTTCTTATCTCGCTTATAGACAACGGGTCGCGGTTTTCCACTTTAGGTGTTTGGGTGTCTTAGGCAACGAATTTCCGAACGTATTGGTATTGGGTTTCGTCACGGGTTGGCGTAGTTCGTATCAGTTTGGTATCAGAGCTTAGGTTTGTCAAAACATCAAGTTCGGTTGAGGAAGGTAATATCAAAAACCCTAACTCCAATCGTTCATATCAATTATCGTGTTCAATTCCGCAATATTAATTGTCTTTTGATAGTGTAGTATTTACTAGTCGATTGTAAAAAAAAAAAAAAAAGAGTAAAAATCACGACCAAAAAAAAAAAGAAGGGAAAAGAAAAGAAAAGAGAAACATGATCAAAAGCCAAAAACAGAGACAAAAAAAAAAAAATTCGGATAGAAAAATAGAGGAAAATTTTACGAACCCTAGAGTTGGTTTTGAATTCTACGGAAGGAAATTGGTGTAGTTTGGGTTAGTTCCAAGAGAATTGAGAAGAGGAAATTGGTGAGTGATATCATCGTTGTTTGTGAGAATACACGAGTGACTGTGTGATATCATCATTTGAGTGAAACACGTAAGGGAGTGTATCGTGAGGTTTGATCATATATATATTTGTGTTGTACTAATCTTTTATGCAGGAACTATGTCGAGACAACATTCTCCTGAAGGTGAGAGGGGAAGGTTTGATGCTAGGTTAGTAATTGAGGCGTTGAGGGGAGAAATGAAGAGGATGTTCCAAGAAGGAATGGAACAAATTCATGAGACGGTGGAGCAAAGACTAGAGCAATCCACAAACGTATTCCAAGGGCGTAAGAGGGAGAGTCGTTCTAGGAGAGTACCGAGGGGTGGAGATGAAATGTCGGGTGATGACTTTGATGAGCCGTCTGTCGGGAGTTATAGAGGATATAGTGGTTGGAATAGAGAAACTAGAAATTGGGAAGATAGAGGAAATAGGAATAGAGAGGATGATCAATTGAGTAGCATAAAGATGAAGATTCCTCCTTTCCAAGGGAAGAATGATCCCGAGGCGTATTTAGAATGAGAGAAAAAGGTGGAGATGGTGTTTGATTGTCACAACTATAGTGGGAGAAAGAAAGTAAAACTTGCTACCATTGAGTTTTTGGATTATGCTATAGTGTGGTGGGATCAACTAATGTTGAATAGGAGAAGGAGTGGCGAGCCACCTAATGAGTCTTGGGAAGAGATGAAAATAGTGATGAGAAAGCGGTTTATACCTGCGTATTACTATCGTGAATTGCACAACAAGTTGCAAACTCTAAGGCAGGGAAGCCGAAGTGTGGATGAGTACTTCAAGGAGATGGAAGTCACTATGATTAGGGCGAATGTAGAAGAGGATAGAGAGGCTACAATGGCTAGATTTCTTGCTGGATTAAATAGAGAAATCCAAAATGTGGTTGAATTGCAGCATTATGTAGAATTGGAGGATATGGTTCACATGGCTATAAAGGTTGAGAACCAGCACAAGCGGAAGGGTAGTAGTAGTGCACGATTTCAACAGGGTAATGGTTCATCCACTTGGAAGACTAATCAATGGAAGAAAGAAGAAAAGCCTTTACCCACCAAACCAAAAGGAGAGCTGAGGCAAGCGGGTTCTACTTCTGGTAATCAAGGTAACCCTGAATCTTCTACTTCTAGAAATCGTGACATTAGATGCTTTAAATGTTAAGGTAGAGGCCATATTGCTAGTCAATGTCCAAATAGGCGTGTGATGATTTTGCGTGATGATGGTGAGTATGAGACTGAGGGGGATAGTGAAGAAGATGATATGCCACCATTAGAGAATGCTAGTGATGATGAGGAGCCTGCAATGGGAAGGCTAGTGGCGGTAGTGAAGAGAGCTTTGAATGTGCAGGTGAAGGAAGAAGAAGAGGTGCAAAGAGAAAATATATTTCATACTAGATGTTATTTAGGAGATCACATTTGTAGTTTGATCATTGATGGAGGGAGTTGCACCAATGTAGTGAGCAATTTTATTGTTGAGAGGTTGGGGCTCAAAACTGTTAGACACCCTAGTCCATATAAATTGCAGTGGTTGAATGATAGTGGTGAGACTAAGGTGAGTAAGCAAGCCTTGATTGGGTTTCGCATTGGTAGGTATGAGGATGAGGTGTTATGTGATGTAGTGCCAATGCAAGCATGTCATGTGTTGTTGGGGAGGCCATGGCAATTTGATAGGAAGGTTGTGCATGATGGCTTTTCTAACAAGTATACGCTTGTTCACTAAGGGAAGAGCTTTAATCTTAAACCTTTAACACCTAAACAAGTGTATGAGGATCAGTTGCAGCTACAACAGTCATTTGCAAAACACAAGGTGAGTGAAAAGCAGAGTGAGAGTGAGAGAGCAAAAGACAATGAGAAGAAAAAGGAATATAAAAGTCAAGATCAAAAGGAAAAGGAGAGGAAGGCTGGAAAGAGTGTGAGAGGCCAAGTTGAAGGGGAATCAACTTTGGTGGTGAGTGAAAAGGAGAGGGCAGCCTTGCAAAAGGAGAGTTGTGTGGCAAGAGCGAGTTTAGTGAGCAGAGCGTTAGTAATGAAGCAACCTATGTTGTTTCTGGTTTTTAAAGGAAACATGTTTGACTACTAACGAATTATCTAACTCTTTGCCTAGTGTGGTTGTGTCTTTTATGCAGGACTTTGAAGATGTCTTTCCTGAGGAGATTCCAAAGGGATTACCACTTGTTCGAGGTATTGAGCACCAGATTGACCTTATACCCAGAGCATCAATTCCAAAGAAGCCAGCTTACAGGAGCAATCTGGAGGGAACAAAGGAACTCCAAAGGCAGGTTGAAGAATTAATGAAGAAGGGGTACATGAGAGAAGGCATGAGTCCATGTGCAGTGCCTGAGATTTTGGTGCCTAAGAAGGATGGGACAGGGAGACTATGTGTTGACTGCAGTGCCATCAACAACATCACGGTAAAGTATCGTCATACCATTCCTTGTTTAGATGACTTCTTAGAATGGTTATATGAGTATAGTGTCATTCCTCATGAGCCTTGGATAGACATTTCCATAGATTTTATGTTAGGATTATCTAGGCCTAGGCATGAAAGAGATTCTCATTTTGTGGTTGTGGATAGGATTTTTAAAACGGTTCATTTCATTCCTTGTCATAAAACTAATCATGCTATACACATTGTTGATTTGTTCTTTAGAGAGGTAGTGCGTCCGCATGGTATACCTAGAAGCATTGTTAGTGTTCGAGATGAGAAATTTTTGAGTCATTTTTGGAGAGTCTTGTAGGAAAAGTTGGGAACTAAACGGATGTTTTTGACTATCCGTCACCCACAAACTGATGGGCAACTTGAGGTGGTTAATAGGACGTTAATTCAATTATTAGGGGCAATCATAGAGAAGAACATTAGGACTTGGAAGGATTATCTACCATTTGTGGAGTTTGCATGTAATAGGGCTTTAAATAACATTATTCATTGTTCACCATTTGAGATTGTGTATGATTTTAACCCATTGGTTCCTAATTATTTATTGCCATTTCAACTTAACAAGTTTGTGAGTTTTGAAGTTGATTATAAGGCAGATTTCGTGAGAAGGCTAAACATTGAGCGAAGAACAGAGCAGTATGTGAGACAAGCCAACAAGGGTTGTCGACAAGCTATTTTTGAACCTGGAGATTGGATTTGGGTTCACATGCGCAAAGAGCGGATTCTCGTACAACGTAGATCTAAATTACTTCCTAGAGGCGATGGACCAATTCAAATTCTTGAATACATCAATGATATAGCATACAAGAAAGATTTACCAGGTAAGTATCCAGTAAGTGTTACGTTTAATGTTACTGATCTGAGTCCATTTGATGCAGGAAATGATTTGAGGACAAATCCTTTTCAAGAGGAGGGGAATGATGAGATCCGGGATGAGAGCCAAGCCGGAAGAAGAAATGTGGATCCTCTTGAAGTGCCGCCTGGACCGATCATAAGAAATCGAGCAAAACAACTCAAGGAAGCACTTAACGGGTTGATAAAGGATGTTTATGAAGCCGAGAAGGATTGGGTCAATCATGAAGTTGGAAAGGATTGGAACAACCATGGGAAGACCCTTGCTCTTATACAAGTCACATCGGACATAGGTTGAAGAGGGCGTGTACTTTCAAGGCACGGCCGTGTAGGACTCTCAAGATTGCCTAGAATCATACACGGTTAAAAGGCACGGCCGTGTATGGAGTCAAGCAAATCCACAGAAAGATACACGGTTAAAGTACACAGGCGTGTATGTTGCCAGAAGTTGCATAGAAAGATACATGGTCAAAGTACACGGGCGTATATGTTGCCAGAAGTTACACAGACAAGTACACGGCCAAAGTACACGGGCGTGTACACAGGCCGTGTATCCCCTGTCGGCCAGCTTGTTCTGTTTCGCGTTTTTATGTCACTTAACTAAACTACGTCGTTTTGGACTTGTTTTTACACGAATTGTAACCCTAGTATAAAAGCTCCTAGGGTTTAGAACAACTAAGATATACATCTTTGAACATTAAACACTTTTGAGAGGCACCTTTCTTGGTTCTTCAAGAACTAAATCGAACTTATCGGATTGATTTCCGTGGCGTTTATCCCGACTTATCAATCGGTCTTCCATCCCGATTGTGGCGTCTTCACTTTTATACCAAGGTTCTTGTCTCGCTTATAGACAACGGGTCACGGTTTTCCACTTTAGGTGTTTGGGCATCTTAGGCAACGAATTTCCGAACGTATTGGTATTGGGTTTCGTCACGGGTTGGCGTGGTTTGTATCACTGAATGGCTAAATCCGTTTGTAGCTACTGGACCCAATGAGATCTTAGAGGCTGATCCATTAGAAGAGGAAATACTTCAAGCAATAAAGGGTGTTGATGAAAATTCCACTGCAGGACTAGATGGTTTTAATAGTGGCTTCTACAAAGCGTGTTGAGATATTATCAAAAATCATATGATGGAAGCATTATTTGATTTTTTCTCAAGGTCACTCTCTTCCACGATTTTTCCACTACTACTAATATAGTACTTATTACCAAGAAAATTAATGCCAGTGAATGGAAATATTTCAGGCCAATCGGTTTGTGCAATATATTTACAAAGGTGATTTAAAAAATCCTGGTGGAACATTTAAATACTTTTCTTCCTTCACATATTGTTGACAACCAAACAGGATTCTTGAAAGGGAGGAACATTATGGAGAATTTCTTAGTAGCTCGGGACTTGATGATATATATTCGCTTGAAAAAAAAAAGAAGAAAAATTTAGGGGAAGAAATTTGATCTTAAAGTTGAACATGGAAAAGGCATACAACAGAGTGGATAGGAATTTTCTAATGCACATGCTGGATTGGTTAGGATTTGGGGCTAAATTTGGGTTTCTGATTAGTAGACTATTTTTCAAATGTTGGCTTTCAATTCTTGTGAGTGGTTCATCTCATGGGTTTTTCAAATCGTTAAGGGGCTTAGGGCAAGGTGATCCACTGCTCCACTACTATTCATCATATGTTTGGAATTTCTATCGGGAGGTATAAATCATCTGGTGGAGAAACACAAGGTAATGCAATGTTGTGCTGGAAATCCTAAGATCATTTGCCATTTAGTTTTTGTTGATGGGAGTTCTAAGTCATTGAGGCTTTTAAGCAATTTCCTTAATTTATATCAAATGGTGTCAAGACAAAAGATAAATATCAATAAGATATGTGCACTCCAAGAACCAACAAAATTTGCTGAAAAGAGCTTCTAATATTTTTCATTTTTCCCAAGGTAAGTTCCCTTTATCCTATCTTGGTTGTCATATGATTCTTGGGAGAAAAAAATGAGTAGATTATTATGATCTAATTTAACAAGTGAAGCAGCGATTGGAATGCTGGGCTAACAAATGGCTTTCAGAGGGTGGAATGATCACACTTATTGAAAGTGTATTGCTCTATGTACCTCTTTACACATTACAAGCTTAAAAATCCACCAAAAAGTGTTATAAAAGATCTTGAAAGGTGCTTTGCTGATTTTTTTGTGGAGAAATAAAGAACTATCAAAACCAATTCATTGGGTCAAATGGAAGAAGTTATGCAAGCCCATGGAAGAAGGAGGTCTGGGAATTAGAAGTCTTAAAGATATAGCTGTAGTACAAGATATGAAACTCTGGTAGATGCTTCGAAAAGGCCATTCTCTTTTTTCTGATTACTTCCATAAAAAATATGTACGAAGGGAACATCCACTCTCAATCAAAGAATAGCAAAATGACTCCCCAACTTTGAAGAGGATCATACAAGCTTGAGAGACTGATAAAATTTTAAGAAAATGGAGAAGCCCCGATCAGATTAGTTTCTCCCTCGTCAATGCACTTATTTATTTGAGAGTGCATTGAATTATCCTTGCTCATTTGTACACACGCATCTACATATGGAAACTCATTTTCATGAAAAACTACATCCCGAGACACAAAGTAGCATCGTGTTTCTAAATCATATAATCTCCAACTTCTCTGTCCAAATGGATAGCCCACGAAAATACATTTATGACTTCGACTAGCAAACTTATCCTTTTCACGATTCAAACTCCGTGCATAGCACAAATACCTGAATGTACGAATGTAGCAATAATCAGATGGCTTACCATACAAAATTTCATAAGGTGATTTTCTTCCTAGCAGTTGAGAAGGAGTGCGATTGATCAAATGCCCAGCTGTTAACATACATTCCCCCCAAAAATCAATTGGCAAGTTAGCTTAAAATCGCAATGCTCGAGCCACGTTAAGTATATGTCGATGCTTTCTTTCCACTCGCCCATTCTGTTGTGGTGTTCCCACACACGAAGTTTGATGTATTATCCCATTGTTTAAGAAATAACCTTTCAGGCTTATGAACTCACTTCCATTATTGCTTCTTACTATCTTAACGTTCTTATCAAATTGCCTACGAACCACAGCAACAAAATTTTGCAGGATGCATCCTACTTCAGTTTTAGCAATCAACAAATATATCCACACACATCTAGAAAAATCATCAACGATTGTGAGGAAGTAATTTGCATTAGAAGAACTAGAGACTCTATAAGGTCTCCACAAGTCACAATGAATAAGTTCAAATATTCACCAGCTCTACTATCACTAGAACAAAACACGCTTCTGGTTTGCTTTGCTTTGCTTTGAAACAAGCATCACAAGATTTATTTGAATCTAATTGAGTCTTATTTCCAAAAATTAAACCTACGATCTTTGGAGACGGATGCCCCATCCTTCTATGCTAAAGTTCAACAGAAGTTAGCGTCCGAGACTGAAGTGCCTGAATTGGTGGCTCCTTCTTGAAATAATATAGCCCCTTGCAACGTTCACCCGCTCCAATCACCATCCTCGAAGTGCGGTCCTGTATTAAACAAAGCTTATCAGTGAATAATACATTACATTTCGATTCATCAACTAATTGTGACACAGAGATCAAATTGCAATGTAATCCTGGAGCATGAAGAACATTATCTAGTTGGATGTTCTTCCCCATGTGAACAGACCCTTCCTGCAATGCCAGCACTTGTTCTCCATTAGGCAAGCCAATTGGACAACCTAATATGTTTTTCAAGCCAGATAAATAGCCTGAATTTCCTGTCATATGTTGCGTAGCTCCATAATCAATTATCCAAACAGAATTTTCCTTACCAGTCAGCTTCTCACTACTCCCTGATTTGCAAGTGTTCAACAAGCTCATGACTGCTGCCCATTGTTCATTCGTCAACGTTCCAGGAGTTGCAACTTCCTTTGTCTCTGTGTTGGGCTCTTCAATCACTTGAGCAGCATTAACTCGAGCTCCACTCCGTCCTCTTCCTGTCATCTTGCCACGGCCTCTACCTCCTGACTGTCTTCCTCGACCTCTACCAACTGTTTTAGGCCGATCACCCCACCAAGAGGGATAGCCAATAAGCTGAAAGCATCCTTCGGAGTCATGTCCTTCTCGATTGCAATGTGTGCAGGCAACACTTTTATCTTTGATTCCTACATTGGTTTGAACCATAAAACTAGCAGCCTTGTTCTTAATCTCCTTTTCTTTGGAGATATTTCGAACCCTTTCCTCTTGGCACATTAATGAATATGCCTTACTTACACTGGGCAACGGTGTCGTGCTCAGAATGTTTGTCCTTATTGTGCTGTATGTATTGTCTAACCCCATTAGAAATTGATGAAGTTTTTCTTCTTCTCGTTTCTTAGTTATTTCAATTGCGATGTTGCACTTGCAACCCCCACATTTGCATGCAGATATCACATCATAATTTGCCAGCTCTTCCCATAATTGTTTCAATTACGCATAATAACTCATGAGTGACATTCCTTGCTGTTTGCAATTTGCAAGTTCCGCCTTCAGCTGCTGTACTCATGCACCATCAGTCACAGAGAAACAGTCTTTAATGTCTTCCCACAAGTCCTTTGCAATCTCCATGTGCGTTAAAGTGGATCGCACCGTTAGCTCGATTGTATTCATTATCCATGATACAAGCATGGAATTCACAGTCCATCAATCTTCTAACTCATCCGAATCTTCGTCAGGCTGATTCACAGTTCCATCGAGAAAACCAAATTTCTTCTTGGCTCTCAAAGCAGTCCGAATTGCTCTAGACCATTCATCATAATTGTCTTCTTTCAATTGCAACTGGGTTATTATATTTCCAGGATTTTCATTCACATATAACGTGTATGGTGACAACAATTTCTTTTCTTCTCTTGCCATATCGTGTTTGTATTAATCAAGGCTCTGATACCATGATAAAATTTTAAGAAAATGGAGAAGCCCTGATCAAATTAGTTTCTCCCTCGTCAACGACTCATTTATTTGAGAGTGCACTGAATTATCCTTGCTCATTTTCATGAAAAACTACTTCCCGAGATACAAAGTAGCGTCGTGTTTCTAAATCATATAATCTCCAACCTCTCTGTCCAAATGGATAGCCCACGAAAATACATTTATGACTTCGACTAGCAAACTTGTCCTTTTCACGATTCAAACTCTGTGCATAGCACAAACACCCGAATGTACGAATGTAGCGATAATCAGGTGGCTTACCATACAAAATTTCATAAGGTGATTTTCCTCCTAGCAGCTGAGAAGGAGTGCGATTGATCAAATGCCCAGCTGTTAACACACATTCCCCCAAAAAATCAATTGGCAAGTTAGCTTGAAATCGCAATGCTCGAGCCGCGTTAAGTATATGTTGATGCTTTCTTTCCACTCACCCATTCTATTGTGGTGTTCCCACACACGAAGTTTGATGTATTATCCCATTGTTTAAGAAATAACCTTTTAGGCTTATGAACTGAGACAGCTGAGAGGTATATTTTCATGGAAATGCCAAGTGGAAATTGTAGCTTCTGGTTCGATTCATGGTTTGAAGATGGGAACTTCTCAAATTATTTGACTTCTAATGAGTACAAAGATGAAAAAGTAGCAGATTATATTTTAGATGGAAAATGGAATGTGAATAGATTGTCAATAAATCTAAATCAAGAGCTAGTAAAGAGAATTTCAGAAATTTTAATTCAACTAGAAGATGCTAATATGATAAGTTGGAAATTAACAGCTAATGGTAATTTTTCCAGTAAGGAAACATGGGAGAAGATTAAAAGCAAACAGCAACATATGAACGTGAAATGTTCATGGAATAAACGAATACCCACCAAAATTTCAACTTTCATATGTAAATCGAGGCGTAATGCCATTCCAACAAATAAAGCTTTGCAACGGAGAGGTATCTTTCTTGGATCTAGGTGTTGGCTCTGTCATAAAGCTAGTGATTCTTGGTCACATTGTGTTACATCATGTGCAGGGACTTTGGAACTGTGGAAGAAATGTGTTTCAGTGGTAAATCTTATGTCTATGGGGGAACTTTCATTCATATCAGCAGTTATTGTTTTGGCTGACTTCAAAGATAAAAAAAAAAACCATCTCAAATCAACAGCAGTAGCTATTTTTCTTTGGCATTTATGGCTAATAAGACTTGAGGCAAAGCATGAGGGACACTGTAACATCAACAAAACTTATTTCTGCTTCGACCTTCATGCAACATTAAAGAGTTACCTAGTTTGTAAGCAGAAAACGGTAAGATTACAAACGCCAGCGAATTGGCTTCTACAATGTCAAAGGAAACCAACCAACATCAAACATGTTACTTGGAAGAGACCTGGAAGTGGGAGACTAAAATTAAATACTTACGGTTCTATTAGTTCAGATGAAGCAGCAGGGGTTGGATTATTGCGTGATGAATGGGATCGTAAATACCATCTTTGCCTTTGGATGTAAATTGAATCGTAATTGCATTTAGTTGATAGAGCTGTTGGCATTGGAAAAAGGTTTGAATTTTTGTGAAAAGGACAAGATCGAGAACATTGATGTGGAAGTCGACTCTTTCCTTATTTATCAGTGGATTTCAAATCTATGCAAAACAAAGTGGGATGTTTCTTACTTGATACATAGAATCCAGATAAAGATGAAAAAGTTAAGTGCATTCATATCCCATATATTCAAAGAGGCAAACAAGCCGGGGTACAATCTAGCAAAAAAAGCTCAAGATTTGCAATTGGATTTCTTCCCCACCAATCTTTCTGATTTAGATAGATTTTGCAGAGGTTTAATAATTTTAGATAAAAAATCTTATCCTTATACTCGACAGTGATTTTCACTTGATATTATTAATCAATAAAGTTTTATTCTTTAGCCAATAAAAGGTAGTATATGTTGGGCATGGGGCATGTAGCTTATAGTTTTGTCCCTTGGGGTATTTTATTTCCCATTTGCTAATATAATTGTCTAGTTCCATATATAGTGATCTTTCATTACAACTATTCGATGTATATTTCAAACTTATCTTGTATTCTTTTAATATTCCTAAGTTACTTGGACTAAAAGGATTTCTAGTTTTGTAACGTTCCTGAACTTGGAACATTATAGCCCGCCATGTGTCATTACTACCAAGCGATATATTAAAGCTCTAAAACTTCATCACACTTCAAAACCTGATCATACATATTATCTATTATACTACTATACTATAATCAAACGAATGACTCACATATGAGTCATTCTAAATTTCTTTATTTAACAACAACAAAATCTTAGCGAAATTCCTTATTTGGTAAGTTTCGACCTGCACGAAAGGTGTAATGATCTAGGCACTATCTTGGAGAGAGACTCGGTGAAATAGACATGTCCGTGAAGATGCGAACTACCTGCACCTAGATAGAAAGAACCTATGAAGCTTTACTGTTCCTTGGGATTAGCTTTGGGCCTTTCTTGTGCAGCTTAGGTAGAAGGCGAAGAAGGCCTCCTTCCGGGGGGGCCTGAGCCATCGGTGAGATACTACTCCGAAAGAGCTAGAATTCTAACCTTGTGTCAGGACCTATGGGCTAAGTATCTCCATAACTTCAATTTAACAATAAAACATCCATTTACAAATATTCATAATTCTTGTTACTCTTCCTCTACATAGTAATAGTGTTCTCTTCCTATCTCATCCATGTAATGTCCCACTAAGTTTTCGTTCTCATCATACTCTAGTTGTTCATCATTTTCGCCTGTAGCTAAAAAAAAAAAAAAGAAATATAGGAAAGGGGGTGAGCCTACGCTTAGTGTGTGAGTAACATACCCACATTCGCATGACACACCAAATTAATATCACATGCATATATGCAACATTTATCCATAACTTGTTCACAATTCAATTCACACATTAACACCAAAATGAATTATAACACATAGGGGTACTCAAGTCCCTGGTATACAGAAGTTTTGTCCTAATGGGAACTGCCTTTGTAGGCCTTGTCTAACTCTAATGGGAACTGCTACTGCGGGCCTCGTCTAACCCTAGTCTACCTCAGATCATTTCGATATACGGCTCCACTATGGACAATGCAACATACTGATCATCGAGGTGCCCTTTAGGGATTTGCTACTATAGGCCCCTAAGCTGACCCAAGCACAAGCAACATATCTTAATCAACCAATAACACATATTATTGCGTGATACCACTTAATTCACATAACATCTTAACATTTCATTATTTCACATACAACTCATTAGATAGCTTCTTAACAATCACATACAACAAACAAAGTAAACACGTACTTAGAATCCTAGCCTTAAGCACTTCTTATCCCAAACTTAAGCTCAGTTGATATCTATATGATCATCAAGACATCATTCTTAATACTAACCCAAATATGATATATTTCTCGTAATTCCTCTTAATCTATTAGGTTACCTATGGTTATACTGTTTGTCTCGATTGTGTGGAACTTAGTTAATTAAGAAGGTAATTTGATATATAATGATAATGTTCATCACTTAACACGGCCATGTTAGAGGCCGTGTTACCTAACACGAGATAGTACACGACCTTGTTAAAGGTTGTGTATCTCCTAGTGAGAATTGGCTTCAACATGGTTGGAACATGGCCGTGTTGGGAGGCCGTGTTTCTCTTAATTCAACATGATGAAAAAACGACCGTGTTGGGAGGCCGTATATCTCTCGACATAACTTTTGGACTCAACAAGATCGAAAAACGACTGTGTTGGGAGGCCGTGTTCTTCTCATTTTAACACCGGGGCAACACGACTGTGTTGGATGGTCGTGTATCTCTCGGTACATCTTGATAAATCAACATGAGAGCAACACAATCGTGCTGAATGGTTGTGTATCCCTCGGTATGTCATTTGAACCTTAATTTTTTCTACATTAATTCATTAAATCTCCTCATTTTGTTATCTTAAGTTTAAGTAAATCAAAAAATATAAATTAAAATCTCTTACTTGATTTGAATTTCGCTTAAAGCCCTAAATTTAACCGCTCTCGTGCTTGTTCAATCCGCCTTTAAACTCGATTCCTATAAATAACCCAGTTAAATCCATGATCTTTAAATTCCATTGTTAGAATAGATCTTGGTTATAAAATGGAAAGCATTACCTTTTGCTACGTAGTGCTACCTCCTTGGATTGCTTTAGGTTTTCCTAAGGAAGATCTCTCTCTCTTTTTGTGTCACTCGATCTCTCTAGGTGGCTATTGTAAAAATGTGCAGAAAAAGGACAACCCTAGGTTAGTTTGCTTATATATATAGTCTCGTTAGGAAAAGACGAAACTGCCCCTATCCCATTGTCCTATTTACAATACTGCTAGTCTTTATATATATATATAGTTATTTATTTATCTTTATAAAAAAAAAACGTGTATTATAGGTTTTATGTTGGCTAATTCCCTATTCCACAATAATCTAGTGACATATGGTTGTTTCCTAATCTAGGTTATTAAAGGAATTTAATGGGGTTCACATCCTACACCCTTTTGGTAAAGTTTTGTCCTCAAAACTTGAGCATTCCTAAGCTATAAACCAACTTGGGGTTTTGTTACTTCATTGCATCTTCTAATTCCCAAGTGATTAATTCTTGATTTTGGTTTCTCCACAAAAAATTCATATAGTGCACTTTTCGGTTTCAAAGCTTCTAAGTTTTCTTATCTAGAATACGAGCAAGCCTTTCCCCAAACGTTAGATTCTCATGTATCCAAATGGGCTCTAATGCCATTACTTTATTGGTATTTGATACATATTTCCTTAACATGGAGACATGAAAAACATTATGGATTCTAGACATGTTAGGTGGTAATGCCAATTTGTATGCAACTTTCCTAACTCTTTCAAGAATTTCAAATGGTCCAATGAATCGTGGACTCAACTTTCCTTGAGTTCCATATTAGCAAATTCCTTTGATCAGACTCACTCTTAAATATATATGATCTCTACTTACAAACTCTATCTCTTTTTTTCTTAAATTTGCTTAACTCTTTTTATTAGTCTTGAGCCACTTTCATTTTTTTTGCGTATTATTCTCACCTTTTCCACAACTTTCTGTACTAGTTTAGGCCCTATCATAGCTTTCTCTAGATCATCCTAGAACAAAGGGGATTGACACTTTCTACATATGGTGCTTCATAAGGGTTCATCTATATTGTGGAATGATAGCTATTGTTGTACACGAGCTCTACTAATGGCAAGTGTACATCCTAACTTCCTTCGAATTCAAGTACACAAGCCTTAAGCATATCTTCCATGGTTTGTATGCTTCTATTGGATTGTCTATCGGTTTATAGATGATAAGTTGTGTTAAATTGAAGATTTGTTACCATTGCTTGTTGTATTATCCTCCAAAACCTCAAAACAAAACATGTATCCCTATTTAATGTTATACTTATTGGTACTATGTGTAAACGTACAATCTCCTTCACATACAATTTTGCTAGTCTCTTCGTAGAATAAGTAATATTTACATATAAGAAATGTACTGATTTGGTAAGCTAATCTACGATTACCAAAATAGCACCATGACTTGGTTGGGTTCTCAGCAATGTTGTCACAAGGTCCATGGTAACATGATCCCACTTCCATTTAAGGTTAGCCAAGGGCTGTAATAAGCCTCTAGGTCTTTGATGTTTGACTTTTATCCTTTGGCATACTTCACATCTAGAAACATATTTGACTACAACATGCTTCATGCTCTTCCACCTATATCTTTTCTTAAGTTCTTGGTACATCTTGGTTTCACCTGGATGGATAGTATAGCCTGAAGAGTGTGCTTCATTCATAATCTCATTCCTTAACTCCTGATCATCTAGTATAAACAATCTATCTCCTATTCTCAAGGATCTATCCTCATGTTCTAAAAAAATTGGTGTATTTGCCTTCTTTTACCTCTTACCTTAGCTCCTATAATATTGGATCTTTCTCTTGTTCTTGCTTTATCCTCTCAATCAACATGGGTTCAATTATAAGACTTAATATCTCCGAGTTGTTATTCAAGGTGCATCTTCTCAAATTCTTTAATCAACTCCTTTTGTTTGGTCAACAAGGAAGCTACTTTTGCATAATTCTTCCTACTCAATGCATTTGCTAAGGCATTTACCTTCTCTAGACAATAATTAATCCCTAAATCATAATCCTTAATCGATTTTAGTCATCTTCGTTGTCTCATATTCAACTCTTTCTAGGTAAACAAGTATTATAGGCTCTTATTGTTAGTGTATATCTCACACCATTGTCCATACAAATAATGTTGCCAAATCTTCAAGGCAAATAAAACTGTAGTCAATTCTAAGTCATGGGTTAGGCAATTCTTCTCACGTGGCCTCAATTTTCTTGAAGCATATGCGATTACTTTCTTTCCTTGTATAAGTACACATCCCAATCTATTTTATGCGGCATCATTGTACATTGTAAATGGCTCCTCACTATTAGGTAAAGTAAGCATAGGAGTTGACACTAGCCTTTTCTTCAATTCCTAAAAACGTTTCTCCCTTTCCTATGTCCAATAAAACTTCTTGCTTTTCAAAGTCAACCAAGTTAGTGGTCTAGCTATTTTTGGGAAATCTTTCACAAACTTGTGATAATACCTTGCCAAACCTAAGAAAGTCTTAACTTCTGTCATGGTTTTTAGTCTTTTCTACTCTAGTATTGCCTTAACCTTCTTAGGATCTACTGAAATTCCTTCCTTAAAAATAATATACCTAAGAAAAGAGACTTGATTTAGCCAAAATTCACACCTAAACAACTTGGCATACATCTTATTTTCCCTAAGTATTTGCAATACAATCCTCAAGTGTTCCTCATGTTGGATCGGTATTGAGTGAGTATACCAAAATATCATCAATGAATACCACTACACACTTGTCCAATAGAGGATGAAATGTATGATTCATTAGATCCATGAATATTGTTGGGACATTCGTCAACCTAAAAGGTATTACTAGGTACTCATAGTGTCCACAATGGGTCCTAAATGCAGTCTTTGGTACATCCTCAAGTTTAATCCTTAGTTGATGATACCTCGATCACAAATCAATTCTGGAAAATATGCTTGCACCCTTCTACTGATTAAAAAGATCATCAATTCTAGGCAAAGGGTATTTCTTCTTAATATTTACCTTATTCAAATCTCTGCAGTCAATATATAGCCTCAATGATCTATCTTTCTTCTTCATAAATAAAACTAGTGCTCCTTAAAGTGAGATATTTGGCCTAATGAATCCTTTATCCAACAGATCTTGCAATTTCTCTTTTAACTCCTTCAACTTAAGATGAGACACTTGGTATAATGAATCCCTGATCCAATAGTTAATTTAATCTCTCATTTCGAAGGCAACCAAGTAGTTTTTTTAGAAAAAGTATGGAAATTCCCTAATTACTAGGATTTCATCAAGTTTCTTTGACTTTTCATCTCCTTCCATTGTATATACTAGGCAAAAACTCCTTCTTTAGCATTCCCCCCCTTCTATCACTTTCACATACTTCAACACTGGGTATTAGTCGATTGTCACACTTTCCTCAAATGCTTACTTTAGACCCATTAAGTGCAACAAAAGCAATTCTTTTCATTCTATAGTCTACTTTTACTTAGACCTTAGACATCCAATCTATTCCCAAAATAATCTCATACTTCTTCATATCCATCACAATTATGTTTACTTTAGTCATTTTATTCATGATTGAAAGTTGGCACTTGAGTATTACTTCATTCAAGATCACCATAGTACTTGTTGGTGTGCTTACTCTGTATCTCACCTTAGATTTTTGTATAGGTAATCCTACTTTCCTAGCCAAGGTCAAAGTATCAAAGGAATAAGTGGCTCTCATATCAAGTAAAGTGTACATTGGATATCTAGCTATTAACATGATTCTTGAGAATTACAAGTTCCTTAGGTGTCTTAGATAAAAGTTCTAGGTGTACCGAGCTTATGACTATATTTACTTAAATCTTAGGTATCCTACTTGCTTATTCCTCCTTATTCTTAAACTATTACTTATAACTTAAGGATTTTAGTAAGAGATTAGATATAGTTGCTATCAAACCTTCATCAAATGCTCCTTTAGCATCCATAGCCGCTAACTCTAAGTTTTCCATAGCCATTTCTTCCTCTATAAGTTTTGTCTTTTCCTCATGTTCAAGAGCAAACATCCTTGCAAGGGCCTTGGATCGATTTTTAGCCAAGTTCATCCTCGTACTTCACTTATTCATTTGGAAAGTACTGCTTCATGAATTCCTCCTTGAATATTCTCTAAGAAATAGGTTGTGACAACACTTGTCTTTATCCTTCCCACCATGTTTTAGCTGTCAACCTTAACAAATATGTTCCAAATGCAACTTGTAGGTGGGGCAGTACCTCAAATACTACAAATGATCTTTCAACTTCAGCTATCCAATCTTCAACTTTTTCAAGTTTTGCAAATGTTCCATTAAAGAATCTATTAGATCTTTTCAGGAAAAAAATTCCTTCTCCCTACTTCTAGGGCAAGTGGTGCTACAAGCTTAGGTGGCAATGGTATTGGTGCTTGATAGGGTAGGCACGTTTGGTTAAATACGATTCGTTCCTAGAGCTAAACCAAATTATATTGATGTGCTTTGGGTTAACAACCATTGATCACAAATAAAATATGATCTTTTTATGATTTTTTTAGAGGTTATGATTGAAATAATATAAATTAACATATATGACCTCTTGCTAGATATTATGCACCAACAAGATCTGCATTATACTCACCTCACTTGATATCATGCGTGAAACAAGATGAATGGTTTGTTCACCATTATTCAATAGCATGAATTGATTATGTCAGGCCCTAGAAGGTACCCTAGTTGTAACAGCTCATCATGTATGTTGAAGTCTATGATTAGTCATATTACAACACCTAAAGACTTCAACATATTACATAAGGTGTTGTTACCCTAGAAACAACCATTAAGTTAATAATTCACAACAACATATTTCACTAAAAATATCACATCCTTATTTGTAAATGCAACATAATATAAAGTCTTACCAAAACATAACCAAATTTAACTAGTAAATATTACATTCCTCCATAATAAATAGCAATCTTTCTAAACATAGAAGTTTAATCCTTCTTCTTTTCTTTCTCATTGGCCCTCCCTATGCTACCTTGTAGGAGCTCACTAAGGCCTTGGTTCTATCGAGGTAAAACTACTATAGTACCTACAAAAAATGGAAGACCATAAGGGTGTAATTTACATTCAGCTTAGTGAGTATACCACCTCAAAACCACCTTTTACTAAAAAAAAAAAGTAATCATAATCAAATGAAATGCATGGATAACCATATGTAAACATCACATCTAATTATCTAGAAACCACATGAACCCTAGGGATATTTATATATATAATTTACCCTTCCTTTGACCTTAGGTTAAGGATCTAGTAGTTTTATTAGAGTCTAGGCCATCTAAAATGAAATCACTTAGCACACATCCTTAGATACTCAAGGCCTTAAGATTTACTAGTTCCACTTTAGGTTAAAATTATGGAGCCTAAGGGGAAGGATCCCCTAGCTAACATCTTAGGAGAATGAAATAAAAAGCTCTCTCCCTAGCTATTGTACCTCTAGATGTATGCAATCTTAAAACAAAACAATGAACATGAATTCTATCAATACATGATAATCCTCAAAATTACTTAGTTTGTATTGATAGAATAGGGCATTGACTGAGCACATTCTGCCATTACTTGTGTGACTATGATGGAAAATAGGAGAATAGGTGTAGAAATGTCATGCATGACTTGTTTTATTTTATAGTTTCAATATTCTTAGCATGAATTTATAGGTGATCAACTAAATTTTCACACAGACAACAAATATTCAAAGTAATTACAATGACATGTAGATTTCCTTTTTAGCCAACTTTCATCCTAACCAATCATTCCAAACACATACATTCCATGCATGGGAGTGGAAATCATCGATGTTAATAACCTAGCCAACCTAGCCTTATTTCAAGTGTTGTAATAGTCTTTAGGTAGAGAGAAAGTTTTGTTTGATTCACCTAAACAAATAAACATAAAGAAGTGTACATAAGAATACTAAAATATGCTTAACTAATACTCTTGATCATAACCTTAAGCCTTCAACAATCTTTTAATGTAGATTTTAAAGTTTTTGTGTTGATAATTTGTCTAAAGTCATAGAATAGTCCAAAGTCCATAAATCGCAAGTCTATGTATTGGGATCCAAGTTCACAATCCTCATTATGATAAGTCCTATTCTCAAATCATATATCTTATGTCTAAACATAGGTCTAATAATAGGGTAAAGTCATCAACTATCTAAAATCAAGTCACAAGTATTCATTGGTCCAAAAATTACAAATAGGTCTAAAGTGTTTGGGAAATGAATAGTCTTTTAAGAAAAGTTTTGAATGTCTCATTAAGATACGATTTTAGAGACTTTTCTATAAGATTAAATTAAGGTAATATGCTAAAACAACAAGTTACATATAAGTATTTCTTAGGTGTTCTAGCTTCTTTAACAATATATTTAGTTACTTTCTTACTTTAAAACATGATCAAACAATCCCAAAGCTAATTTAGCATAGATAACTTAAAGAGATATGGAATGATCTTATGGTTTTGAAAAGAGTTCCTTAGCTTGAAAAGAAATTTGATCATACAAGTATGATGGTCAAATATTGGAGAGAAACTTACGAAAGCAACCACTTTGAATGGAAGATAACTTGGAAATAAGGAAACCACTCCACTTGATAAAGAAATGGGGGGTTTGAATGCCGGTTTTTGGGAAGTTGAATGACTTTTCAACTTTCATGATGTTCCTCCCTTGGCCTATTAGATAAGATGTTTAGGTATAGTTTAAGTATATTTAGTTAGGTTTTAACTAAATAAATCTCTCTTTTGGATTGCTTTAACCAAGTGGTTTTGGAAGTATAAACACCTCATTTTTGCCCCTTATTATTATTTCTTTTTAGAATAAACACAAAAAAATTGAAAATTAGGAAAAAAAATGAAAAATACAAAATAATAAATAAAATAAAGTAGAATATAGAATAAGTAAAAAACGATAACAAATTAGGAATTTAAATTATCTAAACTACAGTAGGTTTGATCTTGAATAGCGAGTACCTTTGAGGCGACCTCAATTGTAAATAATAATTAGGTTTATCTTAATTAAATAATTTTTTTCTCTTCTTTTCTTTCAAAAATTAAATTTAAAATTGATGGTTTAGGTGGTAACTGGGGGGTGGGCAAAAAAATCTAGTGAATTGGTAATTGAACCATTTTTTTTTATTTGATTCGGTTACTAGTTTGATTCAACTGTGAGGAATCAGTTCAAGGTTCAGTTTAGTTAGGCAAAATAAATCGATCGGTTCGAACTAAACTAGTCAATAATTAAAAAAAATAGAAATGGATGAGCTCTTTAAATCTATTTTTGATGGCAACTCCACTTAGAAGGACCACAAATTTTATTACTTTCATACAGGAAATTAGACCATGTGTTGCACATATTGGTCTTGTTATTCATGTTTTACTGTAACTACATAGCAATTTGCATAGAAGGATTTATTTCCAAAATAGAAAATTGCATCTTGTATCTTGACCCATTGTTATTCGTTTATTAAATTAGTAAAGGAATTGATGCCATTTTTATCATTGAAATAATCTCCATGTTCATTTTCCTATCCATATTTCAAGTTCTACATTGTGTGCAAAGAGTAAATGACCATTATAATTTATAACTAAAATTACAGTTGAATTAAAAATATTGTGATAACTGTTTGAACTATGTACCAAATCGGACTAAATCGTTATTTTTTGGTTTGAAAAATTTACTAACTGAATCGTATGGTTAGATTCGATTAAAAAAAAACAGTAAAATTTGGTTTTGTTCAAGGGGTGAATTGGATTGAACCACATTGTGCCCACCCCTAGTGATAACCATTAGGTTTTAATAGGCTAACCCTTAAATCTAAAACTTTGGTTTTTCAATTTTTTAAAATGATTTTTCTTGTAGACTAGTGGCTAAGTTAGGATCAATCTGCCTAGTCAATCTTAACTTACCATTTTTCTTTCTTGATATTATCAAGTGGCAACTGTAACTATTTTCTAAAAATATGAAAAATAAAAAATTTCCCTTAACTCTTAGTTAGGGGTTCATATTGAATAGACATAGGGTTTAATATGAATTGGGTTAAGGAAAATTAAAATTTAGGCTTGATAGGAAGTCTTCTAATTCATAATTAAAATATCAAAGTCCAACATGATCAACTTTTGGTGATTGGAATAGTTTAATAAGTTATGTTTTTAATGAAGTTGGTTTTATTATGTCGAAAGTTTGATAGATTATCAAATTATGACTTACTTTATTGATCTTATAGTTTTGAGTCTTATCTTATTAGTATTTGTGTTTGAATTAAAATTAGAAAAAGTTTAGTTTGAGTTGACTCAAGCCAATTAGAGTAGACCTAAGCCCTTTCTTCGTTTAGCCCGAGTTGACTCAAGTTAACCTTAAGTTGACATAAGTCAACTGGGCTCGGGTTTTATGATCTTTTGTTCTAGTGATGATTTAAGTAGTGTTTAGAGTAGATGGCTATCCTTTAGTTTGGTTTAGAATTGATTTAGTAGATTAAAATATGAAAGAATGGTGGTTGCCAAAGGAATGGTGCTAGGTTTTAAGGTAATGGGAGATGTAATTTTCCACTATGTTTACTAAGCCAAATTCATCAAATCTATTGTTAGAGCATATCTCATGAATCTATGGTGTCCCATCTACCTAATAAATCTTAAGTCAACTCAGGTCTTAACTTCTATATCCTAAGTCAACTTAAGTCTTCCTATGTGTGTTATGAAGTAACTTAAGTCATCCCTCTGTATTTAGCATGTTAGCTTAAGTTGACTTGAACTCAAGTCAACTAATTGTGCACTAGGTCATCTTAGGTCTTTAGGCCTTATCTCGTTTGATTTGAAGTACAATCCCTATTAGAGGATAAAAATATCTATTTAGTATTCTATTAAGCTTATATTATATAAGGTGGGATAAATCCATATAGACTAGCAACACTTCTTTCTTAAATATTTTAGAAAATTTTTGGGAGTTATAGATATGAACAAAAATAAAGTGATGAAACTCTCAAGAAGTATAATACCATCAAGATAATCTTGTTACTAAAGTTGTACAACAGTATTTAAACAAGATGTCAAATAAGGAAGCTTGTAACAACCAAAGAAATAGAGAAATAAAGAATGTAAATTGTGTCAATTGTGTCTAGAAGGTTCACGGTTAGGATCATGGCCATAATCCTTACGGTTGCTTAATTGCCTTCAATTCATAATCCTCATTCATGCTTGAGGCTCATGCCTATGTTCTTGGAAGTACAAGGCCATGTTCTAGCCCATATACCTCACAGTTTTCCCCTTGAAATGCATAATATTTGTCCAGTGAAGAACATGCCAAGATTACACCTGTGATCATGGCCTTGTAGCTTTTTAAGATGTCTATTTCTCATCTTCTTGAGTCTAAACTTGTCGTATTTTCTCATTTACCTCTTAGATACCCAAAATCACTTCTATCTGATCATTAAAGATCTTATAATAAACTCTAAACCAATCAACAGATGCCTTCTCTTTATCCTTCAGCTCTCCATCACTTATCTACTACATTAGATTTTGTAATCCCCTGGCTCTCGATCTTGTAATGTGATGTGCTTAATGGATCAAACACATAACATAAGAACAAATGGAACAAACCAATCACGGAATTACAAGAATGGCGTGAATCCCTTAAGCATAAAAGGCTTCCACGCAAATGACAAATTCCAATAGCAATTGAATAATCGCAATAACAACACAATTTATGATCTAATTCCACTAAAATTGCATGAAAACCAATAATAGAAAAGAAACCTAAAATGGCGTGATATGAACAAACAAGAACAACCAATCACAACTAGATATGACACACCAGTGTGAATTGGAATCAACTTAGGGAATTGATATTACTCACAAATCCTTAAGTTGCCACTCGCCACAATCCTTGAAGAATTGATAAGAGTCTTATGAAATTATAGCATGAAACCTTAATTCTCATGTGAAAGGGGTAGAAATTTTTACCCCTCAACAAGCTCCCACAAACCCTGCTTTAGCAAGTATTTATATTTGCTTCACTTAGGGTTAAAATGACAAAACAATTACATCTATGCCATTAGTGTGGCCGGTCCTAAATCCCACAAATACAACCAAATAAAATGTCCTAAAAAGCTTACAAAACAATCGGTTCAAAGATAAATTACAAGTACAAAAATAATGGTCTTCAAAGAGCTGGTTTGTCAAGTCAATTGTGATCATGGTGGGCTATTGGATGTAAGTTCGATGATGTCCCCAATTTGATCAACAGTGTAGGTCATGTGGCATCCTGTGAAGACTGATCACTGTACCTGCTATATTACTATTAAAACTTTATTAGATAAAGAAAAATGTATACATATAAGTGATTTGGATGATATATTACTATTAAAACTTTATTAGATAAAGAAAAATGTATATATGCAAGTGATTGGGATCATCATCCAAATCAAGTTCCCTGACTATTGGAATCATAGGGTAGATTTCCATCATCTCTTAGGGCCTCTGAAAGATTTGCCCTCAAATGTAGAGGGTCACTTCTTGGACTGAATCCGGATGCCTTCGTTCCCCTATTTGCTCAACTGTTAGAAGAAATAAAAGTAGTCTTGACCTGCTCTTGGAAATCATGCACCTTTGATGGAGACATAGGTGTCAATACTATTTGAGACTCTCCCTTCCGAAACATGTAGGTGTTTCTAAATCCGTCATGTAATAACTTCTTGTCAAACATCTAGGGTCTACCTAAAAGTAAATAAAAGGTATATATGGGAATCACATCACACAGGATCTCATCATGATATTTCTTTCCAACACTTGCTGGCACCTTTGCCCTTTGTGTAACATGCATGCTACCCTGATTGTCTAACCAATGTAAATTATAAGGATTAGGATGTGGACTAGTGGATAGTTGTAATTTGTCTATCAATGTAGCAGATATGACATTAGTGCAACTACCATTATCAATGATCAGTACACAAAGGTTACCTCTAATCCTGCAAGAAGTGTGGAATATGTTCTCCTTCTGTTTGTCCCTAACATCAGGAGAGATAGTCAGAACCCTGTGCAACATATTAATTGGTAAATATTGTTCACCTGTTCCCTCCTCATGTGTCTCAACATTCTGATCATCATAGTATTCCTGTAATGCCATAGATAGGTTTGTAGGCTCGACTGGTTCTTTCTCATGCTCATCCTCTTCTCCAGTACCCTCCATAACTGTCACGACTCTCTTATTAGGACACTGTGCTGGCATATGCCCAAATCCCATGCATTTAAAACATTTAATTTGGCACAATTTCCCACTGGTTGTTCCTGGTATAGTTTGCCTAACATTAGGTCCTATTACCTCTTTACCTTTTCCAGAAGTCATTCTCTCCTTGTCTGTGCTGGGAGTAGCTCTGTCAATTGCCCTGACTGGTTCACCTACTAACTTTGGTCCTCTCAACTGACCATCAGCTCCCATGGGCCTGGTAGTAGCATTGGGCCTACTACTAATAACCTTGAATGGGTTGGATCACCTCTGCCTCTCCACTTTTAAGGCTAGCTGTATAGCCTCGTCAAGTGTATTGTATCTCTGTAGCTCAATTACACATGCGATCTCATATTTCAGTCTGGATACAAAGCGTTTTAGGGTTTGCTCTGGAGGCTCTACTGACCCATACCTGATCATCAAGGTTTTAAATTCCTGTACATAATCATATACTTTTTGCCTCCCTGCCTTAAATTTTGAAGACGCATAAACGGTTCCTACCTGTATGATGTGCCTAAAACCAAGATTAAGCACATGCAAAACCAATTTGAAAGACAATTAGACAATGTCAATCAAATTAGCTTCCAATCACATGAACAATGGCGTTAATTCTCAAGATCTATAACCAATTCCACAACACCATGTGATCAATATTGAAAGTATGTGCAGCTCTGATACCAAATGAACCAAGTATGTGCAGCTTTGATACCAAATTATGATGTGCCTAAAAAGGAGTTTAAGCTCATGCAAATGAACCAATTTACAACCCCTAAATAACAAGATCAAAAATCAGTTCAATGGACAACAAATTACGTGATCCCTTATGATGTAAGATAAGCCGAATGTTATAGTTTTCAAAGGAATAATATTACAAAGATGAAATCCTCAATTGCAACACTAAATACACTTGAAATCCCACGTGATTAACACATAAAACAATAAGATCTAATTCTGTGATCCACTTCCCAAATAAATTGATCTACGGTTCAAATGAGGCTAAAATTGAAGGTTAAACACCAAGGCTAAAAACCAATCAATTAAGCAATAATAATTTGATTACAAATGCAATCAAATATGACCAAGAAACATCTAATCCAACCCTAGATATAACTCATTAGTGATGAAAAGGAAACACAACAAAAAGGACTTGATATTACTCACAATTTCTCCTTGTTGCACTCGCTACAATTCCAATTATTGGGATTGAAATTGATAAGAGTAATTAAACTAAGAAATGAACCCTAATTCTCTCACGTAAAAGGTGAAGTCTATTATGAAAAAAATTCTTCCCCAAAAACCTTACTTAAGTTAGTATTTATACTTGCTCCCTTTAGGGTTAAAAACTCCACAAAATTACAACTATGCCGCTTTTAGGGTGGCCGGCCCTAAAGATAATTACAAGCAAATGAAAATGTCCCAAAAGGAAAATTACAACATAAATGGTCCAAATAAATAATTACAAATAAAAATAGTCTTCATCATGCTAGCTCTTTGATGTGCCTAAAACCAAGATTAAGCACATACAAAACCAATTTGAAAGACAATTAGGCAATGTCTATCAAACTAATTCAACAATTGAACAATTCCTCAATATTTATGAACCAATTCCTACGACAAGGACGTGATCAAGAATGAATCTAAGTATGATGATACTCTGATACCAAATGATGATGTGCCTAAATGGGATTTAAGCACACTCAAATGGAGTAAAAATCCAATGCTAAATGCAATCCCTAATGCCGGTTCAATAATTGAAGAATTTGCATGATTCCAAAGGGTGTAAATGGATCCGAAATCAATAAACAATGAACTAATCCATTTACAAAGAATAAAATCCTCAATATATATTAATCAAGCTTGAATCATCACGTAAATTTCAAGAATAAGTAGTAAAAATAAAACCGTGATTCCCCTATTTAGAAAAGGCATTCTACGTGAACAATGATAGGCAATTGTTGATGAATAACACTATGATAAGTAACTCAACAAACTCAATATATCTTGAAGTAAATCTTAACCAAATCTGACCAAGAACTATCTCAACTCAACCCTAGATATTACACACTAGAGAAGCAAAGAAATCACAACAAAATGAAATTGATATTACTTACAATTTCAAGTGTTGCACTCGCCACAATTTTAACTCTTGGGATTGAAATTGATAAGAGTCTAATGAAAATTAGGAAGAACCCTAATCCTCACGAAAAGTATTTGTCTAATTCTGAAAAATGGCCTCCTCAAACCCTACTTTAAGCAAGTATTTATACTTGCTTCATTTTAGGTTAGAAAGTACACAAAATTATAATTATGCCACTTTTAGGGTGGTCGATCCTAAATGAGAATTATAAGCAAATTGAAAGTGTCCCAAAAGTAAATACAACATAAAATAGTCTAAAGAAATAATTATAAATAAAAATAGTCTTCATCATGCTAGCTCTTCCATAGGATTCGTCAGCTCAACTTATCGCCGGTTTAGGTCGGTCCATGTATAACCCACAAGCTGAGTCTGAGTAAGTTTGTCTATCGTCCTGTGAAGCCAAATAAGTGTGCTTGTTGGAATATACAATGCATGAATAAGATAAATGAGGTTAGTAAACGAATAATTCCAGGGTTGATTTCCTCAAAATGGGCCTTCATCGCCAATATTCGAAATCCTTTGGTTTTTGCCCTAATGATAGGTCTTGTCGGATTTTGATTCCTATCATCTCCTCGGGCCTTAAAAAGATTTGTCCTCAAATCTGGCAGATCAAATGCAGTAGAGACTCTGTTTTCTCCTAGTAATCCATCTGAAGAAGTATCTCTACAAAATCCCAATATCTGAAAAACCATAAGAGATGATTGCTTTCTCTCCTCCATTTCTAAGGTGTATCTCATATGCAACACAAATAATGCTCCATTATCCACTAAAGTCGCCCCTGTATCAACCCGTTCCATTGAAACCTTTTTCTCCTTTTCTAACTCATTTGTGTGTCGTTGATCCTCATGGTCTTTTAATGGTTGGCCCAACTGCTCATTGTTCTCTGAAACCTCTTAAGGTGGACACAACTGTCTCTGAACAGTCTAGCTCTCTGATGATGGGCTCATCTGGCTTTGATCCTCAGAATCCTCTAATGGTGTACTCAATTGCTCATAAGCCTCTAATATCTCTGAAGGTGAACACAATTGCCCTTGAACAGTTTCGTCCTCTGGTGTTCTGCTCATCTGATTCTATTCATCAGGATCCTCTGAAGATTGGTACATTTGTGACTGATAAATTTTGTGCTCTAAGGGTTGGTTCAACTACTCATAGCCCACTAATGGTTTACTGATTTGTTGCTGAACCCTTTAAACCCCTGAAGGCGACATTAGATTCAGAATAATTCGTTTTCCTTTCTTTTGGAATACATAAGTATTCTTGAAGCCATCATGTAAGACCCTCCTGTCATATAACCAAGGCCTGTTAAGCAATATATGGGATGCACACATAGGTAGAATATCACACTCGATTTCATCACAGTATTTATCCCCCTACACTGAAAGGTACCCTAGCTCTTTGGGTCACATGCAAACTCCCCTAATCACTAAGCCAATGCAATTTATACGGTTCAGGATGTGGAGTAGTAGCAAGTTTTAGTTTCGATACTAACGATGCTGCTACCACATTGTTACAACTACCACCATCAACTATAAGGAAACATAAATTCCCTTGTACCATACAAGAGGTATGGAACAAGTTTTCCCTTTATTCATTATCCTTAGTAGTAAATGTAGTCAATGTCCGGTGCAATACATTAGTATAATGAAACATCTCACTAGACATGATTGTGTTCAAACCCAACAACACAATAATTATCTTCACACTTCCACATTCAAGTACACAACCAAGCCACAAATGAATTATCTTCACACTTCCATTTGCTTAAGATGCTAGTTTTTATGCACAAGTAATTGGAAACTGCTCTTTTCTTTGATGAGTCAACACTAGATCTCTCAATTTGAATAACATGGGTGTTCTACCTCTACTATCCTGCTCCTTTTGTTTAGCAACTTGCTTCTACAATTGATCAAATACCTTTAGTTGGAGTCTTTGCATTTGCTGAGCTTTACTAACTCCACTAATGCTTTCATCTTAGTTAGCTAGTTTGTCAGTCATATCCATGGGAATAGTTGGATTAAGCCCATAGATAATATTAAAAGGTGTTATTATTGTGGAGTTATAAACTAAATGATTATAGGCAAACTCAATGATTGGAAGGCATAAATCCTAGTTCCTCAAATTCTTCCTAATGGTAGCACATAATATGCCCTAAGTACTCTATTAACCACATTAGTCTATCTATTAGTTTGTGGATGGCAAGTAAACTAACAAGTAGTTTAGTACCAAACCTCTTCCATAAAATCTTCTAGAAAAAACTAAGAAATTTCATATCATGGTTTGACACTATACCTTTGGGAACTCTATGGTGCTTGACTATTTCTTGCAAAAACAAATGAGCAATAAACATTGCATCTTTAATTTTGTGACATGCACAAAATGTGCCATCCCACTAAAGCAATCCACCACAACCATGATTGAATCCTTCCCCCTCACCATCCTAGGTAAACTAAAGACAAAATCCATAGAAAACTCCTCCTAAGGTCATGATGGGACTGGGAGTGGCATATATAATTAGTAGACCTCCTTCTTACTTTTAGCTCTTTTACAAACATTACAACATTTAATTACTATATGTACATCAATCCTCAATTTAGGTTAGAAGAAATGTTCTTGTAATAACTCTTCGGTCTTCTTTTCACCAAAATGGCTTGATAAACCCCTGGCATAGTCTTCCTTCACCAATAATTCCTTAACCAATCCTTTAAGTGCACATATCCTTCCCAACAATGAATAAGAAACCATCCACTACATGACAATCTCCTACACTAACTCCACCAGAACATTGAGAATCTATAGGTCCAAAATATGGATCACTCTAGTATTGTGTAATTAGCATTTTGGACCCTAGCATTTTAGATTGCAAAGTTGAAAAAATTATATACCTAGGTGGTAACACATCGGCTATTGCATTGGTCATCCCTTGCTTATATTTTATCACTTAACAAAGACCCGCCAAGAATTCTACCCATCTCACATGTCATTTATACAATCTACTTTACCCCTTTTAGTGTTTTAAGGACTCATGGTCCATGAAAATAACAAACTCTTTGGTTAATAAATAATGTTGCCATATAATTAAAGTTCATACCAATGAGTAAAACTCTTTATCATAAGTGGAATAGTTCAAACTTAAAGGTCTTCCTAAAGTTTAAGAGAATTAATACTTGAGTAATGGTAAGTGTATAAAAGTTTTGCCATTTAAAGAAAGAGAGAGAGAGAGAGAGAGAGAGAGAGAGAGAGAAGGGGGTAAATAGTAATAATTTTCAAATTTTTAGAAAAATAATTGATTCGAGGTTAAGTTTGGCCTAAACCAAGTTTTGTATTTAAAATTGGTTAAGGCAAGCTTAAAAGCTTAAATATAATTAATTTGCATTACAAGACTGATGCATAGGCTAATGGTCTGTTTGGAAATACACAAATATGTTGCTTAGGAGAACTTAGATCAAATTCCCTAATGTACATATGTGCAATTTTTTTTTTTTTTTTTTGAGGATAGAAGGCATAGTTTTAACTCATGTTTTTCATCTTCTTCTTCCTTCAGCTACCTTCTTCCTTGCACTTTCCTTTACGATGAACTCACTTTAAGCTTTTTTTTTTTCTTTTTTTCTTTTTAATTTTCCACATAATTCCACCAAACTCTGTGGTAAAATCATGTGGATGGAATAGGATTCTATAGATTCTAAGCAAAAAATCTGCTAAATATAGATGTTTGGAGCATCAAATAGAACCTCAAAAGTTGGATTTTTTTTTCTAAGATGCACATTGATTGTGAATCCGAAATGATAAGGCAAGAATCGAAGCGTCTTCTCCTTTAAGTCTCCAAGTTCAAGCTACACAGGCACATTCCCACTCATTAAATCCCTAAAAACTAGTTACTTGCCTTCGATTGGAGGAATATTCCAAGCATCATGATTATAGTAGATCAAGCCATTGAAGAGTTGCTAAGCTTAGCTTGAGTTTGAGCTTGACAAGTATAAATACGATCCCCATTCCTCATTCCCAACGTGGACAATAACACAGAATCACGAAAATTCCTCTTCTATTAGCAAATTCAAGCTTTTCTCTCTTTAGAGCTTGAAGTTAAAGCTCTCTCTCTCTTGAGTGGCTTTAAGAGTAAGTCGCTACCAGTAGTTACTTCCCCATCTTAAATACTCACAAGAGCCACTGAAATCACCTTTTCAAAAGCACCTTATATGATTGCAACATTGATGATCCAAGCTTTTTCGACCAATCACCAATGTCAATCTACTGTGTACTACTCCAACCACTTAATAGAACATCTTAAGGTGAGATAATTTGGTGCCATTTCGAGGACCAAGTACGTATAGCACTTGCCGTGTTATTTTCCAAACAGACCTTAGTCTTTCTTGCCAATGATGAACCATTCACTTCTGTGCCTATGTTCAGATCAGCACATTCATTTGCAAAATAATAATAATAATAATAATAATAATAATAGTCTAGATTTATTTTTTGTCTTAAAATTTTTTAAGTTCATTTTTCAAAAAGTCTCTAATAATTTTTTTTTAAAAAGAAAAAAATATATGTATGTATATAATATAGTAACCGTAGGAATTGTGTGAACTACGATAGGTTTGATATCGAATGCTAGTACGTAGGCATCTACGGGGCGACCTCAATAATAAATTTTGTTTTCTTTTCCTTTGTAAATAGAATATATATTTTTTAATGCATTTTAAAAAATAAATTTAAACTTAGAAGGTTAATGTGGTAACCATAAGGTTTTAATATGGTAGCCTTTGAATTTCAAAATCTCTAGTTTTTATTTAAAATTTTTACGTAGAATAGTAGCTACATTAAGGTTGATTTGCTCAATTAGTTCTAATTTACCGTTATCTTGGTTTTGATTGGGTGGTGATTCCTTTTTCTCTAAACTGGATAAAAATTTTCTTAATCTTAGTTAAGGATTTACATTAAATGTGTATAGGGTTTAATGTAAATTAGATTAGGAAAAAGAAACCGGAATTTAGGCTTGATAGTAAGTTTCTCCTTTATCAAGTCAAAACTCTGCTATACCTTTTTAGTCCTTTGGAATTCTGTTTCATTCTTTGTCAACTACATTAGAGGAGCCACAATAGTATTAAAATTTCTTATAGAGCATCGATAAAATGAGGCCAATCCATGGAAACTACGTACATCGTTTGCAAACTACGGAGTAGGCCACTTAGTAATAGCTTCTATCTTTTCTTCATCAACCCTAATTCCAACACTAGACTTGACAAAGCCTAGAAAGACAACCTTATAATGATAAAAGGTGCGTTTTTGTAAATGCTACAAGTTGAACTTTAGTTTCCTCAATATAATCATAACACTTAAATATCTTTTCTACTTTATATTCCTAGTTAGAGTAATCATTTGCACACCCTCCTCCCTCAAATTACAATAGTTTCATCTTGAACATCTCCATATCCCTATATCATCGATTTAATATACCATCTCTATCACCCTTAAAATTGTTTTCCTCACTTTTCGTAAGCTCATCTTCAACCCATCATGCATTCCTACATGCGCCTCCATGATTTAATTTGAGTGCTTTAAGTCTATCACTCATACACATAGTTTCAGTTAAGCTATCTTAAATAGTTACCTTGGTTTTTTTGTTAACTCATCTCCTTCCTCATCTAACGCTAACCTATGGAACTCCTCCAACAGCACCACCATGAACATTACTATCACTCGACATCTTATGACAATGTGGAATCATACTCATGTCCAAAACTAACCTAAGCTTTGATAAAAGATGATGTTTCTCAGGTTAACAACCACCACTTCACAACCAATCCAATGAATCACAATCAATCACAAACAAAATATGATCTTTCCGTGCTTTTTTAAGAAAACTTTATAATTGAAATTATATAGATATGTATGACCTCTCACTACATATTACACACCAACAATATTTGCATGATACTCACCTCACTTGATATTATGCACAAACAAGATGAATGGTTTTTTTGCCATAATTCAATAGCATATGTTGATAAGAACAAAAATCAAGAGATGAAACTCTCAGGAAGTGTAATAGCATCTAAATAATCCTATTACTAGGGTTTTACGATGGTATTTAAACAAGATGTTAAATAAGAAAACTTGTAATAATAAAAAAATTAGAGAAATAAAGAAAATAAATTGTGTCAACTGTGTCTAGAAGGTTCATAGTTAGGATCACAACTGTGTTCATAGCTATGGGCCCTACTATCGCTTAATTTACTTTAATCTATGGTCCTTATCCATGCTTGAGGTTCACGCTCTTGTTCTCAGAAGTACACAGCCGTGTTCTGGCCTATGTACATTCCACTTGAACTATACAATATTTATCCAATGAAGAACACAGTCAAGATCACACCTATCATCATGGCCATGTACCTTTCTAAGATGTCCATTTCTCATTTTCTTAAGTTCGAACTTATTCCACTTCTTCATTTACCTCTTGGATATCAAAAGTCACTCCTATCCAATCATTAATGGTCCTATAAGGAACTCCAAACCCTTCAACAAATGCCTTCTCTTCATCCTTCAATTCTCTATCATATCTATTACACTAGATTTTGTAATTCTCTAACTCTTAATCTTGTAATGGAACCTATTAGCTCTTGACCTCTATCACGTATATTATAGTTCAATATTTTTTTTTCTAAATTGAACCTAACTATATAGTTCGATTTGTAAATTTTTTGAACTGATAAAAAAAGGATTTCATCTAATTTAGTCTACAGTTCAAACTATTTTTATAAGTGTTATTAATTTTTTTATACGTAAAAGTCAATAAGTTATGGAAAATTATACTTGATATAAAAAGCTTTAGTTCATTATTATTTATTTGATATTACTCACTATCTTCAATAATCATTTAATATATTTAAAAGATTATATTTTCACTCTTTAGGTAATTATAGTTTTTATATCAATCATTAAACAAAAATACAAAATAAAAAGTAGTAATTTACCTGATAAAAACTAAATAAGAGGAGGAATTAAATTAGCAACATGAAATCCTCATTTTTTTTATTATACATTCTATAGATTTTCACCCCATTTTCTTTCTTTACTTCTTAACATTTAGTTTCATTTGTAATTTTTTTGAACCTAAAAGAAAATGGTTTGCCTCGGTTTGCAATTTTTTTGAACTTAAAAAGAGGGTTCAAACCAAATTTATGGTTTAGTTAGTTTGGCTTAGTTTATAATTTGATTAATTTTTTTACTCAACCCTAGTGCTTAAGGTAGTTGTGGTGGTTCTAGGCCTCATTAAAGTGGTGGTGCTTGAGTAGGTGCTCCATGTGCATCCAACCTATGCATTATTACATCCTGTTGTTGAGCTAAAGTTTGCATCATTTCTCACATTTGATTATTCCTTTATTCTTGAGGTATGGGTTGTGCTTCCTATTGTCTTTGAGGTGGATTCTCTAGAGTAGGCTTCCCATGGGGTCGCCCCCTGCTACTTCATCTATAACCGTCATCTAATCCATATTATATAAATATACCACATAAATTACTAGAATAATACATACATACATATATATGACACAACTCCTTCAAAAGATAATTCATTTCATAACTAAAGTTCCATACATTAACATATGATCAATGTTCACATATAAAATGGATCATACATGATCAAAAGTTTGCCCTATCAGGACAATTTCAACCTATAGCTACTATTAGTTTGACAATTATGTGATCCCATAATACTTAAACTCGTATATCTAGGTCAACAAAATTACAAGTTTACACAACACTTAACATTAGTCCCATACACATAAACACAAAACATTACATAAGTCCTTCAAGCAAATATCTAAACTAGCCAACAAACAATAATAACTGGCTAGGTCATAAGCATCTCCTAGTGTGCCTTTGTGGATGATCTAATCATGGCATTCGAACTTGAACTAGAATTGTCATTGCCATCTCCCTTAACTTCTTGCATATTGATATGATTAACTTTTTATAAAGATATGTTATAAAGATATGAATTTGTTATGTAGGGTATAATGCATAATTTTGAACTCATAGTGATATTTGGAAGTTAAGTTTTTAACCAAGGGGTATCTTTAGAAGAAGGTAGTATGTTATAATTATAACAGTCAATTATGGCAATAGATAGCTATTTTCAATTAATGTTAAGTTTTTAATAGTTTAAAGGAAATTATGATAGGTTAAGACCTACCTCGACTATTTAAGTATATTTGGGAAATATATTTAACTTATTCTACTAAAAGAAGGTTTAATATTTCTAGGAGTTTCTTGACATAATTAGAAAAATAATTGTTTACAAAAAGACAAATATGGAATAAATGGATATTTGAAGAATAATGAGGGATGCCATATTGATTAATACAACCATTGCAAATTAAGCCTATAAATACAACTAGTAGAATAATAAACAAGAATAAATTAATAACATAATTTACTACAAGATTACTACTTTGGCTATGTGCTAAAATAAGAGGATTTTTAAATTGTTCTTATCCTCCTAAAAAATTGATTGAAATTTTGATTAAGTGATTGATTTCTCTAAAGTTCTATAATTTTGCCGAGGAAGCTAAGAGAAGGCAAATTAGAGAGCATTAGTTGTTGTATAGTAGTGACTGTAGACTATATCAAAGATGTGACTCTAGAGTGGAAGAATGTTGCAATCATTCTTATAACATTTTTATACTTTAATGTAGTGGAATGAACCGGTAAAAACAACTGAGACCCTAATAAGTACAAGTTGAAAAAGTGGATTGATGCATAAGGTGGAACCACTATATATTGCTACCTAATCTTCTTGAAATTTATTCTTTATTTTCTATAATTTATTTATATTTGTTGTTTATTCATTGCAAAGTCATTTCTACCAATAATAATCAAGGGAAACTTATTTGAATTGTTCAAAAGAATTTTTTTTTTAAATATCAACGATCAAATCGCCTCTCTCTTGATTATTAACTAGAACCAAAAAGTGGAATTGTAGCTTAGCTTAATAGCATTTGAGTTTAAAGATCTATGGTAGAAAGTGTTACAATTTCATTTAAAAAAGGACCTTATTTGATGAAATTAACTATGCTTATTGGAAATACAAGATGGAGACATATATTGAAGCCATAGATTATCAGATTTGGGAAGTAATAAAAAATGGTGATATGGAGATTGAAGAATATGAGGATGAAGCCAGTCATATTGATGAAAATAATAAAGAAGAATAAAAGAAGATTGATGAATTAAAGAAAAAATTTGAAGGTTAAGAATCTATTACTCTTCTCTATTTCTTCTTTTGAATTTTATATAATATCTTCTTGCAAGACAACTAAAGAAATTTGATATACCATTTTTGAAACATTGCAATCAAAGAAACAAGAGTAAATTTTCTCCTATAATAGCTTGAACTTTTTCATGTTTTATTGAATGAAGAGATAAACACATTTAGTTAATTTACCGCTATAACCATTGAACTAAATTCTCTTGGAAAAAACATAAATGACATAGATTTAGTTGAAAATGTTGAGAATATTACTACAAGAATGGGTTTTGAAGAAGACAAACATTGAAGGAGCATTTGACTTGAAGAAACTTTCCCTAAGTCAACTACAAAGTAAGTTGATGGTCTATGAATCCGATGATCTAAAGATAAATGACAAGAAGGACATAGCACTCAAAGCAAGTAAATCCACTAATGTTGAAGACCAAAAAGAAAACATCAAGATTTTGGCATAATGATTGAACAAAATTCTCAAAAGGCAAAATAAGACAAAGAAAGAAAGGAGAAGCTATGTGTTATGAATGTAAGAAAGTTGGACACATTAGATATGAATGTCTAATGCTCATACATAAGTTGAAAAGGTATCAAAAGAAGAAAAATAAATTGTTAGTGTCTTCCTGGAGTAATTTGGAAGAATAAAAAAATGAAGATGAGAACATAGAAACAAAATCTGAAGAAAATTTATGTTAAATGTCTAGATTGGAAATAGATTCTGAAGTTAAACTCAATGGAAAAGAAGTATATGTAGAGCTTCTCAACACACTATCAAAAGCCAAAGCTCGAAACACAAGGTTAGAAAGTGAGATTCGAATTTTAAAAGAAGAAAAAGAAGTTGTAAGTCAAGCAAATTCATTATTAGTAGAAGAATGTGATCATCTAAAAGGAGAAAATAGATCACTAAGAGATGAAAAAGAAAGGTTATCAAGAGAAAATCTAAAATTAAAAGAAGAGATAAGTGAGTTAAAAGCCTACCTAAAAGAATTGTTTTGATCATTAAATAACATAGATAACAAATTTAATGAAATAACAAGAAGTTGTAGATACTATTGTTAAGTCAAATACATTATTCATCTAAGTGTTGTTTGGGCTATGAGAAGGGAGAAAGCTTAAGTCAAATCAAGAAGACAATGTTTGTTAAAGCACATGAATGTACACAAGAAGACAAGACATCATTAGAAAAAGAAAAGGAAGAAGTTGTTTGACAACTAGTTTAGAAATGGTTAAATAGGGAGTATATAATCGACTATAGGAAGAAATATAGTAGGTTCAATCAAGATCAATGTAAACAACTTGTCGAAAGAACATAACTCTACTATTGGAACAAAGTCAATCAAAGAAAGTATACAAATTATAATAAAAGGTATGTAAGCTCCAAGTATGTATTTGAAAATCCCTATACATGTTATTTTTGTAATAAAATATGTCATATTGAGAGATATTGTTATTTTAAGAATAACCAGTGTAGTAGAAAACAAGGCACAAATTTTAAAAGGTCTAGAGATATGTGGATTTTGAAAGAGAATTATAGGTAAGTTGGAATGAATCTTTCCTAAAGGTAACAAGCATGTGGGTTGGTTATGCTAAAAAAGTTATGCTTTTCTTGCTGGTAAATTAAATATTATCTAAAGTGACTGCTTACATTCTTAAGGGAAGTAATCATCATGTTTGATTAAACAAGTGTTGGTATAACATATGTAATTTAAAGACAATCTTATCCATTACACATAGAAAAGGTAATGTCTTAAAATTAATTTTGGATATTGTGAATTGAAGGGGAACAATTATAAAAAATCTATGTTAAAAATGGAATCGAGAAAAACAAAAAGAAAACATATCTCCAAAAGAAAGTTCAATTTTTGTTAATCAACTCTCTCCTCTTTATTAAAAACCCTAAACCATAAAATCTAGCTTTCTAAAATAATCATGATGAGAAGATCTCTTTGAATAATGAATCAAAGATTCACCACCATACCCAGCACAAAACCAATTGTAATAGAAGACAAATCTAATAATAGTCTAAAGACCTGATGGGAATCTACCCTGCAGTTCCAGCAGTAGGGAAACCTGATTTAGATGTATGATCCAAGACATCCACATATGTTCACTTTTTATCTAATAATGTTTGGTTTTGCACTATAGTAGATACATTGATCGGTTTTACGAGTTGGCCAAATAACATGCACTAATGATCAACTTGTGGGACATTTTTGGAGTCACATCCAACGGCCCACAAATTGCTAAATTGACTTGAAGAACCGGCTATTTGAAGACCATCTTTTACACTTGTATTTGTCATTATTGAACCAGCCATTTTTGTTCATTTTTGGGACTTATAATTTTTTGTAGAACCGGCCACTTAATGGCATATGTGTAACTCTTTTGAACATTTTTACCCTAATTGGAAAAAGTATAAATACTTGCTAACTAGGGTTTCTATAGAGCTTTTTGACATTTTGAACAAGAACATATTGTTGCCGTGAGAGTGAGTGAGTCCTCTTGCTAATACACACACTCTTATCAATTTCTAGTAAATTGTGGCGACTGAGATTTGGAATTTCTTGTGAGTAGTATCAAGAACTTCTAAGTTGCTTCCTTTTTATTACTATTGTGTAATATTTAGTGATAATCTGTTGTTTTTCATCATTTGTTGTTCATGCCAATTAGGGTTCATACTGCTTCAATTTCACAAGATTGGAATTGCATGTTATATGTAATTTGATTGGTATTGGAATTGTAATTCATCCACTGTGGATCGCGCCAATTAGGGTTCACTTGATTCTAAGCATCACGTCATTTTATGTTCCATTGAGCGTTTGAGATTGATTCTTCAATTTGGTAGTGTTCATGTGCTTGGATTCACTTTTAAGCACATCAAGACCTCACAAGAACAAGAAGAGCTCTCAATGAAGACCCCTCGATTAGTAGAAAAAGACAAATCCTCTTCAATGAAGACTTAACAATCTAGGGAGAAAGGGGAGTCTTTGAAGAAAAATCAAAAGAAAGAAGATAAGTAAGAAATGGTAGAGGCACGGTATGTGAATTTTGATTCTTTTACATTTGATGAAAAATATATAGTGAAATTTTTAGATTCTAGAGAATGGAAGGATATAGAAAGGAACTAATCAAAGAATTACATCAAAATTTGTCTAAAGATGATTCTAAGTTAGAGTCTAAAGTTGGAGGTGTGTAAGTGACTATTTTTCAAAGAGACCTGATTTTGTGTTTTGATTTGAAAGACGAATGTGATGATGATAAGTTTTCATCTATGAGTAGGAGTGATTTTGTGAAGTCCGAAAAATTTCAAAAAATTATATAAACAATTAAAGGAAAATAAATAGAATAATAAATATTATTTTATTCTAAATTTGTGATAATAATAGGTTTTAAAAATTTAAACAATTAGAAAGAACGACTTTCGCAAGAAAGATAAGATGATGAACGTAATAAATTGAATTTTATGAAATATGTTACCGAATAAATTTAGGAAGCGACGTACTTGAAAATATCCAAATATAGAAATATAAATGGATAAATGAAAATAATTGTAAAATTTAACAGGAGAGATATTGCTAGGATGTTTCATGGCATCATAAATGTTAAATTTAATCACTTCACCATCAAATTCCATAGTGAGGGTGCCATCATTTACATCGATTTTCGTTTTAGAAGTCTTAAGGAATGGTCGCCCTAATAATATCAGTGATGAAGTATGAGAATCACTATCGTCCATGTCAAGCACATAAAAATCAGTAGGAAAAACCAACCCATTGACTTGAACTAAAACATCCTCTAGAACTCCCTCAGGATAAACATTGGACCTATCAGCAAGTTGAACAATAATACCCGTTTCCTTAGAAGGACCAACATTTAAACGTTGATAAACAGACAATGGCATGACATTGATAGAAGCTCCTAGATCACACATGGCTTTAGCGATTCCAAGATTACCTATTTTACAAGGGATAGTAAACATACCTGGATCCTTGCATTTAGGAAGGAGCTTCTTCTGAATAATGGCGGAAACATTTTCACTCACACTAATCTTTTCATTGCCTTTCAGCTTCCTTTTGTTAGTGCACAAGTCCTTGAGGAATCTAGCATAGCGCGGTATTTGCTTAATTGCATCAAGTAAAGGAATATTTACCTCGACTTTACAAAACGTTTCCAGAGTCTCTTTTTCTTCCGCTTCCTTCTTGGATTTCGCTAATCTGGAGGGGAAAGGAGGTGGTATCAATGTGACCTTTGATGGCTCATCTAGAGACTTGCTAATCTGGTCGCCCTGCTGGCTTGGAGTCGAAGTCTCTTTCTTGGTCTCTTCCTCAAGATTAGACGGATGTCCTTTCTTATTTGATCCCTGCAATTCTGTTCCACTTCTCAAGGTAATTGCATTAACGCTTTGCTTCGGGTTTGTAATAGTTTGAGAAGGTAACTTACCTTGAGTTTCTAACCTGTTTACGACTGAAGCAAGTTGGCTTACCTGATTCTACAAGTTTTGAATGCTTTGCTTTGTTTCCTCCTGAAATTGTTTGGTATTCATAGCTAGAGACTTAACAATATCCTCAAGGGGCATACCTGAAGTGGAAGGAGCTTGGGGTACGTGGTGTGATGGCTTTGGCTGGAATTGTTGGACATGTTGAGGGTTATTGCCATATCGGAAGTTAGGATGATCCCTCCATCCAGGATTGTAAGTATTCGAATCGGGGTCATACTTCCTTTGCGGTTGTCCTGGAAATCCGCCTACAGCATTGGCGTGTTCATGATTGTCATCTTGCAATGTGGGGCACATGTCGGTCGGATGATTAGGAGCAGCGCAAATTCCACAAGCCTTCACCTGCTGCGTTTTTCCAAGAGCTAGCTGCTGCACAAGGGATGTAAGATTAGAAATTTGATGTTCAAGGTTAGACACACTTACCTCATTTACCTTCCTTGAAGACGTATCATGCCTATACCCAAATTGTTGCGAATTGGCAGCCATAATGGAGATCAATTCCCTAGCTTGACCAGGGGTTTTGTTTACTATGGCGCCTCCACTTGCAGCATCCATCATCTTCCTCTCCATCGGAAGTAGGCCCTCGTAGAAGTATTGGATAAGGAGTTGTTCAGATATCCCATGTTGTGGGCAACTTGCACACAATTGCTTGAACCTCTCCCAATACTCATGAAGAGTCTCGGTGTCCCTTTGTTTTATACCACAAATTTCTCTTCTTATACCAGCGGCTCTGGATGCGGGGAAGAATTTGTCCAAGAAGAGTCTCACCATATCTGTCCAAGTGGTGATAGAACCTGGAGGCAAATAAAACAACCAATCTTTAGCTTTAGTACTTAAAGAAAATGGAAAAGCACGTGGCTTGATTTGATCGTCGGTTATTCCTTGCGGCCTCATACTAGAACACACTATATGAAACTCTTTCAAATGCTTGTGAGGATCTTCATTCTCAAGACCATGAAATGTAGGTATCAGATGTATCAACCCAGATTTCAGTTCGAATTCCACGGCTAGTTCGGGGTAGTGAATACAAAGTGGTTGTTGATTCACATCCGGTGCAGCCAACTCCCTTAAGGTTCTCTCGAGATTTGCCATGTCGTCCTCTTTTCCAGAATCAGACAAGTCCGGTACTAAGTGCGGTCTAGTAGATGATCTAGCTTCTTGTCGTAGTCTCTTTAGAGTCTTCTCAATCTCCGGATTATAAATCAGTTCACCTGTCTGAGAAGAACGAGTCATACAAGAATAGAAATAAATTTGACACCAATCCCCGGCAACGGAGCCAAAATTTGATGGGTGTCGAATCCAACAAAAATAAAACCTACTCCTAGACAATTATATGATTTGCATATAGTGGTGAGTAGGGTCGAATCCACAGGGATTGGTAAAGATATTTCTATTCAAAGAGAACAATAAGAAAAAGGAAAATGGGGGGGTTTGGTTTGTGAATCAAATAAAGTAAAACAAGGTAAGAAGATCAGATATTGGTAAAAGCCTAGCCAAAGGAATCAAGATGGTTTAATTCTAGGAATTGATCATCGATGCAAATGTTCTCTATTCTTGTTCCTAGATAAATTGGTTATGGTTATTAACAAGCTCTAACAACCTATCTCTCCTTACTTCCTCGATAACCTCCGACAAGCGCTTTGAATTATTTCTCTTATTGATTAAACAACCCTTAGACAAGCGCTTAGGATTTAATCTATCAATAGCATTAAGATCTAGAGAGACTACCAATTCATGCTAGTAGATTATAAGATAACCTATTTAAACATGATCACACACCTCCATAACATGAATTCGATCATCTCTTTTATAACCAAACATGTTATTGCGTCACTAAGACTAGAACAATCAAACAATTACGGATTTGACGTGCTAGTTGACAATATATTAACTTGCTAATTGAGTAGAAGAGCTCTATTCATACCAATCAACAAAGATAATAATGATAAAACGATTAGAAGATATATGAATACCCGAAAGCAAAGAATAGAATAAATACAAGTCAATTAGACCTCACAATTCGTGGAGAATTAAACATCTACGACCCTTTGGCTAGAAAAGTAGCTTAGCTACACATGTTCATCAATAAAACAAAAATAAAAGATAGAAACATAATGAACCTGGTTGCTTGCTCTGCCTCCAAGATGATCCAAGGTTCTTCAAGATCCAAAGATTCAAAAGTTGTCCTAACCCTCTAGGGTTGGCTCTATTTATACTATTAGATGGATAGCATGTGATCTTTTGCTAGCAAGATACGAAAATATCTTTCCTTTTTCAAGTAGATTTCGAGAAGTGAAGATACGTCTGCCTGGCATACCCCACCACACGGCCGTGAGTTAAGCCGTGCCATCCTCTGTGCATATTCTTCAAGTCTTCAACCGCGCCCAGTGTGAACCACGGTTACACACACGGCCAGATTTCAAGCCGTGCCTTCGTCTGTGCATAATCTTCAAGTCTTCATCCGTGTCCAGTGTGTAGCACGGTTACACCCACGGCTAGATTTCAAGCCGTGTCTTCATCTGGTTGATGTTCCACACTTTCTTTTCCTTGGCACATCTATCTTCCACCACGGCTTCAAGCACGGTTTATCCCACGGGTTACACCACGGCCGTGCCTTAAGCCGTGTCTCTCTCTGTTCAAAGTCATCATTTTCGCCTTCTTGTCCAGTGTGTAACACGGTTTGAACATTGGCCGTGCCTCAAACCGTGCTTCCTCCGGTGGTGTAATTTCTTGTCTTGATCCAAGTTGTAGATGACTTCTCTAAAATACTTGAATTAGCATCCTTGACTCCATTTAACCTGATTTATCACGATGATAGAATTAAAGTACCATTTCCTTATGATTTCTATAAAATCAATAATAATTTAACACAATTTATACTATAAAGATTGAGTATAAAATGGCTCTATCAGTGACGACGACCCTCAACAGCAACAGCAACGGCAGCGACAGCGATCTTCGCAGCGACAGGGGTGATAGAGCCATTTTATACTCAATCTTTATAGTATGAAGTGTGTTAATTTATTATAGATTTTATAGAAATCATAAGGAAATGGTACTTAATTCTATTATGGTGATAAATCAGGTTAAATGGAGTCAAGGGTGCTGATTCAAGTAAATTAGAGAAGTCATCTACAACTTGGATCAAAGACAAGGATTTACACCGCCGGAGGAAAGTACATGGGCGGGTAGTTGAAGTACACGGCCGTGTACTTGGTTTTAAATCAACAGGAAAATACACGGTTGAAGTACACGGCCGTGTATCTGTCTAGAAGGAGGTACGGTTTGAGATACGACCATGGCGAAAACCGTACTACACACTACATGAGAAGGAGAGAGACACGTCTCGTGACACGGCCGTGGTGGAAGCCGTGGTGGAAACCGTGGTGGAAGCTTGATGAAGCCGTGCTATATACTAAATAAGGAGGAGAAATTGTGGAACTTCGACCAGAGGATTACACGGCTTGGGATCTTGCCGTAGTGGAAGACGTGGCACACACTGGACATGGAAGATGATATGTGAATTATATACAGAGGAAGGCACGGCTTTACCCACGGCCGTGTTGTAGGGCATGCCAGGCATACGATTATTTACTTCTCGAGATTTACTTGAAAAAGGAAAGATATTTTCGTATCTTGCTAGCAAAAGATCACCTGCCATTCCTTTAACAATATAAATAGAACTAACCCTAGAGGGTTATAATAATTTTTGGGATCATCTTGGAGACAAGAAGGAAGGAGGGAGGTAGAATAAGGAAACCGAGAACAGAGGCTTATTATGTTTTTACTTTTAATTTTCGTTTTGATGATGAACATGTGTAGCTAAGCAGATTTTCTAGCCAAAGGGTCATTGAAGTTTAATTCTCCACGAATTGTGAGATCTAACTGAGTTGTCTTTAATTTATTCTTTGTTTTTGGATATTCATATATTTTCTGGAAGTTTTGTCAATATTATCTTTATTGATTGGTATGAATTAGAGCTCTTCTACTCAATTAGCAAGTTAATATATTGTCAACTAGCACGCCAAATCCATAATTGTTTGATAGTTCTAGTCTCGGTGACACAATAACATGTTTGATTATAAAATAGATGATCGAATTCATGTTATGGAGATGTATGATCTTGTTTAAATAGGTTATCTTATAATCTACTAGCATGAATTGGTGGTCTCTCTTGTTTTTAATGCTATTGATAGATTAAATCCTAAGAGCTTGTTTAGGGTTGTCTAATCGATAAGAGAAATAATTAAAGAGCTTGTTTTGATTATCGAAGAAGTAAGGAGAGATAGGTTATTAGAGCTTGTTAATAACCATAACCAGTTTTTCTAGAAATAAGAATAGAAAACATTTGCATCGATGATCAATTCCTAGAATTAAACTATCTTGATTCCTTTGGTTAGGCTTTTATCAATATTCGACTTTATTATATTGTTTCAATATTATTTGATTCACAAACAAAACCCCCCATTTTTCTTTTCCTCTTTATTCTCTTTGAATAGAAATATATTTAACCAATCCCTGTGGATACAACCCTACTCACTACTATACGCAAATCATATCATTATCTAGGAGTAGGTTTTATTTTTGTTGGATTCGTCACTCATCAAATTTTGGCGCTGTTGCCGGGGATTGGTGTCAAATTTATTTCTATTCTTGTATGACTCATTCTTCTCAGATAGGTGAACTCACTTATAATCCAGAGATCGAGAAGACTCTTAAGAGGCTGCGAAGAGAAGCTAGATCATCCCCTGGATTGAACTTGGCATCGGATTTGTCTGATTCATCCATTGATTCTGAAAAAGAAGATGATATGGCAAATCCGAAAGAACATTGCGAGAATTGGCTGCACTGGATGTGAATCAACAACCACTTTGTATTCACTATCCCGAACTAGCTGTTGAATTTGAGTTGAAATTTGGGTTGATACATCTGCTACCCACCTTTCATGGTCTTGAGAATGAAGATCCTCACAAACATTTGAAAGAATTTCTTATCGTGTGTTCTAGTATGAGGCCCCAAGGAATAACCGACGATCAAATCAAGTTACGTGCTTTTCCATTCTCTTTAAGTACTAAAGCTAAAGATTGGTTGTTTTATTTGCCTCCAGGTTCTATAACCACTAGGACAGATATGGTGAGACTTTTCTTGGATAAATTTTTCAGCGCGTCTAGAGTTGCTGGTATAAGAAGAGAAATTTGTGGTATCAAACAGGGGGACACCGAGACTCTTCATGAGTATTGGAAGAGGTTCAAGCAACTTTGTGCAAGCTGTCCACAACATGGGATATCTGAACAACTTCTTATCCAATACTTCTATGAAGGCTTGCTTCCAATGGAGAGGAAGATGATGGATGCTGCAAGCGGAGGCGCCATAGTAAACAAAACCCCTGGTCAAGCTAAGGAATTGGTCTCCATTATTGCTGCTAATTCGTAACAATTTGGGTATAGGCATGATACATCTTCAAGGAAGGTAAATGAGGTAAGTGTTTCTAACCTTGAACATCAAATTTCTAACCTAACCTCCCTTGTGCAACAGATAGCCCTCAGAAATACACAGCAGGTGAAGGCTTGTGGAATTTGTGCTGCTCCTAATCATCCTACCGACATGTGCCCCACATTGCAAGATGACAATCATGAACACGCCAATGCTGTAGAAGGATTCCCAGGACAGCCACAGAGGAAATATGATCCCTACTCGAATACTTACAATCCTGGATGGAGGGATCATCCTAACTTCCGGTATGGCAATAACCCACAACATTTCCAACAATTCCAGCTTAAGCCATCAAACCAAATACCCTAAGCTCCTTCCACTTTAGGTATGTCTCTTGAGGAAATTGTTAAGTCTCTTGCTGTTAATACAAAACAATTTCAGGAGGAAACAAAGCAGAGCATTCAAAACTTGGAGAATCAGGTAAGCCAACTTGCTTCTGCTGTAAATAGGTTAGAAACTCAAGGTAAGTACCTTCTCAAACTATTACAAATCCGAAGCAAAGAGTTAATGCAATTACCTTGAGAAGTGGAACAGAATTACAGGGATCAAATAAGAAAGGACACCCATCTAATCTTGAGGAAGAGACTAAGAAAGAAATTTCAACTCCGAGCTAGCAGGATAACCAGATTAGAGGGTCTCTAGTAGAGCCATCAAAGGTCATGTTGACACCACCTCCTTTCCCTTCCAGATTAGCGAAATCCAAGCATGAAGCGGAAGAAAAAGAGACTCTGGAAACTTTTCGAAAAGTTGAGGTAAATATTCCTTTGCTTGATGCCATTAAGCAAATACCTTGCTATGCTAAATTTCTCAAAGAATTGTGCACTAACAAAAGGAAGCTGAAAGGTAATGAAAAGATTAGTGTGAGTGAGAACGTTTTAGCTATTATTCAGAAGAAGCTTCCTCCTAAATGCAAGGATCCAGGTATGTTTACTATTCCTTGCAAAATAGGTAATCTTGGAATCGTTAAAGCCATGTGTGATCTAGGAGCTTTGATCAATGTCATGCCTTTGTCTGTTTATCAATGTTTAAATGTTGGTCCCTTGAAGGAAACAGGTGTTATTGTTCAACTTGCTGACAGGTCCAATGTTTATCCTGAGGGAGTTCTAGAGGATGTTTTAGTTCAAGTTAATGGGTTGGTTTTTCCTGTTGATTTTTATGTGCTTGACATGGAAGATAATGATTCCCATAATTCATCACTGATATTATTAGAGCGACCATTCCTTAAGACATCCAAGACGAAAATTGATGTAAATGATGGTACCCTCACTATGGAATTTGATGGTGAAATGATTAAATTTAACATTTATGATGCCATGAAACATCCTAGCAATATCTCTCCTGTTTTTGTTGCGAATGTTATTGACTCATCACCACAGGCACCAAAGCTGGCATCAAAACCCTTACCTGAACATCTAGCCAAGAATGTCTAGCCAAAGACGTTAAAGAAAGGCGCTTCATGGGAGGCAACCCATGTCAAATTTTTTTTTTTCAATTTTAGTTTTGTTTTGATTTTAGTTTTGTTTTGATTCTAGTGTTGTTTTGATTTTTTTCTAATTAGCTGTAGCAAGGATACATATCATCAGATGACACTCTCTAGTGCTTAAGGGGAGAATTCCAATTACTCTACACTTCATACCAGGGAAGTACCAGTATTCCTTTTCTCTTATTCTCTAATGTTCCTTGTGTTGTTAATTCCTCTTTAATTGTGCTGAATTAGGAATAGTGAGGACACTGTTCAAGCTAAGTGTGGGGGAGAGGATAATAAAATATAGAGAATAGAGAACTGACTTATACTTTGAATGTTTGTCCTTAAGCAATCTTAAGCAATTTTAAGCAAAAATTTTTTTCAAAATTATCATGAAATCTGGAGATTGTACTAAATGTTGTAATAAGCATCTACAAAATGTGAAATTGACTTGTTCAAATGCTTTACTCACCCACTATTGTGATTAGAATACTTGGTTAAAATTAAGTAGTGAAATCTTTAAGAAACAAATTTACCTTGTATTTAGCTTTAGAATTGGAAGTTTAAGAGTAAGTCGAGTCCCTAAGTGAAAAATAAACAAGTTTACTTCTAGGTTATATTAGCTACTGTATACTCTTTGAAGTTGTTGTAAAAAAAAATAAAAATAAAAATCAAGCATAGCCATTACTCCAATGATTCAAGTAATTGAGTTAAGAGTATTCAAACTTGAATGTTAGAGTGAGGAAGAGTCCATAGGGGTATCTTAAAACCTGGTCACTTGAGTTACGAGCTCGGGATGTGCCAACTCAATGAACTCACTATAACGATAAGGGCGAAAAAGGCAAAAGTTTATGAAAAGAAGCGGGCAAAAACCCGTCAAAATAGATGCTTGATTAAATCAAAAGAACAATGAATGTAAACATTCATTGAATTAAACAAGACTTATAATAGAAAGGGAGAAAATCTATGGAAAGAGTTGATACTATATGCTTTTACTTTATGTTGCAAGGATTATATACTTGATAATATCCAATGAAGTTTAATTGGGTGTTTTTCCTTAGTGGATTAAGTATTTACTTTTGGAATAAAAATTCTTTTGCTAAACATGAGGATTAAAGTTTGTTTTTTTTAGATTAGCTATTAAATTTTGTCCATGGTAATTTGACCACATGAAACCAGTTTGGTTGAAGTTGTAGACATTAAAATTACAAGTCATGAATTACAAATGAATAGATGCTTGGAATGATGAAAAGAAAGTTCGTATAATCTATGACGGATTTCTCAATTGATTTAATTCAATTGCTTGAGGACAAGCAAGAGTTTAAGTGTGGGGGAATTTGATAGAGCCATTTTATACTCAATCTTTATAGTATGAAGTGTGTTAATTTATTATAGATTTTATAGAAATCATAAGGAAATGGTACTTAATTCTATTATGGTGATAAATCGGGTTAAATGGAGTCAAGGGTGCTGATTCAAGTAAATTAGAGAAGTCATCTACAACTTGGATCAAAGACAAGGATTTACACCGTCGGAGGAAAGTACATGGGCGTGTAGTTGAAGTACACGGCCGTATACTTGGTTTTAAATCAACAGGAAAATACACGGTTGAAGTACACGGCCGTGTATCTGTCTAGAAGGAGGTACGGTTTGAGATACGGCCATGGCGAAAACCGTGCTACACACTACATGAGAAGGAGAGAGACATGTCTCGTGACACGGCCGTGGTGGAAGCCGTGGTGGAAGCTTGATGAAGCCGTGCCATATACTAAATAAGGAGGAGAAATTGTGGAACTTCGACCAGAGGATGACACGGCTTGGGATCTGGTCGTGGTGGAAGACGTGGCACACACTGGACATGGAAGATGATATGTGAATTATACACAGAGGAAGGCACGGCTTTACCCACGGCCGTGTTGTAGGGCATGCCAGGCGGACGATTATTTACTTCTCGAGATTTACTTGAAAAAGGAAAGATATTTTCGTATCTTGCTAGCAAAAGATCACCTGCCATTCCTTTAACAATATAAATAGAACTAACATTAGAGGGTTATAATAATTTTTGGGATCATCTTGGAGACAAGAAGGAAGGAGGGAGGCAGAGCAAGGAAACCGGGAACATAGGCTTATTATGTTTTTACTTTTAATTTTCGTTTTGATGATGAACATGTGTAGCTAAGCAGATTTTCTAGCCAAAGGGTCATTGAAGTTTAATTCTCCACGAATTGTGAGATCTAATTGAGTTGTCTTTAATCTATTCTTTGTTTTTGGATATTCATATATTTTCTGGAAGTTTTGTCAATATTATCTTTGTTGATTGGTATGAATTAGAGCTCTTCTACTCAATTAGCAAGTTAATATATTGTCAACTAGCACGTCAAATCCGTAATTGTTTGATAGTTCTAGTCTCGGTGACATAATAACATGTTTGATTATAAAATAGATGATCGAATTCATGTTATGGAGATGTATGATCTTGTTTAAATAGGTTATCTTATAATCTACTGGCATGAATTGGTGGTCTCTCTTGTTTTTAATGCTATTGATAGATTAAATCCTAAGAGCTTGTTTAGGGTTGTCTAATCGATAAGAGAAATAATCAAAGAGCTTGTTTTGATTATCAAAGAAGTAAGGAGAGATAGGTTATTAGAGCTTGTTAATAACTATAACCAGTTTATCTAGAAATAAGAATAGAAAACATTTGCATCGATGATCAATTCCTAGAATTAAACTATCTTGATTCCTTTGGCTAGGCTTTTATCAATATTTGACTTTATTATATTGTTTCAATATTATTTGATTCACAAACAAAACCCCCCATTTTTCTTTTCCTCTTTATTCTCTTTGAATAGAAATATATTTAACCAATCTCTGTGGATACGACCCTACTCACTACTATACGCAAATCATATCATTGTCTAGGAGTAGGTTTTATTTTTGTTGGATTCGACACTCATCAAATTTTGGTGCCGTTGCTGGGGATTGGTGTCAAATTTATTTCTATTCTTGTAACAGTGGCAATAGGAACGGTGATAGTGGCAATAGCAACGGTGACAACGGCTTGGTTCCAACGAACAGGGGAGGAGGAAAATAGCAACAACGAGGAACTCTGATCATGGTAGCAATCGTGACAATCAAGACAACGAAGAGGATAACAACACAAGTGACTCCGACGATGAGAAAAGCGGCGACTACGATCCCGACGGCAACGGTGGTGGCGATAACAATTTAGCAGCTGCAACAACAACAACAACAACAACAACAGTCACCCAACGACAGCAACCGCAGCAACAGTGATGATCACTCCCACTCCGGCATAGCAACAATGATCCAACAGCTGCAACCACCACGACAGTAGCAGCAATGACGGTTCCAATGACAGCAACAACTGCGACTCCAATAGCGGCAACAACAAACGGACAGCAAGTACAAAAGCTAGTGAGGGAAGAGGAAGAGAAAAGAATGTGTGTGTGTGGCGGTGTGCATGAACGGGGAGGTGTATGTGAGTGTGCGCGTGAGTGAAAATTTGTATGTGTTTGTATGCGGTGAGGGATGATGTGTATGCGGTGAAGGAAGGTGTGGGCGTGCGGGAATGGAGGCTGTGTGTGTGTACGTATGAGTTTATGTGGCTATGTGCATGGATGAGGGTGTATATGTGTATGTGTGTGAAGGAAGATGTGTATATGTGATTGAAGGTATGTGAGTTGTGTAAGGATGCATGTATGTCCAGGTGAAAGTGTGCGGGGTGTAAGGGTGTGTAGTGGTGTGCAGAATGTAGGAGGATATATGTGTATGAAGTATGTGGGAAAGTGTGTATGTATGTGAATGATAGAGTATGGTGTGTGTGTAGGAATGTGTGTGTATGCGTGCGTGTAAATGAGGAGGTGATGTAGTGTATGCAGAATGTGTGTGTGAATGAAGTGGGTATATGTGTATGTGTGGTTAAGGGTGTATGATGTGTATAAAGATGTATGCATGCATATGTGTGTAGGGATGTGTGTGATGTATGTGGGAAAGTGAGTAGTGTATGTGACGGTGGGTGTGATGCATATGGAGATACATGTATGTGTAGGTGATGGTGAGTAGTGTATATAAGGATGTTCGTGTGTTGGTGATGATGTATAATGTGTGAAGGTACGTGTACGTGTAGAAGAGGAGCTGAGTGTGTAATGCTTAGGAGTATGCGCGTAGGTGCATGAAGTGATGTAGGGTGGTATGTGTATGTGGGTGTGTGCTATGTATGTGTATGTGGGTGTGTGCTATGTGTGTGTATAAGGGTGTGATGTATGCGAAGTGTATGTGTATGGGATGATATGTGGTGTGTGTGAAAGGGGGGTATATGCATATGGACGGTGTGTGGTAGGTGCGGTTTGTGTATGTGTATGTGGATGCCATGTAATGTGTAAGGGTGTATGTGTATATGTATGGAAGGTGTGGAATGTGCGGAGCATGTGTGTATATGTATGGAAGACATGTAGTGTGTGGGAATGTATATATGTATAAGGAAGGAATAGTGTATGTAGGAGGTGCGGAGTATGTGTATAAGCGTATGGACATGTGTGTGCGTAAATGTGGAAGTTGAGGATGATGTATGCGAGATATGTATGTACGAATATAAGACGATGTGTGGAGTATGAATATGTATGTATGGGTATGGAAGGCAAATGTGGTGTGTGCAAAATATGTAGGTGTGCGTATTGATGGTGCAAGGTGTAAATGGAGTATGTGAGTAGGTGTATGAGATAATGTATGGTGTGGGTATGTGTGAGTATGGATACGGGAGGTGTGTAATATGTGTAGAGTAAATGGATAAGAATATGTGTATGTTGGTGTGCATGTGGTGTGTGGAAAAGGTTGTGTAAGTATGGTAATAGAAGCGATGATTCATTGGAAGATAATAAAGACAATTAGATAAATGAAAGGTTCAAAGATACTTCATGGACGAGAGAAGCGTCTATGATGGTGTAAATGGTAAAGGGAATGATTCAAGCAATATCCAAGATGATGGCTTGGGAGATATTTGGAATGAAATAGATTTCACAATTGAATGTTCAAAGGATGTCGAGGAAGATCATTCTTGGCCAAATACCTTAATGCAAGATCTTCAGTTGTCCTTTCCAAGGATATCTTGCATATGTGGAAGAAGGAATTCCAAGTTTGGCAAGTTGAAGACATTCCATTGCTCGACTTCTACATAAGGAAAGCAGATAGTCGATCACAGCAACTTGGGGTGTTGGAAGCATGGATTCGAAGGAAGTTCAACATTCGAATCTTGTTTGCCCAAAGTTCCATAATGAGGAAACTTCACGCCTTATCATCAACCACAAGATGAGTAGAGTACACATATCGGGTGCTAAAAGACTACCAAAGTCAGGTGGAGATATGACTTTATGATTGGGTTGAGGAAGCATCGCAGAAGGATACTAACTTCAAGAGGAATGCAAAGGAGTTACCCGCTGGAATTGCTCGACCCCGGCTAGGACTACGACAACCTTAAACAAGTGAGTGGGAAACTTAATGATATGCTACTATGTTGTGTTGTATGTGGAATGCCATGCATGTGAAATTGATGTTTATTGTGCTGCTATTTGATATGATTGTTGTTGAGTTAAGTTATGCGGTAGAGAATAACGAGTTAGGGAAGAAGTCATGAAGAAAATAGGGGAATGAATGGTCCGAGAGTTTAGATGTCATTACCTTAATGATAGCACCTAGCGCCATATCATTAGTGCTACAACCATAAGCCTAACCTATGTTTTATAAATTGTTTTCTTCTAAATCAAACCAAAATATAGAAACTTAACTTTTCCTTCTATAGCTACCGAGAAGGTATGCTTAGTTGGAATAAAGTGTATAGGTATCAACATGTATACATGTCAGAGCTGTTTCCTGAATGTGTATACATATACTTAACCAAATTTGTTTTCATAATATATTTACAAAATACACTCATGAGCTCAATCATATAAATCATGAGTGCAACTTTGGCTTTTACAACTCAACAACCATATTTCCTTACTTCTTAGGTACGTAAGGAATGTGTCTAGTAAATTATCCTTAATTAAGGAGAGGTCACAAACATATATATGTATAGATATGTATATATGTATATTATACATAAGTGTCTTGAAGACATTAAAAGGAAAATGCAAGACGACCTTACTAGTTCTCGAAAATGTGAGAATAATAAAGCACTTGAGAAGTGCGATGGCATAGAGGTGTCAAGGATGATGAATGTAAATCAACCTCGGGTGGTTGGTTTGACATGTGAGATAAATGACACAGAAGTGTCAAAAATGGTAGTAAGCCAACCCGGGTGGTTTGGCATTTGAGAGAAAAGGGTATAGAGGTGCCAGATATGATGATCGTAAGTCAACCCGAGCGATTTGAAATTTAAAAGAAATGGCATAGAGAGGTGCCGAGATAATTTAATCCATTATAAACTAGATAGGTTTATGTCTACGGGGATTTGGGTTCAATGTCGATTTTGTGTGATAACCCATGCATAATCCTTGCTTGTGATAAGTGAAACATAATGTTTGATGTTTACTTCTGTGTTATGATTGATTGTGATTGTAAATGTGGTTTAATCACTTTAAATAAATCAATTAAAGTACGAATTGAACGATATTAAAACTTGACATGCATTTTCACGAAACATTGCATGAGATCGAAGGCCATCACTGTCATAGGATGTGTCGGAAGTGATCAAGAGGATCGCTGTTCCGCCAAGTGCGAACTAAGTGATTAGGGGATTGTCGCACCTTGACAGTTCCGAGTTCGGCCTGTCCTTGAGGGTTTTGCTCCATCTGGTGTAGAGAGGCACGGGAGCTTTCATTGTTGAGTTAATAAGATATCATAATTAACCAAGTGATAAGATAAATAATTCGGGTAATGACTTAGGCACTGATGGTGGCTTTGGAATCCCCAACCCAAGGCAAGGGGGGGGGGGGGGGTGTGAACCCTAGACTTCACATCGGTTATCGGAAGACCACGTGAGATGCTGCATTCATATGGTTGTTCATGCATAGCATACGTTTAATATCTTAATTTGAATTTGCTTGTGTATGTATTTAGCATATGTCTAATATTTGACTTAAGTTGGTTTGTGTGTGTACGTAGCAATGAAAGTGTTACCATCCCATTCATTAAGCCATGGTGCGCTCACCCCCTCACAGACTTTATGCAGGTGACGATAGCGAAAGCGCGAGATGGGCAAAGATGTGAAGTGTTGAGAGTTTTAGAAGACCAAAACAACGAAGTAAGATTTGTGAATGATAGATTTACTCAGATGAAATGTTAGGACCCCCATGTGAATGGATTTTGAAGTTGAGAACCTAATATTTATCCTATTTTACTGATTGGTAGGGGATACTGATTCTTTGCGGTCATGGTTGACCGTGGGGTACGAGATCCATAGTTGTAATTTATTATCTAATTATGTGTACTATAACTTGATGTAGATGTAATTATTTACTTAGAGTCTTACGATCTCGGACTCGTAAGATGATTATCATGTAACGGGTGCATACGTGCCATGATAATTTTGGTAGAGACTTCTAGACCCCCTTTCGGGGTGTGATAGATCTGATCAAGTTGATGAATCAAGGAAATTTGATAATGTTTGACTGTGGAAAAATTGGAATAAATGATTTTGCTGTTTATATAAGAATTTTGCATAGAAATATAAATAAATGCTTTTTGCCAAGGAAGGGTACTTCAACAATGATTATTGAGCATCATATTATGTAACGCCCTGAAACTTGTGGGTTGTGCTACTACCTGCCACGTGTCCTTATCCCATAAGAATATGTTAAGGCTCTGAATTAATTCTAATACATTTTGACCTATAACTTTTATATAAAAACATTCCAAGCATCCCAAATTTCATAATAATTTCATTAATCATATCAAACATCTAACTTAGTAGAAGTCTTTGAACACTAAAATAAGATTCCTCAAAAGATACTATCTATTACAGTCAAATAACATAATTCTCCTAAATCCTAATCACCTGCATCTAAAAATGTTCCCCAAAGGGTGAGCTAATGCCCAATACGTATAACACAAACACAAATGCATGAACAAACATGAATAGGTATCACACACATCATGTAGTACTTAAACACAGGCAATCATTTCTTAATACAATTTATGTCCACAAGCATTAATAGGGTACTCATGATCCCCTTAACACACTAGAGCATGATTTGGTGATGGGAACTGCCACTGTGGGCCTCATACCCATGATCCCTTAATCCTTAAACTTGGTGATGGGAATTGCCACTACGGGCCTTGCAATCATGTCCACTTAAACTTGCCGATGAGAACTGCCACTACGGGCTCCACACTTATGTCCACTTAAACCTTGGTGATGGGAATTGCCACTATGGGCCCCACACCCATGTACACTTAAGCTACTTAATCCTGGTAATGGGAACTGCCACCACAGGCCCTGATGGGTGTCGAATCCAACAAAAATAAAACCTACTCCTAGACAATTATATGATTTGCATATAGTGGTGAGTAGGGTCGAATCCACAGGGATTGGTAAAGATATTTCTATTCAAAGAGAACAATAAGAAAAAGGAAAATGGGGGGGTTTGGTTTGTGAATCAAATAAAGTAAAACAAGGTAAGAAAATCAGATATTGGTAAAAGCCTAGCCAAAGGAATCAAGATGGTTTAATTCTAGGAATTGATCATCGATGCAAATGTTCTCTATTCTTGTTCTAGATAAATTGGTCATGGTTATTAACAAGCTTTAATAACCTATCTCTCCTTACTTCCTTGATAACCTCAGACAAGCGCTTTGAATTATTTCTCTTATTGATTAAACAACCCTTAGACAAGCGCTTAGGATTTAATTTATCAATAGCATTAAGATCTAGAGAGACTACCAATTCATGCCAGTAGATTATAAGATAACCTATTTAAACATGATCACACACCTCCATAACATGAATTCGATAATCTCTTTTATAACCAAACATGTTATTGCGTCACTAAGACTAGAACAATCAAACAATTACGGATTTGACGTGCTAGTTGACAATATATTAACTTGCTAATTGAGTAGAAGAGCTCTATTCATACCAATCAACAAAGATAATAATGACAAAACGATCAGAAGATATATGAATACCCGAAAGCAAAGAATAGAATAAATACAAGTCAATTAGACCTCACAATTCGTGGAGAATTAAACATCTATGACCCTTTGGCTAGAAAAGTAGCTTAGCTACTCATGTTCATCAACAAAACGAAAATAAAAGATAGAAACATAATGAACCGTGTTGCCTGCTCTGACTCCTCGTTTCCTTCTTGACTCCAAGGTGATTCCGGATTCCAAAGTTCAAAAGTTGTCCTAACCCTCTAGGGTTGGCTCTATTTATACTATTAGATGGATAGCATGTGATCTTTTGCTAGCAAGATACGAAAATATCTTTCCTTTTTCAAGTAGATTTCGAGAAGTGAAGATACGTCTGCCTGGCACGCCCCACCACACGGCCGTGGGTTAAGCCGTGCCATCCTCTGTGCATATTCTTCAAGTCTTCAACCGCGCCCAGTGTGAACCACGGTTACACACACGGCCAGATTTCAAGCCGTGCCTTCGTCTGTGCACAATCTTCAAGTCTTCATCCGTGTCCAGTGTGTAGCACGGTTACACCCACGGCTAGATTTCAAGCCGTGTCTTCATCTGGTTGATGTTCTACACTTTCTTCTCCTTGGCACATCTATCTTCCACCACGGCTTCAAACACGGTTTATCCCACGGGTTCCACCACGGCCGTGCCTTAAGCCGTGTCTCTCTCTGTTCAAAGTCCTCATTTTCGCCTCCTTGTCCAGTGTGTAACACGGTTTGAACCTTGGCCGTGCCTCAAACCGTGCTTCCTCCGGTGGTGTAATTTCTTGTCTTGATCCAAGTTGTAGATGACTTCTCTAAAAATACTTGAATTAGCATCCTTGACTCCATTTAACCTGATTTATCACGATGATAGAATTAAAGTACCATTTCCTTATGATTTCTATAAAATCAATAATAATTTAACACAATTTATACTATAAAAATTGAGTATAAAATGGCTCTATCAGGCCCTATACCCATGTACACTTAAACCTCTTAACCAACATTCAGCCCAACTCATTTCCAATCACGACTCTACTAGGGACAGCATCACACAAGGATCATTGGGTTACCCCGTAGGGATCTGCCACTATGGGCCCCTAGGCTAAGCCAAGCATATACAATAAACAACTTAAACACTTAGGCCAATTTATCTAGTTAAATCAAGTTTAATGCATAAAGTAACTTAAACAAGCACAAATCATCACATAAGTTACACATACCTTGAACCTAAGCCATAAGCACTTCCGGTCTTAGACTTAAGCTAAATTGAAATTTATACACATTAATAAGCTCTTCTTAAAACTTAATCTTAGATTAATATCATCTCCTAATTCTCTTAATCCTATTCATTTAAGTTCTCTAAGGCTTTAATAGCTATCTAGGTCACGTGAAAATTAGCTTAACTAGAAGTTAAATAAATATATAATTACTTTGTCTTATTCAATACGGCCATGTTGGAGGCTGTGTAGCTCAACACGATTAAAGCACTATCGTGTTAAGGGTTGTGTATCTTTCGGTGTAAAGTTTTGCTTCAATAGGGTTGGAACACGACCATGTTCTTCTTAATTCAACACGGTCGAAATACGACCGTGTTAGGAGGTCGTATTACCCTTGACTTAACATGGTCGAAACACGATCGTGTTAAGAGGCCGTGTATCTCTTGGTTTAACCTTCACACTCAACACAGTCAAAACATAACCGTGTTACCCTCGACAATCTCCATAAACTCTTAATTCTTCATTCCTAATTTTCCTAATCCTAATTGTCTCTATCCCTAGGCTTAATTTACTCTCTAAAACATGTAATTACAATTAAATTACACGAATTAGATTACTTACTTCAATAATGCCACAAATTGCATCCTTAAGCTATGGATTCCTGTTCTCATTTCGTCCTTCCTTTAATTTTGAGTTCTGTATGAATAAAGTGATGTAACTATATCAAATTATCCATTCTCTATAAAAACTTTCATATAAAAACCCTTACCTCTTGTACTTGGAATTAGGTCTTGCCTTTTCATTTTGTCGTCTTAGGTTTTGTTTAGAGAGCATTTCTGTCCGCTATTTTACTATGAGGGGTGAAAAAGAAGGAACATTAGGTCATCTAGGATTAAATACTCCTTGTCGTGAAATGTCCAAATTACCCCTCTAATTTTCTAAAATTCCCGTCCTTATCCTTTGTTCTTTGCAACAACATAGATCTTAAAATAAATAAATAAATTAGGTATTACATTCCCCCCCACCCCCCTGGCCTTATAAAAACAAACTTTCATCCTCAAAAGTACCTGATTCTGGATGAGTTCTAGATACTTCTTTCTCATTTCTGCTTCCAGTTCCCACGTCGCTTCTCTTTTTGTTTGGTTAGTTTATTGCACTTTAACATAGGAGATTGTTTTCTGCCTCAGTACCTGTTCCTTAGTGTCCAGAATTCTGATTGGCCTTTCCAAAGATGTTAGATTTGGCTACACATTTAGTGGTTCCAAAGCCACTATTTGATCTGGGTCAGGTACATACTTCTTTAGCATGGATACATGGAATACACATTGTGCCTATTTTCTCCAAGATCTCAAATGGGTTTATATATCTTGGGTTTAGCTTTCCTTTCAATCCAAATTTGATCATTCCTTTTGTTGGCGAAATTCTCAATAATACCTTATCTCCCACTTGCAATTCCAAAGGGCATCTTCTTCTTCTTTTTTTTTTTTTTTGCATTGCTCTTTTGTCATGACTAGGCCTTCTGTATTATCTGCTTGATTAGTTTCACCTTGTTTACTGCTTCTTATATTAACTCTAGCCCCATCATCTGTCTTTCTCCCACTTCATCCCAGTGTAGTGAGGATCTACACTTTCTTCCATAAAGAGCTTCATATGGTGTCATCTGGATGGTTGCCTGGTAACTATTATTATAGGCAAACTCCACCATCATTCCAATTTCCTCCAAAATTTAATGCACTTGCCTTGAGCAGATCCTCTAATATTTGTATAGTCATTTCAGACTGACCATCTGTTTGTGGGTGGAATGCTGTACTAAATTGTAGTTTGGTGCCCAATGCTTTATGTAGGTTGTTCCAGAATCTGCTCACAAATCTTATGTCTCTATCAAGAGTGATTGTGACTAGCACTCCATATAGTCTAACTATCTCCTATACATATATTTGAGCTAGTTTCTCCAACTTGTATCCTACTCTGATCGGTATAAAATGAGCAGACTTGATCAATCTGTCTATGATAACCCAAACTACATCTTGCTTCTCTTTGGTGTTTAGGAGAGCTGTAACAAAGTCCATTGTCACATGTTCCCATTTCTACTTCGGTATTGGAAGAGGTTACAATTCTCTAGTCGGTCTCTAATGTTCTATTCTAATCTACTGGTATATGAAGCATCTAGTTACATATTCGGTTATTTCCCTTTTCATATTTCTTTACCATTAGAAACTCTTCAAGTCCTTGTACATTTTGGTACTTCCAAGATGTATTGTGTAGGCGGAGTGATGTGCCTCTTTCATTATCTCTCTCTTCAATTCTGCATCCTTTGGCACACATAGTCTCGTTTTGTATCTTAAGGTCACTTCTGCATCCAAGTTGAATTTTGGAGCCTTGTCTTGTTCCATTCTACTCTTAATCTCCTGAATATCTTGATCTTCTATCTAACCAACTTTAATTTTGTCCATTATGGTTGGCTAAATCCTTAAGGTAGCCATTTTTGCTTCTACTTCTCGTGTTAAAATTTCTAGCTCCAATTTGTGCATGTCTTCTAATTGCTCTTTTTGTGAAGTGATGAGAGTGGCTACATTGCCCTGTTTCTTTCTACTAAGGGCATCTGCCACTACATTAGCTTTTTTCTAGATGGTATTGTATCTTCAGGTCATAATCCTTGATTAACTCCAACTATCTCCTCTATCTCATATTCAACTCTTTTTGCATAAATATGTATTTCAAGCTTCTGTGGTCAGTAAAAATTTTGCACCTTTCTCCATATAAGTAATGCCTCCATAGCTTCAAAGCTAGTACTACAGCTGCCAATTCTAAGTCATGAGTTGAGTAGTTCTTTTCATATGACTTTAATTGTCGAGATACATAAGCGATTACTTGGCTACCCTATATCAATACACACCCCAACCCTTGCACTAAGGCATCACAATATACTATAAACTCTTCTCCACTCTTAGGTAAAGTCAAAATTGGTGCTGACACTAGTTTCTCTTTCAGCATTTGAAAGCTGGCTTCACATCTGTCATCCCATTTGAATTTCACATTCTTCTTTGTTAATCTGGTGAGAGGAGTTTCTATTTTGGAAAACCCTTCTACAAATCTCCTATAGTAGCCTACTAGATATAGGAAACTTCTTACCTCTATAACTATTTTCGGTCTATGCCAATCTACTATCACTATCACTTTTCTAGGTTTATAGAAATCCCATCCCTGTTAACCACATGATCCAAAAAGACTACTTGTTCTAGCCAGAATTCACATTTATTGAATTTAACATACAACGTCTCATCTTGTAACCTGCCCAATACTAGTTTTAAGTGTTCTTCATGCTCCTCAGTGCTTTTAGAATGTATCAGGATATCTTCTATAAAAGCGATTACAAACTTATCTAAGAAATCCCTGAATACTCTGTTCATTAAATCCATAAATGTAGCTAATGCATTCGTTAGTCCAAAGGGCATCACCAGAAACTCGTAGTGCCCATATTTAGTCCTGAATGCTATTTTCTAAATTTCCTCTTCTTTGATTCTTAATTGATGGTAGCCTGATCTTAGGTTTACTTTAGAGAACACCTAAGCTCCTTGCAACTGGTCAAATAGGTCATCTATCCTGGGAAGATGATACTTATTCTTTATTGTGACCTTATTTAATTCCTTGTAGTTTATATAGAGTCTCATGCTTCCATCTTTCTTCTTCACAAACAGGACTGTTTACCCTAAGGAGAGACACTAGGTCTTATAAAACTATTATCTTGTAGCTTCTATAATTGTTTCCTTAATTCTTCCAATTCTATTGGTACCATCCTGTAGATTGGTTTTGATATGGGTACTATACCTTGTACCAAGTCGATATTGAATTCTATTTCCCTGGCTGGGGGTAAACTAGGAAGATCTTCTAGAAACACATCAAGAAATTCCCTCACTATCGGTACTCTTTCCATCTTAACTTCTTCAGTAGCTTCAACCAATATAGTTATTAGTACACTTTTTCCCCACATCCCATAAGTAGGTAATCTAGTGGGTCTTTGCACTTTTAACTTGTATTCAAAATATCCATCCCCTAGTATATTAAACTGCACTGCCATGTTGTGACAGTCAATGGTGGCACAATATTTTGACAGCTAGTTGACACCCAATATAATGTCAAACTCTATCATTTCCAATACTAAGAGGTCTGCTAGCATTACCCTATCATGTATATCCTACTTATTCTCACTCCTCTGCATATCCTACTTATTTTTCCTCCTAATCCTAAAGGAATACTAACCACTAGGCAGTCATTTATGTTTTCAACATTCAATGCATATGCACATATAAAATTCTTAGACATACAAGACATAGACGCACTGGTATCGAACAACACATATGCATTGCCGGAGTGTACTGGAAGCATACTTGTAATGTTGTCCACATCCAAGATATCTCGGCGCTGCTGCTGTTGTTAAATGGCAAACATTTTAGTAGGAACTCTTTGTTTAGGACCTCCTACCTGTGGTCTACCTCCTTGTCTTTTTTTTGGAGGTCTAGTTGCCTGTTGAATTGGCCCTATATGATTTCTAATTTGTCCCTGAGGATAGTTGACTGCCTTGTGTCCCCTTTGGTTGCATACATGGCAGAGGATTAAGGGAATTGACCTTTCAATGCAATGTCTGCTAATGTACCCAGTCTTCCCATAAGAGAAACATGCCCTATCTGGCTACTTGCACTCTCTTAGCTCATGGGGTCCATAACATCTGGGCCTATTGCAGTGATTGTCAATGGCACTTGTTTGATCTAGAGAGGAGGGGCTATAGTGTTCGGTGTTCTTCTTTACAGTAGGTGATGTCTTTTACCCTTGTTTTGCCCCATTCCATTAGAGGCGGGTCTTTTTCCTAGAGCTATTGTTGCTCTGCGGCTCCTCTATTCTTCTATGATCTTCTTATTCCGCTCAAGGTACTTCGCTTTGTCAGCCATTTTAACATATGTATTTAGCTGAAAGGCCCTTACTGCAAGTTGTAGATCTAATTCCAATCTTCCTAGGAACCTTCTGGCTCGAGACCTATCATCATTACGTACATTTTTAGGAAACGACTGAATGAGGCAATTCAGCTCTGCCTCATACTCTTCAACTGTTCAGTTCCCTTATTCACATTTGTAATATTCATTCCCCATTTTATCTCTAGAGCTATTGGGGAAGTATCTTTGATAAAATAGCTCCTTAAATACCGCTCAATTCATGCATTCTCCTGCAAGTCTAGGAACCGAAGCCCACCATTTTGCTGTAGTTCTCTTCAGCATGAATGTAGCATAACTTACCTTCCTATCTTTTGGTATCTGGAAGGCAACAAATGTTTTCTCAATTTTCTATACCAAATCCTTAGCTTCGATTGGGTTATCCACTCTAGGGTTAAACTCTTTAGCCACTCTTATGAACCTATTAAAGCTAATGGGTTTGTTAACATTCCTGTGCTGTGGGACATTCAAGGATTGGTGTTGTTGTGCTAGTAGTCCCACTAGGTGGTTCACAGTATGCAGTAGCTAAACTGTCTCTTCAGCCATCTAACCTTTTTCCCCTTGTGGCTATGGGTTCTGAACTTCCTCCTTATTAGTGTTATTACGTCTATCACCCTTTTCAGCTCCTAATCCAGTGATTCTTCTTGGAGGCATTCTGTTTAAGAAGAGACAACTGGATCTACTTAAATTGATATCAGTAATGGTCAGTTTCATAGTGTGTAAGTATATATACATATACCACTACACATGGGTCTACTTATATATATAACTTAGCAGTTAGATGAATACAAGTAAAGTAATAATACAAGAAAATAATTACATAATTAAGTAAACGTCCCATATTTTACCTACTCTCTTCATGCCTCACTATCTTACGGATCTATTGCTTAACTTCTCTAAAGATTATATCTTATGCTCTACTATTTTAAAACTTATGTCTATTGATCATCACTTAGTTCAAAAGATCATTACCTAAGCTCTTCAGGACCAACGACCTATGCCCTATAGATCAAAACTTAAATCATATGATCAACAACCTATTCCCTATAGATTCAAGCTTAAGTCTCTAAGGATCATAAACCTAACGCTTTGATACCACATAAGTTGTAATGCCCCGAAACCTGTAGGTCGCGTTACTGCCTGCCATGTGTCCTTATCCTACTAGAATACATTAAGGCTCTGAATCAACTCTGATGTATTTTGACCTATAACTCTTATAAAAACATTTTAGGTATCTAAAATTTCAAAATAATTTCATTAACCATATCAAACATCTAGCGCAGCGAAAGTCTTTAAACACTAAAATAATATTCCTCAAAAGATACTATCTATTATAGTCAAATAACATAATTCTCCCAAATCCTAATCACCATAATAGTAATGGTAATCTTCATCTTCCTCTCTCTGTGGTTCACCCAAACCCAAGTTATCTTCTAGGTTCTCATCTCCTTCAACACCTGCATCTGAAAGTGTTCCTCGAAGGGTAAGCTAATACTCAGTACTTGTAATACAAACACATACGCATGAACAAACATGAGTAGGTATCACACACATCATGCAATACTTAATCATAGAAAACCATTTCTTAATACAGTTTATGTCCACAAGCATCAATAGGGTACTCATGACCCCTTTAACACACTTAACACACTGGAGCATGATTTGGTGATGGGAACTGCCACTATAGGCCCCACACCCATGGTCCCTTATTCCGTAAACTTGGTGATGGGAACTACCACTACAAGCCCCTACACTCATGTCCACTTAAACCTTGGTGATGGAAACTGCTACAACGGGCCCCACACCCATGTACACTTAAACCTCTTAATTAACATTCAACTTAGATCATTTCCAAGCATGACTCCACTAGGGACAACATCACACAAGGATCATTGGGATGCCCCCTAAGGATCTACCACTACGGGCCCTTAGGCTGAACTAAGCACATACAACATACAACTTAAACACTTAAGCCAATTTATCCAGTTAAATCAAGTTCAATGCATAAACTAACTTAAACAAGCACAAATCATCACACAAGTTACACGTACCTTAAACCCTAGCCATAAGTGCTTCCGATCTTAGACTTAAGCTAAATTGAAATCTGTACACATCAACAATCTCTTCTTAGTACTTAATCTTATATTAATATCATCTCTTAATTCTCTTAATCCTATTCATTTAAGTTCTCTAAGGCTTTACTAGCTATCTAGGTCGTGTGGAAATCAGCTTAACTAGAAGTTAAATGAATATATAATTACTTTATGTCTTATTCAACATGGCCATGTTGGAGGTCATGTAGCTTAACATGGCTGAAGCATGACTGTGCTAAGGGTCGTGTATCTTTCGGTGTAAAGTTTAGCTTTAACACAGTTGGAACACAGCCGATTTGGGAGGCTATGTTCTTCTTAATTCAATACGGTTGAAACACGACCGTGTTAGGAGGTCGTGTTACCTTTGACTCAACACGGTCGAAACACAACTGTGTTAAGAGGCCATGTATCTCTTGGTGTAACCTTCACACTCAACACGGTCGAAATATGACCGTGTTGGAAGACCGTGTTACCCTTAGTAATCTCCGTGAACTCCTAATTCTTCATTCCTAATTTTCTTAATCCCAATTCTCTTTATCCCTAGGCATAATTTACTCTCTAAAACATGTAATTATAATTAAATTACACGAATTAGATTACTTACTTCAATAATCCCACAAATTGTATCCTTAAGTTGTTGATTCCCGTTCTTATTTCGTCTTTCCTCTAATTTTGAGTTCTGTATGAATAAAGTGATGTAACTACATCAGATTATCCATTCTCTATGAAACTTTTATGTAAAAACCCTTCCCTCTTGTACTTAGAATTAGGTCACGCCTATTCCTTTTTTCGTCTTAAGTTTTGTTTAGAGAACGTTTTTGTCTGCTATCTTACTATGAAGGGTGAAAAAGAAGGAACGTTAGGTCATCTAGGATTAAATACTCCCTGTTGTGAAATGTCTAAATTGCCCCTCTAATTTTCTAAAATTCTCATGCTTGTCCTTTGTTCTTTGTGACAACATAGATCTTAAAATAAATAAATATATAAATAAAATTTTCAGGTATTACATATTAAGTTAATTGTAAGGATTAACAAATGATTTCTTAGTAAACCTTCTAGCATCTAATAGCATACATACATCATTACAAGATCTTTGGTAGTCTAGTCTATGGAAGTTTGATCTCTTGGTTATTAGAATATAAGGGCATTGATATAAGGAGGCTTGGTGTTCTAAGAGTTCCACAAAAATTAGATGTAGAAATTTTTGGTTTTTTGGTTGAAGGGATTTTAACAAAACATGGGGATTAAGTACCAAAAGGATTTAGTTAGGATTAGAAGGATCTTCTAATGAGCCTCAACATATGTCTGATATGCATCTTGAATTTCTTGATTCCTATCTCGAATCAATTCTTGAAATTCCTCCATTATAAGCTCATTTTGAACTAACTTGAACCTCCCTTAGAACCTGTACTAGAGATCCCTCAAGTTTCTGAAGGAAATCAATAGGAAACAATTCAACTCAATTCAAAGTCTATAGATACTAAAGAGATAATGAAATAGAGTGATGAATTTCTTATTGATATAACTTTTGAATAAGAGGTTTTTCCTTCAAATATGATCTTTTCAATAGTCATTTCATAGAAGCTTATTCCATATGAAGACTTTGAACCAAAAGAAGACCCTCTAGTGTAAGAATTTATGTTTGCAGAACAACAAGAGCCTTAAGAGTATTCTAAGAACATAAATGTTTATCTAGACATAGTGAGAGGTGAAGCACAAGCATACATGGAGAAAATTCTTGAAGAATTCAAAATCCCGATGGAGCATAAGCTGAATAACCTTAGACAAGATATTATTGATCATATAATTAGTTCTTTGAAGAGAAAAAGAAAGACTTCAATTAACTATTTTGTATCTCACATTTTCTAAGACTTATTTGATATGTGATTTGTTTTGATGTCTACTTATGATACTTATGAATGGTCTTAGATTATTTTTTGATAGTTTAATAGATGCTAAAGAATCATTTTTTAAAAATGATTACTATATGATTGTGCATTTTTTATTCAATTTTTGTTTATAAATTGAGGCCCAATTCTTATTTTGATGATAACAAAAATAGAAAGAAAAAGTACAAGAGATTATTAAATTAAGGGGGAGGATATTGGTAGGATATTAGTATATTGGTAGTATATCAACAATATGGCCTTGTTATGCAGACTAATAAGTTTTGTATAAGTTGAGCAATGAGCACAAATTTTTGTATATATCATTGTTTTGTCATCATAAAAAAGATAGATAATGATAGAAATATAAATATAGTTTTGATGATAACAAATCATGTAAATGACATATTCTCTTATATGTATACTGATATGTGTTGTGCTTGAAATTCTCTCGGGTGGAATCACCCGCAAAAAAGATTGAATGAGGCTTAATGGGATGCTAGGAGTGTTTTCAACATTGCCACTTCGATGACTAAGTTAGCATAAGTGTGTTTACAAAACCAATAAGCTAGAGAAAGTATAGGACTTAAGATTTCGAACCTAGATCCAAGTGGTGTCAACCTTTATTTGTAGGCATTAGGATTGAGATAACTTGGTAGGTAGAATAATGGTGTAATAGGTAGATTTGTCTTGTATCTCATGTCTACGCTATTTCCCCATACAAGTTGTGTCTTCTTTAGATCCTTTTATCTATTAGGTGAGTGCGGTTGATCTGAGCTCATGCTTAGTTTAATGATGTGCCTAAAAGGGGATTAAGCACAATAAAAAACAACCCAAATAAAAACCTCAAAAGACAATATCAAATTCGGTTAAAAAATAAGACAATTTGCGTGAACCCTAATTGATGGAAGATGATCTGAATGATAAAATCAGGGAGATGAAAACCACAAAGATGATAAGTCTCAATTGAATCACTTAATCATCTTAAGTTCCAAGAGAATTCCAATCAACAATACACAAATTAAAGTCGTGGCCCTCCTCACAACAAGGAAAATTCCACGCCACAAAGTGTAAAGAAAATTTGATGGTAATAACAAGTGCTAAAACCAATCAATCTTATAACATAATGAAATTATTACAAATGCAATCAAAATATGACTAAGAAATGTTCCAATTCAACCTTAGATATCATACACTAGAGAAGAAAAGAAAATACAACAATTTGAAATTGATATGACTCACAATTTCAAGTGTTGCACTCGCCACAATCTCAACTCTTGAGATTGAAATTGATAAGAGGAAATTTGAACTAGGGAAACCCTAAGCTCTCTCATGTAAAGTGAAGGTGTCTAATTTGAAAAATTCTCCCTAAAAACCCCACTTAAGCAAGTATTTATACTTGCTCTCTTTAGGGTTAGAAAGTACACAAAATTACAACTATACCACTTTTAGGGTGGCCGGTCCTAAATAAGAATTACAAAGAAAATGAAAGTTTCCTAAAAGAAATTAAAACATAAAATAGTCCACGCAAATGACAAATATATAAAAGAAATTGGTCTTCAAGATGTCGGTCTTCAGGGTACTTTCGAATTGAGCCCCGATGAGGATCCCGACTCACTCAAAAGTATAGGTGATTTGGTACCCTGAAGGACTGATAAGTGAACTTACTGAAATGCATAACAATTATAAGGTAGGAATGAAGAAAATAAATTAGCTTCCTCAGGATTGGGTTTCTCATGTAAGATTCTCAAAACTAAGTTGTGTAGACCCTTAGCTCGGGCCCTGGTGATAGGTCTGGTAGGAGTCTGATTCCTATCATTTAAGCTATACATTAGAGCTTGGATTAATCTCCGATTCAAAGACTAAGATTTGGGAGGTTAGATTATAGTCTTTAGAGCTTGGCTGTGAGCTTAGGCAGGTTAGATTGGGCTTAAGGGACCCAAGTCAAAAAAGTCTTATACACTTGCCTACCCCCTCCCCTCATCCCCACCACTTTTGTTGATGACTTAGTCAACAGGGAGAGCTAGCGATAAGATGGGCTTTTGAAGTCCCCAAGACAAATTGGTGGTTGAGATGAGCTCTTGGTTAGGGTCATTGACTTGGCTTTTGATTTGGCATGTTGTTGTTTGGGTACATGTAGAGTGACCAAGCAGGTGAGTAGCTAAGCTGGGCTTCATCTATGCTAGCAAAATAGGTGAGGAGGGGATAGTTTTAAGTTGCCACTTTAGGGGGTAAGGGCAAGTGATAGGAATCAAAATCCGTCAAGACCTATCATTAGGGCAAGAACTAAAAGATTTCGAATCTTGGCGATAAGGGCCCATTTTGAGCAAATCGACCATAGAATTATTCGTTTACTAACCTCTTTTATCTTATTCATGTATTATATATTCCAACAGGCACACTTATCATATTTTATAGGATGATGGACAAACTCACTAAGACTCGGCTTGTGGGTTATCTATGGACCAACCTAAATCGGCGATGAGTTAGCCCGACGAATCCTATGGAAGAGCTAACATGATGGAGACTATTTTTATTTGTAATTATTTCTTTGGACTATTTATGTGTAAGCTTTTGGAACACTTTTTATTTGGTTGTAATTGAGTTTTAGGACCGGCCACCCTAAAAGTGGCATAGTTGTAATTTTGTAGACTTTTTAACCCTAAAGGGAGCAAGTATAAATACTTTCTTAAGTAGGGTTTTGAGGAGCTTTTGATGAATTTTTAGAATACACTTCACGTGTGAGGGTTAGGGCTTTCCTAAATCCAAATTTTCTCTTATCAATTTCAATCCCAAGAGTTGAAATTGTGGCGAGTGCAACAAAGGGAAATTGTGAGTAATATCAATTCCTTCTTTGTTGTGTTTTCTTTTCTTCTCTAGTGTGTAATATCTAGGGTTGAAATGGAAGTTTCTTGGTTAGATTTGATTGCATTTGTAATCAAATTATTACTACTTAATTGATTGGTTCTTAGCATTTGTTATTACCATCAAATTTTGCTTCATCTTGTGGCGTGAATTGGGTCTTGTTGGAAAGGAGGATTTTGGAATTGTTCTTGTTGATCTTGTGTATTATTCATGTGATTTTCAAGTATAATTTGTGATCATCATTGAGGAATATACTATTGTGGATCCATTTCATGCAATACATCATTCGGACCATATATTGCAATTAGGGTTACGCTACAATTGCTTCACCTTGAACCGAATTGTGCTAATCTTTCAGAGATTGTTATTTGGTTTAATTTGCATGTGCTTAATCCCCTTTTAGGCACATCATCTTTTGGTATTAGAGCTATATCATATTTGGATTTAAGATTGAACACATTCTAATTGAAGAATTGGCTACACTCATTGGAAATTGACGCCATTGTTCAGGTGATTGAGACTAGTTTGATTGACATTGTTTGTTTGTCTTTCAAAATGGTTTGCATGTTCTTAGATCTTGGTTTTAGGCACATCAGCAAGTAAGTGATTTGCTGAGCTATTTTGTCTTACCCTTTGGGCTGAGTTGAACTAATGATGGTCCTCATGTATTGTTTGAGTAGGTAAGTGGTTGAGTTAAGCTTCACCTATGTTGGTAAGTTGATAAGAAAGTTTTCTTAGGTTGGATTCCAAAGGGATGGGGTCGAGTAGGCGATATATTAAGTTATATGGTGCTTTTACTCCCATTGAGCCTTATTTTGTGCTTTTGTTGGGTCCTATTGAGCAAGCAATCACTTCGAGTATTGGCAATCTTTAAGCACTTGATGGAAGCTATTTTGGAAGACTAGGGAGGTCTTTATTTTTTTTCTTTTTGTATTATTTCCTTTTCTTTCACTTGTATTTCATTTCTTTTGCCAAGGTTGAGACACCAAGCTGAACTAGTGAACTTGCACTTAGAGCGGAATGAATGAAATGAGTTTCTCTAAGTGTTTATGTTGCCCCTTATTTTATATTGTTCTCCACTCTTTTTCTCTCTTTTTTTGTTTACTTTACATGTTCAAGGGGTACTTAGATGTCTAGACCTAGGTTTTGTCAACAAGCTCCCAATGTGGTTAGAGGGTGTGAGTCATTTGATGTGACTTAAAGAGATCTAGTGCTCAAGCATTGGGGTAGTCAAGGAGCATGGGTTTAAGGGTGCACGGACGTTTGGACTTAAGTCTTGTCGGCTAGCTACCAACAAGGTTAAAGGGTGCACTTGTGACCTAAAGAGGTCAAGTGCTCTAACATCTAAGGTAGTTAAAGAGTATGAGATCCCATTCACTTTTGTTGAAGTGTGGACTTAGTCGAAATAAAGAGTCCATTTATTGAGGCATTGGTGTAGACTTAAGGGTTTGTTTGCTTGAGTTCTAGCTAGAATTTGATATCATTAAGAGTCTATTTGTCAAGGCATTAACATAGATACGTGGGTTTATGTGCTCGAGTGCTAATGTAGACTTAATGTAGTTGGGTCATTAGGAGTCCATTCACCTCAAGAGATGCTTGGACTTGATGAATTTGTAGTTCATTTACCTATGATGGAGGTTGAGACTTAGAATAGAAATTTACTACAAGGGATAGTACAAGCTTGTAACTTGAAAGTGAAAGATAATTTTCATTACAAAGCTCTATATTACATGAGCTTGTTTTTCACTTAATTGAAGTAAGGCCTAAGGTTATTAGCATTTTAGGATCGAGGTATGAGCTAACCATCAAGCCTCTATATTTTGTATGCTCCATTGCTCAAGTCTTCAATAACCTTGATCGAGTCTTCCTAAATTGACATGAGCTTCCCTTATCCTTCTCAAGGTTCGATGGCCTCTAACTTTCTACAAATTAGGTCCTTTACTCGGAAGACCTTGTGCCTAACCTTGTTGTTGTAGTGGCGGGTAGCTAAGTGCTAGTATGCTATTACATGAACTCTGGTAGTATCTTAGATCTCTTTGATCATATGGAGATTGGCTTGAAGTTCTATTTGGTTAGCCATCAAGTATAGATTTTGAGTCCTAATGTTGGGGAGCTCTAACTTGACGAGGAGGACTACTTCTAAGCTAAATGTTAGCCTAAACGGAGTTTCTACCATAGAGGTCTTGTGTGTAGTTCGATAAACCCATAAAATTGTTAGGAGCCCATCTACCCATTTTCCTTTGGTCTAGTCTACCCTCTTCTTAAGACTATTAAGCACTATCTTATTTACAACGTTAACTTACCACTTAGATTGGAGATGTGTGACCAAAGTGTACTGGAGCTTGATCTTGTGCCAATCATAAATTCCTTTAAACATTTGGTTATTGAATTGAGTCTTGTTTTTTGTTATAAGTATGTAAGGGACTTCGTATCTACTTAGAATGTTGTTAAAGAAAAAGGCTTTAATGCTCTTCTCGGTTATCTTAGCTACAACTTCAGCCTCCATCGATAAGATCACATTATACTTATATTTTCTTTTGGGATTTATATTAAACTTATTTCAATATTATAAGAAAATATAAAGAAATGGTATTTAATGGTGTTTATTGTGAAAATTCAGGTTTTGAGGACCTAAAAGTAAAATACAAGTTAATTGGAGGAGTTTTTCACAAAATTGAAGAAGCAAGTGAAGAATTGCATTAAAGGCCATTGGCCTTAAGCTGACCTACTACTGAAGGCTGCCGGCCTTAAGGCCGGCCTAAGAGAAAAAATCATCCCGGCTCATCAAAGCCGCCGGCTTTTGGTCGACCTACATTCAAGGCCGTCGGCCTTGAGCTAGCCTTGACTATTTCTCGGATGTCCATGCGAAAATTTCTCCAAAACCTTATCTTGATTGATTTGCTGACTCAATTCCTCATCAGATCAGCCTTATCTTCCTCCTCTTTGGATCTATAAATAGGCCCCTTGTGTGAACCTTGGAATTCATTCTTGTTTTGATCTTTTGAATCATTAGAATTCCCTTGGGAACTTTAGGATTTTATCTTCTCTTTAAATCTTTTTCATTTCGTTGTTATTCCAAATTTTAGTTTTGAAGAGAGAATGTTACTTTACTGAAGTGCACTTTCAATTGAAGAATTCTAAGAATCATTTTGGAAAATTGAAGTTCCACAAACTGTTGAAGATTATAGCAATTGTTTCATTTATTTTATTTTCTTTTATGCAATTTATCAGTTTATTTTTATTATTCAATATGAATTCCATTGCACCTACTCATTTAAATTGTTTTTATGCAATCCACACCATAATGTTCTAAATCATCTCTGTAGGAAACATGATGAAGCCATAATTCAACTAAAATGATCATTGTATTCATGTTATAGGACATATAGATACGTGGAATTTTCATATGGGAATTTCTACTATGAATTGTATTTTATAATTGAAATCAATTCATAGAAATCTAAATGACTCGAAAGAGAAATTTAGGATTTATTAGGAACCCTCAAGTACTTAATAATTTATGTGGAAGCGGCGTTATTGAATTTTATTAGAAATTGACCTAAGTGTTTCATGCAATATTTTTATTTAATTTTTCACTAAGGGATTAGGAGAAATTATTTTAAAAATATTAGGCAATCATATAATTGGGAAATTTATGATTGTAATTTAGAATCCTCCATTGATTTTATTTAGCGGGAGCTATTAAATTAAATTGGGGTTTTGATACTTTAAAACTTGAAAAAGGATTAAGGTTTTGTCAAATTCCTTGTGAAAATCCACATAGCTATAAGTTATTATAACATGAAGGCAATATGATTAGTAGAATTAGGGTAGATTCTATTTTCCCACCATCAATTCATCCTTTTTCAACACAATTCTCTTTTTGCACATTTAGTATAATTCATTCACATTTTATTCTCATCAAATATCATTGGCTAAATAATAGTAGAAATTGATGTAGGCCTATTACTTAATCAATCTTCGTAGTTTGACACTCCTCTCTCAGTATATTACTTGATCCGATCCGGTATACTTGCCGGTATTTATTCACGCTTAATTTTATATATCTTTTTGTGTAGACCATCCATCCACTTAGTAAAATAATCGAGAGCTACAATGATGTACTGACATTGACCAAAAGCTTGAGGAAAAGTATCTAAGATATCAATCTCCCATTGGGTGAAGGGCCTTGGATTAGTGATGGACAGTAAGTAGTTGCTTGTCATGTGCTATAGCAGTGCATCCTTATGACATTATGCACATCTTTGAATGAGCTACTCAAAGTTTTCCATTATAGTGGGCTAGTAGTAGCCAAGTCGAAGAGCTAGAACATAGAGCTCTTGACTCTTAATGTAGTTGCTACATACCTCTACATGTTGCCCTATAAGTATCTATTAACCTTCTTCAGGTTGGACACATCAGAGAAGAAGAGGGCTTAGTCTTCGCTAGTAAAGGAGGTTGTTGATGGTTGTATAATTTGTTACCTAGTACTTAAGCTTCCTTACTTCTTTTCTATCTAATGGGGTAATACCATTATTTAAATACTCAGTATTAGATCCATCCAACATGGCATGGCTAACATAAGTTGTATCTCCATGACTTGAGCTTGCCTCTTACTAATGCTCTTATTAGTGAGGTACTCGATGAAGACTTTCCCATTTTGTTTATCTAGGTTTGGAATGCTGGTAGATGAGAGCTTTAATAATCTGTTGACTATGGAATTCTTAGCTTGAGAAATTTTGGTGATGTTTGAAGAGGGAAACTCTAAGGTGAGGGCATGTATGACTTGAAGATATTTAGTCATACCCTTGTCCTTCACTATATATTTCCGCTTAACTTGTTGGACTATGAGCTAGGAGTGAAAATATCTCAAGCTTCTCTAAACCAATCTCTTTTTCCAGTTTGAGGCCATCTATTAAGGCTTTGTATTCCACTTCATTGTTATTGGTTGAGAATCCAAACTTCAAAGCCTATGATACCTCGATCCCATTTTGTCCATGTAGCATAAATTCTACTCCACTCGCCATTCAGGTGGATGAGTTGTTAATGTGGAGAGTCTACATCAATTTGTCATTTCCATTGCTTCCTCTTCTATGTACTTGGAAATGAAGTCTGCAAGGACTTGTGCCTTGACCACTTCACAAGATCATCTAGATTCCATAGGTGCTACGCTCAAACATATACTTCACCATTTGTCCTAGTGCATCTGGCTTATGTAAGATATTACGCAATGTCTAGTTAGTCAGGATTATCACTTAATGAGCTTTAAAGTAAGGTCCGAGTCATCTAGCTAAGACCACCATTGCAAGGGAAAACTATTTTACCTTTGTGTACCTAACTTCTAGCCCTTAAAGGACATGGCTAACGTAGTGCATTGGTTTATGCTCTCTTCCTTCAACTTAGGCCAATATGGAGGAGAGAGCTTGGTCATTGAGAGATAAGTAGAGGTACAAGTCTTCTCTTAGGGCTAGCTTAGAGAGCATTGGTGGGTTTGTTAGGAACAACTTTAACTTGTTGAAAGTAGCTTAGCTGATACGAAATCGGTTTGCTCGGATTCCTAACTGATACGAACTACGCCAACGTGTGACAAAACCCAATACCAATACGTTCGGAATTCGCTACCTAAGATGCCGAACACACTCAAGTGGAAACCGCGACCCGTTGTCTATAAGCGAGACAAGAACCTTGGTATAATATGAAGACGCCACAATCGGGATGAAAGACCAATTGATAAGTCGGGATGAACGCCACGGAAGAAAAATCCGATAAGTTATAAATTAGTTCTTTAAAGAACCAAGAGAGGAATTCTCTCAAAAGTGTTTTTCAAACTTCAATGTTGTATATTCTATATTCTAGCTGTTCTAAACCCTAGGAGTTTTATAGTAGGGTTTACAATTCGTAACAATAAAGCCCCAAAACAACATCACTTCAATAAGTTGCATAAAAATAACAAAACAAGACATGAAGGCCGGTAGCGTGGGAATGAAGGCCAGTGGCCTTGGAGCCGGCATTGGAGAAGTACATGACCGGTGTTGGAGATGTACACGACCGTGTACTTCTAGTCGTATATCTTTCTGTGGAAATCTTGACAATGTACACGACCGTGTACTTCTAGTCGTGTATCTTTCTGTGGAAATTCTTGACACCATACACGGTCGTGCCTTTGAACCGTGTATACGACCGTGTATGATTCTATGTAACCTCCAGACTCCTACACGACCGTGCCTTGTAAAGACACGCCCTCTTCAACCCGTATCCATTATGACTTGTACAAGAGCAAGGGCATTCCCATGGTTATTCCAATCCATTCCAGGTTCATGATTGCTCCAAACCTTTCCGACTTCATGGACATCCTTTATCAACCCGTTAAGTGCTTCCTTGAATCGTTTCACTTGAGTTCTTGTGATCGGTCCAGGTGGCACTTCAAGAGGATCCACATTCCATCTTCTGGCTTGGCTCCTATCATGGCTCTCATCATTAGCATTGCTTAATCCAATGGAAATTTGTAGGGTTTTTAAGTACCCTGAAAAATTATAAGCACTTATCACTACTTTTGGACACAATCCTATTTAGTGCAGCAATTCTTCTTGTAAGTCATTGGACCTCCTTTATTTAGTTTTTTTTTTTTTTTGTGGGAGGGGGGTTAGGCTGTGTGTTTACATGCCTAAGACAACTTAGATTTTCTTTAGGATTTCCTCGATGTTTCATTAAGTAACCATGTATCCTAACAACTTGCTTGAGGCCACCTTAAATACATACTTCTAGGGGTTGAGCTTCATATTGTACCGCCTCAGTGTATCGAACATCTCTTGCAAGTCTTAGAGGTGGTCTTTAGGCTATTTTCTCTTGATGATCCTATTGTCCACATAAACTTCAATGTTTTGCCTGAGTTATGGCATGAACATCTTCATCACAAGTCATTGGTAGGTCGCCTAAGTGTTCTTAAGGTCAAAAGGCATGACCTTGTAACAATAAGTCCCAAAACTTGTGACAAAAGATGTATGCACCTAATCCTCTGACTCCACATTAATCTAGTTATAGCTAGAGAAGGCATCCATGAAACTGAGGAGTACATGGCCAAAGGTAGAATCTATAAGTTGGTATATTTAGGGGAGAGGAAGTAGTCTTTTAGGTAGGCATTATTGAGATCAGTATAATTGATACACATGTGCCACTTCCCATTCAACTTCTTGATTGGCACGCAATTGGGACATTATAGCATGGATAATTTAGTCCACTACCAACATGTCTTTAGCTTCCTTAGACTTGATGGTTTTCAATTTGGGTGCCATTTATGTTTTTTAGTTATGAGTAAGATCGCAGGGACTACACTAAATGTTGTGCTTGAAATTCTCCTAGGTGGAAATCACCTGCAAAAGAAAATGAATGAGGCTCAAAGGAATGTCGAAGGTAGTTTTGATGTGGCCACTTTGATGCCTAAGTTGGTACAGGCATATTTACAAAACTAATAAGCTAAAGAGAGTATAGGGATTAAGATTTCAAACCCAGATTCAAGTGGTGTCAATCTCTATTTATAGGCATTAGGATTAAGGCAACTTGGTAGGTGAAGTAATGGCGTAGTATGTGGATTTGTCTCATGTCTTGCATTTATGTCGTTTCCCCATGCAAACTACATATTCCCCATATCTTTTTGTTTATCAAGCAAGTGTGGCTAACTTAAGCTCATGCTTGATTCAAGTTGTGCACTATAGCTTAGACTGATCTCCAGTTCTTGATTTAGGATTTGGGAGCTTAGATTTTGGTCTTTAAAGCTTAGCCATAGGCCAAAGTAGGTTAAGTTAGGCCTAGGGGGCCCAAATCTAAAAAGCGCTATCAACAATATAGATATATATATATATATGATATGTTTAACTGTTTATAAAGATATGTTGCAAAGATATGAATTTGTTATGCAGGGTATAATACATAGTTTCGAACTTACAGTGATATTTGAAAATTAAGTTTTTAACTAAGATGTATTTTCCAAAGAAGGTAGTATGTTATAATTCTGATAGTTATTCAATGAATAGAGAGTTATTCCTAATTAATGTTAAGTTTCTAACAACTTGAAGGAAATCATGATAGGCCAAGACCTACCTCTACTAGTTAAATATGTTTGGGAAATATATTTAACTCATTCCACTAAAAGAAGGTTTACTATTTCTAGGGGTTTCTTGACAAAATTGGAAAAATAATTATTTGTTGAAAGATAAATATGGAAAAAAAAAAGGATATTTGAAGAATAATGTGGGATGTTATATTGATCAATTTGACCATTGTGGATGAAGCCTATAAATATAGATAACAAAATAAATAAAAATGAAGAAATTAGTAACATCATTTACTATGAGAGAATACTATAAGATAACTATTTTGATTACATTCTAAAACAAGAGAATTTTCAAATTGTTCTTATCCTCATAGAAATTGATTAAAATCTTGATGTAGTGATTGATTTCTCTAAAGTTCTATAATTTGGTTGAGGAAGCTAAGAGATGGTAGATCAGAGAGCATTAGTTGTTATGTAGTAGTGATTGTAGACTATATCTAAAAAGTGACTATAGAGTGGAAGAATACTGTAAACACTCTTGTAAAATTTTGATTCTTTGATATAATGGAACAAGCTAGTGAAGAACCAACAGCTTGGCAAGTAGAGGTTGGAAGAGTGAACCGATGCACAAGGAGAAACTGCTATATGTTGCTACCTGATGTTCTTGATCTCTATTTTTATTTTTCACAATTTATTTATATTTCTTGTTTATCCATTGCAAAATCATTTCTACCAATAATAATTAAAGGGAAACTTGTTTAAATTGGTCAAAAGATTTTTTTTATAATATTAATAATCAATTCAACCTCCTCTTGATTATTAATCAGAACTAAGATCAACAAATTTATGGCTTGTAGATATATTTACTAAACCCTTAGATAAATTAGGTTCAAACACATAAGAAATGAAATTGAAATTTGTAATCCTTTTTGTTAACTTAAATGCTTATAATAAAAGAGTGCTTAGACATAGTGGGAGAGTGACTTGGATAAATGAAATAAATCAAGTTTTCTAGTCAAAAAGTTGAAAGTTCTTAATTAAGAAAGATGATAGGTTATTTGAAAAGTGTATAAGCAATTATGGAAAGAATGGCCATAATAACTCCTAAAAGGAAAGTGATTTAAAGTTTTTAAGTGAGATAAGAAAGTAAAATCTAATATCTTAAGGAAAGTAAATGTTTGTAGAGAATAAGGTTTCCTTTCCTAGAAATGTCTAGTTAAACTAAGAAAAGATTTCAAAATTCATCTATAAATAGGTGAACTTTTCTAGCTTTAGATCATATTTAAAGTTCTTTAAACCTAATCCTTCTATAAACCATGGCACCGAGAAAAGAGAAACAACCAACCAAAAATGATTATAAGAAAAAGAGAGTCTAGAATCAACCGAATAGGAAGGCATAGAAAAAATTAGGTAGAGAGACTTGTCAACAAAAGGATGACACCCCTAAATGGCCAAAGGGTTTTCTTGAACGTAACAACCCAGAACACCTAAAATATTCCTCCTCTTTGTCTTCCTCTAATTATGAACCTCTAACTAAAGAACAAAAAAGATATTATTAGATCCTTCTTGAAGAAATGTTAAAAGATTTAGAGTTAGAGCAACCACAAAAGTCTAAAAAATAATTTTGTTTCTACATTTTTATGATTTTATGTCTTCTTATGTTTTTAATAAATGAAAGTTAGTTATCATAAATCCTTGTGCATCATGTTGTCAATATCGATTTTTAATGAATGAAAGTTAGTTATCATAAATCCTTGTGCATTATATTGTTTATATTGATTTTTATCTATTTTTGTTTTGATGATGACAAAAGGGGAAAGGAGTTAGATAATAATGGGAGAGAACATGAGAGAACATAATAAGAAAAATAAAAGGGGGTGAGGTTAAAGATAATAATAAAAAATTAAGATTGTAAGAGGAAGAGAATTAGAGTTGAGAATACGGAGTAAGCCAAACGGGCCTGTCCATTTAACTTGTAATTTTTTGCGGGTTGAACCAAAAAAATGAAGCTCATATAAATTGCGGGCTTTTTAGCTTACCTCACATGACCCACAAAATAATGTGGGCTAACTCGATGTGAGGCGAGTTGGCCCGCATTGGTCTATAGAATTATTTAAAAAAAAAATAAATCCTCAACTCTCTTCTAGTCTTCCTCTCTACTCCAGTCTCCTTGATCCTCACTCCTCAGCCCTCTCCTCTTCCGCCGTGGGCTCGTCGCCGACTTTGCTTGGGTTCATTGACACAGACCACACCGGGCTTCCACTCGTGTATCGTCTCCTCTGCCCTCCGAGTTTACTTCTTCATTGATAGACCCAGACCGACCGGACTCCGGACTCCCTCTCTGAAGTCCCAACTCCGCTCTCCTAGTTTCGACGCCCACTCTCAGCGGCAGCCTCCCAAGTCCCAACTCCGAGTTCCGACTGTACTTCTTCGTTGACAGAGCAAGTCATTTTCTTCTTTCCTTTTCCTTTTATTTTGGTGATAGAGATTGATACATCACAGGTTTTTGTTCCAAAAGATGAATTTAATTGTATGCATCTTACGCGAGTCGATGATTAATGTGCTTGTTATATATATATATATATATATACATATATATAGACCAGAGTGAGAGAGAGAGAGAGATTGGTCTGAATTCTGATGGTGGTAGGTAGTTTAACACCTTCAAGAATAGCTGATCCCTCAGCCATTTCAGCTCCTCTTGCAAGGTATTTTGGACCAAATTGTCCGTTGACATTAATTTTACTGGTCCCTCTAGGCTCTTATCAGGGGTGTTCCAGTATTCAACATGCTAGCTAAAAGGGCAAACATTCTCCACAGGCGTCTGAGAGCAATAGCACTGAGTCAAACTCTATCAACATCCTGTATAGGTTGCGGATAATCTCTGTAGGATTTGGCTTGCTGCCTATGTATTCCCTCTCACATCTCCCTTTCCAAACTTGCCAACAAGTAAAAACAATCTTCTTCATTCTGTATACCATTTCTCTTGCCCCAAAAGCTCATAAGATCTGATAAATGGAACCAAGTGGAATCCTTCCACATAAACATCAACATCTACTTGAAATCCAAGAGCATGTCTCGATGCCAATCTCTCCAAGAATGAATTCTTGCAGCTATTTATTTCATCACCAAAACATCAATGCAACAATTTTGTTGGAAATCAGCAAAATCTCAATGCAAGAATGAATTCTTGTAGCCATATACCTACCTATAATGAAGATGTTTGTTTTGTATACATCCAATAATGGTCTTATTTTGCCCACATGGAACTATTTTTATTTTGTTTTGTTTGTAATAAAACTTTGCAAGTGTTGTGTCGTTTAGGTAGTCGGATCAGCTGGTTAGCCTCAATTCGTAATTCCCTTAGACTTAATTTCAGTTAAAAAAAAATGTATATATATTACTATCCCCTTTTCGTCCCAAGATCTCGACTTTCATTTATAGATTGATAGTGTCATGGATGTTTTTTCATTAATGCTTTTGAAATGCTGAATTTTATTGATTTTGTTCGTAGTGAATATGTGGCCTGATGATTGTATTTTGCATCTAGTGAAAAACATATTAAGGACACAGAGTTGGATGAAGATTTCACGTAGTGTTTCATTTGTACCATTTGGTACTCTAATATGGCTTAGATGTAGCCTTTTCGGTTTCAACCTCTCTCCAATAGTTTTTCTATAATTCTAGATTGATCTATAATCTGACATTTTCTTTTGCTGATGTATTTTTAGAATAGATCCTACAAGCAATGATACTACAAATATAATACAATGTATTAATGTAGATGATGGGTCGAAAGTCGGTGGGCCTAATGCTCATGTACACGTAGGATCTTCTCAATCCAAAGAACCCACATGTAAGAAGTTTCGATCAAGTACTTTTGAAGTTTGAAATTTTTTTGCAAGAATAGGTATTGAGAGAGATAGTAAAAATAAAGTTAAATGTAAAGGGTGTGGGACTAAATATGTTCTTGGTGGACATACATATGAAACTTCAACCTTAGTTCAACATATTGAAAAGTGTCGTTTGAGCCAAGTTCCTAAATATAATAATATAGGTGATATGATAATTAGATAATGCATGCAAATGATTGCATGCAAGATTGCTTGAAAAAGCAACTCAACTTATAAAATAGTTTGTTATGTGGTGGTGAGTTTTTCCATATTAAATGTTGTGTCCATGTTTTTCATTTAATTGTTAAGGAAGGGTTGATGGTCATTAATCAAGCTTTGCATAAAATAAGGGAGAGTGTGAACTATGTTAAAGTCTTTGAGGGTAGAATGAAACATTATTGGGAGTGTGTTGAATAAGTTGGCAACATTGTAACTAATCAAGCCTTGCATAAAATAAGGGAGAGTGTGAAGTATGTTAAGGGATTCAAGGGTAGAATGAAACATTTTTAGGAGTGTGTTGAATAGGTTAGCAACATTGATATTAGTGTTGGTTTGCACTTGGATGTAGTTATTAGATGGAATTCTACTTATCTTAAGATTGATAGCACACTAAGGTATCAATGTGCTTTTTGTTGCCTTAGATTGAATGATTCTCATTATAAGTATTGTCTATCAATGGATGAGTGGGGAAGAGTAGAGAAGATATGCAAGTTTTTAAGCTCTTTTTATACTATCACCAATTTAATGTCAGATTCCTTGTATCAAACTTTAAATCTCTATTTCTTACAAGTATGAAGAATTAAATGTTTATTGAATGAGAATTTTAGTAGTGAAGATCATGTCATAAGGGAGATGTGTATTAAAATGAAATAAAAGTTCGATAAATATTGGAAGGAATATAGTATTGTCCTTGCAATTGGAGCAATCCTTGATCCTTGGATGAAGTTTAATTTTTTAAAGTTTTGCTTTAATAAAATTGATCCTCTCACTTATTAAGAGAAGTTGGCTAACATAAAGTGCAAGCTATATAAGCTGTTTAGAGAATATGACAAGAGCAAAATAGATCACATATCTAGAAGTCTTCAAGTTGGATCATCTTCTCAAGCTTAAGACACATTTGGAGGTGGAGGTAAAGGAGCAGCAGCATGAAATTTGAAAATTGGAAAAGCTTTGGGGATTGATTTTGCTACTTAAGTTTAATAATAACTTTATTTATTTTTTAATGATTTTTTTTGTATTATATATTAGAATTTAGTTAGTTTTTTTTCTTAATGATGTAGGAGTACTGTCAAGTAGAAGTACAAAGTTCTGGTAAGTCTTTTTTGGATCTTTATCTAGATGAGCCAATAATGGATATGAATTTCTACTTAGAATTTCATGTATTACAATATTGAAAGACTCAAAGTTAGAGGTATCTTAATTTGTGCATCATGGCCTCAGATGTGCTTAGAATTCCACTTACTATTGTAGTATCTGAGTTAGCTTTTAGTATTAGTACCTGTGTTCTTAATAAGTACCATAGTTCTATACTCACTATAAATGTAGAAACTTTAATTTGTACAAATAATTGGTTACAAAGATTTGCTTGTGAAGGTGATTTTTTTTTTTTTTTTGTAATATTGTGTGATTTTGTGAATTGTTGATGAAGAAGACATTGGGGCTACTTCATCAAAGGGACACTCGAATTTGGTTGTTGATAATGATGATGATGGTTGATAGATATATAAAGAATAAGAAGCAATGATGAGTGTTTTAGTAGTTTTTTTTTTCCTTTATTATTAACTTTGTTTTCTTGTATAATTAGTGAAAAAGACTTAGTGATAATTGCTATATTTATTGAATTATGGCTTGAGGTTATTTGGTTCTCTATGATATGAGATTTAAGATTTTTCTGTTCAAATTTGTACTTAGTAGTTGACGGTTTTTTCTAATTATTGTATGACATATATATTGTCAAGTATTAAGAGTAAATTATCATTTTTAAAATATATAATTTAAAAAAAAATTGCGGTTTTGCAAGTTAGCTTGCAGGGTGGGTTAGGCCTCTTTATTTAGCTTGCTTTTGGTGCAAACCAAAGCGAGCTACCTTGCATTGACCACGGGCTAATGTGGGTCAGGGTGGGCCAACCGATTAGGCCTACATTTTCAACTCTTGAGAGAACCTAAGAAAAATAATATAAGGAATATAACAAAAAAAGGATAATTAATTAAAAAAAAACAAAAAAGGGGGAGAGATAACAATAAGTGATTAGTATAATAATGTTATGATGACTTTGTGATATGATTGTTATATTTTGTGAAGAAATCATGTATATATTTTTATGTCAATATTCTTTTCATGTGAAAAGTTTTGTTATGATAAAAAAGAGGGAGAATGTTAGAAACTTTAGATAATTGTATTAATGATAACAAAGAGATAAAAAGAAAGGTATTTTATATTATGATCTAATATTTTTATCTAAGTGTGCAAATTATGTAAGAAATAGGTTTTTAGCATGAATGGATTAATATAAAAAACTTGATTATAAAGGTTAAGTATATGAGTTTAGAGACAAGCAAGAATTTTTTGAAACTAGCAAATTAAAGGACGAATCGAAACTTGTAGAAGGATTAGAAGTATGTTACCAAAAGAATCATAGAGGGCAATCGGAACCTAATAAACATTGGAATGGATAGAAAAGAAGAGTATATCAAATTATCGGAACTTGAGTAAAAAGCCATTTCCACGACACGCAAACAATTACTTAGACATGTAAATAAATTAAAAAATCTAGAACATAATTCATGAAATCAAGAAAAAGCAATAAATACGTATAAAATGCATATGATTATGCGATTCAATTAGCAAGATTCATGCAATTTTTCACTCATACAATATGCCAAAAAGTTAATGTAATACTTATCCCATAAAAAAGAACGTAAAAAATTACTTCAAAAGCCATGCAAATAAGTGAGAACTAATCTCAAGTAATCAAAAGAAACATTTTTTTAATCTTTTTTAAATTTACAATTTTTTCATATAAGCATGGGGTAAAAACAAGATGATTAGCATTAAATGACACTAAAATAACGATTCAAGCATGCAAAACCAACAAATTATAATAATTTATCTAAGAAAGACACATTTTTTATTTTTATGAAAATTGTGCTGTTATATTGCTTTTATTCATAAAAAATAAAAAGGAAGAAATTTACCTACACCGCAAGGTTATTGTGCTCCGATCAACGCATCTCCGATGACGGTTGGCGGCTGACAAGTGGTCAGGTCGACTCCTCTCGGGTAGTCTGTAGTAGCCCTTAAATCAATTTCGGCTTTAGGAACCTTTATATGCTTTGATTCGAAGCAACAAAGCCAAACTCAATGGAATGCAAGCCCTAAATCATAAAATCAACAAATTAATTAGAACTAACAATTGAAATCATAAAATTAACTTAGAGGTTCTATCCTAATGGGTTGGAAAACCTAAGTTTGGCTTTGTTTTTAACCAATTTGATCGAAAATTTGCTTAATTCTAAAGAAAGAGATACTCAAGGTTTCCAATTATGGGTTTCTCGAGAGAAAAAAAAAATCAATTTCTCTAAATTCAGTAAATCCTGGTCAAAGTTGAAAGCTTTAGTGTAATCTATATTTATAGGAAGGTGCCTAATCTTTCATAGAATTGGATTAAATCAACCAAATATTATTCATACTCCATATATTGTACCTTTTTTTGCTTTAAAATAAGTAGCATACAAGGCTTAGAAAACTATTATCTACATTCTCCAATATCAAATTTATCAAATAAGTCTTTAGACTCTCAATTTATAAACTTTTTTCATAAATCCAAATTGAAATATAAAAAGAAATTGATAATTAAAACTATAGCTACAATCTCCAAAATTCAAATATCAATGTAAACCTAACAATAAAGTAACTAGCTCTACTCATATTCTTGATCTTCAAAGTAGCTAATCGGATATTCCAATCCCATAGAGTAAGTTGGATTCCATATAATAACAAGAGTCTTTGTTTATGATATCATCAATACTTGAAATAAGAAGTCTCGGCATAGGTAAGTTATGAAGCCTAGTAATGAATACTATGTATACGCACACATATATGACACTTCATAGGCCTAAATAGATATATTAATTCATCATTCGCAACATTCATCAAACAACAAGTACTCATAACCAACAAATATGTATAAAATCATGATAATTAAGTCCACAAATTTTAACCAAAAAAATTAAGTCCATAAATTAACCAATTTCCATTACCAACCTTTTTTTTGCCAAAACCAATTTCCATTTCAATTTTCCTTTCTCATAAATAGGTATATAGATCTTAAGCACACAAATTCGAGTGTTCCAAAACCAATATTTTGAAACATACAAGCCCTTAGGTTCGAAGATCAATAAACTGCTTAATAAAAAAGTTCCAAGATCCCATAATCAATACCAATGCAAAATACAAAATAGCCTCTATTCAACCACTTAACACAAATTTCATATTTGAAGTTCATCATACAACAACAGTTATATACATTGAATTTCTAAACCTACACGCACAAGTAGCCAAAAATAATAACCTACATACCAAGCTTTTGCTTAGGTCATTGATGATGGTCTAAATTAATCCCTAAATCATTTAATGTAACAGGGATCAATATCTCATGTGTTGGAGATTACAACTCCTAAGTCCATTGCTTGAATTTCCACTTCTCTATACTTAATTGGTGCTTATTTAAGTGCATCTTGGGTCTCTTAATGTATGTTTAGTTGAGAAGGGGCATGAAGGATGATTGAAGTGGAACGGTTAAATAGGCGATCAACTAAGTCACCAAATTGGTCAACCACAACTGCATAAAGAAGGTTTAGCTCATCAAGCAACTTATGGTAAGCTATAATTTTTCCTAAATTCGACTTTCCATTATAATTTTGCAAAGTTTGTGATTCTTTTACACATAGACCATGTTTTTAATCATTTTGTTCCAACAATTTCATAATTGATGTCTCCCATTGTATGTTATTTCTTCTAATTTCATATTTTATATTCTTTTATGTAAAACTCTATTCTTTTTCATATGTTCTAGATATTATGCATATTCTTTTGATTAAATTTATATATCATGTTATAATTCTCAATTTGCAATTAAAGTCTAAGGTGGAATAAGAGATAAGTTCTAAAACTATTTATATTTCTATAAGGTGAAGTAAGATAAATTCTAAAACTAGGTTTATTCTAGGAAAGCATACTTTAGCACGAAATGAGGGAAATTCTTGAGTTATGTTGCTAATTTTTGCTTGATTTCCTTTATCCAAGATAAATTGGTCCAAAATTCCACAAAAAACCAACAGCTAGTATTAATTGGCTTAATCTCATAAACTTAAGCTTTCTCAATCTTATCTTACTCATAGCTAGAATCTCCAATGTATACACAAGCTTGAGCTCCTCTAATAAGGTAAGCTTCTTCTTGAATAATGGTATAATATCTTTCTCCATAGTTTTGGAAAAATCATTATAGTTTCCCACCCCCCCCTAAGATTAGAAGAATTATAGACAAAGTATCTTGAGAAGATTTGATAAAAGATCATTACTCTTTGAGGATACATTTTTAAATTGAAAATGAACTTAGTTTATCCTAAAACAAATTGGAAAATAGTGTGATAATATATATATACATACATATATATATATATATATTTCATTCATAAGGACACAATTGTATTACTTATATTTATGAACGTGTTTTAATTTATTTTATAATTACAATTGAGTTATATGCCTTTATTTATAGCTTTTTTTATTCTATTATTAACTTTCTTTTTTCGGGTATTACCTAGTTTAGCTCTCTAATTTATTTATTTTGAGATTATATATTAGACTATTTTAAGCATCCTTATTTAATATGGACTTTATTAATCCATTTTTATCCTTTTGTTATATATTGCAATATTTGATGTTTCAATGTATTACCTGTTTTTTACAATTGAAGTAAAACAAAAGGTGGAATTGTTTTTCATGTATGCAATCTCTATCATCCACAAGGGTAGCTAAAAGGACTAAGGAAAGATATGAGATATTACATTACTCAAGTATTTACACATTACTTCTATCATCTATGCAAAACCAAGGGAATGTGAGGGCAAGTGTGCTACTCCAATGTTTGCCTAAAGAATAGATACATGTAATATTTTACTAGTAAATTCTAGAAGTTGTGGAAACACAAGGTTTAACTATAACTAGTCGATCCATTGACTTTTCTCTATTGATTAAGTATTGTCAATCTGATTTTTTTATGATGATGCTAAATAACTCAGAGCTATTATGGCCACATTTTGTATAGATCTATATAACTCTAGTTTTTATAAAAAATTGTAATAGCTATGTAATTTCACAAGAAAAGCTAGCTGACCATAAAGGATCATATGCTAACTAATGGTTAGCAAGTTAAGTGAGTAGAAAGATGGAGGGAGAAGATGAGTAGTTCAAGAATGTGATAAGGAGAGATTACTTTTGACTATTGGTTTTTATTAGTATATATGGCAATATCTAGATGGAATAAATTAAGGAAGTGGATAGAAAAGATCTGAATTCGTCAATATTGACAATATTTTTAATAAATTTATAATTTTTATCAATATAAATATGTGCTTTAAATCATACATGGATTTTTACCTAGTTAAGAATGAAAAGGGTACAAATGAGAGAATGAAAAACTATAAATGATCAAAAGAGTAAATATATTGGTAATGAAAAGATGTAAGTGAGAAAAATTATAAATTATGAATGGTTAAAAGGTAATATTGATGAAAAAGTATGTGTGACAAATGTTATGAAATCTTTTAATACATATAATTTCATCAGCTTTTGTTCAATAAATGTGCCTTTTTACCTAAAAGATGTAGCTTCTAGAATAGTTGCAACTTTTACATAATATAATGTAAAACAACATAATTTTTCATATTCCTAAATCATGGGGATTTGCCCTTATATTTGAAAGATTGTAACTTTTTGCAAGTGACATATCATTTTATGGAAAACTATATATAGTTATATTGAATTTTAATATATTATTGTTGATGGTCTATTTCTACCATTAGGTCTCCAAGTTCAAGATCAACCCACTAAAGACAATCAAACATGGATATGGAAGGAAGGATGGTAGTTAATTTTCCATATTCCTAAATCATAGGGATTTTCCCTTATATTTGAAAGATTGTAACTTTTTGCAAGTGACACATCACTTTATGGAAAACTATATGTAGTTGGTAAAATTTCAATATATTATTATTGATGGTCTATTTCTATTGTTAGATCTCCAAGTTCAAGATCAACCTACTAAAGACAGTCAAACATGGATATGAAAGGAAGTATGGTACTTACTATAATAAGTACCCTCAATCCACAATTCCCTAACAATTGGAGATTTGCAAGAATGAAGGGAGTCAAAGAAATTAAGGGAAGGTCGCTAAACCACCATTTTTGTTCCTCCTTGCTTATAAATACCCTCTCAAACATACTTGGTGAAGGATTTGAAACCCTAAACTACTTTGCATGCTAGCTTATGTTCAATTCTCTCTCTTCCAATTACTAACTTAAGCGTCAAAGTTCTTATATTAGAGAGATTACTAACACTTAGAAGTAGAGATCTTCCCTTAGGCCTATGCCCAAATCAAATGAGAATTCAGCAACAACAATTATATATTTATATTGTTAAATTGTAGCATTTGCCTTATATTCATAACAATTTGTAGATATAAATTATTAACTTGTTAATTATGGTAATCTTTTGAATAAATTTACTATTTTTACCAATAAATAAAGAACATTTACTTTATATTATATTTGATTTATTGGAATGGAATTTTTATTTTTTTATTACACGAAAAAAATAGGTAAGCCCTTGGTATATCTATTCTTAATAACACTTTTATAGATGATGTAATAAGAAAAATCCTATATATCATAATATCAATGAAAGATGTTTTTAAAAATACGTACACCTATTTTTATTTTTTCTTAACTACTCATAGAATAGTGATTTCTTTTTTTAGTTCTTCAAAAAGTTATACCTTAAGCAATATTTGTTTTATATAATACGGAATATATAAGAATTTTTATTCATCTTTTTACCTAAGAAATTGCTAATTCCCTTAAAATGTAATTTATATTCTAAAAATAATCCTGAATATCAAAAAAATTATTACTCTCCCTCTCCAATTTTATTTTATTCCAATAAACTAAATGCTGGCTGTATTTCCTACTCTCTCTGGAAGAAACCATTTGATCTCTAATATTTTCATCTTGAATACCTAAACACGCCATTACCACTCCACACCCCCAGCTTCTGTTCTTGCTTTCTTTTTCCATTGACGAGTCGAACACACTAGGTGTCGGGGCTGAGCCAGCCCAACAAAAGCTTGGGCCCGATATCGATCATTTTGTTTTTCCGTTTTCCTTTTCGCGTCATAACAGGGAACAAAAGATTGATCTCAGTCTTTACTTTGATCATTGACGCTGTGTGGAGATACTTTTTTTGTTCTTTGCCATTAATGATCGTTCGATGTGGAGTATTGACAATCCAAAACCGGTTCTTCAACTTTCATGGGTTGGCTTCTAAATTCATCGAGTACCGAAATATTCTTCTGAGATTCTATTTCGTTTTGAAATTGCATGGTCCAACAAGAACAGCTAGTAAGCCAAATTCAAGTTTTTTTGCAGACCCACCATCCATTTTTCTTTTAGATCAGGAAAATGCATTGTTATCCACAAACCCATTTTTTAGAAACCGAAGATTTCCAACCTTTTCGTCACATACCTACTCATTTTCATCGGCCTTGTACCTGTCCGAGGAAATGTCTAAGAGAAGAAAGCAAAATGAGCACATCAATTTTAAGGCTATTACTGGTGTTATTAAAGCATCCACCTTGAGCTTAGAACTGGGAAGTGTAGAAGTTGTCCATTGCTTAGCACTTAAGAGAGGAGCTTTTGCTCATTTGCCCATTTCGACAGCTCTTCTTACGGCATACTCCAAAGCTAGGGACTTAGGGTCTTCTAGGACTTTATTTAACGAAGTTCATGACAGAGATGTTATTTTTTGTAATGCGATGATGTCTGCTTTGGTTGAGAACCAGCATTATTGTGAGGCAGTGGAGTTTGCCGTGAGGATGATTGAGGAAAGTGGTTTTGACTCAACGTCTTTATTAGTTGCTGTATCGGCATTGACATGCTTGAATGAGATAGTTTGGGGGTGTACTTTTCATGGTTTAAGCATGAAGAGTGGAATGCTGTCACACGTACCACTTTGTAATGCTATAATAGATATGTATGCAAAATGTAATGATTTAAGTTCATCGGTAAATTTGTTTGGGGAAATGGTTTATAGGGATGAAATTTCTTGGAACTCTATCATGAGTGCTTGTCTTTTCAATAACAATCCTGAGTTGACTTTACAATATTTTGGAGAGAGAACTTGTCATGTAAATATAGCTGATAGTGTAAGTTTTTCATGTGCTATTTCAGCAGCGTCATGTTTAGGAGACATTACATGGGGTCAAGTAATACATGGTCTGATGATCAAAACATGCCTTGATTGGAGCTTGTATTTGTCGGCTGCCAACTCCCTTGTTTCATTCTATGCTCGGTGTGGACAAATTGAGGATGCTGAGATTGTTTTTTGGGAAATGAGACTCAAGGATATGGTTTCTTGGAATGCAATGATTGATGGCTATTCTTCAAATGGAAATTTTGTGGAAGCCTTTGAGCTTCTACGTATAAGGCAGTTATCATTGCCTATTGAACTAGACAGAGTGGCTCTGCTTATAGCAATTTCAATTTGTGCCAATCTGATGCTATTGAGAGAAGGACGAGCAGTTCATGGATTTATTGTCCGGAGGGGGATGCAAAAGTATACAGCAGTTGTTAATAGCCTGATTGATATGTATGCAAAATGCAAGATTATCAGAAAAGCTGAAATCCTGTTCCATTCCAACCCAGAAAAAGACTTGGTCTCTTGGAACTCAATGATCTCTGGATATTCCAAGAATGAACTGTCTGAAGAAGCACAGACCTTATTCAAAGAAATGATATTTCAGCATTCTGAATGCAGCATGGCAGCTGTTCTGGCTATTCTTCCTTCTTGTAACTCACCTCACTTTCTCAGATTTGGAGAATCAGTTCATTGTTGGCAGTTAAAATTTGGATTTCCAAATCACAACCTCACTGTGAATTCTCTTATTAAAATGTACATTAACTGTGGAGATTTGACGACTGCATTTTCATTGCTGAGGCATTCAGAAACTATGGCAGATTTAGTCTGTTGGAATACAGTTATTGCTGGATGCACACAGATTGGCTATTACCAGGAAGCTTTGGAAACATTCAACTTAATGAGGAAGGCACCTTGTATTGATTATGATGTTATTACTCTTGTTAATGTTTTATCTGCTTGTGGATATCTTGAGAGGGATTTCGAAGGGAAATTCATTCATGGAGTTGCTCTCAAAACTCCTATAGGATCAGAAACACGTGTACAGAACTCCCTGATAACTATGTATGGACGATGTGGAGATCTTGAGAGTGCCAGATTAGTTTTCAGTTCCTGCTTTAGCCACAATTTATGTTCATGGAACTGTATGATTTCTGCTTACTGCCATAATAAGTTTCCGGCTGAAGCACTCAAACTCTTTGTTGATCTTGCTTTTGAACCTGATGAGATCACTATGGTTGGGCTTCTCTCAGCTTGTAGTCAACTTGGCATGATAAGACATGGAAGGCAAGTTCATGCTCATACTTTCCGACTAGGTTTTCGATTCAATTCTTTTATATCTGCAGCTCTAGTAGATATGTACAGCAGCAGTGGAAGATTGGACCTTGCCTCTCAAGTATTCATAAATTCACCCAAATTGTCCAGTGCAGCTTGGAACTCAATGATTGCGGCATATGGGTTCCATAGCAATGGTAAGAAAGCAATTGAAGTTTTCCATGAAATGTGCCGATCTGAAACTAGACCAAATAGTAGCACTTTCATCAGCCTCTTGGCAGCTTGCAGCCATTCAGGACTCATAACTGAAGGGCTTTGGTATTATGATAATATGCTTAATGACTTTGGAGTTGAACCTGTTACTGAACATCAGGTATGTGTCGTTGATATGCTTGGCCGTTCTGGGAAGCTCCTTGAGGCATATGAATTTATCAAACAGTTCAAGAACCATCCTGAACCAGGTGTTTGGGGGGCCTTGCTTAGTTCTTGCAACTACCATGGCAATACTGAATTGGGAAGAGAGGTTGCCGAAGTTCTATTCAAATTGGAGCCTGAAAGTACAGGATACTACATTTCCTTGTCTAACACGTATGTTGCAGCAGGAGGATGGAAGAATGCTGTGGAACTAAGAGACACAGTTCAAGCAAAGAGGTTGAGAAAACCTGCTGGATATAGTATTATTGATGTGAATTTCAGTTGAGAATACAATAACTTGATAGGGAAGGAGAAGAAATTGTAGCAGCACCAAGTGATTGTTCTTGCAGTATATTGTTTGATTCAACAGACTCTGAAAGATAGCTTATTATATGCTCATCACATTACAAAACTGAAAGCTTGTCTGATTGGGCATCAACTGTGTCCAAGCGAGATCATTGATGCTGAGCTAGAGGAATGGAACTCATAGGGTAGATATAAGGATAGGAAGAAACTTCCTTAACTAATAACGTTTTCTATTTTTTGGGTTGTTAAGTGTTGAAAATAGATAAGCTTTTCTGATTGTTAAATATAGGCTTATATCTTCTGTGCATAGTTGGACTACAGGGCAGTTTTTTTAATGATGATTTTGGATGTAAGTGGTTTTGTTCTCGGAAGTCTGAGAAATTTCCTGCTGAGGTTTGTGAAGAACTTGGCATGGACATTGGGGTCATTCTTTAGAGTCAGTCCAAGTAAATGAAAATGCTTCTGTAGAATGGACGAATGAAGAACCAAGAGTGTTAGCAATTCTGGCTCTGCACACATACAAGAAAAACAAAAGAATAAAGTTTGGGATGCAAGATGGTTGAGTTAGTTCAGAATAGGGAAGGTAATGAAATGGGCACAGCAGTGGTGCATCTGACCTGGCAAAATGCAATCTTTCTTATGATGATATTTCTCCTCTAAGAGATTGACACATCAAGCCCTTAAACTCGGTTGCTGTGAATACTATTTTCCTTACTCTACACTTGGGATAAAGGGGGAAAAATAGGGAGGAATGAAAATGAAAGGAAAGAAATAGGGAAGAAAGAAAATAGAGGAAAAATACTTATTTGGATAAAAAGAAAATATAAAGGAATGAATATGGATGAAAAGTACATCGGATTAATTTTTTGAACTTGTTAAATTACCAAAAAATTCTTAAAATCTGTAAGTGTATTTCCAGCAAAGGGCTTTATAAGCTATTATGCACACACTCTTCCCACAGAATGAATTTTTGCAATTCCCTCCATTTTCCCCTACTTTTCCAAATAAGGGCAAGGTAATTTTTCCCTCCTTTTTCCTTCCTCCTATACAAACAAACGTAGTGTTAGTGTGAAATTTTTTATTTTTTATTTTTTTTACCATAGTAAACATGTTATCATTATGAACAAAGATACATCATCGGTCTGGAGGTCAAGGACCTCGACCTGCTAATAGTAAAGCTAACGAAGGAGATAGGGCTCACTAGCCCTAACAAACATGCTCACCCTTTTTCTGTCCTAGGTTGCAAGTCTAAAGAGAGCACTAATTGATTAATCTTTGTGACTAATGGAAAAATCTTCCAAAGAACAATAAGACTCTTCAAAATCATTGCCGAATCTGTCTCCACATCCACTTTTGTCTATACTTTCCTTGCTGCTAATTTTGACTCTCAACAACAGCTAATGTTTTAGCAACTTTAACACCTATAGTTGGACAGGTGATGGCTTTAACTGCTAACGTTTGCCTGAACAATCTCTAGCAATGAATCCTGCAGTTGCTACTCCATCTCCGATGTTCACGCCACTATCACAGTTCAACTTAACCACATCAACATTTGGGGGAGTCCGTGAAGAGGTAATTGCAGTGCCGTCATGTTGCACTTGTTGCTGTATCCTGGGCATTTGTACAAACTCATCAGCTGCCAAGGAGGATTTGAAGATGACAAACCTAGGATTGGGGCTTGAAAAGCTGAAGATACTATCATTTCTAGCCTACTATATATGCCTGTATGCACCCAAAGAATAGCTAATATAGTATTAAGATCCCATAGCCAGATCAGTAAGAGCTGCAACTTAGGTAAAATGTGACATGAGGTTAGGAAATTCTAAAATACGCAATAAAGTTTCCTTCTAGACCTCAAAGTAACGAATTCAGGATTATCTAAGGTCAATATGATACAAATCAGTACTTAAGTAAGATAATATACAGACGTATAATGTATATGTACATAGGCTAAAGGTTAATACTAACTTTAGGTAATAATTAAAGATGTATCATTAAAATAATATAACAAATACAAGCAAACACTACTCGTGTGCATGTATACATGTACCCAAGTAAATTTAGCAAGATTATGAAATTATGAAAAAGGACGAATATCAACATATAATATGTAATCCTGATAACAAAATTAAAATATTTAGAGTATACAATTAAAGACTGAAAGATAAAGCCAATATGCTAATAATATTATCAATTTAACCTCACATGATATGAATAAAATAATATTTTACTAAGGTTAATGACTACAAGATAGTGTAAAAATACCCCTTACGTAAATTCTTTATCATATCCCTCAAATAGAAGGAGATGAAACTCAAATCATTGAGATGTCTTTTGGTATAACAACCCAAGGTTCATTAAAATTTCAAGGCTAAGTATACTTGGTCTTAAGAGATGTGATTCTAATTCTATAGAAGGTTTTGAGTTTGGAGACTAGGCAACATAATTAGTTTAAATAGACAATACTCCTTTTGGTCTAGATATGGAAGTCATTGATATTGGATCTAATAATCCAAATGTTGTTATTAGGGTAGTTATTATCTTTCCTTTATATTTTATGTGCTTTCCTTTATGATAGTTATTCCATATTGGTAACTGTTTTAGTATAAATATTATGGTAACCCGACGAGAAAGAGACTTTTGGCTGAATATTATTTGTAGTTTCATTGACTAAGAATTCTCTCTTTTAATATCTTACTCTTGTCAATCTTTTTTATAATTGGCAAGTAAACCATCTCATCTATTTGTATATCATATCGGATGGGTTAAACATAGTTCAATCTTTCTTTGCTGCATCATATCTAATGGAAAGATCATCCATATTCTATTATATATTTATATAAAAAAAGAAAAAGTATAAAAATAGTCATTCCTTCATTGAGATCTAGTGGTTGTTTCCCTAGATTTGTTGTATGATTGCTTTGTGGTTGAATTAGCCTAATGATATTACTCCTGGGCACATCATCTTTTTGGTATTAGGAAAAAGGCTTGACGAAGGGTGGTTTTGGTAAGTTTTCCATTATCATCGATTATTAAATTTCCTGACTTGTTTAAGGTTATAGTGTTTTGTGTGGTTGAAGGCTAGATAAAAATGTTTGGAGACAATATATGTGGTGTATATGGTAATGTATTGGATGTTGGTGAAGGTAATAGAAGAAGATGAATAGCTAATGTGCCAAAAGTCATGCTCTAGGAGACTAGGTGTTTTAGAGGTCAATGAGGAGGTGTACGTGGTAATGTTAGTATGGTAGTAGAGGCACATGATAAGAGTGATGAAAATAACTTTGAGTTAAAGAGGAATGTTTGAGATAATCGTCAAATTTGTGTTTGGAGAATATGAAGGTTAGACCTCTTTTTGGTGAAGTTTGGTGAAAATTTTACTATAAAAACAAAGGAGACGAACTAATGTTATGCTAAATGTGAAAAGATTGGATGTTGCTTTGATAACTTAGCTATCTAAGGTGAGGATGTTGTTCCCTTATGCTAACAATCAAGAAAGTGTAAGAAACTTGAGGAAATGTCACGGCTTGAAAAATGAAGATAAAAGAGGGTTTCAAATGGGTTACCAAACCAACTAAGGGTTTAGTCTTTTGTTCAAAGATCACCGTGGTTCCTAAGCTTAAGTATAACTCAAGTACCAAAATTTCAAGAAGATAACCAAAGTTCTTGGATAAGAATAATTAAGGCAAAAAACTTAAGGATGATTGAGATTTTTGGAAGATTACCCAAGTTCTTGACTGAAGCTAATTGAGGTTCCCATTTTATCCAAGGATAGTCAAAAGTTCTTTAGATTAAGGATGACTTAAGACTCTTAAACTCATAATCTTAAGTATAACTCAATTTCCATTAACTTCTTGAATGATTACCTAAGGATAACTAAGGTTATTATTTCATAGGATAATTAAAGTTCCTAAGGATAACTTAGACTCCTATTTTTCTTGGAATAACCTAAGTTTCTAATCTTAAGGGTAACTCATTTTCCATGAACTTCTTGGAAGATTACCTAAGTTCCTAGATGGATAACTGAGGTTCCTACTTCAAATAATAGTCAAAGTTCATAAGGATAACATAGGCTTATATTTTCCATGGAATAGCCTAAGTTCCTGATCTTAAGGACGACTTAGTTTCCAAAGCTTGAGAATGATTTGAGTTTCTAATTAAGAATAACTGAGATTCCTATTTTTTCAAAGAATAGATAACTTGAGAATCCTAGACATAAGATAACTAAAGCTTTGAAAGATGGCTAAAGCTCCTACTTTCTAAAATTGTCTTTATTATGTATAAAATTGAAAAATTATCTTTCCTTTTTTTTCCCCTCTTTAACCAACAGGTAGAGGAAACTTATTGAATCTAAATAAAAGTAAATGGTATACTCAAACATGTGCCCATCGGCCATTCACTCTTTATCTTTGATTACCTTGACATCTTATTATTAATAAGGAAAAGCTTGAAATTCTCTTATAAAGGTCCTCCTATAACTAGAGATGGATTTCTTTCCATGACTTTGGGGACACATTAGTTCTTGATTCTTGGCATCAAATTGAATTGTTTAGTTTAAGAGGGCTTCCTCACACTCTTAAGGCCTGAATTTCACCTATGACTACAATTCCAAAAATTATCTTCTATCTTGTAAGTGATACACCTCGACAAATCTATTGGGTCTTTTTCAAACTTGTAATGGGTTTTTGCCAATAGTTTTCAAAGGGGTATTAATGTAAAGGCCAATTCTGAAAGAGTTAATTCTTCTACCTAAGTTTACAAGTCAAGTACTCTTAAGAGAAACTAGAAATGTGTTTGCCCCAATTTCAAAAGCAATTTTTGCTTAAGATAAATTATTTCTTATAAGTAAAAGAGCATGTTAAAGGGTTAGTGTTGTGGGTGGGCCTTGGTATTGAGCTATAATTCTTATTGAGCTTTAAGACTTTAGGCTTTAGTAATGGTCTTAGTCTTTTTAAGCTTTTTAGGCTTACTTTTGGTTATGTTTAGGCTTAATCACCTTGCAACTTGTTTGTCTTTTTCTTGAGCTTTTTCTTTTACCATTTCTTTTCCCCCCTCCTTTCTCTTCCCTATTTTCTTCTTTTTTCTTTCTTTCATTCTCTTTCTTTTCCTTTTCGATTTCTTTCTCTTTTGAAGCCCTTGATAAGATACAATTGATTGTTTAGTGTTTAGGTTACTACTCATAGAGTGTGTGTAATCTTCGGTATAGAGGTTTTTTCTTGTCTCAAAGGAAATGAAATATCAGTGGCAACAATTACTTTTGAATTGATGCAAATAAAGTAGGAGTAAATTAGTTTAACCTATTCACATGATTAATGACCCTAACCTCCAAATTGCCTTAGTGTGGGGTGGTCTTCAATATAGTTTAATTTTGAAATCACTTCTTTAAAAGGCTCAAGGGGGTTGGCAAAGGATAATTGTGTTTAGCATATTGAAAAGAATGCCTAACATCTTTTTGACATGCATAATAAGTTCAAGACGAACCCCTTTAAGTAAGGAGTCCAAACCTCACATTAATGATGTTTAACTCTTAAGTGCTTAAGGATTGGTGTTTGGGATGCAATTTTCCTCCTTTCATCCAAAACATTTTGAGATATTTTTGATAGAAAATTCCATTTATGTCCATGCCCCCTTTTCTTGTGATGCCTCTGCCCCTCTCTTTTAAAAAATTTGTCCAAGACCTAGTTAAGAATATACATTCAAAGGGAATGCTATAACAAGTAAATTTTATTTTCAAAGATCAAATAGTCTAAAAAATAAATTCCTTAAGCACATATTAAAGAAAAGACGGGTCTCATGGCAAGCTTAGATGGTAACCTTAGTTCATATGGACTCTAAATAGACCAACTTAGCATTAATTAAGTTCGTAATCTTATTTTTCAACATCCAGAATGTTTTTGTGGAGTGAACTTTTTAGCCTATATGGTAATCACATTATACCGATAGATAATTATTCCAAGGTTTTATAGCTTTGTTTGGGAGCTTCATAGGCTATAACATTTGCTTCTCTTAGTTGTTGGAAAGATTAAGAAAGTGGGATAAATAATGAAGTAAATTGCCTCCCCTAGTTTTTCTTTGGATTTGTGCTAGCTTCTAGCTTTTACTTTGAGCACTGGACCTAAGTATCATAGAGGATGTGGTACGTCCTCTAAGATTTATCACATTCACAGTGTTTTCTTCCTCTCATGGAATGACTCTAGAAGTATTGTCTTCTTTTGATTTGACTTTGTCAAACTTCTAGTTTGTAGGGCTTCCTCAATTTTGCCCTAATCACCATGATATCTACAAAGTTAGTGACTACATTACTTAATAGGTACCTATAATACAATTCATCTAGAGTGTTGACATAAAGGTTAGGTCTTTTTTCTAGCAAAAGAGGAGTGATTCTAGCTACCATGCTCCTCCATCAGTAGGCATATTCTTTAAAGGACTCATTATCATTTCACTCATTATTATTTCTACTCATTGTCCATAGATCCCAAATTAAAGGAGCTATCACCATATTGAATTTGTATTGGTTGTGAAATTCTATAAATAACTTGTCCTAGATGTTGATCTTATTCAAATCCAGTTGGGCATATTAGGTAAGTGTTGGTCCTATCAAACTATTTTAGAATGATTGGATCATTAGCCACTCATACTTGGTATAATGAGCCATCTTATGCGTATATAACCTGATATGGAGCTTAGGACATCCATTCCCATCATATTTCTCAAACTCAAGGCTCTTGAACTTCTTAGGGAACTAACTATTTTCATAAGCAGGGAGGTTAGTTAAGCTCAATTGTTATAGTCCACCATTGAATTCAAGAGATTCGTTTTTTTTTTTTGTGAGTTCTTGGATGACCTTCTTTCCATGGATTTTTGCCCTTCTTCAAATCCTTTCATTAAGCTCTTAATGTTGGGCCCAAATAATTTTTAGCTAGGCCACCATGTTTCCCTTTTGTTGGGCTTAAAGTGTTAGGAGCTAGCCAATTGAGGATGTAAGAGCCTAAATTGAGTCATTTGGAGCATAGTTTGTTCAAGAGAAGTGATCTTGGAGTTGTCTTAACCATCTTGGACTCAAAGTGAATGGTTATAGGCTTTAGTGGTAAGCTTAACCATTAAGTAAATCTTAGAGTCCTTGTAAAATCCTTTTCATGTTAGCTATATATATATATATATATATAATTTTATTTATTGATTTTTTTTCAAAAGATTTTTTTTTTTAATTTTTGGTTTGAAAGTTCTTTTGAAATTCTAACTCAAAAACCAAAATAAAGGTCAAAACTATAACAAAAGAGAGGGACCTATTTACCAAAGTGATAATTTCTTTTCTAGGATGATAACCAATAGAAGGTGACAAGGGTAACTAAATAGTGAAATTAAAACCTATGGAAATGATTAAGAACTATTTGATTCTTGAGCTAAATGATCATAGATAGTATTTACGAAGGGGTAAACTACTAAGGTAGGGTAATATTTTACATAATAGGAGGGAAAATCTAAGGTTGCTGAATATTTTACATGGTAGTAAAAATTGACAAAGTGTAGAAAACAAATATCTATTTATATGCTTAAGTTAATCTAATCTCTAGGTTTTTATTTTTATTTTTATCTTTTATTTATTTATTTTAGTTTTATAGAAATTTGTAGAAACTATGACTTATTTGAGAGGAAACAAAAAATGAGCACTTGAAAGTTTTCCACCTTATTTTTTAAAGAAAATTAATCAAGAAGAAGAAACAACATGATGATGAAAAATAAGGAATGCAAATGTAGATGCAAATGTAAAGGACCTATGATCAAATAGTAGTGCAATAATTTCAAGTTGCAACTCCATCAAAGTTCCACTATTATAAGTATATTAGAATTTATTAGTCTCAATTAGTAATCAAGAAGAGAGATTAATTGATTACTTAAAGATTAAAAAAACTTTTTTTGAAAGCTAAGTTAAAAATTCCATTTTAATCACTATGTAGTGGATATTGATTCAAGTTTTGATTTGGTAGCAAAATTTGAACCTATTTAATATTCAATAAATAAACTATAGTAAACATAAAAAGAATAAGGTTTTTGAAAATTTGATAGTGATATATAGTGGTTTGACCTTATGCATCAATCCACTTTTCTAGCCTCCATATGTAGGGATCCTAGTTATCTTTACTAGTTCGTTCCACTATATCAAAAAATAAAATCCTTGTAAGTGTTACAACAATTAGCCACTCGATAGTCTCTCTCTAACATAACTTCAATCAATTCTCTACTCTATCTTCCTTAGCTCAACCTAAGCTAACTTATAGAATCTATAGAGAAAAACAAAATTACTTCAGATTGAAGTTTTGATCATGAGGATATAACAAATGGTGTTCCTCTACAATATTAGCTAAAGTACATAAAAATTGACTAAAATTTTCTTTCGTTATATTCTCTTTGGTTATTATTCTTCTATGTCTTTCTCTACCTTGCTTTTGTTTTATGTTTATAGATGCTGTGTGCAGTGTTCAAAATTTTAATTTTCTCCTTTATCATAGTTATCTTCATTCTCTCGTATCTGATTCCATTAATCTTGTCCAAATATAATATTTTCATTTACACTTTGTCAAATGTGAATTCAAACGTAATAATCGTTTATACTTAATGTTGTTAATCTCTTATTAATGCTTCATAATTCTTCCTTTCTAGTCTTCAACATAATAATTTTCCTCTAATTCCTTCATTGAATTTGTTTTTACAAATTTATTTCCTTATTTAGAGTGAGGATTCCAACATATATTCTTCTTTCTTTTCCTTTTAGAATGATCTCAACTTGTTTCCAAACAATTATACCTATTCAAATGTTTCAATTCTATACACTCACAAAAAAATATTAATATTCATAACAAAATTTATAACTTTCTCTTGTCTCTTTTTAGATTGTTCAAGAGTTCAAATTTCATATCATTGTTATTGTTCATCAATTAATCATATTATTCTCGTTAGCATTAAAACACTTTTATCAATACTTTAATACTATCCCCCCTTTTGATGATAACAAAATTTTATCTATTCCTATTTTCATCATATTTTTTTTTCTATTTTCTTGTAAAGGATTATTTGTTTATCTTTTCTTCTAAAGGAGCAACATTTACTTTTATCACTCTTCCAAATACTTTATGCTCTATGTTCTCTTCCAAATACTGGTCCCCTCAACTTGTCATTCTTCTATCTCTCTTAGTTTTTATTCTTCCTATTTTTATTCTATTCTATTCTTTTCTATTACTTTTTCTATTTTTTTTTCCTTTTTTCTCCCCCCTTTCTTTAGCATCAAAACATATAAAGTACGAAAAATAACCACAATCATAAAGAAACATATAAGCACGAAAAAATATGAAAAATAACCATAAGTCTAACCATAGGTATATTAAACTACAATCATAAATTAACCACAAAAATTAAGAACAATATCTCTTCAATTTATTAATTAATAATTATTTTTTTTTTAATTTTAGAAATCATCATCTTCATAACCTTTTTAGTTTCTTCTAATAGGGGTTCATCATAAGATATTAAGCCAAGGTCGATAGGAGATGGGGGTTTGCTTGTATACCACAACTTTTGACGAGGTTTAGTCAACTTGTAATCTTTGAAATGGGGAGGAAGATTCATCTTAATCCAATCTATTTCCTTTCCCTTTACTGGAATTCTTTAGAAGCGTGTGAAGTTCAGTGGAGTTTTTGTGTTTATTTGGTTGTTGTGTGGCGGTTGAAGTGTGGTTATAGTGAAGGGAGTGTACTATATTGTTTTGGACTATCTTTGTAATTCGACAAATCAAATCCACAACTATGTCAAATGATAGTGTGAATGGGGGAATCGGCAATGAGACCAATAGCCAAGTTGGTGGAGGATAGGGTCATTGTACTACAGGTAGGAGAAATTTGGAGGAACAGCTTCAGGACCTTACCACTATTGTTGCTACACTAGCAATAAGGATTGATAAGATGACGATGCCACAACCACTAGTGGTGAATCCTTAAGCACCCCCACCTAGAGTAGCTCTTTAAAATGTTCAAAGGGAGGGAGCAGTAGGAAGAAATATGGGAAGGAGAGTGGAAGGAGATCATCATGCTCTTAGGGAGGAGAGAGATGATAACTTTGGGGTTAATCTATACTCGAACAGGGATTTTAGGCCACTTAGGGGACTAGAATATGTGAAACTGTAGATGCCTTCATTTGATGGTAGTGGCTCAATAGATGATTACTTGGATTGAGAGGATAAGGTTGAAGGCCTTTTTGAGTGTTATGAGATTGATGATAACACTAGGGTTCGTCTTGCAGCTGTAGAGTTCATAGGTTATGCTGACTTGTAGTGGAAGAATCTGGTGGTTAGCAAGCAAAGGGATGGAGAGGCTGAAATACACACTTGGAGAGACATGAAACGGGTTCGGAGGAAAAGGTTCATTCCTGAGCACTATAGGTAGGAATTGTTTATGCATCTTTAAACATTGAGATAGGGAGGCAAAATAGTGGATGACTATGTCTAGGAGTTTGAGACGTTAATGATCAGATGTGGATCAGTAGAGCCTCTTGAGAAGACCCTAGCATGTTTTGTGTCTAGGTTGAAATACTAGATAGCCTATGTTGTTGAGATGCAAAGGTATAGTACACTTGATGAGGCTTTACAGTTAGCCTTGAAAGTGGAAAGGCAGAGGTGATCCAACCCATTTCGGGTCACTAGTAACAAGCCTAGTACTACTACTAAACCCATGGGGGCTGATGGTCAATTGGGTGGACCAAAGAGAGTAGGTGAACATGCTAGGGCTGTAGATAGAGTTATCCTTAGCACAGAAAAGGAGGAAATTGTTTTTGGGAAAGACAAAGAGGTAGTTGGATTTGATGTTAGGCAGATAGTACCGGGGTCAACCAGTGGGAAGATGCGCTAGATTAAATGTTTCAAATGCATGGGATTTGGACATATGGCTGCATAGTGTCCCAATAAAAGAGTAATGATTGTTATGGAGGGCATCGAAGAAGAAGATGAGGAAGAAGCTGTCGAGCCTATAGATTTATCCATGGCCTTACAGGAGTACTATGATGATCAGAAGGTTGAGACACATGAGGATAAAAAGGGTGAAAATTACTTATCTATTAATGTATTGCATAGGGTTTTGACTTTATCTCTAGATGCCAAGGACATATAGGGGGAGAACCTGTTCCACACACCTTTTCGGATTCGAGTTAACCTTCGTGTGCTTTTCATTGATGGTGGTAGTTGCACTAATGTCATATTTGTTGCATTAGTAGATAACTTACCACTAGCCACTAGCCTGCATCTTAGCCCTTATAAATTGCATTGGTTGGACGATCGAGGTAGTCTGCATGTTACACAGAAGGCAAAGGTGCCAATCAGTATGGGAGATAAATATAGTGATGAGATTATCTATGATGTGCTTGCTATGTGCGCCTTTCACTTATTGTTGGGTAGACCCTGGTTATTTGATAGAAATGTGTTATATGACGGGTTCAAAAACACTTACATGTTTCAAAAGGAGGGTACACGGATAATCTTGACTCCTATGTCTCCATCTGAGGTGTGCTCTTTCCAAGAACAAATTAGAAACACCTTTGGCTCTTCCAGATGTCTAGGCAACAAGCAAACATAAACACTAGGTTTCAGTCCAAGAGAAGACCCCTTAGATTTGAGGGCAAATCTTTCAGAGGCCCGACGAGATGATGGGAATCCACCCTGCGGTTCCAACAGTGGGGAAACCTAACTTGGATGCATTAGCCTAGACATCCACATATGGCCACATGTTATCTAATAATGTTTGATTTTTGCACTTTAGCAGGTATATTTATCAATTTTACAGGATGGCCAAATAACATGCACTAAAGATCAACTTGTGGGACATTCTTGGAGTCACATCTAATGGCCTACAAATTATTCAATTGAAGTGAAGAATTGACCACTTGAAGACCATTTGTATTTGTAATTGTTGCTTATGAGAACTGGCCATTTTATTTTGTACTTATATTTCATGATTTTAGAACTGGCCCCTAGTGGTATCTTTGTAATTTTTAGTACATTTTTACCCTAATTAGAGCAAGTATTGCTAACTAGAGTTTTTAGGGAGCTTTTGATATTTTTGAGAAAAACATACACTTTGGCCATGAGGGTTCATCCTTTACAATTAAAGATCTCTTATCAATTTCTTTGTGAAATTGTGGCGAGAATCAACAAGAGTAGATTGTGAGTCATATCAATCTTACTTTTGTTGTTTAACAAATTATGTTTAGTGAGTAATATTTAGGTACAATTTGTAGTTACTTGTTCATTCACGTAAATTATGGTTGTATCTTTTTTATTTGATTATTTCAATTTGAAATTGAATCCTAGTTCAATTATGTGTTCTTCCATTGAAGATCACATACTTGTTTGATCTTACATCCATTTGGTATTTGCGTATTTGGAATCAAGTACATCATATTTGGAATCAAGCCATTTCGAGTTCTAATTGTATAATTGAATCCTCAATTGTATTGTGTGCTTGTATTTGAGAATCGAAGCACATCATAGGGTTAATGTTTTCATTTAAGGTGTGCATTTTGTGGGAAAGGCTTGATTAATTTCATTGGTCTCACATTTTGTGCCTATTTTTTAGGCTTTTTTTTTTTTAAATTCTAAACGGGCCCTAAGCTTAATAAAAATAATTCTAACAAATTTTTACTCATAATTAGGATTTTATTTAATGTTTGAGTGATAATTTATCTACTTGAAATGTTGAGGTTCATGGCCTAAAATGGAATTTCTAAGGTCACCTTCCATTTTGTGTAATTTCCACTTAAAGGCCCTATTATTAGCACTTAAAAAAGGGTCTTTGTTTCTAATCCTTCCTAATCTTAATTTATTACATTTGTAAGTTGGAAATTAAAGGAAATCAACTTATCCCACTACTTCTAGGCATTGGTCATGGGTTTAAAGGGAAAAATTGTTTATATTTACAACTTAATCATTTCTAATATTCCTAAATCACCTTCTAATGCTAATTTATGATGTAATTCGCTTTTGAAACTCAAGTCCATGCCCCCTATATTCTTCAAATATTTCAGCTAATAAGGGAAGTCAAGTCCATCTATATTTCCTCATGTTTTTCTTAGCAAAATCATGTCCAACTTCCTATAATAACTTTTTAAGGCTAGTTAGTGCCATAGGATGCTTAAATAATCAAAGTTTGAAAATTTTATTTCCCTTTTAGTTTTCAACCAGCAAGGGGAGTTGTGTTTAATTAATTTTTCTCAAGGCTTTTATGCTTAAATATTAAAGAAATCTCACATTTAGTACATTCTAGTACATTTCCTAAAGTATTACATATGTTAACTTGAAGTTTGTGTATTTACATAATCAAAAGGGAATCCTATGACAATGTCACCTAATACAAGGGAATTTCTACACAATCTTTATAGTATGAAGTGTGTTAATTTATAGTACGAGACGCTATCCTCCTAACTTGCGGAGGGAGGATGAAGGTAAGTATGACACGGTGCGAGAAAGGAAAGTATTCATGCCTAATGTAGTAGTCGATTGGGATGTGCTGGCTCGGTATGGGTTGGTGGAATGATTTGATCAATTTTTGATCGATCCAGCTTGGAGAGCACTTCTGAGCATTGAGGAGGACGTGTATTCTTCGCTGAGCTATGATTTCGTCGCCACATTCAAGCTTAGTTTCGGCCGGCATACCCAGCTTGATAACGTGGTCTCCTTCTACTGCCAAGGGAGCTACCACCGTGTTGAAATGAGAGACTTCATCAAGTGCCTGGGTATTTACGATAATGAGTTTATCGACTCCAATGAATTCTCGCAGCTTCCAGATGCCTTTCCTAGGGGCCTACTGCAGTATCGAGTATGGAATAGTATGGGTGATGGTGGACATGATCCCTCCAAATCTAAGGGGAGCCATTTAAGGGATCCTGCCGTGCGTGTACTTCATTACATTCTGGCCCGTTCAACCACTGGTAGAGGTGATTCTCAAGGGGTGGTGAATGCTTCGGACCTGTACCAGCTATGGAGTATGATCACGGGTACCCGGGTTAATGTTGGATTAGCAGCTGTTTAGTGTTTGAAAAAATAGTGCGATCTGGGGCATCACAAGGTTTTTGTCGGTTCCTGGATTACCCGTATTTTGAAAAATTATGGTGTCTTTCCAACCCGGGTTCCCAGGGACAGTTGTGGAAGGAGTACCTCTCTCCTTGAGAGTGTTTTGCGGAGGTGGAGGTTTCGCATACTGGATGCAGCTGACGAACAACAAGAGCCGGAGATCGAACTCGAGCAGGATGAGGAGCAAGAGCGAGCTCAAGAGTAGGCCGGACCAAACCAGGAGCTAGTAGATTCTGTAAAGAGATTGACTGCTGATTTGGAAGAGATTAAGAGAGAACAAGCCAGGCAGTCAAAGCGGGTGAAGGGCTTCAAGAGTTATTTGGTCACGTGTTTATCCTGTATTGGTGAGAAATTGGGGGTAAATCTTCCCCCATGTGGTGGCTTTAGCGATGAGGATGTAGCATCACAAGCTACTCGGGTTGTTTCTAGAGGAGATCGTCACTCGAGTGGTGCATATGATCCCGGTTTTCATTTTGGAGAATCCTCGGGTGCAGCTTTCATGGCACGACATGAAAGTCCCGCAGTTGCTACTGCCGAAGCGAGCAATCAGCAGGATACTGAGGTGATTGGATCTGATTCTCGTCGCCGATCAGGCACTGTACCATTGCCATCGGATGATGACTTCAGTAGCTGATCTCGCGAGTGGATCAATGGAAGTTGAACTCGGGAGATTTGGACCATTGTGCAGAACAACCATTTTACTTTTGTTTTTACTGTCCTGATTTGTTTGATTCTGGAAGACTGACCAACCACTAATGTTTGAAATAGAAAATGATGATGATAGTTAGCTTTACTTTCAGTCGATTATGAGTTTCTTTTGTTTTGTTTTGTTCTTTTTGGTTGTGAGATACAGGCTTTCAAAGTACACCGACCTGTTACGTTTAGCAGAGGTTCTCATGACTCTACTTGTGCGTCACTTGACTTTCTGTTAAAGATCCGCGTTGTAAGAGAATTCGGGGAAGTTTTTCGTTTTCCTTTTGTTTTCTTTTTGCTTTTATTCTTTGCTTCCCTTTATGCATTTCATGAGGACATTGGGGACAATGTCTATTATAAGTGTGGGGAAGGGGGTTAGGAAAACGAAACTAGGATACAAGGGTTGTGCAATCAAAAATGTAATTTCCTCTTGATTAAGGTATAAGCGATGATGACTTTTGACAATCAAGGACTGCTGAGATTTGTTTATACCCCTGTGGAACATCTTTAACAATTTTTATTCTCTTATTATGTATTAGAGATATGTTGCTAAAATTACAAGATGAAATCCAAGTGAAATAAACTTACTTGTCATTTAACCTTTACTTTCGGGAAGTGAGATTGGATTAAGGTCACTAGTGAGTTTAGTATGCCCTTCTTTTTGCTCAGTAGGTAAGCTATATAACTTGGAGTGAAGGAGTAAATGATACTTGTAACTTGGTGATTCCTTTTCGAAGAAGTAAAAAAAAAAAATGGGAGTAATGGAAGAATATATTAATATGTAAATAGTTCAGAAGTGGGCCTCATAGACTTGAGTAATTAAGCCTGAGAGATGCCTGTTTAAGGAATAACATCTATTGACTCGGGTGACGAACTTGGGATCAATGGCTGAAAGCTCGCTACAAGGGTCGTGAGAAAAGTTCGAGAAAACTGAACTTAAAAGAGCTTATATGAATGATAGGGATTGATTGAGATGGTAGAGGTTTGAAGGGGTATTTTTAAACCTAGTAGCCTAAGATCGCCTGGTCTGGGACTTACTGACCAAGGAAACCATCTTAATTAATTAATTAATTAATTGAATGAGTTAATTGGACTCGAACAAGTAAATCCTAGGGACGCCTTCTACGCTGAGGGAATAACGTCTGTTAACTCGAGCGATGAACTCGGGATTATCGATCGAAAGTTCGTTACATGGGTCAGTTAACTTAGTTAAGTTCTTTAATGGTAAACTCCCAAAATTAACTTAAGAATTGGATGAAACAGAAAAGGAAGAGCTAGGGGACAAGTGGATACAACATGCCTTTAGTCCATGTTGTGTTGCTTACAACCGTGGTTAAAAGGATTGTATACTTTATTTTACTAGTCTCGATCTTGTAGCAATTTCGACTTTGGGAACTTTAGTTTAAATGATAAGGGTAACAGTTTAATTTACTTGGATTAGCTTTGGGAATTTTAGTATTTGTATTTTGTATACAACTAACGGTAAGATTGAGTAAAAATTATCAATGATTGAGGTGTAGCATGAAATCGATGATGCTGAAATATCTTCTCGATTGCTGGAACTTATGAGAACTTGTCCTTTAGGTTTGCTGTAATCCGTGTTTGCTTGAGGACAAGCAAAAGCTTAAGTGTGGGGAAATTTGATAAGAGTAAATTAACCCTTGTAAATCATGGGCATTAATGATGAATTTGTGTAGGCTTTTGAATAAAATCAATGCGGATTCAGTACTTAACAGATAAATATACCAGTTTCAGGGCATAATACCAAAGAGAAGGAGAAAGATAACAAAAGGAGCATGATTGAAGCTTAAAAGATCAAGTTAAAGCTATTTATGGACAACACAGGGAAAGCCACGCCCGTGTCATAAACCGTGGGCACACCTGAAGATGAAACTTGTCACTTGGAAAGGAAGCACGACTTGTGATTGGGGTGTGCTTGAAGCCGTGGCAGACGCTGCGAAGACGTGGAAAGCTCCAGAACTTGGCACGGTTTATAATCTAGCCGTGTTACCGGCCGCGTTACTAGCCGTGTTACTAGCCATGCCAATAGCCGTGTTACTAGCCGTGCCAAACACTGAACAAGAATGAGGAATTATAGATTATCGACTAGAGGGAGACACGGTTGGAAATTTGGCCGTGTTGTTGGGCGTGTCAGGCGACTGTTATTCACGTGTCGAGATTCACTTGGGAAAGGAAAGTTACGACTGCATCTTTCCAACTGAAGATGCTCGGCCATTCCTTAGGAAGTATAAATAGAACAACCCTAAGGAGAGAAAGGGGGCGGCATAAGAGAACTCTAGAGAAGAGAAGTTGTTGCCAGAATAGTTTTCAGATTTGAAGCCAAGATATTTCGTGTTTGAATTTTCCTTATGGACTCAATTATTTTCTGTTTTGTTCTTCTTATTAGATTCATGAGTAACTAATTGTTTCATACCTGACCCCTTGAGAAACCCCGGATTGTCATGTAATAGAATTGTTGATGTTCAATAATTAATTCTACTCTTTGAGTTTATTCATGTTGCAATCATAGTTTGTTCATCTTGATATGTGCGTAGTATTAGGATGAGATTAGATCTCTGTTATTTAGATTGAGAAATCATTTAATAGAGTAGATCTGGCATGAATAATAAGACCCCTTGTAATCCTAGAGATAGGTTATAGGAGGTTTTTTGTATTGAACGAGGTCATTGTGGTTTAGTTCAATTGAGAGTCCCTGGATTCTATTGCAATCTTAAGTATGTTAATTAAAGAGAGATCTTAATTGACTTAATTAGGATTAGAGATTATTGATCTTGAGAAAGACCCTAATCTAGTGTAAGAAACTCCGCAGATCAGAGATTGGGTATTAATCATTGGAATGGTTGGAATTGAATAAAAGTTGCATGAGAATTAGGGGTGGATCTTGGGTAGGGTATGTTTAGATCATCGAATTAATTAAGGGAGTGTTTGATTATATTTACTTTGTTCATTTTATTCGTTTCTTTCAGACTTAAGCAATAATTAGGATAATTAAGATCATCAATAGTGAGAAGTTAAATAGTAGGATAATCGTTAGTACTAGTACTTATAAGTCTTCGTGGGATCGATACCTGTACTCCTATGCTATACTACTAATCGATAGGTACACTTGCTTGAGAACTGATCGTAAGCTAGGATTGAGTATAGGGTTAAACTTGTTAGAACGGTCATATCGTACATCAAGTTTGATAGAGCCATTTTATACTCAATCTTTATAGTATGAAGTGTGTTAATTTATTATAGATTTTATAGAAATCATAAGGAAATGGTACTTAATTCTATTATGGTGATAAATCAGGTTAAATGGAGTCAAAGGTGCTGATTCAAGTAAATTAGAGAAGTCATCTACAACTTGGATCAAAGACAAGGATTTACACCGCCGGAGGAAAGTACATGGGTGTGTAGTTGAAGTACACGGCCGTGTACTTGGTTTTGAATCAACAGGAAAATACACGGTTGAAGTACACGGCCGTGTATCTGTCTAGAAGGAGGTAAGATTTGAGATACGGCCATGGTGAAAACCGTGCTACACACTGCATGAGAAGGAGAGAGACATGTCTTGTGACACGGCCATGGTGGAAGTCGTGGAGGCAGCCGTGGTGGAAGCTTGATGAAGCCGTGCCATATACTAAATAAGGAGGAGAAATTGTGGAACTTCGACTAGAGGATGACACGGCTTGGGATGTGGTCGTGGTGGAAGACGTGGCACACACTGGACACGGAAGATAATATGTGAATTATACACAGAGGAAGGCACGACTTTACCCGCGGCCGTATTGTAGGGCGTGCCAGGCAGACGATTATTTACTTCTTGAGATTTACTTGAAAAAGGAAAGATATTTTCGTATCTTGCTAGCAAAAGATCACCTGCCATTCCTTTAACAATATAAATAGAACTAACCCTAGAGGGTTATGATAATCTTGGATCATCTTGGAGACAAGAAGGAAGGAGGGAGGCAGAGCAAGGAAACTGGGAACAGAGGCTTATCATGTTTTTACTTTTCATTTTCGTTTTGATGATGAACATGTGTAGCTAAGCAGATTTTCTAGCTACACATGTTCATCATCAAAACGAAAATTAAAAGTAAAAACATGATAAGCCTCTGTTCTCGGTTTCCTTGCTCTGCCTCCCTCCTTCCTTCTTGTCTCCAAGATGATCCAAGATTATCATAACCCTCTAGGGTTAGTTCAATTTATATTGTTAAAGGAATGGCAGGTGATCTTTTGCTAGCAAGATACGAAAATATCTTTCCTTTTTCAAGTAAATCTCGAGAAGTAAATAATTGTCCGCCTGGCACGCCCTACAATACGGCCGCGGGTAAAGCCGTGCCTTCCTCTGTGTATAATTCACATATCATCTTCCGTGTCCAGTGTGTGCCACGTCTTCCACCACGGCCAGATCCCAAGCCATGTCATCCTCTGGTCGAAGTTCCACAATTTCTCCTCCTTATTTAGTATATGGCACGGCTTCATCAAGCTTCCACCACGATTTCCACCACGGCTGCCTCCATGGCTTCCACTACGGCCGTGTCACAAGACGTGTCTCTCTCCTTCTCATGCAGAGTGTAGCACGGTTTTCACCATGGCTGTATCTCAAACCGTACCTCCTTCTAGACAGATACACGGCCGTGTACTTCAACCGTGTATTTTCCTGTTGATTCAAAACCAAGTACACGGCCGTGTACTTCAACTACACGCCCATGTACTTTCCTTCGGTGGTGTAAATCCTTGTCTTTGATCCAAGTTGTAGATGACTTCTCTAATTTACTTGAATCAGCACCTTTGACTCCATTTAACTTGATTTATCACCATAATAGAATTAAGTACCATTTCCTTATGATTTCTATAAAATCTATAATAAATTAACACACTTCATACTATAAAGATTGAGTATAAAATGGCTCTATCAGTACATCATTTTAGAATGGAAAAGCATAAGAAAATAATTAATATATGACAATAGTGCTTCAAACTCTTGAGATGATGGGTGAACCTATAGGAGTGGAGCTTCCTTAGTTCCAAGTCTTCAACCACCCCTTCCCCTCCTAGTCCTAGCTACTCCAAGCTTCCACTCCTTGGTTCTTCTCATCTTGACCTTGCTAGATGTATGTTTGTTAGCTATTTGTGGACATAGGTAAAAGAATAAATAAGTGTAGTAAAGTTTCGGGGATTGGTTTTGGCCACTATTTAAAGTGGATGGTGTTGAAGTTTGCTTGAGTTGGTGGAGAGAAAATAGAAAAGGATTGACTGGTGGTGTGGGTGGTTGATGTGCCTTAATTCCAAACCATAAGCACACAATTGCAATTGAAGAATCAACTAAACAAATTCCACAAATGACATGATTCCAATTGCCACGTGGACCCTAATTGCATGTAACAGTTGCTCTGATACCAAATTATGATATGCCTAAATAATTCAAGCACATGAACACAATCCAATTAGAGAATTCAATAAGACAAAATCCACAAGGTGGTGTGATGAAATTGAATTCCACTTTAGCAAATGACCAAATGAAATTTGAACTAATAAGTATGTGAATGTTTAATGGGAAATCACGTAATTACACTAGGAAGCAATTTCAAAATTGAAATGACCCAAATATGAAAATTACATCTAAATCACATGAATTAAAGCAATTTGTTAACAACAAAAGCAAGATTGATATGACTCACAATCTCCTCTTGTTGAATCTCGCTACAATTTCCTAAGAAATTGATAAGAGATCTTTGATTTGCAAGGCTCTCCCTCATGGCTCAAAGAGTGTTTCTTTTTCAAATTGACAAAAGCTCCCTAAAAACCCTAGTTAGTAAGTATTTATACTTGCTCCAATTAGGGTAAAAACAACATGAAAATTACAAATAAGCCACTTAGGTGGCCAGTTCCAAGAAAAGAAATTACAATTGCTAAATGAAATGGCTGGTTTTCAAAACAAAAGTTACAAGTGTTCTTTAAGTGGTTGGTTCTTCAATTCAAGTAAACAATTTGTTGGATTAGTTCTTCTTTGGTTTATGTTAGTCCGTGAATAACCCACAAGCTAAGCTTTAGCGAGTTTATCTATCGCCTTGTAAAAACCCATAGGTATACTTACTGGAATGCGCAACAAATAAGTAATAGAAAAGAAGTTAATATGCAAATAGTTTCGAGGTCGGTTTGTTCAAAGAGGACCTCATCGCCAAATTTTGTAACCTTTTGGCTCTTGCACTAGTGATAGGTCCTATAGGATTTTGATTCCTATCAGTGGTGTTGGAAGTGGCAATGGGGATATGGTGGTGGTGATGATGGAGCTCTTCTTCTATTTGAGAGTGTGTGTGTTTCAATGGAAATAAAATTGAGAGGAAGTGAAGAAAGGAGAGAGTCGACATGAGTGTGGTGCTACGAGTGTTTTTATTTATCTTGCTTGAGTAAGTTAGTGTAGTGCTATTGTCTATAAGGTAGTTTGGTTAGTAGGTTTTAATTGTTGTCTAGCGGTTTTTAGTACACTCCTAGGTTTATTCATTTTCCTTTTATGGCAACTACCCTCTCCTCTTGACAGCTTAACCTAGTAGCCACTCTAACATATGAGCTATATCCCTTAATTTATGCCTATCCATTAAATGAGGACAAGTGTCAAAGGGGTAGCTTTGATAAGGGATGGCTGGTGGTTAATGTAGGGGTGCTTAGGGTTTTTTTTTTTTTTCTATTACATAATGTGTAGTTTAGGTGGTTTGATTAAGGATCAATTAAGTATAATTAGGGAGGGTTTGGTTTGTTTAAGTAGTTTGTTATTAGAGGTTAAAATACCATACCTATTCAATGCCCTAATTTATGCCACATTTGGGTAGTGTGATATTATATTTTTGCTCAATTAAGTTGATCAATTCTCAATTGGTAGATGATGTTAGCTATTGATATTGAATTATTCAATTTAGGATTTTTTTAAGGAATAATTTCAACTTTAGGGTTCGAATTAGATTTAAGGCTTTGAATTGGGGTTTTAGGGCTTTTGATTTAAGTTAGGATTTTACTTGCCATTTTAGGGTTTATCATTTGAATTAGGGTCTCAAGTTGTTAATAGAGTTTACCATTTTTATTAGGGTCTTGAGTTGATAATTTAGAGTATTTGAGTAGAATTAAGATTTTAGTTGATCGTGTTAAGGCTTAAGGCTTCCCTTTTAGGGCTTAGGGATATAGAGTTATCATTTTAGAGTTTGAATTCAATTTAAGGTTTTAATTCATAATAGTAGTAAATTGGGGTAACCTCTAGGGTTGGAGTCAAGTATCTTATTGACTCTCTAAAATATCTCTAGATTATATCTAGGCAATTTCCATCATAATTTAAAGATTTCTTAGGGTTTATGATATGCTAATTCAGTTGAACCATCAATATATATAAATCATAAAACAATTGGCTAATCCCTTAATTGGAATGGCCCCTTCATGTGGAACCCTAGACTCACCAAGAACAAGATAATAAACAATTCCAAATTCTTACCAGATAATATACACTAGTAGAATATGGATCTAACTTGTAATTGTTGATTTGACACACAATAATCCAAGTCCCTTGACTTACCATTATCTTACAAGATTGATAAGAGTATATGGAAAAGAGAAGAAGAAACCCTCCTTCATGTGTATGTATTCTTGATTGAAATGAAAATTCCCTTTTTATATCCCTTTTACAAGTATTTATAGTAGTCCCTAATTATGGAAAAACAAACATAAGAAAATAAAGAAAACAACACAATATATAGCTAGCTCCCTTTAGTCTAATTTGGTTCAACAAATGGACCGTAAACAATTCTCTAAACCATGTGCTAATTAATTTGGTCACCATCCTATAGTATTGATAATTTTACTTGATTAAATATAAAGAAGTCATATAAAATGAATGAAGACACTATGTGAGTGTCTTTGAGTTCCATTTGGTCAAAAAGGGCTCTCAATGTAAGGCTCTGTAGTCTTTTTGCTCTTACTTGAGTAATGGGTCCTGTTGTAAAAATGGTTTGATTCCCATCATCTCTTCGGGCCTATGGAAGATTTGCCCTCAAATCTAATGGGTCTTCATGAATATCTTATGATAGGTAAGGCGATAGATCTGTAACATTAAATGTAGTAAAGATGCTGTATTCTCCCAGTAACTCTACCCTGTAAGCATTGTTATTGAAGTGCATTAAACTCTTGAATGGTCCATTTGCTTTAGGTGAAAGTTTATGTGATTTCTTGTGAGGAAACCTTTCTTTGCTGAGATGAATCCAAACTAAATCACCTGAATTATAAACCTTGGTTTTCTTGTTTTTGTTGCCCTAAAGTTTTTGCTGCTCTTAAGTTTTCCTAAGATATTCAGAAGCCTTTTGATGAAGCCTTTGAATCTCCTTTTTACACTCTACTCCACTTAAACTTTCCTCCTTCATTGCTGGATTAGCTATTAAATCCAATGGAAGGGTTGGATTATAGCCATACATGACTTCAAAGGGAGACTTACTGGTTGAACTATGAGTTGACTTATTGTAAGCAAACTCAACAATAGGGAGATGCAAGTCCTAATTGATAAGATGTTTGCCAACTGTTGCTCTTAGTAAGGCACCAAGAGTTTGATTGTTAACCTCCCCAAATAAAAGGAACATTCTTCTTAGTCAATTCAATCAATGGACTGACAATGCTATTGAAGTTCCTGACAAATCTCCTATAGAAAGAAGCTAAACTATGAAAACTGCTCACCTTAGCTGCTGATTGTGGCGTTGGCCACTCCATGATAGCCCTCACTTTTTCTTCATCCATCCTTATACTAAAACCAGTCACAAAAAAGCTAAGAAATGTTACCTTTGATTTTCATAATGAACACTTCTTGAGATTTCCATATATAACTATTGTTTCCTCAAGATCTAGAAGACTGCTTACAAATGCTCAACATGACTTTTCATGTTTTTGCTAAAAATCAGAATGTCATTAAAATAGACTACAACAAATTTTCCTAGAAATTCTTTCATGACATGATTCATCAGTCTCATAAAAGTATTAGGGGCATTGGTCAACCCAAATGGCATGACCATCTACTCATAAAAACCATGTCGTGTTTTAAAAGCGATCCTCCACTCATCTCCACCCCTCATACGTATTTGGTGATATCCGCTTTTGAGATCCACCTTAGAGAATGCCTATGCACTATTCAGTTCATCTAATATATCATCAAGTTTAGGAATGGGATACTTGTATTTGATGGTAACTTTGTTGATGACTCTACTATCAATGCACATCCTCCATGTGCAATCCTTCTTAGGAACAAGAAGTGCAGGAACAACACAAGGATTAGTACTCTCTCTAACAAAACCTCTTTCTACTAGCTCATCCTGATGTGAACCCTACCAACCCGTGACGAAACCTGACACTCGATTTGCTAACCTCACAACCTATGGATCTTTCAAGAATGATGGACACTAAGACCCTTTGTCTATAAACGAGACAAGAACCTTGGTATAAGTGATAATGCCACAATCGATTATGGAATGATCGATTGATAACTTTTGGATGAATGCCACAGATTCACAATCCAATAAGTTCAATTAGTTCTTCAAAGAACCAAAGAGAAATCACTCTCAATTAATGAATAAAATTTTCCAAAAGATGCTACAAATGAATGTGTGACGACTATTTATAGTCTCACAACAAAATATACAAAAACATATAAAAAACCCTAATTGTGACTAAGGAAAACATTATACGCCGGTGGCCTAAATTTGTCTAAAGCTGGCCTAAAATTCTACCTAAGTTGGCACCTAGGCCGACAGCTTGATTGCATGTTCAACCAGCTTTTATTGATTGAAAGTCGACTCACTTAGGCGGGTAGCTTACAATGCTGGCCTATCTCCATTCTTATGCTGGTTTACTTAGGCTAGCGGTCTTCTTTAAAGCCAGACACTTAGGTCGGCGACCTAAGCCTCCAAGGCCGGCAGTCTTCAATAATCTTAAAGCTGTCGGCCTTTGATTCCATCCCCAACTTCCGTCTTTGTGATTTGTAGTTTGAATAGGCTCATGCTTTTGTTCCCGACTCCTTATCTTGTCCTTGATCATCCTTGGACCAATCCTCCTAATGTGATCTTCATCATTTCCCTTCTCTTGAAAAGGATTTCTCATCAAATCGTCACTTGCATTAAAAGGACTCAAATTAGTAATATTAAAAATAGCACTAGTTAGATATGTACTTAGCAATTCCAATCTATAAATGTGATCATTAATGCACTCGAGGACTCGGAATGGAACCTCACCTCTTGGAAGCCGCTTTGATTGCCCTTGTGCTAGGAATCGCTTTTGACTTATGTGTGCCTAAACCTAATCTTTGGGTTTAAAGAGAACTTGATGATGCCCTTTGCTGGTTTGTTTAGCACACTGCTTCTTCCGTCACTCAATATTGAGTGTGGCCTTTTCATGCACCTCAACAGATCTCTTTATTCTTGCCAATAGAACATTCTTAACCTCACCAAGTCTCTCATCAGAATTTTCTTTCCACTCTATTTTTCTCTTAGCACTCAATCTTTTCCCCCTCTTTTCTTTTTCCTCTATAATATCACTCAACTTATTTTTACCACTCACTCTCATTTGTTCTCCCTCTTTTTCTTCTACAATAGTACTCATTTCATTTTTACCACTCTTCCTCTTTTGCTCTCTCTCTTTTTGTATTCTCATTTGATCTTCATAAACCTCACTAGGTTTCAAAGGACAGAGAGTAACAAACTTTTGATCATGTACAAATTAATACTTGTTGGTGAATCCATCATGCTTCACCTGTTTGTCAAATTGCCATGGCTTCCCTAATAACAAGTGTGTAGCTTGCATTGGGACTACATCATACAGTATTTCATCCCCATACTTCCTAATGCTAAAAGAAATCAACACTTGTTGATGTGCCTAATTCCACTTAAGCACAATCAAAAGAATCAAGGAAAAACACCTTAATTCACAAAACGCAAACCAGTTCACCTAGTAAGCAATTTCACGTGAACACCTTGTAGAATTTGATGGAAAAATGATGATCCAATGATATAATTGTAATCTCTAATGATAATTTAACCAAATAACCACAATAAGGCTTGAGAATCACGTGGAAATCAGATCAAAATGAAGCAACACAAACCGTGAATTCCACTTCCCCTTTCAATACCAAATTCACGTCACAATGTACTAAAAATGATAGTGAATTCAATAACTAAAAGAACAATCAATCTTACAAGATTGATGTCCACGAATTACAATAACCAATAAGTCCAAGAAAGATTCAAATCTACCCTAGATATGACTCACTAGAGAAGAAATGAACAACAACAAAGATGAATCGATATTACTCACGATTTCTCCTTGTTGCACTCGCCACAATTCCAACTTGGGATTGAAATTGATAAGAGAATTTTGGAATTAGGAAACCCTAAGCCCTCTCACGAAAATGTGAAGTGTTTTTCTGCAAAATTAAACCTCCTCAAACCCTCTCTTAAGTAAGTATTTATACTTGCTACTCCTAGGGTTAAAAAGTGCTCAAAATTACAAGTTTGCCACTTTTAAGGTGGCTAACCCTAAATGAAAATTACAAGGAAATAAAAGTGTCCCAAAACCAAATACAACCAAAAATAGTTCATAAAATGAAAAATACATAAAATAAATGCTCTTCAATATGCTGGTCTTCTATAGGATCCATCGGCCCAGCTCATCGCCGGTTCAGGTCGGTCCATGGATAACCCACAAGCTGAGTTTGAGTGAGTTTGTCCATTGCCCTATAAAGCATGATAAGTATTCCTGTTGGAATATAAAATACATGAATAAGATAAAAGAGGTTAGTAAACGAATAATTCCAGGGTCGATTTTCTCAATATAGGTCCTCATCGCCAAGATTCGAAATCCTTCAGTTCTTGCCCTAATGATAGGTCTTGTCGGATTTTTATTCCTATCATCTCCTCGGGCCTCAAAAAGATTTGTCCTCAAATCTAGTAGATCAAATGCAGTAGAGACTTTCTTTCCTCCTAACAAGTCACCTGAAGAAATATCTTTGCAGAATCCTAATAACTGAAATACTACAGGTGGTGATTGTCTTCTCTCCTCCATTTCCAGGATGTATCTCTTCTGCAACACAAATAATGACCCATTATCTACTAAAGTTACCCCTGTATCAACCTGTTCCACTGAAACTGTTTCCTCTTTTTCTAACTCATCTGTATGCTGCTGATCCTCATGGTCTTCTAATGGTTGGCCCAACTGCTCATTACCCTCTAAAACCTTTGAAGGTGAACATAACTGTCTCTGAATAGTCTGGCTCTCTGGTGGTCTACTCGTCCGACTATGATCATCAGGATCCTCTGAAGGTTGGCACATCGGTATCTGACAAATTTTATGCAATAAGGGTTGGCTCGTGTCACTAGAGCCCTCAAGAACCTTTAAAGGTTGGCATACTTGCGTCTGCACAATTTGGTCCTCCCAATCTAGGTAATCATCTGCTGAACCCCTACCATCAAATGAAGGCATCTGTAGCTTCGCACACTCTGGTCCTCTAGGTGGTCTAAATTCCCAGTCCGGATATGGATTAAGCCCAAAACTATCATCTCTATCTTCCCTAAGAGCATGATAATCTCCCTTTACTCTAGGTGGCGCCTGAAGGTTTACCACAGGTGGTGGTGGCAATGTTACCCTATCAATCCTTGTTGCTAATGTAGCAACAAATTTGCTAAGGTCCCGAAGTTGTTCATTTAGAGTTCTTCCATTTGTATTTTGACGACTTGGTCTGCTACCCACTTGGCTATTGGCCTCATTGCCAATGTACCCATTCACACTATCATATGACATGTTTGTGGATGCGATTTATCTAAAGTACAAATGTAATCTCAAATAATTTATAGCACACTCCCTTCACTTCACCACGTCACAGTAACAAGTTTGGATAACAATATTCACACTTATACACCCATGGTGCAACAAGTCACCAATGCAATAAATACTTTTATCACTTCAAGTATACTAGAATAAGTGAAGCACAAATAACTACTTCCAAGTAGTTAAGAAATTAAATTCAACTCAGAAGTGTTGAAGTAATAAGTTCAATTACTTTCTCACTTTAATGTTTGTTTTTGAATTCAAATTCTACTACTTAAATTTTCATTTCTTGCTACGGTTTCACACCCACAATTGATCTTGATGTGCAGCACCTTTAATCTACATAAATCCATAAATTTACACCGCCACTCACACCACTACATACACATAACACTTTACGGTGCAACAATTTTTTTCTACTTTCCAAAAGTCACTCTCATGGCAACAACACAAATACAAAACTCCACTTCCACGGTAACAATAAGAAATGGAAACAACAAGAAGTACACTCCCACTTCCCACAATTTAATCCACAATTCACAACAAATGGCAGCTTAATTCAAATTCAAAATGAGATCATTAATTGCAATATTCCACAAATGGTAAGGAGCCACTTTCAAATTCAAATGAACACACAATTAAACAATGACTTAATGTGTGTTTTGAAATTTAAATTGCTTCCTTAACTCACACCTCAAATCTGGAAATTGCAAATGGTTTCTCCCCAATTCAGAATTACACAATGGAAATCACAACATCAAACTTCACAACCTCCTTCACACCATAACTAGTCATGGCAAGAATAAGGCAATTTTTTGCAAGTCCCAAAAGTTGTTGAATTAAACAACACTCTATGCTACTGCCCTTCCACGAGATTATTGACCATAAAATGATACAACAACCTTCCCAATCCAACTCCAACAATCAGCAAATTAAAGCTCCAACCAAGGTAATTTCGTAAGTCACAAACTACACAACACAATTGCGGTTCACAATTTGATTAACCCTAATTGAAGATGAATATCACAAAATCAAATAACCATAAATCCCTTCTCTTAACATGTGCTCTGATACCAAAATATGATGTGCCTAATTCCACTTAAGCACAATAAAAAGAATCAAGGAAAAACACCTTAATTCACAAAACGCAAACCGGTTCACCTAGTAAGCAATTTCACGTGAACACCTTGTAGAATTTGATGGAAAAATGATGATCCAATGATATAATTGTAATCTCTAATGATAATTTAACCAAATAACCACAATAAGGCTTGAGAATCACGTGGAAATCAGATCAAAATGAAGCAACACAAACCGTGAATTCCACTTCCCCTTTCAATACCAAATTCACGTCACAATGCACTAAAAATGATAATGAATTCAATAACTAAAAAACAATCAATCTTACAAGATTGATGTCCACGAATTACAATAACCAATAAGTCCAAGAAAGATTCAAATCTACCCTAGATATGACTCACTAGAGAAGAAATGAACAACAACAAAGATGAATCGATATTACTCACGATTTCTCCTTGTTGCACTCGCTACAATTCCAACTTCTTGGGATTGAAATTGATAAGAGAATTTTGGAATTAGGAAACCCTAAGCCCTCTCACAAAAATTTGAAGTGTTTTTCTACAAAATTAAACCTCCTCAAACCCTCTCTTAAGCAAGTATTTATACTTGCTACTCCTAGGGTTAAAAAGTGCTCAAAATTACAAGTTTGCCACTTTTAAGGTGGCTAACCCTAAATGAAAATTACAAGGAAATAAAAGTGTCCCGAAACCAAATACAACCAAAAAATAGTTCATAAAATGAAAAATACATAAAAGAAATGCTCTTCAATATGCTGGTCTTCTATAGGATCCATCGGCCCAGCTCATCGTCGGTTCAGGTCGGTCCATGGATAACCCACAAGCTGAGTTTGAGTGAGTTTGTCCATTGCCCTGTAAAGCATGATAAGTATTCCTGTTGGAATATAAAATACATGAATAAGATAAAAGAGGTTAGTAAACAAATAATTCCAGGGTCGATTTGCTCAATATAGGTCCCCATCGCCAAGATTCGAAATCCTTTAGTTCTTGCCCTAATGATAGGTCTTGTCGGATTTTTATTCCTATAATCTAATTTCAATTTGTAACTCTAATTTCACCACTATCGTTCAGCCATTGCAATTTGTAAAGACAAGGATGTTTAATTGTAGGAAGCCCTAACTTTTCCACCATGGTTGTGTTAGTAGCATTTGTACAACTCCCACCATCTATAATCACACTACATTCTTTATTTTGAACTAGGCATCTAATATGAAAGATATTCTCTCGTTGTACATTTTTCTCTCCTATAACCTATACAGTCAAAGCTCTCCTAGCTACTGATAACTCCCCCTAAACAACATACTCCACTCCATCATCATCCTTTAGTGGTGGCGTAGACTCATGATCTGAGTCACTATCGATTTTAATCTCACCATTATCCCTCATCACCATAACTGATGAGAGCCATGATGAGAGCCAAGCCGGAAGATGGAATGTGGATCCTCTTGAGCTGCCACCTGGACCGATCACAAGAGCTCGAGCGAAACGATTCAAGGAAGCACTTAACGGGTTGATAAAGGATGTCCAAGAAGCCGGAAAGGATTGGAGCAACCATGAGAATGCACTTACATTTGTACAAGTCATTCAAGGAGATCAAAGCATAGGAGGTCAAAGCTGCTAGCCTTGACAATGCTGGCGTAAACACTGCCGGCCTTGACCCGGTGTTGCCATCTGTGCGCGACAGAAGGACTACGTCGGCTTACACGCCGCCGGCCTTTATACCAGGCATACATCCTACGCTGGCTCCTACGCCTCCGGCTTTTATTCCCTGTTTGTTATTTTTCCGCGACTTTATGATGTTATGTCGTTTTGGGCTTTTATTATTACGAGTTGTAAACCCTAATATAAGCTTCTAGGGTTGAGAACAGAAGATAGAACACACATACAAGGTTGAATAACACATTTTGAGAGAATTCCTCTCTTGGTTCTCTAAAGAACTTCTCTTGAACTTATCGGATTTCTTCCGTGGCGTTCATCCCGACTTATCAATTGGTCTTTCATCCCAATTGTGGCGTCAACAGATTATACCAAGGTTCCTGCCTCACTTATAGGCAATGGGTCGCGGTTCCACTCGATTGTTTGGGCATCTTGGGTTGCAATTCTGAATGTATTGGTATTGGGTTTTGTCACACGTAAGCGTGGTTCGTATCAGTTTGATATCAGAGCCTAGGTTTGTTAAACATCAGTTTGATTTGAGGAAGGTAACATTAAAACCCTAACTCCAATCGTTCATATCAATTGCTCATATCAAGTTTCGTGTAGTCATAGCTTCGTACTCAAGTCTATAGTGTTAATTGTCTATTGAGAGTGTAGTGCATCCTATTAATTTTTGTTACAAACAAAAGAACAGAAAAAAAATCACGACAAAAAAAAAAAAAACGTGAACAAGAACAAAACAAAGGCAACAAAAAGGAAAGAAAAAGAGGAAAATTTCGAGCCCCTAGAGTTGTTTTGAATTCTACGGAAGGGATTAGTGTAGTTTGGGTTAGTTCCAAGAGAATTGAGAAGAGGAATTGGTGATTTGATATTATCATTGCTTGTGAGAATACACAAGTGATTGTGGGATATCATCTTTTGAGTGAAACACGTAAGGGAGTGAATCGTGAGGCTTAATCATATATATATTTGTGTTAGTACTAATCTTTTATTGTAGGAACTATGTCGAGGCAACATTCTCCTGAAGGTGAGAGGGGAAGGTTTAATGCTAGGTTAGTGATTGAGGCGTTGAGGAGTGAGATGAAGAGGATGTTTCAGGAGGGCATGGAATAAATTCATGAGACGGTGGAGCAAAAACTAGAGCAATCTAAAAACGTCTTCCAAGGGCGTAAGAGGGAGAGTTGTTCTAGGAGAGTACAAAGGGGTGGAGATGAAATGTCTGATGATGAATTTGATGAACCTTCTGTTGGGAGTTATAGAGGTTATGGTGGTAGGAATAGAGGAACTAGGGATTGGGAAGATAGAGGAGATAGGAATAGAGAGGATGATCAATTGAGTAGTATAAAGATGAAGATTCCTCCTTTCCAAGGAAAGAATGATCTCGAGGCGTACTTAGAGTGGGAGAAGAAGGTAGAGATGGTGTTTGATTGTCACAATTATAGTGGAAGAAAGAAAGTGAAGCTTGCTGCCATTGAGTTTTCAGATTATGCCATAGTGTGGTGGGATCAACTGATGTTGAATCGAAGATGGAATGGCGAACCACCTATTGAGTCTTGGGAAGAGATGAAGAGGGTGATGAAGAAGCAGTTTGTGCCTACGTATTACTATCGTGAATTGCGCAACAAATTGCAAACTCTTAAGCAGGGAAGCCGAAGTGTGGATGAGTATTTCAAGGAGATGGAGGTTACTATGATTAGGGCAAATGTGGAGGAGGATAGAGAGGCTACCGTGGCTAGGTTTCTTGCTAGGTTGAATAGAGAGATATAAAATGTAGTAGAATTGCAACACTATGTGGAATTGGAAGATATGGTTCATATGGCTATAAAGGTTGAGAACCAACACAAGAGGAAAGGTAGTAGTACTACACTGTTTCAATAGGGTGCTGGTTCATCCACCTGGAAGACTAACCAATGGAAGAAGGAAGAAAAGTCTATACCCACCAAGCCAAAAGGAGAGCAAAAGCAAGCGGGTTCTACTCCTGGTAACCAAGGTAAACCTGATTCTTCTACTCCTAGAAATCGTGACATTAAATGTTTTAAATGCCAAGGCAGAGGCCATATTGCTAGTCAATGTCCGAATAGGCGTGTTATGGTTCTGCGTGATGATGGTGAGTATGAGACTGAGGGGCATAGTGAAGAGGATGATATGCCTCCATTGGAGGATGCTAGTGATGATGAGGAGCCTGTGGCAGGGAAGTTAGTGGCAGTAGTGAAGCGAGCTTTGAATGTGCAGGTAAAGGAAGAAGAGGAGGTGCAACGAGAGAATATCTTTCATACTAGATGTTATCTAGGTGATCATATTTGCAGTTTGATCATTGATGGGGGGAGTTGCACTAATGTGGTGAGTACTTTCATTGTCAAGAGGCTGGGACTCAAGACTACTTAACACCTTAGTCCATATAAATTGCAGTAGCTGAATGATAGTGGCGAGACTAAGGTGAGTAAGCAAGCCTTGATTGCTTTTTGCATCGGTAGGTATGAGGATGAGGTGTTATGCGATGTAGTGTCAATGCAGGCGTGTCATGTGTTGTTGGGGAGGCCATGGCAGTTTGATAGGAAGGTTGTTCATGATGGCTTTTCTAACAAGTATACACTTGTTCACTAGGGCAAAAGCTTTAATCTTAAACCTTTAACACCTAAACAGGTGTATGAGGATCAGTTGCAGCTACAACAATCTTTTGCAAAATATAAGGTGAGTGAAAAACAGAGGGAGAGTGAGAGAGCAAAAGACATCGAAAAAGAAAAGGAACACAAAAGTCGATATCAAAAGGAAAAAGAGAGGAAAGCTGGAAAGAGCGTGAGAGACCAAGTTGAAGGGGAATCAACTTTGGTGGTGAGTGAAAAGGAGAGTGTAGCCTTGCAAAAGGAGAGTTGTGTGGCAAGAGCGAGTGTAGTGAGGAGAGCGTTAGTGATAAAGCAACCTATGTTGTTGCTGGTTTTTAAGGAAACTTGTTTGAATATTAACTAACTTTTTAACTCTTTGCCTAGTGTGGTTGTGTCTATTGTGTAGGACTTTGAAGATGTCTTCCCTAAGGAGATTCCAAAGGGGTTACCACCTATTTGTGGTATTGAGCACCAGATCGACCTTGTACCCAGAGCATCTATTCCAAACAAACCAGCTTATAGGAGCAATCTAGAGGAGACAAAGGAACTCCAAAGGCAGGTTAATGAATTAATGGAGAAGGGGTACGTGAGAGAAAGCATGAGCCCATGTGCAGTGCTTGTGATTTTGGTGCCTAAGAAAGATGGGTCATGGAGAATGTGTGTTGATTGTCGTGCCATCAACAACATCACGGTAAAGTATCCTCATCCCATTTCTCGCTTAGATGACATGTTAGATGAGTTGCATGGGTCTAGTGTCTTTTCCAAAATTGATTTGAAAAGCGGATATCACCAAATTAGAATGAAAGAAGGTGATGAATGGAAAACCGCATTTAAAACAAAATATGGATTATATGAGTGGTTAGTAATGCCTTTCGGTTTAACTAATGCACCTAGTACTTTTATGAGACTTATGAACTATGTTTTGAGCACTTTTATTGGCAAATTTGTGGTTGTCTATTTTGATGATATCCTCATTTACAGCAAGAGTTTAGAAGACCATATATCTCACTTGAGGGACGTTTTAGAAGTGCTTTAAAAGGAGCAATTATATGCTAACCTCAAAAAGTGCAGTTTTTGCATAGATAAACTTGTGTTTCTTGGTTTTATTGTTAGTGCACAGGGAATACAGGTTGATGAAGAAAAGATTCGTGCGATCGAAGAATGGCCTAATCCAACTAATGTAAGTAATGTGTGGAGTTTCCATGGACTATTGAGCTTTTACAGGAGGTTTGTGAAGGATTTCAGCACCATTGCTGCACCACTTACTGAGGTAATCAAGAAGAACGTGGGGTTCAGATGGGGAGAGCAACAAGAGAGGGCCTTTTAAACGCTTAAAAATAAGCTGACTCATGAGCCATTACTTGCTTTACCTAATTTCTCTAAAACCTTTGAAATTGAGTGTGATGCTTCAGGAATAGGTATTGGAGCAGTACTCATGCAGGAGAGAAGACCAATTGCATTCTTTAGCGAGAAGCTAAGTGGGGCAACCTTGAACTACCCTACTTATGACAAGGAGTTATATGCATTGGTTCGAGCGCTGGAGACTTGGCAACACTATCTTTGGCCAAAAGAGTTCGTGATCCACACTGATCATGAATCCTTGAAGTACTTGAAGGGACAACATAAGCTAAACAAAAGGCATGCTCATTGGGTGGAGTTCATCTAAACATTTCCCTATGTCATCCACTACAAGCAAGGTAAAGAGAATGTTGTTGCTGATGCACTTTCTAGAAGGTATGCACTTATCTCTACTCGTAGTTCTAGATTGCTTGGTTTTGAGCACATTAAGGAATTGTATGCTGCTGATCGAGATTTTTGTGAAGAGTATGTGCATTGTGAGAAGAGTGGTCATGGTAAATTTTATAAACATGAAGGATTCTTGTTTAGGGAGAATAAACTATGCATTCCAAATTGTTCTTTAAGGGAATTATTAGTGAGGGAGTCTCATGGAGGAGGTTTAATGGGGCATTTTGGAGTAGCTAAAACCTTAGGGGTATTGCAGGAACACTTCTATTAGCCTCACATGAAATGAGATGTTGAGAGGATTTGTGAGCGATGTGTCACTTGTAAGTAAGCAAAATCTAGAGTCCAACCTCATGGGCTTTATACCCCACTTCCCATTCCTCATGAGCCTTGGGTAGATATTTCCATGGATTTTGTGTTAGGATTACCCAGGTCTAGGCATGGTTGAGACTCTATTTTTGTAGTTGTGGATAGATTTTCTAAGATGGCACATTTCATTCCTTGTCACAAAATAGATGATGCTTGCAATATTGCTAATTTGTTCTTTAGGGAAGTTGTGAGATTGCATGGTATGCCTAGAACAATCGTATTGGATAGAGATGCTAAGTTCTTGAGCTACTTCTGGAAGACCCTGTGGGCTAAGTTAGGAACTAAGTTATTGTTTTCTACTACTTGTCATCCACAGACTGATGGTCAAATTGAGGTAGTAAATCGAACTTTATCTACTTTGTTAAGGGCAGTCATTAAAAAGAACATTAAAAGTTGGGAGGATTGTTTGCCGCATGTTGAATTTGCTTATAATCGCACAATGCATTTTGCTACTAAGTTTACTCCTTTTGAAATTGTGTATGGTTTTAATCCATTAACTCCTTTGGATTTATCACCTCTGCCTATTTCTGAGTATGTTAATCTAGATGGTAAGAAGAAAGCAGAATTTATTAAATAGATCCATGAGAAGACAAGGCTAAACATTGAGCGAAGAACAGAGCAGTATGTGAAACAAGCCAACAAGGGTCGTCGACAAACTGTCTTTGAACCTGGAGACTGGGTTTGGGTTCACATACGCAAAGAGCGGTTTCCTGTGCAGCATCGATCTAAATTACTTCCTAGAGGCGATGGACCATTTCAAATTCTTGAGTGCATAAATGATAATGCATACAAGATAGATTTGCCAAGTGAGTATCAAGTAAGTGCTACTTTTAATGTTACTGATCTGAGTCCTTTTGATGTAGGCAACGATTTGAGGACAAATCCTTTTCAAGAGGAGAGGAATGATGAGAGCCATGATGGGAGCCAAGCCAGAAGATGGAATGTGGATCCTTTTGAACTGCCACCTGGACCGATCACAAGAGCTCGAGCGAAACGATTCAAGGAAGCACTTAACGGGTTGATAAAGGATGTCCAAGAAGCCGGAAAGGATTAGAGCAACCATGAGAATGCACTTGCATTTGTACAAGTCATTCAAGGAGATCAAAGCATAGGAGGTCAAAGCTGCTAGCCTTGACAACGCTGGCGTAAACACTGCCGGCCTTGACTCGGCGTTGCCATCCGCGTGCGACAGAAGGACTACGTCGGCTTACTACGCCACCGGCCTTTATACCCGGCGTACATCCTACGCTGGCTCCTACGCCGCCGACTTTTATTCCCTGTTTGTTATTTTTCCGCGACTTTATGATGTTATGTCGTTTTGGGCTTTTATTATTATGAGTTGTAAACCCTAATATAAGCTTCTAGGGTTGAGAACAGAAGATAGAACACACATACAAGGTTGAATAACACATTTTGAGAGAATTCCTCTCTTGGTTCTCTAAAGAACTTCTCTTGAACTTATCGGATTTCTTCCGTGGCGTTCATCCCGACTTATCAATTGGTCTTTCATTTCGATTGTGGCGTCAATAGATTATACCAAGGTTCTTGCCTCACTTATAGGCAACGGGTCGCGGTTCCACTCGATTGTTTGGGCATCTTGGGTTGCAATTCCGAACGTATTGGTATTGGGTTTCGTCACACGTGGGCGTGGTTCGTATCAATAACTCATCTATTGGGACATTAATTAGCTACATGTCCTCTACCTTGACATTTAAAACATTTAATATCTCGATTCCTAGAAGTAAAAGGATTAGATTTACCTCTAGTCCCATGAGATACCAAGTCTGATTTTTGTTCTAGTAGTGGTTTAGAATGTAGCTATTTCTCCTCCTTCTCCCCTATGTCAGCTCTCCAATTAAAAGAACTCGGTATAGCACATATGGTGCTATTGCTTTTCCTCCTGAGTTGTTTCTCGACTTTAATGGCCATATGAACCATATCCTTAAGTTCCACATAATGCTATAGCTCCACCACATTCTGAATGTCTCTATTCAATCCCACTAAAAATCTAGCCATAGTTGCCTTGCGGTCCTCCTTAATATTAGCCCTGATAATGATAAACTCCATCTCCTTATGATACTCCCCTACATTACTATTGTCTTGCCTAAGGGTTTATAATTTGTTGTACAATTCCCTATAATAGTATGTAGGTACAAATCGTTTCCTCATGATCCTCTTCATCTCCTCCTATGTGCCTACTGATGGTTCCTTATTCCTCCTCCTATTCAACAAAAGCTGATCCCACCAAACAATTGCATAATCAGAAAATTCAATGGCAGCAAGTTTTACCTTTTTGGCTTCGAAATAGTTGTGGCACTCAAAAATCATCTCTACCTTCTTCTCCCACTCCAGATACACTTTAGGGTCATTTTTCCCCTAGGAGGAAGGGATTTTCATCTTTATGTTTCCTAGGCTACTATCTTCTTCATGCCTAGCTCCTCTACTTCTCCCTATATTCCTCCTATAACCCATAAAAGAATCCTGATCAGATTCAGCTGCAGATCCTTCTCTACCCCACTCATCTTCCTCCATGCGCACTACCCTTCTTTTATGCCCAGCATGCCACGCCTCGAAGGGGGGCCTAGAATTTTCCACTAAAATCATCATGGCACGTGTGCACCTGTTACATGATAACCGTCTTTTGAGTTGAAGATCGTAAGACTCTAACTAGTTAATTACATTTATAACTAGTCATATTACATATAATTATATAATAAAATATAACTATAGATTTCGTACCCCACAGTCAACCATGGTCGTAGAGAGTCGGTATCCCCTACTAACCAGTAAAATGGAATAAAACCTTACATCAAGGCCCTAAGATAACATTTTATTTCGAAAGCCTATCAATCAATTTCTTACTTTCTCATTTTGGGCTTTAAAAAACACTCGACATTTCACTTCTCATCTTATCCCAAGCTTTCATGAATTTTACCTGCAAAACAATCTATGGAGGGGTGAGCACACTATGGCTCAATGAATGAGAGTGAAATACTCTCAATGCTACACATGCACAAGCAATTCAATTAAGTTATCAACCATATGCTATGCATGAGCAATTATATGAATGCTACAGTTCACGTGGTCTTCTGGTAACTAACATGAAGTCTAGGGTTTACGCCCCCTTGACCTTGGGTTAGGGATTCTAAAGCTACCATCAGTGCTTAGGTCTCACAACCCGGTTTAATTTCTCATTACTTTAATATTTACTATATATTCATTTTATCACCGGACGCTCCCGTGTACTTGCAACAGTCGAAGCAACACCTTTAAAGACACTTCGGACAAGGAACTGGCAAGGCGCGAACAATCCCCTAGTCCAGTAGTTCACTCAGGACGGCTCAGTAATATCACAATTACTTTTAGATGACGGCTCAATAATATCACAATTACTTTTAGATGCCCTGTGATAGTGATGACCTTCAATTTATGCAATTTCTCGTGCAATGCATGTCTCATTTTAATTGAATCTCATCCTTTAATTATTCGATTTAGGGTGATCAATCAATATACGATAACAACCAATCTACATAAGAAAAATAAAGCAATTCCATTGACCATTCCATCACAAGTATAAGAAAAAATGTCAATCTAAATCTCATAATCAAACCCATTATGTTTCTGATGCACTTAAATCTTTTCCCATTTGCGTATACATGCATCTCATATAAGAATCTAATACCCACATCTTTCACATTTTCCAACACATACTCTTTTCCATCAATACATATATATATATCGATACACATACATACATATGCACGAACGCGTACATACATATACAACGTATCCCCCCCTACACTTTCACATTTTCCAACACATACTTCTTTTCATCAATACATATATATATCGATACACATACATACGTATGCACGGACACGTACATACATATAGAACATATCCCCCATACACAAACACACGTATAACCATGCTCATACATATAGATTTACACGTACATACACATGTACATATCCACACCTTTAATATACAAATATACATATACAAACATATTAATCACTATAAATACATATGATAAGTGTCAGAAACTAGTGTTGGTTGAAGAAGAGGGTATTTATAGAATTAAATTCTAATTTCAGGTTTCAGTGGAAACAAAAGAAAGGTTTAAGGATGATATGAGCAAAAGACGAGATGAAATTTGGTGAGAAATGAAGAAAGTTGGAATTTTAGTTCAGCACAACCTTCAACACAGCCTGTGCTGAAGCCAATGTTGGATGAAGAAGAGGGTATTTATAGAATTAAACTTTAATATCAGGTTTCAACGGAGACAAAAGAAAGGTTTAAGGATGATATGAACAAAAGACGAGGTAAAATTTGGCGAAAAATGAAGAAAGTTGAAATTTCAGTTAAACACAACCTTTAGCACAGCCTATGCTGAAGCTAGTGCTGAGTCAGAAAAATGGTCAGAAGCAAGAAAAAGTTCAGCCTTGCCCCAAGCATGCCCATGCTGGAGCCCTTGCTGAACTGGGCATTGATAATAATGTGTTTCAAAGTTAGCACGGCCTTGAGCATGGCCATGCTGACACCTATGCTGACCTTGTTTACGAAGAAGTATAAATAGATGCTTACTCCCACGCACTTTTATACATATTTGTATCTCATGTTTGTACATACATATACACATATACAACACATACTTCCACACCCGAAAAGTACGCATGTTCATACACATATATGTACATCTACGTGTGCATACACATATACAAACGTATCATGATCGAATATGGCATATCAAAATCAATCACAACATTGTAGCACATCATGAAGTTTCCCACTCACTTGGGTCTCATTTTCATGGCTATTTGTAGTAGTCTACGGGTATATTTACGGGATAATTTTTCTTCACCTAAAAATTCAAGAAAATACATCATTACACTCTATTCATAATCTAGATCATCATATCTAGCATGTTTCTACATATTTCATTGATTTTCTAGGCTAAATATTATTTTTAATGATTATTCCTGAAATATGAAAAATATCTCCATTTTGCATAAACTTTGTCTTGTTGAGTTGTACTCACCTCAAGGGATACACTGGTGGTCACAGATCATCGATCATAGGTCGTATGCGAAAGTTATGAATTTTTTTGTTCGTTTTTCCTTTTTTTCTTATCTTTTTCTTTTCTTTTCTTTTCTTTTCTCTTGTGTTCCTCGCTATCCCCTACTCTCTCTCTCACTGTTTCTCTCTCGTTTTCGCGGTTTCTAGAGCCTTCCTTCTCTTTTTATAGCGTTTTGATTTTTTTTTTCACTGTTTCAACTGCCATATGTATATATATATTTACATATTTATATATATTATAATTATTTGTATTTTAATATTTTGTGTATGAACGACATTATTTGTATATTTTGTATTTTTAATATTTTATTATGAAACTTTACGTCTAAGCTAATTTGATTATTTTAGACATAAATATTTACTCGAAATTTTTATTTAAATTTCCTAAATCTATAATTTCAATTAAATTTATTATTTAACTCAATATTGTTCGTAATTTATGATTCGAAAATTTATTCTTTTAATTTAAATTGCACGAACTAAAATTATGAATTACAATTATTTTTATTTATTTGTTTATATACCTATATATAGATATTTATTGATTACTTCGTTTCCTAAATTTATTTAGTAATATATTTCATATAATTTGAAATTTTACGCTTGTTATTCTTTTTTCTTTGCATATAATTATTCTTTTTAATTGTTTTAAATATCTATTTGTTATACTTATCAAATGGATTTCATGTCTTCCTCATTTTCTATTTTAAAAGCTATTATTATTTATCATAAATTTTTTATTATTCATAAATTATTTGAATAATATTAATGTATCACGATGTTTTAAAATTTTCTTCAAAATTTTTAATATTGAAAAATTATCATCCTTACTACCTCGACCTAGAAGTATCTATTATTCCGCTAATTTTCTTTAATTTTTATATAGTTTTTCAAAATTTCAGGATATCACACAGCAAAAGCAATCTAAGATTGCTCAAAATTCTGCTCCATCTGCTCATGAAATTGATCCATTTCCGCTCTAAACATTCTCCTCATCTCCGTAGTTAGAGTTTCCATGATCAATTTTATATCAATTCCCCCATCACACTTTTAGGAGAATTTCTCTAAGACATATTGCTGTACAAAACAATGTTAGAAGTAATAAAATGTAATCACTCAAATTCACTCGCTCACTTGTGTCACTCAAATTGCTCTACTGTTCTCACCAATCCTTGCCCACTCAAAACTTCTCTTTTCGGTTCTTTTGGAACTAACAATCCAATCGGATTTGTTCTTGTAGAAATCCACCCAACTCTCCCAACAGCAGTTTTGTAATACGATTTGACAAGGTTCACATAGTGTTATGAATTCAACTAAAGATCACCACAAATTCTAAAACACAATTTTGTAACACTGTTTTTTTTTATATGAATTCTTTTTTTCTTGCTTTTGCTTCTGTTTTTTTTATATGAATTTCCACTTTTTTTTTTTTTTACTCTAATGAAAGGAAGTGTGTACGATTCCTTTCAATGCTAACAACAATCAAATTCAATCTACTTGCAATAATTCGAAATTCAAAAGAACGATTTTTTTATCCAAACCCTAGATCTAAGAAGAGGTAATTGAAATAACAAGATAGACGATCCTAACAAACTTGATTACTTTGATACCTATTGATGTGGACCTCGCCAACTCGACACTCGATTTGCTAACCTCATAACCTATGGATCTCTCAAGAACGATGGACACTGTGACCCTTTTTCTATAAACGAGATAAGGACCTTAGTATAAGCGATAATGCCACAATCGATTATAGAACGATCGATTGATAAGTTTTAGATGAACACCACAGATTCACAATCCGATAAGTTTAATTATTTCTTCAAAGAACTAAAGAGAAATCACTCTCAATTTATGAATAAAATTTCCAAAAGATGCTACAAATGAATATGTGACGACTATTTATAGTCTCATAACAAAAGCACACAAAAATTTATAAAAAAACCTTAATTGCAACTAAGGAAAACATTATATGCCGGTAGCCTAAATTTGTCTAAAGCTGGCCTAAAATTCTACCTAAGCCAGTACCTAAGTTGACGGCTTAAATTGCATGTTCAACCAGCTTTTATTGATTGAAAGCCGGCTCACTTAAGCTGGTGGCTTACAATGCCAGCCTATCTCCATTCCTACGTCGGATCACTTAGGCTGATGACCTTCTTCAAAGCCAGCCACTGAGGTCGTGTCACGCCCTAAAGGGGGCCTGGAAGTTTCTGCTAAAAGCTATCATGGCACGTGTGCACCCGTTACATGATAACCGTCTTACAAGTTAAAGATAGTAAGATTCTAAGTAATAAATTAAACAATTATAGCTATTCATATTTCATAAAATCATACAATGAGAATATAACTATGGATTCCATACCCCATGGTTAACCAAGATCGTAGAAAGTCAAATCTCCTACCAACCAGTAAAATGGAATAAAACCCTAAGTCTCACAAATTCAATTTTACATCAGGGCCCTAAAATAACATTTCATCTAAATAGTCTACCATTCACAATTCTTACTTTATCGTTCTTGGTTTCCAAAAACTCTCGACACTTTACATCTTATTCCATCGCAAGCTTTTAAGATTTTTACTTGCAAAATAGTTTGTTGAGGGGTGAGCACACTACGACTCAATGAATGAGAGTGCAATACTCTCAATGCTACACACGCACAAGCAATTTCAAATCAAGTTATCAAATCATATGTTATGCATGAACAACCATATGAATGCAGCATCTCATGCAGTCTTTGGTAACCGACTTGAAGTCTATGGTTTACACCCCCTTTGACCTTAGGTTAGGGATTCCGGAGCCACCATTAGTGCCCAAGTCTTACAACCAATTAAATTATTCTTATCTCTTTGAAAATTAAAATATTTTTTTAACTTTGATATTATAAGCTCGAGTGTTCTCATACATTGAGCGCTCCCGTACCTCATGCACTAAGCAACACCCTTAAGGACCAACCAAACATGGAACCGCCATGACACGACAATCCCCTAGTCACTTAGTTCGTGTAAAGTCCTAAAAATTTTGAGAAACTATATGAAAATTAAGGAAAATAAGTAGAATAATAAATACTTCTAGATCGGGGTAGCGAGAAGGATAATTTTGCAATATTAAAAATATTGAGAAATGTACGATAAATATTCAAATATTGCGGTGCATAAATATTATCTTAATAAATTGCGATAATAATAGTTTTTTTTTTAAATAAAACAATTGGAAAGAATAATCTTAGCCAAAGAGAACAAGAGAACGAACATAACAAATTGAATTATATGAAATATATTACCGAATAAATTTAGGAAGCAAAGTAATTGAAAAGATCCGAATATAGATATATAAACGGATAAATAAAAATAGTCGTAAGTCCTAACTTTAGTTCGAGTAAATTAAATTATAAGAATGAATTTTCCAAAACACAATTTTTCAAATAGTATTAGGTTAAATAATGAAATTAATTTAAATTATAGATCTAGGAATTTTAAATAAAAATTTAGAATAAATATTTATGTCCGAGATAATTAGATTAACTTAGATGTAAGCTTTCATTATAAAATGCTAAAAATATAAAATTTAAAGATATTTTTACATGCGAACAGATGATGTACCTAAATGATCAAATTCAAGCACATGAAACCAATTGAAGAACCACTTCAACAAATCCCAAAAATGGCGTGAAGAACAAACTCTAAATGAACACTAACTGCATGAACAACTTGCTCTGATACCAAATTATGATGTGCTTAGTAGCTAGGAGCACATGAACACAATATAATTGGTGAATCAAGGGATCAAATCCACAAAATGGATTCACAAATGGTGTGAAGCTTAGTGTAATAAAAATTAAATTGCGTGAATCAACTTGTAAGCAACACAAAGGATTCTAACATCAAATCAAGTAAAGATAACGTGCAACTCCAATCTTATACAAATTGAAGCAACAAGAACCCTAATGGCAGAACAACATATAAAGGAAAAACAACCTATTATCACTAGATATTACACACTAGTAATAATAAGAAGCAACTTAGAAAAATCTTGATACTACTCACAAGATTTGCTAAGCTTCACTCACCACAATTTGCAAGAAATTGATAAGAGTGTGTATTGGTAAGAGGACTCCTCACTTTCACGGCAACAAGGTGTGTGTGTGTTTTTTTTTTAATCAAAATGTCAAAAGCTCCCACAAACCCTACTTTAGTAAGTATTTATACTTGCTCCAATTAAGGTTAAAATGTCAAAAAAATTATGTCTATGCCACTAGTGTAGCCGGTCCTGAATTCAACAAATACAACCAAATAAAATGTCCCAAAACGATTACTAAGTAACTGGTTCAAAGAAAAATAACAAGTACAAAAATAGTCTTCAACGAGCTGGTTCTTCAATTGAATTCGTTGGTCCAGCTCATTTTCGGTTTAGGTCGGTCTATGAATAACCCACAAGCTGAGTCTTAGTGAGTTTATCCATCGCCTTATAAAACCCGACAAGTATGCCTGCTAAAATACACAACACATAAGTAATATAAAAGAGGTTAGTATACAAATAATTCTAAGGTCGGTTTGTTCAAAGAGGACCCTTATCGCCAAAATTTGAAATCCTTTGGCTCTTGCCCTAATGATAGGTCTTGTAGGATTTTGATTCCTATCATCTCCTTGGGCCTTAAAAAGATTTGTCCTCAAATCTGAAAAATCAAATGCAGTAGAGACTCTGTATCCTCTTAGTAAGTTATCTGAAGAAGTATCACTATAGAATCCTAGTATTTGAAATACCATAGGGAGTGATTGCTTTTTCTCCTCCATTTCTAGGATATACCTCATCTGCAACACATATAATGGTCTATTATCCACTAAGACCTCTCCTGTTTCAACCCGTTCCACTAATATTGTTGCCTCCTTTCCTGATTCACCCGTATGTCTTTGACCCTCTTGGCCCTTAATGGTTTACTCAACTGCTCATAAACCTCTGGAACCTCTAAAGGTGGACATAATTGCCTTTGAACAATTTGGTCCTCTGGAGGTTGGCTCATTTGACTATGACCCTTAAGAACCTTTGAAGGCGGGCACATTTGTGTTTGACTAGTTTTGTTCTCTATCGGTTGGCTCATGTAACTAGGAACCCCAGGAACTTCTGAAGGTTGGTATATCTACTTCTGCACAGTTTGGTCTTCTGAAGGTTAGTTCATGTGGCTATGATCTTTAGGAATCTTTGATGGCCCGTTGATCTGTTATTGAACCTTTTAGACCTCTAAAGGTGACATCGGATTCAGAATGATGCGTTTACCCTCTTTTTGGAATACATATGTATTCCTGAAGCCATCATGTAAGACCCTCCTATCATATAACCATGGCCTGCCAAGCAATATATGGGATGCACACATAGGAAGAATATCACATTTAATCTCATCACAGTATTTATCCTCAAATACTGAAAGGTACCCTAGCCCTTTAGGTCACATAAAGACTCCCTTGATTATTTAACCAATGTAATGTGTAGGGTTCAGGATGCGAGCTAGTTACAAGTTTCAATTTCGATACTAATGAGGTAACTATCACATTAGTACAACTATCACCATCAACAATAATGACACACAAGTTTCATTGTACCCTACAAGAAGTATGAAACAAATTTTCTCTTTGTCCATCATCAATAGTTGGAGAAGAAGTCAATACTTGATGTACTAAATTAATAGAAGGATAAAAATCATTTGACATGGTTAATCACTATCTTCAATAAGCTATTATACACTTTAACACCCACGGTTCAATCAAGCAACCAAGACGATAAATAATTTTTGTCACTTCAAGTGCAGTAAAATAAAAGCACAAATAAATACTTCCAAGTAGTTAAGATATTAAATTTAACTAGCAAGTGTTTAAGTAATGAGCCTCATTAACCTTCACACTTAAATGCTTATATTTGAATTTAAATTTCACTACTTACTTCCCTTTCTTGGTCACGGTTTCACACTCTCAATTAGTGTTAATATGTAGCACCTTACACTACACACAATCCTTCCAATTCACACCGCCACACATACCTCACTCCTACATGGTGCAACCAATTCACTACAACACCACTATATGTTGTAACCCTTCAATTTAAAACACCCTTACACTGCTACACATACACACAATCACGGTGCACTCACTTTGCCGCAACACCAATTCACGTTGCAACACCTTCACCTTAACACACACACAACACTTCAAAGTATACAATTCCTTACCACTACACAACTTCAATTCGCCCCTCACACAACAATTTACACCGCAAACTACAAACAAAAGGCAATAACAATTTCAAATTCAAATTCCACTCTTTAATGTAACTTTCCATAAATGGTAAGAATCAAATTTCAAATTCAAATGAAATGTATTCAATACCACTCAATAACTACTTCAACTTAAAGAAGGTATTTGAATTCAAATGATTTCCTTTTTCCCTACATAAGTTCAAATCTAAAAATGGTAAAGAACAATCTACAACTTCCAAAATCATACAAGGATCACACTTCCCTTTTACCAAAAAATATTGTTTTTCCAATTCCACAACAAATACTAGGAAATACACTTCTTATTTTCCCTTCAAAGATCACGGAAAAAAAAAGATGATAAGGAAATCACAATTGCTCCACATTTACAATAACAAGAAGCAACTACAACTCCTTAACAACACAATTAAACAACTCAATCACCACTTCACAATTTCGAATCAAGATGTTAGGAACCTTAAAATTCCAAAATCACAATTGCAAAATCCCTTCTCACAACCTACGTTCTGATACCAAATTATGATGTGCCTAAATGAACAAATTCAAGCACATGAAACCAATTGAAGAACCACTTCAACAAATCCTAAAAATGGCGTGAAGAACAAACTCCAAATGAACCCTAAATGTATGAACAACTTGCTTTGATACCAAATTATGATGTGCTTAGTAGCCAAGAGCACATGAACACAATATAATTGGCGAATCAAAGGATCAAATCCACAAAATGGATTCACAAATGGCGTGAAGCCTAGTGTAATAAAACTCAAATTGCGTGAATCAACTTATAAGCAATACAAAGGATTCCAACATCAAATCAAGTAAAGATAACATGTAACTCCAATCTTATACAAATTGAAGCAACAAGAACCCTAATGGCAGAACAACATATAAAGGAAAAACAACCTATTATCACTAGATATTATACACTAGTAATAACAAGAAGCAACTTAGAAAAATCTTGATACTACTCACAAGATTTGCTAAGCCTCACTCACCACAATTTACAAGAAATTGATAAGAGTGTGTATTGGTAAGAGGACTCCTCACTCTTATGGAAACAAGGTGTGTTTTTTTTTTTTTATCAAAATGTCAAAAGCTCCCACAAACCCTACTTTAGCAAGTATTTATACTTGCTCCAATTAGGGTTAAAATGTCAAAAAAATTATGTCTATGCCACTAGTGTGGCCGGTCCTGAATTCAACAAATATAACCAAATAAAATGTCCTAAAATGATTACAAAGTAACCGGTTCAAAGAAAAATAACAAGTACAAAAATAGTCTTCAACGAGTTGGTTCTTCAATTGAATTTGTTGGTCCAACTCATCTTCAGTTTAGGTCGATCCATGAATAACCCACAAGCTAAGTCTTAGTAAGTTTGTCTATCGCCTTATAAAACCCGACAGGTATGCCTGATGGAATACACAACACATAAGTAATATAAAAGAGGTTAGTATACAAATAATTCTAGGGTTGGTTTGTTCAAAGAGGACCCTCATCGCCAAAATTTGAAATCCTTTGGCTTTTGCCTTAATGATAGGTCTTGTAGGATTTTGATTCCTATCAATAGAATATTAAAATAGGGACATTATCATATAAAATATAATATAAATATATATATATACACAGCTGTAAAAAAAATAAAATAAAATCTGGAAGCAGATTTTTCCAAATGCTGCAACATCATATCCCCTTCAAGCATAGCAACATCAGTCCTCAACTGTCTTCCCTTCTCTCTTGTTTTTTCTTTTCTTTTCTTTTCTTTACTTTCTTCTTCTTCTTCTTCCCTTCTTCTTCTACTCTTCATCTTCTTCCTCGTTTTTTTTCTCTCGTGTGGCGTCTTCCCTTCCTGACCTTCCCTGCACCGCATTCCCTCCTTCTTCTCACTCCCACTCTGACTCTATGGTGATAGCAACGACGGTGACAGCGACAACAGCAATGGTGGCAGCAACGATGGTGACAACAGCTCTGGTGTTGTGTCAGTCTTGTCTTCTTCCCCGACGACGAAGGCAACAATGAACAACTTGGAGAAAAAAACAATGACCTAAATGACGACCACACCGACAGTAACCATGACAGCAACCACAAGGATAGCCATGATGACAACCACAACTGCAACAATAGCGGTTGTAACGACAACAGTAATGACATGGCGATGACAACAATGACAACCACAATGAACAGCAACAACATGACAGCAACAACAGATAACAACATCCACTCAGAACCTCTATGCCCTCGAATCCACATCTAAGCATGAACTCCTATGTTGTGAGATTACGGGGATGTTTGGAGAGAGATCCAGATCATGCACCATCTATTCGAACACGCCAATGTGGTTCAGATCAAAGGGACTTATAAGGATGCGAACGTGGTGGATAAACGGGAAACGAAGTTTAAGGAGTGTGATGGGGGTGATGCGGTGGTAAATGGGTCGACTCGAAATGGGTCAATTCAGTTGGAGAACATAAAGGAGGAAAGAAGGGGGAGAAGGAGCAAGATATGTGTATGTATAGGGAAGGAGGAGCCGAGTGTGTTGTGTATGTAAGTATGTGCGTATGTGCATGAGGTGACGTGTGGTGTGTGAGGGTATGTGTGTATGTGTATGTGATAGTGTGTGGTGTGTGAGGGTATGTGTGTATGTGTATGGATGGTGTATGGTGTGTACGGGTATGTGTGAATGTGTATGGAAGGTGTGCGATACGTGGAGTATGTGTATAGGTGTATGGAAGGTGTGTGATGTGTGGAGTATGTATATATGTGTATGGAAGGTGTGTGGTGTGTAAGGGTATGTGATAGTGTGTGGTGTGTGAGGGTATGTGTGTATGTGTATGGATGGTGTGTGGTGTGTACGAGTATGTGTGAATGTGTATGGAAGGTGTGTGGTGTGTACGGGTATATGTGAATGTGTATGGAAGGTGTGTGATGCGTAGAGTATGTGTGATGTGTGAAGTATGTGTATATGTGTATGGAAGGTGTGTGGTGTGTGAGGGTATGTGTGTATGTGTATGTGATGGTGTGTGGTGTTTGTGAGAATGTGTGTATGTGTATATGAAGGTGTGTGGTGAGTGCAGGTATGTATGTATGTGTATAGATGGTGTGTGATGTGTGTGGGTGTGTGAGTATATGTATGTGTATGTTGTTGGAAGGTGTGGAATGTGTGAGGTGTATGTGGAGTATGTGTGTATGAGTATGGAAGGTATGGTGTGCGGATATGTGTGTGTAGGTATGGAAGGTGTGGTGTGCAGATATGTGTGTGTGGGCATGGAAGGTATGTATGTGGTGTATGCAGGTATATGCGTATGTGTATGAAAGGTGTGTGTAGTGTATGCGGAGTATGTGGGTATGTCCGTATTGGTGGTGTAAGGTGTATGTAGAGTATGTGTATATGTATGCACTAGTGGTGTGTGTGTGTGCATGTAGACTTGAGGAGAAAAGAGGATTTCAAAGTGTAGTTGTGTATGTGTGTAAATAGGTGTACGGTATGATTGTGTGTATGTATGTGTAGGTGTGTGCATAGTGTGTGCGGAGTGTGTATGTATATGGATAGGAGTATGTTGGTGTGTGTATGTGATGCGTAGGAATGGTTGGTATATATATGGTAATGGAAGCATGAGTGAGGATGAAAACTAGTAAAGAGGATGGGAAGACCTACTGGTGGAGATGTCAACAAAGGAGAGAAGAAAGAATGGAAAGGTAAAACTGATGAGGAAGACGGAATGATACGAAATCGGTTTGCTCGGATTCCTAACTGATACGAACCATGCCAACGTGTGACGAAACCCGATACCAATACGTTCGGAATTCACTACCTAAGATGCCAAACACACTCAAGTGGAAACTGCGACCCGTTGTCTATAAGCGAGACAAGAACCTTGGTATAATATGAAGACACCACAATCGGGATGAAAGACCGATTGATAAGTCGGGATGAACACCACAGAAAAAAAAAATCTGATAAGTTCTAGATTATTTCATTAAAGAACCAAGAGAGGAATTCTCTCAAAAGTGTTTTTCAAACTTTAATGTTGTATGTTCTATATTTTATATGTTCTAAACACTAGGAGCTTTATATTAGGGTTTACAATTCGTAACAATAAAGCCCCAAAACGACATCACTTCAATAAGTTGCGTAAAAATAACAAAACAAGACATGAAAGCCGACAGCGTGGGAATGAAGGCCGGCGACCTTGGATCCGGTGTTGGAGAAGTACACGATCGGCGTTGGAGATGTACACGATCATGTACTTCTGGTCGTGTATCTTTCTTTGGAAATTCTTGACAACATATATGACCGTGTACTTCTAGTCGTGTATCTTTCTGTGGAAAATTCTTGACACCATACACGGCTGTGCCTTTGAGCCGTGTATATGACCGTATATGATTCTGTGTAACCTCCAGACTCCTACACGACCATACCTTGTAAAGACACGCCCTCTTCACCCCGTATCCGGTATGACTTGTACAAGAGCATGGGCATTCCCATGGTTGTTCCAATCCATTTCAGCTTCATGATTGCTCCAATCCTCTCCGACTTCATGGACATCCTTTATCAACCCGTTAAGTGCTTCCTTGAATCGTTTTGCTCGAGTTCTTGTGATAGGTCCAGGTGGCACTTCAAGAGGATCCACATTCCATCTTTTAGCATGGCTCCCATCATGGTTCTCATCATTCTCCTCCTCTTGAAAAGGATTTGTCCTCAAATCGTCGCCTGCATCAAAAGGACTCAGATCAGTAACATTAAACGTGGCACTTACTTGATACTCACCTGGTAAATCTATCTTGTATGCATTATCATTGATGCGCTCAAGAATTTGAAATGGTCCATCGCCTCCAGGAAGTAATTTAGATCGACGCTGCACAGGAAACCGCTCTTTGTGTATGTGAACCCAAACCCAGTCTCCAGGTTCAAAGACAGCTTGTCGACGACCCTTATTGGCTTGTTTCACATATTGCCCTATTCTTCGCTCAATGTTTAGCCTTGCCTTCTCATGGATCTGTTTAACAAATTCTGCTTTCTTCTTGCCATCTAGATTAACATACTTAGAAATAGGCAAAGGTGATAAATCCAAAGGAGTTAGTGGATTAAAACCATACACAATTTCAAAAGGAGTAAACTTAGTAGCAGAATGCATTGTGTGATTATAGGCAAATTCAACATGCGGCAAACAATCCTCCCAACTTTTAATGTTCTTTTTAATGACAGCCCTCAACAAAGTAAATAAAGTTCGATTTACTACCTCAGTTTGACCATCAGTCTATAGATGACAAGTAGTAGAAAACAATAACTTAGTTCTTAACTTAGCCCACAATGTCTTCTAGAAATACCTCAAGAACTTAGCATCTCTATCCGATACGATTGTTCTAGGCATACCATGTAATCTCACAACTTCCCTAAAGAACAAATTAGCAATATTGCAAGCATCATCTGTTTTGTGACAAGGAATGAAATGTGCCATCTTAGAGAATTTATCAATAACTACAAAAATAGAATCTCGACCATGTCTAGACCTGGGTAATCCTAACACAAAATCCATGGAAATATCTACCCAAGGCTCACGAGGAATGACACTAGACCCATATAACCCATCTAATAAGTCATCTAAGCGAGGAATGGGATGACGATACTTTACCGTGATGTTGTTGATGGCGCGGCAGTCAACACACATTCTCCATGACCCATCCTTCTTAGGCACCAAAATCACAGGCACTGCACATGGGCTCATGCTTTCTCTTACGTACCCCTTCTCCATTAATTCATCGACCTGCCTTTGGAGTTCCTTTGTCTCCTCTGGATTGCTCCTATCAGCCGATTTGTTTGGAATCGATGCTCCGGGTACTAGGTCTATCTGGTGCTCAATACCACGAATAGGTGGTAATCCCTTTGGAAACTCCTCAGGGAAGACATCTTCAGTCCTGCACAATAGATACAACCACACTAGGCAAAGAGTTAAATAGTTCGTTAGTATTCAAACAAGTTTCCTTAAAAACCAGCAACAACATAGGTTCCTTCATCACTAACGCTCTCCTCACTACACTCGCTCTTGCCACACAACTCTCCTTTTGCAAGGCTGCACTCTCCTTTTCACTCACCACCAAATTTGATCCCCCTTTAACTTGGTCTCTCACACTCTTTCCAGCCTTCCTCTCTTTTTCCTTTTCATATCGACTTTTGTGTTCCTTTTCTCTCTCGCTGTCTTTTGCTCTCTCACTCTCCCTCTGTTTTTCACTCACCTTATATTTTGCAAAAGACTGTTGTAGCTGCAACTGATCCTTAGGTTTAAGATTAAAGCTTTTCCCTTAGTGAACAAGCGTATACTTGTTAGAAAAGCCATCATGAACAACCTTCCTATCAAATTGCTAAGGTCTCCCCAACAACACATGACACGCTTGCATTGGTACCACATCGCACAACACCTCATCCTCATACCTACCGATGCGAAAAGCAATCAAGGCTTGCTTACTCACCTTAGTCTCGCCACTATCATTCAACCACTGCAATTTATATGGACTAGAGTGTTTAGTAGTCTTGAGTCCCAGCCTCTCAATAATAAAATTACTCACTACATTAGTGCAACTTCCTCCATCAATGATCAAACTGCAAATATGATCACCTAGATAACATCTAGTATGAAAGATATTCATTCTTTGCACCTCCTCTTCTTCCTTCACCTGCACATTCAAAGCTCACTTCACTACTGCCACTAACTTCCCTACTGCAGGCTCCTCATCATCACTAGCGTCCTCTAATGGAGGCATATCATCCTCTTCACTATCCCCTTCAGTTTCATACTCACCATCATCACGCAGAATCATCACACGCCTATTTGGACATTGACTAGCAATATAGCCTCTACCTTGGCATTTAAAACATCTAATGTCACGATTTCTAGGAGTAAAAGAGTCAGGTTTACCTTGATCACCAGGAGTAGAACCCTCCTGCCTTTGCTCTCCTTTTGGTTTGGTGGGTAAAGGCTTTTCTTCCTTCTTCCATTGGTTAGTCTTCCATGTGGATGAACCAGCACCCTGTTGAAACTGTGCAGTATTACTGCCTTTCCTCCTGTGTTGGTTCTCAACCTTTATAGCCATATGAACGATATCTTCTAATTCTACATAGTGCCGCAATTCTTCGACATTTTGAATTTCTCTATTCAATCCAGCAAGAAACCTAGCCATGGTAGCCTCTCTATCCTCCTCTACATTCGCCCTGATCATCGTAGCTTCCATCTCCTTGAAATACTCATTCACACTTCGACTTCCCTGCTTAAGAGTTTGCAATTTGTTGTGCAATTCACGATAGTAATATGCAGGTACAAACCGCTTCTTCATCACCCTCTTCATCTCTTCCCAAGACTCAATAGGTGGTTCGCCATTCCTTCTTCGATTCAACATTAGTTGATCCCACCACACTATGCATAATCCGAAAATTCAATGGCAGGAAGTTTCACTTTCTTTCTCCCACTATAGTTGTGACAATCGAACACCATCTCTACCTTCTTCTCCCACTCTAAGTACGCCTCGGGATCATTCTTCCCTTCGAAAGGAGGAATCTTCATCTTTATACTACTCAATTGATTATCCTCTCTATTCCTATCTCCTCTGTCTTCTCAATCCTTAGTTCCTCTATTCCTACCACTATAACCTCTATAACTCCCAACAGAAGGTTCCTCAAATTCATCATCAAACATTCCATCTCCACCCCTTTGTACTCTCCTAGAACAACTCTCCCTCTTACGCCCTTGGAAGACGTTTTTAGATTGCTCTAGTCTTTGTTCCACCGTCTCATGAATTTGTTCCATGCCCTTTTGAAACATCCTCTTCATCTCACCCCTCAACGCCTCAATCACTAACCTAGCATCAAACCTTCCCCTCTCACTTTCAGGAGAATGTTGCCTCAACATAGTTCCTGTAGAAAAAGGTTAGCACGAACACAAATATATATAATTAAGCCTCACAATACACTCCCTTACGTGTTTCGCTCAAAGGATGATATCACACAGTCACTCGTGTATTCTCACAAGCAATGATGATACCAACTCACCAATTCCTCTTCTCAATTCTCTTGGAACTAACCCAAACTACACCAATTCCCTTCCGTAGAATTTAAAACAACTCTAGGGCTCGAAATTTTTCCTCTTTTTCTTTCAGATTTTTTGTTGTTGCTCTTGATCACGTTCCTTTTTTTTTTGTCGTAACAAAATTAAATAGTAGGTACTACACTTTCAATAGACAATTAACACTATGAAATTGATATGAACAATTGACATGAACAATTGATATCAACTTGCCAATTCCTCTTCTCAATTCTCTTGGAACTAACCCAAACTACACTAATTCCCTTCCGCAGAATTCAAAACAACTCTAGGGTTCGTAAATTTCCTCTTTTCTTTCCGATTTTTTTTTTGTCGCCTTTGTTGTTGCTCTTGATCACGCTCCTTTTTTTTGTGTCGTGATTCTTCTTTTTTTTTTTTGTAACAAAATTGAATAGTAAGTACTACACTTTCAATAGACAATTAATACTATGAAATTGAATACTAACAATTGATATGAAAGATTGGAGTTAGGGTTTTGATGTTACCTTCCTCAAACCAAACTGATGTTTAACAAACCTAAGCTTTGATACAAAACTGATACGAGATCGGTTTGATCGGATTCCTAACTGATACGAACCACGCCAACGCGTGACGAAACCCAATACCAATACGTTCGGAATTCGTTACCTAAGATGCCAAAAACCCTCAAGTGGAAACCGTGACCCGTTGTCTATAAGCAAGACAAGAACCTTAGTATAATATGAAGATGCCACAATCGGGATGAAAGACCGATTGATAAGTCGGGATGAACGCCACGGAAATAAAAATCCGATAAGTTCTAGGTTAGTTCTTTAAAGAACCAAGAGAGGAATTCTCTCAAAAGTGTTTTCAAACTTTCAATGTTGTATATGTTCTATCCCTATGTTCTAAACCCTAGGAGCTTTATACTAGGGTTTACAATTCGTAACAATAAAGCCTAAAACGACATCACTTCAATAAGTTGCGTAAAAATAACAAAAACAGAACATGAAGGCCGGCGGCCTTAAGCCGGCGTTGGAGACATACACGGCTATGTACTTCTAGACGTGTATCTTTCTGTGGATTTTCTTGACTCCATACACGGCCGTGCCTTTTGGCCGTGCCTTTTGGCCGTGTATATGACCGTGTATGATTTTGTGTAACCTTGAGATTCCTACACGGCCGTGCCTTATAAAGACACGCCCTCTTCACCCCGTATCCGGTATGACTTATACAAGAGCAAGGGCCTTCCCATGGTTGTTCCAATCTTTTCCAACTTCATGATTGCTCTAATACTTTCCGGCTTCATGGACATCCTTTATCAACTCGTTAAGTGCTTCCTTGAATCGTTTCGCTCGATTTCTTGTGATTGGTCCAGGTGGCACTTCAAGAGGATCCACATTCCATCTTCTGGCTTGGCTCCCATCATGGATCTCATCATTCCCCTCCTCTTGAAAAGGATTTGTCCTCAAATCATCGCCTGCATCAAAAGGACTCAGATCGGTAACATTAAACGTGGCACTTACTTGATACACACTGGGTAAATCTATCTTGTATGCATTATCATTGATGCGCTCAAGAATTTGAAATGGTCCATCGCCTCTAGGAAGTAGTTTAGATTGACACTGCACAGGAAACCGCTCTTTACACATGTGAACCCAAACCCAGTCTCCAGGTTCAAAGACAGCTTGTCGACGACCCTTGTTGACTTGTTTCACATATTGCTCTGTTCTTCGCTCAATGTTTAGCCTTGCCTTCTCATGGATCTGTTTAACAAATTCTGCTTTCTTCTTGCCATCTAGATTAACATACTCAGAAATAGGTAAAGGTGATAAATCCAAAGGGTTTAGTGGATTAAAACCATACATAATTTCAAAATGAGTAAATTTAGTAGCAGAATGCACTGTACGGTTATAGGCAAATTTAACATGCGGCAAACAATCTTCCCAACTTTTAATATTCTTTTCAATTACAGCCCTTAACAAAGTAGATAAAGTTCGATTTACTACCTCAATTTGACCATCAGTCTGTGCATGACAAGTAGTAGAGAACAATAACTTAGTTCCTAACTTAGCCCATAAGGTCTTCTAGAAGTAGCTCAAGAACTTAGCATCTCTATTCGATACGATTGTTCTAGGCATACCATGTAATCTCACAACTTCCCTAAAGAACAAATTAGCAATATTGCAAGCATCATCTGTTTTGTGACAAGGAATGAAATGTGCCATCTTAGAGAATCTATCCACAACTAGAAAAATAGAATCTCGATCATGTCTAGACCTGGGTAATCCTAACACCAAATCCATGGAAATATCTACCCAAGGCTCATGAGGAATGGGAAGTGGGGTATAAAGCCTTTGAGGTTGGACTATAGATTTTTCTTGCTTACACATGACACATCGCTCACAAATTCTCTCAACATCTCGTTTCATGTGAGGCCAATAGAAGTGTTCCTGCGATACCCCTAAGGTTTTAGCTACTCCAAAATGTCCCATTAAACCTCCTCCATGAGACTCCCTCACTAGTAATTCCCTTAAAGAATAAATTGGAATGCATAGTCTACTCTCCCTAAACAAGAATCCTTCATATTTATAAAACTTACCATGACCACTCTTCTCACAATGCACATACTCCTCACAAAAATCTCGATCAGGAGCATACAATTCCTTAATGTGCTCAAAACCAAGCAGTCTAGAACTAAGAGTAGAGATAAGAGCATACCTTCTAGAAAGTGCATCAGCAACGACATTCTATTTACCTTGCTTGTAGTAGATGACATATGGAAATGTTTCGATGAACTCCACCCAATGAGCATGCCTTTTATTTAGCCTATGTTGCCCCTTCAAGTACTTCAAGGATTCATGATCAGTGTGGATCACGAACTCTTTTGGCCAAAGGTAGCGTTGCCACGTCTTCAGGGCTCGAACCAGTGCATATAACTCCTTGTCATAAGTAGGGTAGTTCAAGGTTGCCCCACTTAGCTTCTCGCTAAAGAATGCAATTGGTCTTCTCTCCTGCATAAGCACTGCTCCAATACCTAATCCTGAAGCATCACACTCAATTTCAAACGTTTTAGCAAAGTTAGGTAAAGTAAGTAATGGTGCCTGAGTCAACTTATTTTTAAGCGTCTGAAAGGCCTTCTCTTGTTGCTCTTCCCATCTGAACCCCACGTTCTTCTTAATTACCTTAGTAAGTGGTGCTGCAATAGTACTAAAATCCTCCATAAATCTCCTGTAAAAACTCGTTAGTCCATGGAAACTCCGCACATTACTTACAGTAGTTGGACTAGGCCATTCTTGGATCGCACGAATCTTTTCTTCATCAACCTGTATTCCCTGTGCACTAACAACAAAACCAAGAAACACAAGTTTGTCTGTGCAAAAAGTGCACTTCTTGAGGTTAGCATATAATTGTTCCTTTTAAAGCACTTCTAAAACATCCCTCAAGTGAAATATATGATCTTCCAAACTCTTGCTGTAAATAAGGATATCATCAAAATAGACAACCACAAATTTGCCAATAAAAGTCCTCAAAACATGGTTCATAAGTCTCATAAAAGTACTAGGTGCGTTAGTTAAACCGAAAGGCATTACTAACCACTCATACAATCCATATTTCGTTTTGAATGCGGTTTTCCATTCATCACCTTCTTTCATTCTAATTTGGTGATATCTACTTTTCAGATCAATTTTAGAAAAGACACTAGACCCATGTAACTTATCTAACATGTCATTTAAGCGAGGAATGGGATGACGATACTTTACCGTGATGTTGTTGATGGCACGGCAGTCAACACACATTCTCCATGACCCATCCTTCTTAGGCACCAAAATCACAGGCACTGCACATGGACTCATGCTTTCTCTTACATACCCCTTCTCCATTAAATCATCGACCTGCCTTTGGAGTTCCTTTATCTCCTCCGGATTGCTCCTATAAGCTGGCTTGTTTGGAATCGATGCTCCGGGTACAAGGTCAATTTGGTGCTCAATACCACGAATAGGTGGTAATCCCTTTGGAATCTCCTCAGGGAAGACATCTTCAAAGTCTTGCACAATAGACACAACCACACTAGGCAAAGAGTTAGATAGTTCGTTAGTATTCGGACATGTTTCCTTAAAAACCAGCAACAACATAGGTTGCTTCATCACTAACGCTCTCCTCACTACGTTCGCTCTTGCCACACAACTCTCCTTTTGCAAGGCTGCACTCTCCTTTTCACTCACCACCAAAGTTGATCTCCCTTCAACTTGGTCTCTCACACTCTTTCCAGCCTTCCTCTCTTTTTTCTTTTGATATTGACTTTTGTATTCCTTTTCTTTCTCATTGTCTTTTGCTCTCTCACTCTCCCTCTGCTTTTCACTCACCTTATGTTTTGCAAAAGACTGTTGTAGCTGCAATTGATCCTCATACACCTGTTTAGGTGTTAACGGTTTAAGATTAAAGCTTTTCCCCTGGTGAACAAGCGTATACTTGTTAGAAAAGCCATCATGAACAACCTTCCTATCAAATTGCCATGGCCTCCCCAACAACACATGACACGCCTGCATTAGCACTACATCGCATAACACCTCATCCTCATACCTACCAATGCGAAAGGCAATCAAGGCTTGCTTACTCACCTTAGTCTCACCACTATCATTCAGCCACTGCAATTTATATGGACTAGGCTGTTTAGTAGTTTTGAGTCCCAACCTCTCAACAATAAAATTACTCGCCACATTGGTGCAACTTCCTCCATCAATGATCAAACTGCAAATATGATCTCCTAGATAACATCTAGTATGAAATATATTCTCTCTTTGCACCTCCTCTTCTTCCTTCACTTGCACATTCAAAGATCGCTTCACTACTGCCACTAACCTCCCTATTGTAGGCTCCTCATCATCACTAGCGTCCTCTAATGGAGGCATATCATCTTCCTCACTATCCCCCTCAGTCTCTTACTCACCATCATCACGCAAAATCATAACACGCCTATTCGGACATTGACTAGCAATATGGCCTCTACCTTGGCATTTAAAACATCTAATGTCACGATTTCTAGAAGTAGAAGAATCAGGGTTACCTTGGTTACTAGGGGTAGAACCCGCTTGTCTCAACTCTCCTTTTGGTTTGGTGGGTAAAGGCTTTTCTTCCTTCTTCCATTGGTTAGTCTTTCAGGTAGATGAACCAGTACCCTGTTGAAACCGTGCATTACTACTACCTTTCCGCCTGTGTTGGTTCTCAACCTTTATAGCCATATGAACCATATCCTCTAATTCTACATAATGCTGCAATTCAACAACATTTTGAATTTCTCTATTTAGTCCAGCAAGAAATCTAGCCATGGTAACCTCTCTATCCTCCTCTACATTCGCCCTGATCATCATAACTTCCATCTCCTTGAAATACTCATCCACACTTCGGCTTCCCTGCTTAAGAGTTTGCAATTTGTTGTGCAATTCACAATAGTAATATGCAGGTACAAACCACTTCTTCATCACCCTTTTCATCTCTTCCCACGACTCAATAGGTGGTTCGCCATTCCTTCTTCGATTTAACATTAGTTGATCCCACCACACTATGGCTTAATCCGAAAATTCAATGGCAGCAAGTTTCACTTTCTTTCTCCCACTATAGTTATGACAATCAAATACCATCTCTACCTTCTTCTCCCACTCTAAGTACGCCTCAGGATCATTCTTCCCTTGGAAAGGAGGAATCTTCATCTTTATGCTACTCAATTGATTATCCTCTCTATTCCGACCACTATATCCTCTATAACTCCCGACAGAAGGCTCATCAAAGTCATCACCCGACATTTCATCTCCACCCCTTTGTACTCTCCTAGAACGACTCTCCCTCTTACGCCCTTGGAAGACGTTTGTAGATTGGTCTAGTCTTTGCTCTACCGTCTCATGAATTTGTTCCATTCCCTCCCGAAACATTCTCTTCATCTCACCCCTCAACGCCTCAATCACTAACCTAGCATCAAACCTTCCCCTCCGACCTTCAGGAGAATGTTGTCTCGACATAGTTCCTGCAGAAAAGATTAGTACTAACGCAAATATATATAAGATTAAACCTCACGATACACTCCCTTACGTGTTTCGCTTAAATGATGATATCTCACAGTCACTCGTGTATTCTCACAAACAATGATGATATTAACTCGCCAATTCCTCTTTTAAATTCTCTTGGAACTAACCCAAACTACACCAATTCCCTTCTGTAGAATTCAAAACAACTCTAGGGTTCGTAAATTTCCTCTTTTCTTTCCGAATTTTTTTTTTGTCGCCTTTGTTGTTGCTCTTGATCACGCTCCTTTTTTGTGTCATGATTCTTCTTCTTTTTTTTTTTGGTAACAAAATTGAATAGTAAGTACTACATTTTCAATAGACAATTAATACTATGAAATTGAATACTAACAATTGATATGAACGATTGGAGTTAGGGTTTTGATGTTACCTTCCTCAAACCGAACTGATGTTTAACAAACCTAAGCTCTGATACTAAACTGATATGAGATCGGTTTGATCGGATTCCTAACTGATACGAACCACGCCAACGTATGACGAAACCCAATACCAATACGTTCGGAATTCGTTACCTAAGATGCCAAACACCCTCAAGTGGAAACCGTGACCCGTTGTCTATAAGCGAGACAAGAACCTTGGTATAATATGAAGACGCCACAATCGGGATGAAAGACCGATTGATAAGTTAGGATGAATGCCACGGAAATAAAAATTCGATAAGTTCTAGGTTAGTTCTTTAAAGAACCAAGAGAGGAATTCTCTCAAAAGTGTTTTCAAACTTTCAATGTTGTATATGTTCTATCCCTATGTTCTAAACCCTAGGAGCTTTATACTAGGGTTTACAATTTGTAACAATAAAGCCCAAAACGACATCACTTCAATAAGTTGCGTAAAAACAACAAAAACAGAACATGAAGGCCGGCGGCCTTGAGCTAGCGTTGGAGACATACACGGCCGTGTACTTCTAGACGTGTATCTTTCTGTGGATTTTCTTGACTCCATATACGGCTGTGCCTTTTGGCCATATATATGACCGTGTATGATTCTTTGTAACCTTGAGATTCCTACATGGCCGTGCCTTGTAAAGACACGACCTCTTCACCCCATATCCGGTTTAACTTGTACAAGAGCAAGGGCCTTCCCATGGTTGTTCCAATCCTTTCCAACTTCATGATTGCTCCAATACTTTCCGGCTTCGTGGACATCCTTTATCAACCCATTAAGTGCTTCCTTGAATCGTTTTTGTTGATGTTAAGGGGAGAATGTTAAGTTCTCTAATTTAGTTTTGATGTTAACAAAAGAGGAATGAGTGTAATGAATGTTTCAGATAGTACGTAATTTTTTCTAAAGTTAAACAAGGAGACAGAAGCTTGTTTAGAACCTTCAAAAGTGTTATATAAGCTATTTTCGTTCTGACAGAAGGTGTTTCAGAAGTTGTGTAATATATCCGTAGTTATCGTGGTAACCTTTCAGAAGAACTTTCAGAACCTTCATAACAGGAGAACAGTTGACAGGTTTGTTTCAGAAGCACTTTCAGAACCTTCAGGATAGTTAACAGGTTTGCTTCAGAAGCACTTTCAGAACCTTTCATGTCTATTACGAATTTTTCCAGATTACGTTCTAAATTTTATATTGATAGTTTTAATAAATTTCAAGGCCTAGCTCCACGTGTCAAGTATTTTTGGGTAATATACTTGATGTGTTTTACTAAAGTTGGATTTTATATCACGGGTTTTTTAATTTACATAAAGTTTTACAAGATTTTATTCAAAGATTTCATTTTATGATAAAGTGAGATCATATAGGATTTACAAGTTTTATCCAGATTTAAAATTGGATATTTGTACTATATTTTGGGAGATCCAGCAGTTACAAAGATAAGGATAAGAGATATGGTTGTTATATCAAGATATGGTTCCACAATGTGAGGGATATCTTCAACAAACTTGATCCAAGAGATATATCCAAAGAAAATCTCGGTCAAACTAATTATCCAAGCTTATCCTCAACAAGAATATCACGAATGCAGATCTTCCTCAACAGATCCAACTTATTTTTGAATTGAAAATTCAAAAATAAATACAAGATTATCACGTGGAAAGTAGTTGTTATGTTTTCTCCATATATAAAGTGTTTAATTCAAATGAAAAAGAAGAGTGAAGAACGTTAAAAAAAAATAGAAAAAAGGAACGTGGTTGAAAGAAAAAAATTACACACGAGAAGAAAAGACTCATACATCTTCAAGCGAATATCTTTACATATATATGTGATCTAGAGGAAATTTGTTATTCCTCATTGTTGTTGTTGTTGAGATTCCTTTCATGGAAAGGGAATTGTTTGTTGTTTCATCACTGTAGATGAGTGATTAGCTTAGTGAAGAAGCTAGAAAGACTCAACAGTGAGACTTTGCCTTAAAGAGGCTTGTGTTATGTATCTTTGATTTGTTGATATAGTGAAACACAATCGGTATAGACAACCGGGACCTCGACGTGGAGCTGGAAGAGAGGACTGACGCTCGAGGCGGAACCTCTATAATTATCTGAGAATTCTACTCTTCTCTACTTTTATTTACTGCACATTATTGTTATTCACGTGATTTTATTAGTCAAGATTTTTGGTTGATTTGCGAAAAAGTGAAATTTTAAGTAATTAATCAATTCATCCCCCTCTTGATTAATCTAATTGGGACCAACAATTGGTATCAGAGCGGGACCAATCTATTTTGAGTGATACAAAATGGTTGAAAATAATGTTGCAATTAATCGAGCTCCCTACTTCGATGGCTCAAACTTCTCATATTGGAAGATGCGTATGGAAACTTACATCAAAGCTAATGATTATGATTCCTGGCAGGTCATTTGACATGGAGACAGTTTGATCACCTTGAACGGAGATTCAACCTTGTTAGACTCGGAGAAGAAAATTATCGAGAAGAACAACAAAGCAAAAAATTTATTACTGACTACTATTGCTCCATCAGAGTTCTATTTAATATCATCGTGTGCTAGTGCAAAGGAGATTTAGGATATCCTATCCGATACATATGAAGGAACGGATACCATCAAGGAAACTAAGATAAATGCTTTAATTCAATAGTATGAATTATTTAAGTTTAAATCTAATGAAGATGTTAAAGATGCTTTTAACAGGTTTACAGCTATCACAAATGAGCTTGCATCACTTGGAAAGAAACTTCCAGATCCAGATCTTGTGAGGAAAATGTTGAGGATATTGCCACCATCTTGGGATGAAAAGAAAACTGCTATAGAGGAAGCTCAAGACCTAAACAAGTTAACTCTCAGTCAATTGAGAGAAAAGCTCATGGCATATGAGTCACACATAAAAACCACGCAAAGAGGAGAAGACGGTACCAAAGGAATTGCGTTTAAAGTCAAGGAAATAAAGCAAAATGAAACTGAAATGGATGATAGCGACGATGAGAAAGAAGAGGACATCAGTCTTCTAGCACGTAGACTCAACAGGCTGCTCAAGAAGCAAAGAGGTAAGAAGTTTAATGTTTTCAAGAAAAGTACTGAATATAAGCATAATGATGCAGGAAAAACGTACAAGGAGAAAGAAAAGAAGAAAGAAAAAAAGGGAGATTCAATGTTATGAATGCAAAAAGCCAGGACACATCAAATACGAATGTCCAACACTGATCAAGAAAATGGAAAATTATAAAAAGAAAAGTCGAGCAATGCTAGCAACATGGAGTGATTTAGAGGATACAGAGGAAAATTCAGAGGATTCAGAAGAAGAAGAGGATGAGGCGAATCTGTGCTTAATGGCTAGTTCTGAGGTACATTCTGAATCTGATGAAGATGTAACTGAAACTGACATGCTAGTAGAAATGAGTAAGCTACTAAAGGCACTAAAAAGGGCTGATACAAAATTAGCTAAGTATGAAAATGAAATAAACGCTCTTAAGAATGAAAAGGAGGTAGTAAAGCAAACAAATTCGTTACTTGCGGATGAAAATGATATCTTGAAACAAGAAAATGAATCCATGCATGTGAGTATAGAGAAACTAAGAATAGAAAATCAATTACTTGAAGTAGAAACAAGTAACATGAAGGTAAAGATTGATGAACTGTCAAGTTCGTTGAAAACTACCTTTAAGAAATTTGATGAAAGTGATAAGAAATTGACTATGTTAATTTCTTCACAAAGAGTTTTGAATGAAAAACATGGGTTAGGATATGAGCATGGTTCGAGTTCAAAATTGAATCAAAATACAGTTTTTGTTAAAGCTAAGCAAGTTTTAACTGATAAATTCAAAAGTAAAGAGTACATTTCGAATACAAATATTGTTAAAAGAGGAAATACCAGAGGCTGTTACAGAAGTTATTCTGACAAGAAGTATCCACACAATGGGTACTACAGAAGCAATACTAGAAGGTATAACAGAAGTTATACAAACCAGAATTTCCAGAAACAGGTAAATGACAGGTATAGGAATGTTAATTCTTATGCATGCTTCTTCTGTAATAAATTTGGTCATATTGAGAAATTTTGCTATTATAAAAGAAATAAGCTCAGTAGTCAACAAGTAAATCGAAGAAATCAAATGAGCTTATCTTTTAAAGGGCCCAAACTTGCTTGGGTTCCCAAAAGGACTTAATTCTTTCCATTTGTACAGGGACATGAAGCTAAAATAAGAGGAACTTGGTATTTGGATAGTGGATGTTCTAGACATATGACTGGAGATGCTTCATTGTTCAATAGCATAACTTGGGAAGAAAAAGGGTATGTAAAGTTTGGAGATGTAGTAGAGGTAAAATAATTGCCACTGGAACGATTGGTATGCCTACGTTTCTTATTGAAAATGTATATCTTGTGCAAGGTTTAAAACATAATTTACTTAGTATTAGTTAGTTATGTGATAAAGGTTATAGAATGATTTTTGATCAAGACAAGTGCTATGCTTTTAATGAAAATGATGAAAGATTATTTGAAGGAATTAGGAAAAGAAATATCTATCTTATAAAACCAGATGAAATCAATAATGATTGTTGTTTAATTTCTTTGAATGATCATGTTTTTGCTTGGCATAAACGACTAGGACATGTTAATTTTAATCACTTAGAAAAATTATCTAAAAAGGATATTATTAAAGGATTACCTAAGATAAATATTAAACAAGATGTGAAATGTGATACTTGCTTAAAGAATAAAATGGTTTCTATTTCTCATAAAAGCAAAAATGTAATCTCAACTAAGAGACCACTTGAATTATTGCATCTAGATCTTTTTGGACCTACTAGAGTCTTAAGAAAAGGTGGAAGCAAATATGGATTTGTTATTGTTGATGATTTTTCAAGATACACTTGGGTTATATTCTTGCGACACAAGAGAGATACCTTTGATTCTTTTCAAAAGTTTGCAAAACAAATACAAAATGAAAAAGGAGTTTCCATAACTAGTTTTCGAACTGATCATGGAACAGAGTTTCAAAATGCAAGTTTTTTAAATTTTTGTGAAGAACATGGTATATCTCATAATTTCTCAGCTCCATACACTCCTCAACAAAATGGAGTAGTGGAACGCAAGAATAGAACTTTACAAGAGATGACTAGATCTATGTTAAATGAGAGTGGAATTGCTAAGTATTTCTGGGCAGAAGCAGTTTCTACAGCTTGCTATATCATCAATAGAGTTTTCATTCGACCTATGACATCAAAGACTGCTTATGAGATGTTTCGAGGTAAGAAACCTAATGTTTCATATTTTCATATCTTTGGATCTAAATGCTTTGTGAAAAAGAATCCACTTAACCTTGGTAAGTTTGATGAAAGATCTGAAGAAGCTATTTTCTTAGGATATTCTTTAAATAGTTGTGCTTATCGTGTTTTCAATAAGTCATCAAAAACTATTGAAGAATCGATAAATGTTAAGTTTATTGAGGATTTAAAGGATGTTGATTCTGATGAAGAAAAGGACTCCAATTCTAAAGAAGAAGTTAGTTCAGAACCTAAGTCAGAAGCACCTGCTGTTAACATTCGAGGATCTGATCATCCAGAACCTATTTCAGAGGCAAATACAGAAGGTACTTCAGAAGTTGTAAGATCTGAACAAGAGACTTCTAAAGCTTGGAGGTATAAGTCTGCACATCCTTCTAACAATTGGGTGTTAAAACAAGAGCTAAATTACAAAATCTTGAAAATCATTTTGTGTTGTTATTTGAAATTGAACCTAGTAAGATTGAAGAAGCTCTGAATGATGCTAATTGGATTATATCTATGCAAGAAGAATTAAATCAATTTCAAAGAAATAATGTATGGAATTTAGTTCCTAGACCTAGAGGAAAGACTATAATTGGAACTAAATGGGTGTTTAAAAATAAATTAGATGAAGACGGTAAAATTATAAGAAATAAAGCAAGATTAGTAGCTAAAGGTTATTCACAAGAAGAAGGAATAGATTTTGATGAAACATATGCACCTGTTGCTAGACTAGAAGCAATACGATTAATGCTTGCATATGCATCTTATAAGGATTTTAAAGTTTTTCAAATGGATGTAAAAAGTGCATTTTTAAATGGTTTTATAAAGGAAGAAGTTTATGTGGAACAACCACCTGGTTTTGAAGATCCTTTCAAATCATACTATGTTTTTAAATTAAATAAAGCACTATATGGTTTGAAACAAGCTCTAAGAGCTTGGTATGAAAGATTGAGTATGTTTTTGATCTCTAAAGGTTTTCATAGAGGAAAAGTGGATACTACTTTATTCTTAAAAACTTTTGATAATGATATCTTAGTTGTACAAATATATGTGGATGATATTATCTTTGGATCTACTAAAGAATTGTTGTGTCAAGAATTTGCTGAAACCATGCAGGAAGAATTTGAAATGTCAATGATGGGAGAGTTGATATTCTTTTTGGGACTTCAAATAAAACAAACAAAGGAAGGAATTTTTGTTCATCAAGAAAAATACACAAAACAAATATTGAAGAAATTTGGATATGATGGATGCAAAAAGGTTACAACACCTATGAGTACTTCATCAAGGTTAGACTCTGACTTAAATGGAAAGAAGGTAAGTGAAAAACTTTATAGGAGTCTTATAGGTTCTTTATTGTATTTGACTACATCTAGACCGGATATTTTGTTCAGTGTGTGTTTGTGTGCTAGATTTCAAGCTACACCAACAGAAATTCATTTATCAGTGGTAAAGAGAATTTTCAAATACCTAGTTAATACTTCTAATTTAGGCATATGGTATCCTAAAAATCAGAATTTTGATCTAATAGGATATTCTGATGCAGATTATGCTGGATGTAAAATTGATAGAAAAAGCACATCTGGTACTTGTCAATTCCTAGGTGATAAATTAATTTCTTGGTCTTCTAAAAAACAAAATTCTATTGCTCTATCCACCGTTGAAGCTGAATATGTTTCTATTGGAAATTGTTGTGCACAAGTTTTATGGATAAAACAACAATTGAATGATTATGGAATAAATTTTAAAACTATGCCAATTAAATGTGACAACACGAGTGCAATAAATTTGACAAAGAATCCAGTACATCATTCTAGGTCAAAACATATAGAAATTAGACATCATTTTATTAGAGATCATGTGCATAATGGAGATATAAATGTTGAATTTGTGTCAACCAATAATCAATTTGCAGATATTTTTACTAAACCTCTTGAAAAGGTAAAATTTGAATTTATTAGAAATGAATTAGGAATTTGTAACCCCTTTTGATTTTTTCCCCCCCCGAAAATATTGAAAATTTTTATTCATTTAAAATATTTTTTTCCTTTTCATTTGTTTTCTTCCTTCTCTAATTCTCTTCCTTTGAAATCTGTTCTCTTTCTCTCTCTCTATTTTCCTTCTCTCTCATTGCAACTCCAATGGCGCCTAAAACATCAGAACGCCTCAAACAAAAATCATTCAAAACAAAATCATCAAACAAGCCTTTAGTGATTCATGATGAATCTTCAAACTCTTTGGAAAAATATCAAGAACCTTCCATAGGAGAGAATCCGAGTTCCCCTAATTCTGAATCTATCATAGGTTCCAAGAAGATTACCAAAAGAAAACGAGCTGCATCGTCTTCACAAGGAAAAGGAAAAGCTATTCAAGAAATCTCTCCGCTCAAGAAAGCATTCGGGAAGCAAACGAAACAAGAGAATGTACTAACTCTGAAACCCTCAAATTCAAAATCTCTTCGAAAGAAGAAAAATGAGGTGTGTTCTTGTAGCCTTGTGGATTTTAATTTCTTTACTAGTAATGGATTCTACTGGAATGAACTGTTAGAACCTATAGGATGCATGGAACTTTGCTCTACTCAAGTTCTAGTTTATGGGGAATGTGTTAAAGAATTTTATGGAAATTTAAGTCTTGCGGAAGGGAATGTCTTAATTTCCAGAGTATGTGATCAAGACATTTTAATTTCTAGGGAAGATGTGGTTAAATGTCTACATCTACATGATGTAAATGATGATGTAGAAATCACGAACATGCCTAGGAATGATCTGTTTGCTGCTATAAATGGAGGATTGCAAATGGATTATGGAAAAGAAGCAATGGTCATTGATTTCGAGTTTTTTCCTCGAATCATTCATAAGATAATTGTTGAGTGTCTATGTCCAATGAAGGGCAGTTCTACTTCAATGTCCATAGAACATGCTCAAATTATCTATGCAATGATTAACAAAAGGAATGTGGACATGGTTTCTAGAGTCATTGATCAAATTTGGAGGAATAAAGAAAGTTTGGTGTTTGGGAATATACTGATGCGATTGTTTGTGTTTAAAGGGATAGTTTTGCCTACCAGCTCATCTGAACCTATTAAATTAAAGAGGATAGGTAAAGAAGTTTTTCATCATATGTCCATTTTTGTTAAGGATTGTTTGTGGTATGCAAATGATGGTGCACATTTTGTCCATCAAAAGCATATGAAAAGGATAGTTCCTTTTGGAATATCTGTTCAAGAAGGAGGTTCAGAACCTAGAACAGAGGTTGAAACAGATCATGGGAAGAAATCATATGGTGAAGAGGCTGGGAAGAGTGGAACAAAAGAAGTTATATCCAATGTTGATCTGGAACAAATAAAGAATGTTGTTCGAGAAAGTTTGAAACATGAACTATCAGATTTGGTTAAAACAACTTTGACAAATGAAGTTCTACAACGATCTGATCTAAGGAGAGTTGAATCAATGGAGTTACAAGTTAAACAAACTTCTGATATTCTCTCTGATATCAAGAAGAATTCTGAGAAGATGATTACCGATCTCCATCACTATAGGATTCTTTATGATGAATTTAGTGTGAGAGTCAAACAAGATCTATCTAATAATGTGATTGCATTGGATAAATTTGTCTCTCAAGTGAGGAAGATTGGAGATTCAGTGACTAACTCCTTCAAGATTTTGGACTCCAAGACGGATAAAACATCCCAATCTATCACAAGTCTTCATGGTGAAATCAAGCTCTTATCCAACAAATTTCCAGATTATTTTCGCTTTGGCGCTCACATCATCGACTTGGATACTTCACCAGAGAAACCTTCATCAACCAAACATTCCACCACTCCCTCTACCTCTCGAGTCACAAGATCTAGAAAATCTTAGTTCTTTTAAATTTTGTTTTCGAATCAACTTGTAAAAGACTTTTGTTATCTTTTATGCATCAATTAAAAGGGAGATACCCTTTTGCTGTTAACAAAAAGGGGGAGAATGGTAAATGTTGATGTTAGGAGAAGAATGATTCTATTATATCTATTCCATATATCTATCAATACTGCTTGCTGCTTTGTTTGCTGCTTATAATGATTCTATATTGCTTATGAGTGCTTATGATCAATGTGTTATAGGAATATATGCTTAAACATGAAAGTTGTGTATATTTTGATTATCTAATGGTGTTTTGTTATCATCAAAAAGGGGGAGAATGTTGATGTTAAGGGCAGAATGTTAAGTTCTCTAATTTAGTTTTGATGTTAACAAAAGAGGAATGAGTGTAATGAATGTTTAAGATAGTACGTAATTTTTTCTAAAGTTAAGCAAGGAGACAGAAGCTTGTTCAGAACCTTCAAAAGTATTATATAAGCTATTTTCGTTCTGACAGAAGGTGTTTCAGAAGTTGTGTAATATATCCGTAGTTATCGTGGTAACCTTTCAGAAGCACTTTCAGAACCTTCATAACAGGAGAACAGTTGGCAGGTTTGTTTCAGAAGCACTTTCAGAACCTTCAAGACAGTTAACAGGTTTGCTTCAGAAGCACTTTCAGAACCTTTCATGTCTGTTATGAATTTTTCCAGATTACGTTCTAAATTTTATATCGATAGTTTTAATAAATTTCAAGGCCTAGCTCCACGTGTCAAGTATTTTTGGGTAATATACTTGATGTGTTTTACTAAAGTTGGATTTCATATCACGGGTTTTTTAATTTACATAAAGTTTTACAAGATTTTATTCAAAGATTTCATTTTATGATAAAGTGAGATCATATAGGATTTACAAGTTTTATCCAGATTTAAAATTGGATATTTGTACTATATTTTGGGAGATCCAGTAGTTACAAAGATAAGGATAAGAGATATGGTTGTTATATCAAGATATGGTTCCACAATGTGAGGGATATCTTCAACAAACTTGATCCAAGAGATATATCCAAAGAAGATCTCGGTCAAACTAATTATCCAAGCTTATCCTCAACAAGAATATCACGAATGCAGATCTTCCTCAACAGATCCAACTTATTTTTGAATTGAAAATTCAAAAATAAATACAAGATTATCACGTGGAAAGTAGTTGTTATGTTTTCTCCATATATAAAGTGTTTAATTCAAATGAAAAAGAAGAGTGAAGAACGTTAAAAAAAAACAGAAAAAAGGAACGTGGTTAAAAGAAAAAAATTACACACGAGAAGAAAAGACTCATACATCTTCAAGCGAATATCTTTACATATATATGTGATCTAGAGGAAATTTGTTATTCCTCATTGTTGTTGTTGTTGAGATTCCTTTCGTGGAAAGGGAATTGTTTGTTGTTTCATCACTGTGGATGAGTGATTAGCTTAGTGAAGAAGCTAGAAAGACTCAACAGTGAGACTTTGCCTTAAAGAGGCTTGTGTTGTGTATCTTTGATTTGTTGATATAGTGAAACACAACCGGTATAGACAACCGGGACCTCGGCGTGGAGCTGGAAGAGAGGACTGACGCTCGAGGCGGAACCTCTATAAATATCTGAGCATTCTACTCTTGTCTACTTTTATTTACTGCACATTATTGTTCTTCATTATTGTTATTCACGTGACTTTATTAGTCAAGATTTTTGGTTGATTTGCGAAAAAGTGAAATTTTAAGTAATTAATCAATTCACCCCCCTCTTGATTAATCTAATTGGGACCAACAGTTTCGCTCGATTTCTTGTGATCGGTCCAGGTGGCACTTCAAGAGGATCCACATTCCATCTTCTGGCTTGGCTCCCATCATGGATCTCATCAACATTCGCCCTAATTATCGTAACTTCCATCTCCTTGAAATACTCATCCACACTTCGGCTTCCCTGCTTAAGAGTTTGCAATTTGTTGTGCAATTCACGATAGTAATACGCAGGTACAAACCGCTTCTTCATCACCCTCTTCATCTCTTCCCAAGACTCAATAGGTGGTTCGCCATTCCTTCTTCGATTCAACATTAGTTGATCCTACCACACTATGGCATAATATGAAAATTCAATGGCAGCAAGTTTCACTTTCTTTCTCCCACTATAGTTGTGACAATCAAACACCATCTCTACCTTCTTCTCCCACTCTAAGTACGCCTTGGGATCATTCTTCCCTTGGAAAGGAGGAATCTTCATCTTTATACTACTCAGTTGATTATCCTCTCTATTCCTATCTCCTCTATCTTCCCAATCCCTAGTTCCTCTATTCCTACCACTATAACCTCTATAACTCCCGACAGATGGTTCCTCAAATTCATCATCAGACATTCCATCTCCACCCCTTTGTACTCTCCTAGAACAACTCTCTCTCTTATGCCCTTAGAAGATGTTTTTAGATTGCTCTAGTCTTTGTTCCACCGTCTCATGAATTTGTTCCATGCCCTCTTGAAACATCCTCTTCATCTCACCCCTCAATGCCTCAATCACTAACCTAGCATCAAACCTTCCCCTCTCACTTTCAAGAGAATGTTGCCTCAACATAGTTCCTGCAGAAAAAGGTTAGCACGAACACAAATAGATATAATTAAGCCTCACGATACACTCCCTTACGTGTTTCGCTCAAAGGATGATATCACACAGTCACTTGTGTATTCTCACAAGCAATGATGATATCAACTCACCAATTTCTCTTCTCAATTCTCTCGGAACTAACCCAAACTACACCAATTCCCTTCTGTAGAATTCAAAACAACTCTAGGGCTTGAAATTTTTCCTCTTTTTCTTTCAGATTTTTTTTTGTTGCCTTTGTTTTGTTGCTCTTAATCACATTCCTTTTTTTTTTGTCGTAACAAAATTAAATAGTAGGTACTACACTCTCAATAGACAATTAACACTATGAAATTGATATGAACGATTGGAGTTAGGGTTTTGATGTTACCTTCCTCAAACCGAACTGATGTTTAACAAACCTAGGCTCTGATACCAAACTGATACGAAATCGGTTTGCTCGGATTCCTAACTGATACGAACCACGCCAACGTGTGACGAAACTCGATACCAATACATTCGGAATTCACTACCTAAGATGCCAAACACACTCAAGTGGAAACCATGACCCATTGTCTATAAGCGAGACAAGAACCTTGGTATAATATGAAGACGCCATAATCGGGATGAAAGACCGATTGATAAGTCGGGATGACCGCCACGGAAGAAAACAATTCGATAAGTTCTAGATTAGTTCTTTAAAGAACTAAGAGAGGAATTCTCTCAAAAGTGTTTTTCAAACTTTAATGTTGTATGTTCTATATTCTATATGTTCTAAACCCTTGGAGCTTTATATTAGGGTTTACAATTCGTAACAATAAAGCCCCAAAACGACATCACTTCAATACGTTGTGTAAAAATAACAAAACAAGACATGAAGGCCGGCAACGTGGGAATGAATGCCGGCAGCCTTGGAGCTGGCGTTGGAGAAGTACACGATCGGCGTTGGAGATGTACACGATCGTGTACTTCTGGTCGTGTATCTTTCTGTGGAAATTCTTGACAACATACATGACTGTGTACTTCTAGTCGTGTATCTTTCTGTGGAAATTGTTGACACCATACACGGCCGTGCCTTTGAGCCGTGTATATGACCGTGTATGATTCTGTGTAACCTCCAGACTCCTACACGGCCGTGCCTTGTAAAGACACACCCTCTTTACCCCGTATCTGGTATGACTTGTACAAGAGCAAGGGCATTCCCATGGTTATTCCAATCCATTCCAGCTTCATGATTGCTCCAATCCTTTTCGACTTCATGGACATCCTTTATCAACCCGTTAAGTGCTTCCTTGAATCGTTTTACTCGAGTTCTTGTGATAGGTCCAGGTGGCACTTCAAGAGGATCCACATTCCATCTTCTGGCTTGGCTCCCATCATGGTTCTCATCAGGGAATTGCGTAAAGGAGGTGAGTGTGTCTATGTGTGATAGTAAATGGGAAAAAGAGGTGTCATTGATGTGGTAGCGGTAGCTCTAGTAGCTTGATCCAGTGTTCGAGTTGTAAAAAGAAGCCTTGGAAATGCGATGTGCCATCGATAAAATGAATGTGAATGTGAGTATGGAAAAAGGCATTGGAGAGTTTGAGAAGAGATGGGAGTTAATGGGAAATCGAAAAATCCAACAGAAATTGCGTGGAGCCACTATAGCCAATCCTTCGATATTGTGTTCGATGAAGAGACCACACGTCGGGATCACTTAATGATGATTAGGACTATGACGACCTTAAACAGGTGAGAGGGAAACTTAATGATATGCTACGATATTGTGTTGTGTGTTGATATGCTATGTATGTGAATTCAATTGCTTTGTTGTAGTTGCAATTGAATGCAATTTTTATTAAGTTTGAGTTATATAGTGGGGTTAATTGAGTTTAGGAAAGAAGTTACGAAGAAACTAGTAATTAGGTAAATTACAGATAAATACGAGTGTATTGATATAGAAATTATAATGGGCTAGGGTAGATGGCACTTTGCACCATCTTGCTAGTGCTATTACTATAGGTCTAATATCACAATTTGAAATTATTTTCTTCAAACTAAACCAAAATATATAAACCTAACTTTTTCCCCTATAGCTACCGAGTAGGTATGCATAGCTGGATTAGATCACATAAATATTGTTATGTATACATATCAGAGTTTACTTCTGAATATGAAAATATGCTTAGGCAAATTATTTTCCTGTTATATCTATAAAATACACTCATGAACATAACCATATAAATCATGAGTGTAACTTTGATTTTTCAACTTAACAATTCTATTTTCTTACCCTCTTAAGTAAGTGAGGGGAGGTGCCTAGCAAAATTATCTTTTAAGTGAAACTACGTTTATAAACCTATATTGATGAGGATAAGCTAGCATCAAAAGGGAAGGAGCCAAAATCCCATGATCCATTATATGGTATTGGAGGCCCGATGACCCGAGCTAGAGCTAAGAGGATGAATGAAGCTCTATAAGGATTAGACATGGACTTGTAAGCTAAGGAATCACGCTACACCGAAGGAGAACTAACATATGTTAACTTGATTCACGTGACCATAGAAGAATGTAAGAATTTAGAGACATTAGGATAATGCTTTTTTTTTTTATTGAACCGATACATTAGGAACATATTCAGTTTCTTTTAGCTTTATTTGTTGGTTTGTAACTTATGTTATTTAGTTGCCTACTCGGTTATATGTGGATAAGAATAGATTAGGCAACTTAGGGTTTTTCCATATTGTCTTTGTATGCTATATAAGCCTTGCTAGGGGAGGCTGGCCGAAACTAATCATTGTTGAATTGAGAAATACAATTTTTGTGAGAATTACGAAAACCTCTTTTTTGGTTCTTTTGCAAAAGAACTCTTCCATAGGAATTCTCAACTGAATTGCTTGGAAAACCCTTTGATAACTTAGGTTTCAGTCAACAGGTGTGATTAGGGTCTAGTTATGCAACACTTATTCAGGACGATCCTCGGGATAATTGAATCCAATAGCAATGTTGGGGTTCTAGGTTTAACATACCTAGGGTTTCACACATCATTTGGTATCAGAGCATCGGCTTCTTAAATCAAGTAATTTCTATCTTTTTTCGTTATTTGTTTATTATTATTTTCCATACTCATATCTGAAAATTCATATAAAAAATTTTTTTTGTTTGGTCCATAAATCCCTTGTAGACCGATGACATCTAGGTTTAGACAATCTTTGGATATTTAATTGTTGTTCAATTCAAAGTTCATATTAAGAGGCATATGTACAAAACAAAATTTTCAATTTAGTTGCAAAAGAAAGAATCAAGAATTGAAATTCAAAAAAATAAAAGAGAGAGAAAATCTAGTTTTGGCAAGTACCAATTTAATGGCCAAATTCAATTTCCAATTCTAGTCGTACATTACATCTTGTTCTTCCAAATTGAGCATCCGAATTATACTAATATCCTTGATTTATATTCGGTGCAATTTCTTTGTTTCCATTTAATTGCGTGATAGGGACTTATTTGTTGGTTCCGAAATTAGTAGTAGATAATTTGTTTATATCTCTTAGAAATTCACACTTGATCTTCCTTACACCGTGACTTGGAACTAATTAGTGATCATTAAGTGTTGACTTAGTGATTTGTGTTTAGGAGTTCTAATTTGAGTTCTTAGCAAAAGAATTATAAAAAGCGGGTTGTGAGACCATATTTTGTGAGAGATATACACGAGTGGAATTGTGAGCATATTATTTGTGAGCAAAATACGAGTGGGAGTGAGGAACATACATAATTATTTTTGTTTTACTTTTGATCTTACTTCGTTGAAAATTTTAGAATTATGTCAGGACAGAACATTAATGAAGGAGAAAGTAGAGTAATGTTTGAAGAGTTGATAGGGGGAGATGAAGAGGATCTTAATCGGTGAACTTGAACAGATCTATGAAAGAATGGATAAGATGGAGAGGAGTAGGGAACCGTTTAACAGTACCATTGTCAGGCGAGGAGTAGGTAGACCAAATAGGGGAGGAGTTCAGATAGAATAAGGTGAGGATTTTGATTTTAGAGTTTACCAACACGTTAGGGATAGGGGGAGTATCCAGAGGCGTGATAGTAATTTAGGGAGTATTAAATTGAAAATCCTAATATTTCAAGGAAAGAATGATCTAGAGTTGTATTTAGAGTAGGAGAGAAAAATGCATCATGTGTTTGAATGTCATAACTACATTGAGGTGAAAAAGATAAAACTGGCTGTAGTAGAGTTTTCAGATTACACCAGTGTATGGTGGGATTGGTTGCTGCGTAATAGGCGCAGGTATAGAGAGCGACCTGTTAGCACTTGGGAGGAGATGAAAACTATTATGCAGAAGCGTTTCATTCTTAGTCACTACCATAGGGACTTACTTAAGAAAGTCTAGGGATTGACACAGGGAACTAAAAGTGTAGAAGATTATTATGAGGAGTTAGAGATAGCCTTGATTAGGGCTAGAATTGAGGAGGATGATGAAGCCACTATGGCTAGATTTATCAACGGGTTAAATAGGGAAATAGCTGATGTAGTCGATCTACACCATTATTTAGATATGGAAGAACTACTGCACAGAGCTATTAAAGTAGAGCGGCAATTAAAATATAGGAGTGAGCAGAGGACTAGTTTGACTTCCAAATCTCCATAGAAGTCTACTTAGATTAGAAACTCCATTAATTCAAAGCCTAAGGAGGATGTGAAGGCTAAAAATCCAGTTGCTGCACTTAAGGGAAACATTGACACTAAAACCCCTTCCAGGACTAGAGAGATCAAATGTTTTAGGTGTCAAGGATTTGGGCACATTGCATCCCAATGTCTAAATCAAAGAGCTATGATTATCAGTGATAGTGAGATGTAGAGAGTATGAGCTCTAAGGAGGAGGAGGAGTCACCATTGTAGGAGTATGAGGATGTTGACTTAGAGGGACCTATGGGTGGCGAGTTGTATGTCACGAGGAGAGTACTTGGTGTGCAACCTCAGGAGGATGGTGAGGGGATCCAGTGTGAACATATTTTTCATACACGATGTCATGTGCAGGGTAGAGTTTGTAGCTTGATAATCGATAGTGGCAGCTGCACTAATGTTGCTAGCACATTGCTAGTAGAAAAGATCCAGTTGAAATCCAGTTGAAAGCTGTGAAACATCCGAGACCATATCGATTACAGTGGCTGAATGAATATGGGGAGGTTAAGGTGACCAAGCAGGTTCTTATAGCCTTTTCCATAGAGAACTGCAAGGATGAGGTTATGTGTGATGTGATACCTATGCAAGCGAGCTACATATTGTTAGGGCGACCTTGGCAATTCGACAGGAAGATTATGTACGACGGGAACAAGAATCAGTATTCCTTTGTATTAAGCAAAAGGAAAGTGGTTCTTATGCCATAGAAACCATGGGAAGCTAGTAAAGATCAGATGAGGATTGCAAAGGAGTTTATAGAAAAACACTCGAGTGCACGAGAGAAAAGTGAAGAGAAAAAGAAAACGAGTGAAAAACAAACACTAGTGAGCAAAGAGGGAAAATGCACTCAAACACCGAGAGTAGAGAGTCTGGCAAGAAAGAGTGAGGTTAAGAGTGCAGTGCTGGCCAAACAATAGTTACTTGTACTTATGTAAAAGGATATATATTTTTCTAATACTGACCTTAACTCTACTGTGCCTAGTGTTGTTGTATCTTTATTGTAGGAATTTGAAGACTTATTCCTTGAAGAAGTGCAGCAAGGATTACCCCCTCTACGAGGGATAGAGCACTAGATTGACTTTATGCTGGGTGCTTCCATTCAAAACTGGCCAACATATAGAACCAATCCTGAGGAGGCTAAGGAAATTAAAAACAAGTGGATGGGCTAATGGAGAAAGGGCTCGTGCGAGAGAGTTTGAGCCCATGCTCGGTTCCAATAATAATAGTCCCCAAGAAGGATGAGACGTAATGTATGTGCGTGGATTGTAGGGTGATCAATAAAATTACAGTTAAGTATAGACATCCCATTCCTAGATTAGATGACATGCTTAATGAGTTACATGGTGCATGTTTATTTTCAAAAATTGACCTTAAAAATGGATATTACCAAATCCGTATGAAAGAGGGTAATGAGTGGAAAACTGCTTTTAAAATCAAACATAGCTTATATGAATGGATGGTAATGCCTTTTGGGTTGACAAATGCACTTAGTACCTTCATGAGATTAATGAATCATGTATTACGTTAATTCTTAGGAAAGTTTGTTGTAGTCTATTTTGATGATATCCTGATATATAGTAGAACATTGGATGATCATGTACAACATCTGCAAAGTGATTTTTACTATTTTAAGGGAAAACCAATTGTATGCTAACTTAAAGAAGTGCACGTTTTGTATAAAATCTATAGTTTTTCTTGGGTTTGTTATAGGAGCAGATGGAATAGCTATAGATGAGGAGAAGGTGAAGGTAATCCGAGATCGGCCAACACCACAGAACGCCAATGATGTTAGGAGCTTCCATGGTCTAGCCAGCATCTATAGGCGATTTGTGAGAGACTTTAGCTCCATTGCTGCTCCACTGAATGATCTTGTGAAGAAGAATGTCGAATTCAAGTGGACCAAAATTCATGAGCAAGCATTCTAAACTTTGAATAGTAAGTTAACTAATGCTCAATTGTTAGTATTACCTAATTTTGATAAAGTATTTAAGATCGAATGTGATGCTTCTAGGAAGGGTATTAGTGGTGTGTTAATGCAGGATTCTAAACCAATAGCCTACTTCAGTGAGAAACTACATGGTGCTACTCTGAACTATCCAGTATATGATAAGGAGTTGTCTGCTCTGGTGAGAACGTTACAGACATGGCAACATTATCTATGGCCTAAGGTGTTCATCATCCATTCTGATCATGAGAGTTTGAAGTACCTGAAGACATAAGGAAAGCTGAACAAGAGGTATGCTAATTGGTTGGAGTTTATTGAAACCTTTCCATATGTCATCAAATACAAGCAAGGGAAGGAAAATGTAGTGGCTAATGCCCTTTCTAGGAGGTATTCTTTATTAACCTTTTTACTTACTAAATTGCTTGGGTTTGAAAGTATGAAAGAATTATATGAACATGATGCTGATTTTAATCAGATTTAGGCTGCTTGTTCTGAAAGTGGGTATGCGGACTACTATAAGCATGAAGGATATTTATTTAAGAAGGATAGATTGTGTGTGCCTAAGAGTTCCATACAAGAATTATTAATGAGAGAGACGCATGGCGCGGTCTCATGGGGCATTTTGGAGTAAAGAAAACTTTGGATATTTTGCATAAACATTTTTATTGGCCTAGGATGAGACATGATTTACAAATTGTGTGTGAGAAATGCATTGCATGTAGGAAGGCTAAATCCAAAGTCTTGCCCCATTAGGAGTATCTCCCATTACTTGTGCCTAGTCAGCCTTGGACTAACATTTCCATGGATTTCATATTAGGTTTACCTAGGTCCCAGAATGGCAAAGATAGCATATTTGTTATCATCAATAGGTTTAGTAAAATGGCTCACTTTATTACCTGTTCTAAAACTAATGGTGCACGACATATAGCTGATTTATTCTTTAGGGAGATCATTCGATTACATGGTTTACCTAACTCTATCGTGAGTGATAGAGATGTGAAATTTTTTAGCCACTTTTAGCGCACTTTATGGAATAGGCTAGGCACTAAACTATTGTTTTCCACTGTGGCACTTCCCCAAATAGATGGACAAACATAAGTAGTTAATAGGACACTTTCTACATTGCTACGTGCTGTGCTTGATAAAAATTTAAAGCAATGGGAAACATGTTTGCCTCATGTAGAGTTTACATATAATAGGACTATATATTCTACTACATCTTACTCTCCATTTGAGGTTGTGTATGGTTTTAATTCCTTAACTCCATTGGATATATTGCCTTTACTTACTAATGAGTTTATTGATCTTGATGGCATAAAGAAGGCAAAGTTTGTTAGGGATTTACATACTCAGGTACGGGCTAACATTGAAAAGAAGAATGAACATTACACCTGACAGGCCAACAAAGGACGCATCAAGGCTATATTCCATCCAGGTGATTGGGTTTGGGTGAATTTAAGGGAGGAATGTTTTGCTAAGCAACGCAAATCCAAGTTACATCCAAGGGGTGATGGACCTTTCCAAGTGGTGGAGCGCATAAATGACAACACCTACAATATAGACTTGCCAAGCCACTATGGTAATGTAAGTGCTACCTTTAACGTTTTTTATCTTACTCCTTATGATGTAGGTGATTTGAAGACGAATCTTTTTGAGGAAGGAGGGAATGATGAAGATCAGCTAGCATAAAAAAGGAAGGAGCCAAAATCCCATGATCCATTACATGGTATTGGAGGCCTGATGACCCGAGCTAGAGCTAAGAGGATGAACGAAGCTCTATAAGGATTAGTTATAGACTTGCAAGCCAAGGAATCAAGCTACACTGAAGGAGAACCAACATATGTTAACTTAATTCACGTGACCATGGAAGAATGTAATAATTTAGAGACATTAGGATAATGTTTTTTTATTGAGCCGATACACTAGGAACATATTCGGTTTCTTTTAGCTTTATTTGTTAGTTTGTAACTTATGTTATTTAGTTGCCTACTTGGTTACATGTGGATAAGAATAGATTAAGCAACTTAGGGTTTTTCCATATTGTCTTTATATGCTATATAAGCCGTGCTAAGGGAGGCCAGTTGAAACTAATCATTGTTGAATTGAGAAATACAATTTTCCTGAGAATTATGAAAACCCCTTTTTTGGTTCTTTTGTAAAAGAACTCTTCCATAGGAATTCTCAACTGAATTGCTTAGAAAACCCTTTGATAACTTAGGTTTTAGTTAACAGGTGTGATTGGGGCTTACTTACGCAACACTTATTCAAGACGATCCTTGAGGTAATTGAATCTAATAGCGACATTGGGGTTCTAGGTTTAATATACCTAGGGTTTCACGCATCATATATATATATGTGTGTGTAGATATATATATATATTATACATAGATGTATAGAGGAATTAGAAGGGATATACGAGACGACCTTGTTGGCTCTCGGAAGTGTGAAAATAGAGCACTTGAGAAGTGCAATGACACAGAGGTGTCACGAATGATAATCGTAAATCAATCCTAAGTGGTTGATTTAATGTTTTGATAGGAATCAAAATCCGACAAGACTTATCATTAGGGCAATAACTAAAGGATTTCGAATCTTGGCGATGAGGACCCATTTTGAGCAAATCGACCCCGGAATTATTTATATACTAACCTCTTTTATCTTATTCATGTATTTTATATTCCAACAAGAATACTTATCATGCTTTACAGGGCAATGGATAAACTCACTTTAACTCAGCTTGTGGGTTATCTATGGACCGACTAGAACCGGCGATGAGTTGGGCCGATGGATCCTATAGAAGACCGGCATCATGAAGAGCATTTCATTTATGTATTTTTCATTTTATGAACTATTTTAGTTGTATTTCGGTTTTGGGACACTTTTATTTCTTTGTAACTTTCATTTAGGGTTAGCCACCTTAAAAGTGGCAAACTTGTAATTTTGAGCACTTTTTAACCCTAGGAGTAGCAAGTATAAATACTTGCTTAAGAGAGGGTTTGAGGGGATTATTTTGCAGAACAAACACTTCACATTTCGTGAGAGGGCTTAGGGTTTTCCTAATTCCAAATTCTCTTATCAATTTCAATCCCAAGAAGTTGAAATTGTGGCGAGTGCAACATCTTGAAATTGTGAGTTTTATCAATTTCATTTTGTTGTGATTTCTTTTCTTCTCTAGTGTGTCATATCTAGGGTTGAATTGAGATATTCTTGGTCAGATATCCTTGTTGTTATTCACGAATTCTTGTGATTATTTGAAGGAATTATCATATTGATCTAATTCATCTTTAAGGATTTCCTTGATAACATGATTTTCACCATTGGAAAGGGATTGTTTTGTTACGATTTTTCTTTGTCAAATTGAGGCTTCATTTGCGTGGATTACATGAAATTAGAGTGTTGTTAGAAGGCATTTTCATTGAAGTATTCTGATTATATCATTGGTTGTCTGAATTTCATCCTTTCATCATTAGGGTTCATTTGAAAAGTGCCATTTTTGGATCCGATTTTGCCTAGACTTGAGATAGTTGATCTTAAGTCTTTTGGATGTGCTTTAAAGTGTGATTAGGCACATCATCTTTTTGGTATCAGAGCTCTTGTTGAGAGAAGGGAATTGGTTGTATTCAATTTCGTGGAAGTGATCATCAAATAGGGTTGATCAAGTGAAAACCGAAATTGTGTTGTTGTTGTTGTTTGATATTGCGAAATTACTTTGGATTGGGATTTTATTTGCTGATTATTGGAGTTGATTTGGGAAGGTTATTATATCACTTTGTGGACACTAACTCACGTGGAAGAGCTGAAGTACAAAGTGTTGTTTACTTTAGCAATTTTTGGAACTTGCAAAACTTACCAAAATCCTTACCGTGAATAGCTTGTGGCGTGAGGAGGTTGTGAAGTTTGTTGTTTGATTTCCATTGTGTAAATTCTGAATTGGTGGATTACAATTTGCAGATTACATTGGTTTTGATTAGTAAGGAATTATTTGAATTCAAACATATGCAATTAAGTTGTGGGAGTTAATGATTGCTATTTGAATTTGAATTCATTACTTACCAATTGAAGAAGGCTTGCAATAAGTGAATTTGTTTGAATTTCAAATTGAAGTTGCTGCCTATTTTGTTGTGAGTTGCGGTTAGAACTTGTGGGGAGTGAAGTATATTTGTTATTATTGCCGTGGAATTAGAGTATATTTGTTGTTGTTTCCATTTCTTATTTTTGTCGTGGAGGTGGAGTGCAATTTGTTGTTGTTGCCGTGGAGTTATTGGTGGAGTGAGTGCACTGTGATTGAAGGTGTGTGGGGTGGTGTAAATTTGTGGATTTATGTGGATTAAAGGTGTTGCACATCCATATCAATTGTAAGTGTGAAACCGTGGCAAGAAAGGAAAATTGAAGTAGTAGAATTTGAATTAAAAAACAAACATTAAAGTGTGAAAGTAATTGAACTTATTACTTCAACACTTGTGAGTTGAATTTAATTTCTTAACTACTTAGAAGTATTTATTTGTGCTTCACTTATTCTAATATACTTGAAGTGATAAAAAGTATTTATTGCATTGGTGACTTGTTGCACTGTGGGTGTATAAGTGTGTGTGTTGTTATCCAAACTTGTTATTGTGACGTGGTGAAGTGAAGGGAGTGTGCTACAAATTATTTGAGATTACATTTGTGCTTTAGATAAATCGCATCCACAAACATGTCATATGATAATGTGAATGGGTACATTGGCAATGAGGCCAATAGCCAAGTGGGTAGCAGACCAAGTCATCGAAATACAAATGGAAGAACTCTAGATGAGCAACTTCGGGACCTTTCCACACTTGTTGCTACATTAGCAACAAGGATTGATAGGATGACATTGCCACCACCACCTGTGGTAAACCTTATGGCACCATCTAGAGTAAAGGGAGATTATCATGCTCTTAGGGAAGATAGAGATGATAATTTTAGGCTTAATCCATACCGGGACAGGGAATTTAGACTACCTCGAGGACCAGAGTGTGCGAAGCTACAGATGCCTTCATTTGATGGTAGGGGTTCCGCAGATGATTACTTAGACTGGGAGGACCAAATTGTGCAGACGCAAGTATGCTAACCTTCAAAGGTTCTTGAGGGCTCTAGTGACACGAGCCAACCCGTAGAGCATAAAATTTGTCAGAAACCGATGTGCCAACCTTCAGAGGATCCTGACAATCATAGTCAGACGAGCAGACCACTAGAGAGCCAGACTGTTCAAAGACAGTTATGTTCACCTTCAGAGGTTTTAGAGGGTAATGAGCAGTTGGGCCAATCATTAGAAAACCCTGAGGATCAGCATCATATAGATGAGTCAGAAAAAGAGGAAATAAACTCAATGGAATGGGTTGAGACAGGGGAGACATTAGTAGATAATGAGTCCATGTTTGTGTTGCAGATGAGATACATCCTAGAAATGGAGGAGAGAAAACAATCACCTACTATGGTATTCCAGATATTGGGATTCTGTAGAGATACTTCTTCAGATGGATTTCTTTTAGAAAATAGAGTCTCTACTGCATTCGATCTGCCAGATTTGAGGACAAATCTTTTTGAGGCCCGAGGAGATGATAGGAATCAAAATCCGACAAGATTTATCATTAGGGCAATAACTAAAGGATTTCGAATCTTGGCGATGAGGACCCATTTTGAGCAAATCGACCCCAGAATTATTTATATACTAACCTCTTTTATCTTATTCATGTATTTTATATTCCAACAGGAATACTTATCATGCTTTACAGGGCAATGGACAAACTCACTTTAACTCAGCTTGTGGGTTATCTATGGACCGATTAGAACCGGCGATGAGTTGGGCCGATGGATCCTATAGAAGACCGGCATCATGAAGAGCATTTCATTTATGTATTTTTCATTTTATGAACTATTTTAGTTGTATTTCGGTTTTGGGACACTTTTATTTCTTTGTAACTTTCATTTAGGGTTAGCCACCTTAAAAGTGGCAAACTTGTAATTTTGAGCACTTTTTAACCCTAGGAGTAGCAAGTATAAATACTTGCTTAAGAGAGGGTTTGAGGGGATTATTTTGCAGAACAAACACTTCACATTTCGTGAGAGGGCTTAGGGTTTTCCTAATTCCAAATTCTCTTATCAATTTCAATCCCAAGAAGTTGAAATTGTGGCGAGTGCAACATCTTGAAATTGTGAGTTTTATCAATTTCATTTTGTTGTGATTTCTTTTCTTCTCTAGTGTGTCATATCTAGGGTTGAATTGAGATATTTCTTGGTCAGATATCCTTGTTGTTATTCACGAATTCTTGTGATTATTTGAAGGAATTATCATATTGATCTAATTCATCTTTAAGGATTTCCTTGATAACATGATTTTCACCATTGGAAAGGGATTGTTTTGTTACGATTTTTCTTTGTCAAATTGAGGCTTCATTTGTGTGGATTACATGAAATTAGAGTGTTGTTAGAAGGCATTTTCATTGAAGTATTCTGATTATATCATTGGTTGTTTGAATTTCATCCTTTCATCATTAGGGTTCATTTGAAAAGTGCCATTTTTGGATCCGATTTTGCCTAGACTTGAGATAGTTGATCTTAAGTCTTTTGGATGTGCTTTAAAGTGTGACTAGGCACATCATGTTTAAGACGAATGGCAAAAAGGTGTCAAGTAAACTAAAACCTGATGTATAGCTGGATGGCTCCCATCCGCTGGGTACGGTTCCTTTGTTGATCTGTGATGTGAAATGCATGATCTTTGCTTGTTGTAGTACGTGTGAAAATGATATGTAGTGGATTGTTTATGGGACTTCACTGGGTCCCTATGGATTGTTCTTGGTAGTTACTTCATTGCCTTCAATGAGAATTGGATGCAATTATATATGTTGTTTGGTCACCATGAATAAATTAATTATGGAAATGGACTCGATTAAAACTTGACATGCATTCCCACGAGACATTTCATGAGATTGAAGGCCATCACTACTATAAGATGTGCTGGAAGTGATCAGAGGATCACTGTTCCACCAAATGCGAAACTAAGTGATTAGGGGATTGTCGTGCCTTGACGGTTCCGAGTCCGACTTGTCTCTTGAGGGTGTAATGCTTGGTGTATTGAGGCATTTGCGCCTAAAACATTAAAGCTAAGAAATAGTATAAATAAGTGATAAGAGTAATAAAGATGTGAGTAAGACTCGAGCACTGATGGTGGCTTCGAAATCCCTAACCCAAGATCAAGGGGGGGCATAAACCCTAAACTTCACGTCGATTACCAGAAGACCACATGAGATGTTACATTCATATGGTTGTTATGCATAGCATATGTTTTGATAACTTGATTTGAAATTGCTTATGTGTATGTAGCATTGAAAGTGTTACCATCTCATTCGCTAAGCTATAGTGTGCTCACCCCTCCATAGACCCTCTTTGCAGGTAGCAATTATGAAAGCTCAGGATGGGATAAGATGTGAAGTGTTGAGAGTTTTGGAAGACCAGAATGACAAAGTAAGAATTGTGAAGGATGGATTATTGGGATGAAATGTTAGGACCCCTATGTAAATAAGAATTGAAGTTGTGAAACCTAGAATTTATCCTATTTTACTAGCTGGTAAGGGATACCGATTCTCTACGATCATAGTTGACCGTGGGATATGAGATCCATAGTTATATTTTATTATCTAATTATATGTACTAGGATTAGTAGTAAATGTAATTATTTACTTAGAGTTTTGCGACTTTAGCTCGTAAGATGATTATCATGTAACAGGTGCACACGTGCCATGATGATTTTAGTGGAAACTTCTAGGCCCCCTTTCGGGGTGTGATAGTTCGCACTTAGTGGAACAGTAATCCTTTGATTACTTTTGGTGAGCCCTATAGTAGTGATGGCTTTCAATTTCATGCAATGTTTCATGTAAATGCATGTCTAGTTTTAAATTAAGTCCAATCCTTCAATTAATTGATTCGGGGTTATCAAACAATATATAATCACAAATCAATCCACATTCAAAATGATAAAGTAACTATCAAACATTTAAGACATATAAGTCTATGAATAACCAATAGGAACTAAGTCAATCCCATAAGCAAAACAATTACACCTTACATTTACATTCATCACAACAAGAAACATCAAACATTACATGTCTTAGATATGATAAGAAAGATCAGACTGACCAAGTGGAATAAGTCAAGTCAAACACAAAATCATAATTAAATAAATTTTAAAATGAGTCATCATATGAGACCAAATCAATAATAGCATAATACAACTTAAATCACATCGACCGTTAAATCAACCACTTGGGTTTGATTTATGGTTCTCATCCCTTGACACCTCTATGTCATTTCACCTCAATCATTTGGGATTGATTTACAATTCTCATTCTTTAACACCCCTGTGTCATTGCATCTCTCAAATGCTCAATTTTACACATATTTAAGAGTCAAACAAGGTAGTCACATATATATCCCTTCTAAGCCCTCAAGTACCTACTTATATATAAAATATATATATATATATAGATTTATAAACGTATTTTTAACTAAAGGATAAATTTGCTAAGCACCTCCCCTCACATACTTAAGAGGGGCAAGAAAAATATAATTGTTAAGTTTGCAAAATAAAAATTTGCACTTATGATTTGTATAGTTATATGCATAAATGTATTCTATAAATATAATAGGAAAATAATTTTGTCTAAGCATATATACATATTCAGAAGTAGATTCTTATATGTGTATATAATGATATATATATAATTTATTCCAGTTCTACATACCTTTACAGTAGCTATAGAAGGAAAAGTTAGGTTTATATATTTTAGTTTAGTTTGAAGAAGACAATGTTGAATCACGGTATTAGGCCTCTAGGAATAGCACTAGAAAAATGGTGCAAAGTGTAATCGTTAAGATAGTGATATCTAAACCCATAGCCCATTCTATCATCTACATTATTAAGACAGTATTTATCTATAACTTATCTAACTACCAATTTCTTCATAAACTTCCTTTCCAAACTCATTTAACCCCACTATATACCTTAAAAATAATAATAACCACAATCAATTTGCAACCACAACTAAGCAAGTAAATTCACAAACACAGATCATATCAACATTTAACACAATATTGTAGCATATCATAAAGTTTCCCACTCACTTGGATATCTTAACTTTAAAACTCTAAATAACTCCCGAGAACTTGTGTGAATCCGGATCTTTTACCTAATAATAAATGGATAACAAACTTAAAGCTAACTCTACAAGTTAAACTCACTAAACTTAAAATAAAAATGAAATCTAAATAACATTTTTTTTAAATTCATATGGAATTTTAGCTTAAATCTAGAACTCGAAATTTACCTAACAAGTGTGGTCTTGTTGTGAAGTACTCCTTCTAAGGATCGCAATGGTGCTTACGGTTTTTTATTTGGAGTTAGTATGAGAAAGATATGGATTTTTGAAGTTTGAAGAGGAAAAAGAAAATCTTACCAAAGAAGACCGGAAAAGGAGAAGAAAAGAAAGAAGGAAGAAAGAAAAGAAAGGAAAAGAAAGGAGACAAATGTAGAGGTGCTGATCGAGGGAAATGAGAGGAGAGAGAAAAGAGAAGAATTTATAGTTAAAGAGGTTGGTTAGAGGATAATTATCTAATTACCGGTTCGGTTAGTACGCGTATTAATATTTAATTATATTATCTAAATTATAATATTTTTATATAAAAATTTACATGTATACTAAATAAAATATTCTAAATATAAATATATACTTAAAAATTCTATTTAACTATCATAAATCTAAAATTTTAACTCTTACTTCTTATTTATTATATTTATCTAATATATCTCGTTTCTTTCTTATTTTTTAATTTTAAATCTATTATTATTTTTTATATGATTTCTGTTGTACATAAATTATTGAAATAGTATTAACATATTATAGTGATTATTAATTTTTTAATTTTTTTTATTATTACTTTTCTCAAAATTTTTAGAATCTCGAAAATATTATACTTGTTACCTTAGTCTAGAAGTAATTATTGTTCCACTTATTTTCTTTAATTTTAGTATAGTTTTTCGGAATTTTTGGGGTGTTTCAAGTAGAATTGGGAATGCGAGGCGGGTCGTGCGGGCCGGCCCACACTACCCATAAATTTTTGTAAGGCGGGTTAGGAAGATGTGACTCGCAACTAGTGCGGGCTGTTTTGACCCACCTCGTGTGGCCTGTGGGGCGGGGCGGGGCACATCGTGCAGGTGCGGGTTGGCTTGCATGGCCCAAACTTTGTTAAAAATGAAAAGACTGAACGGGATTACTTTGTTGAATTATTATGTGCAGGGTTAATGGGGCGGGCGGGTCGAATTTTTTGACCCGTAGCATGTGCGGGCTAGCCCGCAGCGACCCGTGGGTCGCTGCGAGTCAGGTCGAGTCGACCCGTTTGGCTCGCATTCCTAGCTCTAGTTTCAGGTCGACAACTTAAGCCTCTAAGGCTGGTGGTCCTCAACAATCTTAAAGTTGTCGGCCTTTAATTCCATCCCCAACTTTCGTCTTTGTGATCTGCACTTCGAATAGGCCCGTGCTCTTTGCTCCCAACTCCTTATCTTGTCATTGATCATCCTTGGACCAATCCTCCTAATGTGATCTTCATCACATCCACCTGTTACTTCAATTCTCTAGCTTCTTCAAGATTCATGCGATATGTAGGCCGATTTGACATGACTGACAATCAATGGTATGTTCAATGCCTCTCATGGGTGGTAATCCTTTAGGTAACTCATCAGGGAATATATCCATGCACTCATCTAGTATTTGGTTCACAACTGGAGGAAACTATTCTCGTCCATCCACTTCTAACACATATCTCATTTGTAATAGATACACCGGTCTCTCTTCCTAGATTGCCTCCTTCAGTTCATGTTGTCCCACAAACAAGGTCTTCTTTTTAATAGTTTTATTAATTTGTCTCTATGCCTCTTGTACTTCAATAGCTGACATAGGATTCAATACAATGTGCTTACCCTCCTTCTTGAATACATAGGTGTTCCTAAACCCATCATATAACACCCTCCTATCATATAAGCAAGGTCTACCAAGCAGTATGTGTGATGCACACATAGGAAGAATATCACACATAATCTCATTGTGGTACTTTTCCCTTATGCTGAATGGAACTTTAGCCCATTGAGTGACATGTAGATTTCTTTGTTCACTCAACCAGTGTAATTTATAGGGCTTAGGATGTGGAGTAGTGACTAGTTTTAATTTATTAACTAGTGAAGCAACCACTACATTGGTGCAACTACCACCATCAATGATAAGAGCACAAAGGTTACCTTGGACCCTGCAGGAAATATGAAATAAGAGCTCTTTCTATTCTTCCTCATTAGCAAGAAAGGTAGTCATCACCTTATACAAGATGTTGATGGTCAAATTGATAGGAATCCACCCTATGATCTCGATGGTCAAGGAACATGATTTGGATGAAGATCCAAAGCACTTGCATGTATACATTTTTCTTTATCGAATAAAGTTTGAATGGTAATCTAGCAGGTACAATGATCAGTCTTCACAGGATGCCACATGACCTACACTGTTGATCAAATTAGGGACATCATTGGATTCACATCCAATGGCCTACCGTTATTAACGTTGACTCGACGAATCGGCTCTTTGAAGATTATTATTTTTTATTGTACTTGTAATTTATTTTGAACCATTTATTTTGTATGCTTTTTAGGACATTCTATTTAGTTGTAATAGTTGGATTTAGGACCAGCCACCTTTAGTGGCATAGATGTAATTGTTTTGTCATTTTAACCTTAAGTGGAGCAAGTATAAATACTTGCTAAAGTAGGGTTTGTGGAGAGATTTTTGGAGAGATAAAATTTTACCCCTGTCATCTAAGATTTAGGGTTTCTTGCTCTAATTTCATAAGACTCTTATCAATTCTTCAAGGATTGTGGCGAGTGGAAACTTAAGGATTTGTGAGTAATATCAATTCCCTAAGTTGATTCCAATTCCTACTAGTGTGTTATATCTAATTGTAATTGGTTGTTCTTGTTTTTTCTTGTTTTCACACCCTTTTAAGATTCTTTTCCATTATTGGATTCATGCAATTTTAGTGGAATTAGATCCTAAATTGCGTCATTATTAGTGATTACTCAATTGCTATAGGATTGTCATTTGCATGGAAGCCTTTCATGCTTAAGGGATTCGGGCCATTTTTTGTAGATTTGGTGATCGGATTGTTCCATTTGATCTTATGTTATGTGCTTGATCTATTAAGCACATCATAATTTAGTATCAGAGTAAGTTATTCATATAATTATGGTTCATTTGGAAATTGTTCTTCACGCCCTTTTTGGGATTTGTTGAAGTGGTTCTTCAATTGGTTTCATGTGCTTAAATTTGATCATTTAGGCACGTCATTAATTTGACATCAGACCTCAAGTTAAGAGAAGGGATTTAGTGTTGGTTGATTTTGTGATCTTCATTTGTCAATTAGGGTTCTTCACTTTTGATCCGAAATTGTGTGTTTGAAGATTGAGTTGCTTAATTGTATTATTAAGAAGTTGAAATTGGTGTTTGTTGAAGTGGAATTGGAGGGCTTGTTATAGCTCCTTTATTGTTGAATTTTCTAGGAAGGGAAGGGAGTAAGAAGTGCATTTCTTGATTTAAAATTCAAAATTAGGAAGTACCTCAATTTGTGAAGAAAGGGGAAGTGTAATCCTTGCTTGTTTGGTTCGGACATAATGAGTACAATTGATCATTTCTAGAACTGAATTGCGTGGAGTATTTGGAAATTATTTGATTTTCAAAACAACATTAAGTTGAAGAAGTTATTGTGTGGTCATTTGAATTTGAAAATTACTTCTTACCAATTGTGGAAAAGTTGCAATTAGTGAATCAATTTGAATTTGAATGTTTGCTGCCTTTTGTGTGTGAGTTGCGGTGTGCAATTGTGTTTTGAGGTGGAGAAGTGCAACGTGTAGAAGTGTGTGTGTGCTGCACCGTAAGTGAAGGGTGTGTGTGTGTGTGTTGAGTGAAGGGATTGCAATGTAGTGTATGTAGTGGTGGTGAGTTAGTTGCACCGTAATTGAGAGGTGTATGTGGCAATGTGAATTGTGAATTTGTGTGTAACGTAAGGTGCTGCACATTAAGGCTAATTGTGGGTGTGAAACGGTGGCAAGAAAGGAAGGTTGAAGTAGTGAAGTTTGAATTAAAAAAAAAAAATAAAGTCTGAAAGTAATTGAAACTCATTACTTAAACACTTGTTAGTTGAATTTAATAACTTAACTACTTGGAAGTGATTATTTGTACTTCATTTATTTAATTATACTTGAAGTACCAAGAACTATTCAATTGTGTTATTGACTTCTTGCACTGTGGATATATAATTGTGTATGAGTGTTGGTTGTCTAAACGTGCTATTGTGACTTCGTGTTGTTAAAGGAGAGTGCTGCAAATTGTGGGATTGTACTTCAACAAATCATAAGCATGTCGAATGACAATGTAAATGGGGGGATTGGCAATGAGGCCAATAGCTAAGTTGGTGGAGGATAGGGTCATCAAACTGCAGGTAGAAGAACCTTGGAAGATCAACTTCAGGACCTTACTACCATTGTTGCTACACTAGCAACAAAGATTAAATGACAATGCCATAACCACCAGTGGTAAATCCTTAGGCACTACCAAGAGTAGCTCTACAAAACATCTAGAGGGAAGGAGCAGTGGGAGGAGGAAACTTGGGAAGAAGAATGGAGGGAGATCGTCATCCTTATCGGGAGGAGAGGGGTGATAACTTTAGCGTTAATCCTTACCTAAATAGGGATTTTAGGCCACCCAGGGGTTTAGAGTATGTGAAGCTGCAGATGCCTTCCTTTGATGGCAGGGGTTCAGCAGATGATTATCTGGATTGGGAGGATAAGGTTGAAGGCCTTTTTAAGTGTTATGAAATCGATGACAACACTTGAGTTCGACTTGCTGCTGTTGAGTTCATAGGGTATGTCGCCTTATGGTGGAAGAATTTGGTGATCAATAGGCATAGGGATAGAGAGGTTGAAATTCATACATGGAGGGATATGAAGAGGGCTTTGAGGAAGAGGTTTATTCTTGAACACTATAAGTAGGAACTATTTATGCGTCTTTAGACTTTGAAGTAGGGAGGCAAAACAGTAGATGATTATGTACAAGAATTTGAAACCCTGATGATCAGATGTGGGTTAGTAGAGCCTATAGAGCAAATTTTAGCATGCTTTATATCTGGGTTGAAATACGAGATTGCATGTGTAGTTGAGCTACAAAGATATAATACACTTGATGAGGCTATATAGCTAGCCTTAAAAGTAGAGAGACAAAGGCGATCTAACCCATTTAGGGTTACTAGTACCAGGCCCAATGCTACTACCAGGCCTATGGGAGCTGATGGTCAGTCAGGAGGACCAGAGGTAGTAGGTGAATTAGTCAGGGCAGTGGATAAAGCTATCCCCAGCATGAGCAGGGAGAAAATGACTTTCGGAAAGGGTAAAGAGGTAATAGGACCTAATGTTAGGCAAGTCGTACCAGGCACAACCAGTAGGAAATTGCACCAAATTAAATGTTTTAAATACATGGGATTTGGGCATATGGCAGCACGGTGTCTTAATAAGAGAGTCATGACAATTATGGAGGGTGCTAGAGAAGAGGATGAGGATGAGAAAGAACCACTCGAGTTTATAGACTTGTCTATGGCATTGCAGGAATACTATGATGATCAGACTGCTGAGACACATAAGGAGGGAATGGGTGAACATTATTTACCAATTAATGTGTTGCACAGGGTTCTAACTTTATCTCCTAATGCTAGCGACAAATAGAGGGAGAACATATTCTACATTTCTTGCAGGATCAGAGGTAACCTTTGTGTACTGATCATTTGATAGGAATCAAAATCCTACAAGACTTATCATTAGGATAAGAACCAAAGGATTTCAAATCTTGGTAATGAGGGTCCTTTTTGAACAAATTGACATCAGAATTATTTATATACTAACCTCTTTTCTATGACTTATGTATTGTGTATTCCAATAGGCACACTTATCGGGCTTTACAGGGCGATGGACAAACTCACTAAGACTCAGCTTGTGGGTTATTTATGAACCGACCTAAACCAAAGATGAGCTGGACCGACGAATTCCATTGAAGAGCTGGCTTGTTGAAGACTATTTTTGTGTTTGTTATTTTCATTAAGCCATTTATTTTGTAAGCTTTTGGGACATTTTATTTGGTTGTATTTATGAGTTTAGGACCGGCCACCCTTTAGTGGCATTGTTGTAATTGTTTAGTCATTTTAACCCTAAATGGAGTAAGTATAAATACTTGCTTAAGTAGGGTTCATGTGGTAAGTTTAAAGTAAACAAAGTTGCTGCCCATTTTCGTGAGAATTAGGGTTCATACTCAAATTTTCATAAGACTCTTATCAATTCTTCAAGGATTGTGGCGAGTAGTAACTTAAGGATTTGTGAGTTATATCATTTCCTTAGTTGAATTCCATTTCATGCTAGTGTGTAATATCTAGTTTTGATTTAGATTGTGTTCTATTGGTTCTTGATTTCATGTCATTTATAAGATCAATTTTATCATTGGATTGCTTGCAATTTAGTGACATGAGATCTTAAATTGTATTGTTGATTGCAATTATTCAATTGCTAGTGGAATTGCTATTTTTGCGTGGAAGCTTTTGCCTAAAGGGTTCACGCCATTTGAGCATTCTTGATAATTGGATTTCCATTTAATCTCGTGTTGCGTGCTTAATCCATTTAAGTACATCATCTTTTGGTGTTGAGATTAATTGATTTGCAAATTGGATTCAAAAGGGTTAAGGGGTTCACGCCACTTGTAGTGATTGTTGTCCGGATTTGATTAAGGTTAATTCAATTTGTTGTTTGTATGTGCTTTGGCCTTTTTAATAACATCATCATTGATAGAGGTAGTTGCACTAATGTCATATCTGCTGCATTAGTAGACAAATTACAACTATCCACTAGTCCACATCCTAGTCCTTATAACATGCATTGGTTGGACAATCGGGGTAGTATGCATGTTACACAAAGGGCAAAGGTGTCAGTGAGTGTTGGAAAGAAATATCATGATGAGATCCTATGTGATGTGATTCCCATGTGTGCCTTTCATTTACTTTTGGGTAGACCTTAGATGTTTGATAGGAAGGTGTTACATGACGGATTTAGAAACACCTACATATTTTGAAAGGGAGGGCCTCGAATAGTATTGACACCTATGACTCCATCAGAGGTGCACAATTTCCAAGAACAAGTTAGGACTACTTCTATTTCTTCTAATAACCAGGCAAATAGGGCAACAAAGGCATTCAGGTTTAGTCCAAGAAGTGATCCTTTAGATTTGAGGGCAAATCTTTCAGAGGCCCGAGGAGATGATGGGAATCTACCCTGCAATCTCAATGGTCAGGGAACTCGATTTGGATGATGATCCAAATCACTTGCATGTATACATTTTTCTTTATCTAATAAAGTTTGAATGGTAATCTAGTAGGTATAATGATCAGTCTTCACAGGATGCCACAAAACCTACACTGTTCATTAAATTAGGGACATCATCGGATTCACATTCAATGGCCCACCGTGATCAACATTGACTCGACGAACTGGCTCTTTGAAGATTATTATTATTTTTTTACTTGTAATTTATTTTGAACCATTTATTTTTGTAAGATTTTTAGGACATTTTATTTGGTTATAATTGTTAGATTTAGGACGGGCCACCTTTAGTGGCATAGGGGTAATTGTTTTGTCATTTTAACCCTAAGTGGAGCAAGTATAAATACTTGCTAAAGTAGGGTTTGTAGAGAGCTTTTTGGAAAGATAAATTTTGCCCCTTTCATGTAAGATTTAGGGTTTCTTGCTCTAATTTCATAAGACTCTTATCAATTCTTCAAGGATTGTGGCGAGTGGAAACTTAAGGATTTGTGAGTAATATCAATTCCCTATGTTGATTCTAATTCCTACTAGTGTGTTATATCTAGTTGTAATTGGTTGTTTTTGTACGCCATTTTAGGATTCCTTTTCCATTATTGGATTCATGCAATTTTAGTGGAATTAGATCCTAAATTAGGTTGTTATTAGTGATTACTCAATTGCTATTGTATTGTCATTTACGTGGAAGCCTTTCATGCTTAAGGAATTCACGCCATTTTTTTTGTAGATTTGGTGATTAGATTGTTCCATTTGATCTTGTGTTATGTGCTTGATCTATTAAGCACATCATAATTTGGTATTAGAGCAAGTTGTTCATACAATTAGGGTTCATTTAGAAATTGTTCTTCACGCCATTTTTGGGATTTGTTGAGGTGGTTCTTCAATTTGTTTCATGTGCTTGAATTTGATCATTTAGGCACATCACAAATACTGATAATTTCCTTTTTCCTCATGTACCTCAGCATCTTCATCTCCATAATACTCATCTAATACATTTGACAAATTTGCGAGCTCATGCATCTATTCTTCTTCATCTTCACTCTCTACCTCCATGGCAATTATCACCCTTCGGTTTAGACATTGTGTAGCCATATGTTCAAAACCTAAACATTGAAATCATTTGACTTGGCAATTCTTTCCTCTTGAAGAACCGGCTATCACCTCTTTGTTCTCATTCCTAGCAATTGTTTTTCCTTTTCCAGCAAATTCCTTCTCCCCTCTAATGTCTGGAATAACTGTATTCTTTTCTACATTCCTATTATATCCCCCCTTATCAACCTGTTTACTATTTGACCCATATAGTTTATTAAAGGATCTATACCTGTTACTCACTACATTATAAGAGTTAGAACGCCTCTGTCTCTCCACTTTCAAAGCTAACTGGATGGCCTCATCAAGTGTGTCATATCATTATGGCTCCACTATATAAGCAATCTCATATTTCAGACCGGACACAAATCGTGCCATAGTCTGTTTAGGAGGTTCAATTGCTCCACATCAAATCATTAGTGTTTTAAACTCTTGGACATACTCATCCACGGTTTTGCCTCCCTGTCTCAATGTTTGGAGACCCATGAACAGCTCCTACATGTAATGTTCTGGTATAAGCCTCTTCCTCATAACCCGTTTATCTCCTGCCATGTATGTATTTTAGCATCCCTATCTCTCCTCCTGTTAGCCACAATGTTCTTCTACCATAAGGTGGCATACCCTATAAACTCAACTATTGCCAAACATACTTAAGTATGGTCATTGATCTCATAGCACTAAAAAAGTCCTTCTACCTTATCCTCTCAATCAAGATAATCCTCTACAGATCCCCTTCTAGCAAATGAAGGCATCTGTAATTTCACATATTCTAAACCCTTAGGTGGTTTGAACTCATGGTTGGGATAGAATTCATCCTCAAAATAATCATCTCTTCCTTTTGGTTGGGTGGGGTAATTTCCTCCAATTTGCCTTCCTTTATTACCTCCTAATGTTCCTTCCCTAAGAGCATTATTAATAGCTACCTAAGGTAGGGAAACTGGTAGATTTGCCATTAGTTGATGGGGAAGTGTTATTTGGTCAACCCTTGTAGCTAGATTAGCAACAATGGTGGTTAACTCTTGTAACTATTCTTCTAAGTCCCTTCTTCCACCTGTAGCATGGTGTCTCTAACCCACTCCTCCAACCTAACTATTAGCTTCATTCCTAACCCCTTCATTCACACTATCATTTGACTTGATTGTTGAATTAAAATCTTTAACAAAATTACTCCAACTCACAATCACACCTCTACGGCACACCTACTATCAAACTTGTTTAATTTCCAACTACAACCACGTGGACTACAACACAACCTAACAATCACTCGTTTTAATTTCAATCTACACTTACGTGTGCTACAACACAACCCAATAATCACTCCTTACTCAATTCTCAATTTACATTCATTTGTGCTATAACCACCACGTCACACACACCTTAAATTCAACCTTACTCAATTTCAATTCAATGGAGCATTCACGACACTTAATTCACATTCACTCCTCAATCACATAATTATAGCATACCCAATCATCCATGGCATAACCCTAAATTAGCCCTTTCTTCAAATTCAATTCACAATAACCAATGAATCACAACACAAATCAAGTAATAGACCTAGGTTCAATTCACAATCACACAATTGAAGAAGTTCATGGCATAAACCCTAATTGCTCAATTCAAAATCAACACTTCCACGTTGCAATTCCCTTCTCTCAACCAATGCTCTGATACTAAATTATGATATGTTAATTCAATTGAATCACCAATACATATAAATCATGAAACAATTGGCTAATCCCCTAATTGGAATGGCCCCTTCACATGGAACCCTAGACTCACCAAGTACAAGATAATAGAAAATTCCAAATTTTTACTAGATATTATACAATAATAGAATATGGATCCAACTTGTAATTGTTAATTTGACACACAACAATCCAAGCCCCTTGACTTGCCACAATCTCACAAGATTGATAAGAGTGTATAGAAAAGAGAAGAAGCAACCCTCCTTCATATGTATGTATTCTTGACCGAAATGAAAATTCCCTTTTTGTGATGGGAAATTTTCTGGCACCACCTATGCCTTCAGAACTAGATTTGGTTGATGATCCAAATCGCTGATATTTTACTTCATGTCTTTTTATCTAATAAATATTTGAGAAATAATCTTATAGGTACAATAATAATTCTCCATGGGATGCCAATATGTCCTACACTAGTTGATGGCCACGGGACTTCTTCAAATTTGTAATCAAAGACCCGTTGCGATTGTTTCCTTTTTGAAGCATTGGCTCATGAAGATTTATGATATTTTGTACTTTGTAATTGTTCTATGGACTATTTTATATTGTATTTTCTTTTAGGACACTTTCATTTTGATTGTAATTTCCATTTAGGACCGGCCACCTTAAAAGTGGCATAGTTGTAATTTTGTACATTTTCTAACCCTAAAGGGAGCAAGTATAAATACTTGCTTAAAGTAGGGTTTGAGGAGGCCATTTTTTAGAATAGAACTTCACTTTTACATGAGAGGGTTAGGGCTTATTGCTAATTCAATTGCTCTTATCAATTTCAAATCCTAATTTGAGGTTGTGGTGAGTGGCTTTAAGGTTAATTTGTGAGTAATATCAAATTTACTTTGTTGCAATTTCCTTTTCTCTCTAGTGAATAATATCTAGGGTTGAATTGGTTATTTTATTGACCGAATTTGATTACATTTGTAATCAAATTCTTGTTGCTTAATTAGTTAGTTTTAGCCTTAGTTTTAACCTTTAATTTAGCATCATTTTGAACCATGGAACATTTTGTTGGGGAAAGTGGATCACGGAATTGGATCTTGTTGTTCTTGTGTGTAATTCATGTGGAATTACTTGTGATTATTGTTTATTGGAGAAGAGTATCATTGTTGGATTGTTAATTGCAACGTTGAGCATTCGGATTTCATTACATCTCCATTAGGGTTCATGCAATTCTTGATTCCATTGAACCGGTTTTTAAGTGTGAATTGAAGTTGTTTCTTTGATTCATTTACATGTGCTTAATCTTGGTTTTAGGCACATCATTTTGTGTCCCTTTTATAAGTATTTATAGTAGTCTTTAATTATGGAAAAAAAAAATAAAAAAATAAAGAAAATAAAACAATACATGCCCGACTCCCTTTAGTCTAATTCAGTTCAACAAATGGACTGTGAACCATTCTCTAAACCATGTGCTAATTAATTTGGTCGCCATCCTGTAGTACTGATAATTGTACCTGATTAAATATAAAGCAGTCATATAAAATGAATGAAGACATTAGGTGAGTGTCTTTAGGTTCCATTTGGTTAAAAAGGACTCTCAATGCAAGGCTTTGTAGTCCTTTGGCTCTTGTTTAGGTAATTTGTCTTGTTGTAGAAATGGTTTGATTCCCATCAATCCTTTGGCTCTTGCTTCTTTTAGTTCCTATCAATTGCATAGTTAGTTTTATTCAATGCTTTTGTGGAAAGGTATTAAAAACATGCTTTTGAATGTTGCGTTTCTCAAATTTACACAATAACAGCAATTATACGTTACATTGTAACATAGTATGTTAAATCGTAATATACAAGAAAGGAGAGACTTACTAAAGTGTATGAATCCATGATGGTTCAAAAAGTGTATTAAGTTTGAATCATTTTCTTTTTCTTTTTTTTTTTTATCTTTATGGATTGTCATTAAATAATTTTCATTTGTTGAATGGTTTGCTCTTTGAATACCTTTAAAAAATTGAACTTTGTTTTAAAATTAAAATTCTCATATCAATGAATATTTTTATAAGCATTTCAATATACTTAATGTTATTTGACTCCATAGCTTATTTCTTTCCTATTTTGTATGAGTAGACCATCTTTTCCATAAATTTATATCATCATAAATCAAGGTTCGTATGTCTTGATTACTATTTTTAAACGAATGGTTTTAATTTTTTTTATTCCTTCTATTTGTACTATATATTGGTGAATCCAAATTGGTAGTCTATTTTCATTCAAGTATAGCAATTTAATTCCTCATCTATTTTGAAAAATTCCAATGAGTGTTTATCTAATTATTCTTTCACTTTCTTTATTTCCCCCCCAAATTTAAGCAAAGTTTCATAATTAAAATAAAATAAAATAATCAATTTTTAAGAAAAGAAGCTACGAGGTGATGCTATAGTGATCCAATGTATTAAGATTATTCATCTTTAGAGTATTATGGTGTAAACACTAGAGCTTCATTTTCTATTTATTTACTTTTAGGAAAATGCTTATTGAATCGAAAATTAATTTTGGAAGTAAAATCATGAATGACGTGGCATGTGTTATATTGTTTGACTTGTGTTGGAAATGAAAAAAAAAAGTGATGGAAATGATAAAAAATCTAAATCTGTTACAATTTCGTATTAAATATTTGGTATGTCTATCATTACTTCTACTTTTATGTTCAAGTCAATGATTGCATATTAGTTCCTTCGAACCTAGAACTAGCTACTTGGTGAGTAGTATACTAATAATTTATTTGGCAATGAGTTCCCCTAATAGTCCATTTTTCATCCTTCTACATTTTTGTTTATAGAACTTTTGTTGGCGTGTATACAGATGCTAATTTAACTTATTTTTGACATTTATTTGAGTTTTCTCATTTAAATGTTAGTCCTCAATAACTACATTCCATTTCCCCTCTTAAAGTTGATTTGTATAAACTAAGATGAAAGATTTTTTTTTTATCCAAGTTCATGTGCATATATATATATATATATATTTTATGTGAATTCAAGATTTATCCGTATATTAATAATTAATAGATGGGAATCTACCCTGTGGTTCTAGTAGTGGGGGAACTTGATTTGGATGTATGATCTAAGACATCCACATATGTTAACTTTTTATCTAATAATGTTTGGTTTTGCACTATAGCAGGTACATTGATCATTTTTATAGGATAGCCAAATAATATGCACTAATGATCAACTTATAGGATATTTTTGGAGTCACATCCAATGGCTCACAAATTGCTCAATTGACTTGAAGAACCGACCATTTGAAGACCATCTTTTGCACTTGTATTTGTCATTATTGAACCACTCATTTTTGTTCATTTTTGGGACTTATAATTTGTTCATAGAACCGGCCACTTAGTGGCATATGTGTAATTTTTTGAACATTTTACCCTAATTGGAGCAAGTATAAATACTTACTAACTAGAGTTTGTATGGAGCTTTTGGACAATTTGAAAAACAAACACTCTTTGAGCCGTGAGGGAGAGCCTTGCAAATCAAAGATCTCTTATCAATTTCTTGTGAAATTGTGGTGAGATTCAATAAGAGGAGATTGTGAGTCATATCAATCTTGCTTTTGTTGTTAGCAAATTGTATTTAGTGAGTCATATTTAGGTGCAATTTGTGGTTACTTTTATTCACGTGATTTGGATGTAATTTTCAGATTTGAGTCATTTCAATTTTGAAATTGCTTCCTAGTGTAAATTGCGTGATTTCCCATTGAACATTTACATACTTATTAGTTTACATTTTGCTTGGTCATTTGCTTAAGTGGAATTCCATTTCATCACGCCAATTTAGGGATTTTGCTTTGTTGAATTCTCCAATTAGATTGTGTTCATGTGCTTTGGATTTTAGGCACATCATCAACTTATGAAGTTTACTAATAAAATTTACTTTTTCTTTTTTTCTTCATGAATTATTTTTAGTTACTAATAAGTAATAATTGTTTTGGTAGGTCATGCTACTGGTCAACTATGCACTCTTAATACTCTCATTTATGTTATATTGGATATAAATGCACTATTATATATAAAATTTTGTAGTACCTCTATTAGCTAAGTGAGGGAGAGAATTAATGAAAATAGATTTTAATTAAGGGTGATAATACATATCAAGAACATTTGACAATGGTTATACTAATAAAAGTATTTTGTTAGATTCTTTATAGGTGGGCAAGTGATACAATCTTAAAATAAGATTCAATATAGCCCATTCCTAGTTTTACTTAAAGACTCCAAACAAGAAAGAGTCATCAAATTAAAGCAACATGTATCTAAATAACTTATTGATGGCATCTTGGTTTTTCCTCCTTTATGTATTTTAGGGATTATTTAATTGAAAAAAAAATACTTTATCCTCTTGTACATAGCTACCATTACTTTGATTCCTTTCTTAATTTGTTCAATGTTACATACTTTTTGGTAAATTTGTGAATAAGAATGAAAATATTAACTTTCATATAATCAACTTATTTAAGATAGGATACAAATCGATCAACAAGTGAATAGCTAGATAACATGTTTAAAGGAAGAGAATTTTATGTAAAAGATTTAATAGGAATCTCATGGTCACGCTATACAGTTTATATGGTATTTAGTTTTTGGATAAGTACAATTTTAATCTTTAATGTCTATCTACTTCTCTATTTGAGTTCTCAATATATATATATATTTCCATTTAAATCTTTAACGTTTTTAAAACCTTACAAAAATAAAACTTACTTTTCCCTTATATATATGTAAATTCATTAATTGCCATATGTGCTTAGTGAGTTAGTATCCTCTTTTAGGTACATTTTACTCAATACAATTGATAACTTAGGCCAAATAATCCATCTCTAGTATCCTATTATATCTTGCAAAATTAAATTTTAAAATTTTGACCAATAATGTGCTATATGGATAAATATAGCTAAAATAGACCTTTTTCTATAAACTTTATTTTGAATTATGAATTTTATCGAGTCACTTGATCTAACTTTTGTAACCTTGAAATTTGAACTAAAAAGAGGAATGTATCTCACAAGCTCGAAATCTTATAGCTTGGAAACGTGGAGTGTCACATATAATTATGATGCCCTAAGAAAAATTGCTACAGATAATATTAATCTAATATCACAAATAAATCAATGTTATCAAAGCATTCCATATATCAACTAGATTGATAAGAATCGATAATTAAGAAATTACTCAATTAAAAGATGTTTAATGTTCAAAACTTGAATATTATTACATGCCCGATTTTCTCCTATTCATTTCTAGGGCAAATAAGGGCAAAAAATAAAATAAAACAAAATATTAAAACTAGTTTTCTATGTAGAAATTCAAGGAACATTCAAACGCACCTATAGCCCTTTTGAATGGGGCAGTTCACACATTTTGATCACAAAATGCTTTGTCCCCATCAAGATGCTTACTTTATCTTGCCTAAATGGGTAATGAATGCATTTTAATCACTTGATGCTTTGTTGTAGCATTTGGATGCTAACTATGGCAATTAGGGTGGCTCAATTGTCTACTCTAAGGCTAGTAAATCAAGTAACGTAGTCTGGATGCTCTAATTATAGTGTCCAGATGGCTTCCTATAGGCTTATGCAATTCACTTCCTTCATTACTTCAATAGTCTAAGACATTTTGCAAAGTAGTTGAGACTTCCTAAAGACTACAAGTGAGTTTTGAATCCTTTATTAATTGTACAAATCTCCTTTGAACTAGTTTCAAACGAAATGCAATTGACTAAATTATTTATTTCTTTAGTTGCTACTCTAGTGATTAATCTAATTGAAACATGATTCCCACCATTATCCTAGGGTTCTTGAAGATTTGATCTCTTTTGGGTCTTCCTCTTTTAGGACAAAGGGTAACAAGATAGAAATATTAAATGTCGTTGAAAGACCATAGTGTCATAGTAGCTTAGGTTTGTATACGTCATCATTGATTTTTTTCCCCCAATGTCTTAAAAGGGTCATCCATTTTAGATGTTAATTTTTGTGCTCATTGACTCGAAAATCTTTCTTTCCTTAGATGTAGCTAAACCAAGTCTCCATGTTGAAAAATCATTTTTCTTCCTTAGTTGCTTTATTCTTAATACTCTTTAACCTACATGTAAAGATGCTTTGGAACCTGTTATTGAATCTTTTGTATTTGTTTGGCCTTGTTTGCTTTCATTTAACTATTGTCTTTAGTAGGTGGTATAGGTAACAAATCCATTAGAGTGGTTAGATTGTACTCATATATGGCTTCAAAAGTGTCATTCATTCTTGAAGAGCTATGTATTGATTGTTTGTAGGTAAAATCTAGAATAGGCTAACACCAATCCTAGTCCAATATGTTCTTGCCAACTGTGACTTTAAGTAACACTCGAAGGATATGTATGAGAACTTCTATTTGAAGTGAAACATCTTGTTCATCCTATCAACCACTGCCATTATTAAATCATTTCCTCTTTGTATCTTAGACAAGTTTGTCACAAAATGCATATGTAAATTAATCAAAAGTTGTGCTAGCATTTGCAGAGGTAGGTATAACCCATGAGCTTCATTTCTATTTGTCTTTCTTAAAAATAATACATTGCTCCACCACTTTATGTATGTTGCTTATCATTCTAGGTTGATAAAAATGTTCTTTTAGAATTTCCACTATTCTCTTCATCCCCAAAATATTAGCTATACCCCCTAAGTGAGCCTCTCTAACAAGCATGTCCCTTGTAGGACCTCTGGGGATGCAAAAATTTCTAGCCTTAATCAAAGAACCTACAAACTCCAAAAACTTTCAAGATCAAGAGCAACTTGAAAGTGCAACTTTAAATTTAGGATTTACTTTAAGATCATTGACTTGACTAGTGTACTCGAAACCTAAAAGATTAAAACCTTGGATGAATCCCGAGCTTGAGCCAATACATTAAGATTCATAAATCCTAACTAAGGTTTACTCAATACCCTAATTCGAAATCCCAAAATCTTAAATTGATTAACAAACTCTAAAACCACATTAAGGATTGTTGAAGTCAATCTCAAGCTTGAAAAACCTGAATTTCAACTTAATCGAAACTGAAACCTTAAAAGCGATAATTTACCTTAAGAATAATATAAAAGATCACATAATTTTATGAGAATTAGTCCTATTAATTAATCAAATCAAGCAAGGCATTTGGTAGGAAACAATTTCCCCTAGATTACCCCTAAATGGAATGAAGCAAGAAGGGTAAATTAACCAATTCACACCTATCATCAACTTGAACAAATGATCTAACTATACCTTTGAAAAATACCTTAATTAAACCCTAATTAACCCACATTGATAAACTAATGGACAAAATAATTAAAAGCCTAGGAAATCTCCATGGACCAGAATGGGAATCTACTTTGTGATTCCGATAGTTAGGGAACTTGATTTGGATGATGATCCAAATCACTTGCAAGTATACATTTTTATTTATCTAATAAAGTTTGAATGGTAATATAGCAGATACAGTGATCAATTTACATAGGATGCCACATGACCTACATTGTTGATCAAATTGGAGACATCATCAAACTCACATCCAATGGCCCACCATGATCACAATTGACTTGACGAACCGGCTCTTTGAAGGCCATTATTTTTATACTTGTAGTTTATCTTTGAATCGGTTGTTTTGTAAGCTTTTTGGGACATTTTATTTGACTGTATTTGTGGGATTTAGGACTGGCCACACTAGTGGCATAAATGTAATTGTTTTTTCATTTTAACCTTAAGTGGAGTAAGTATAAATACTTGTTAAAGTAGGTTTGTGGGAGCTTGTTGAGAGATAAAAATTTCCGCCCCTTTCACGTGAGAATTAGGGTTTCATGCTCTAATTTTATAAGACTCTTATCAATTCTTTAAGGATTGTGGCGAGTGGCAACTTAAGGATTTGTGAGTAATATCAATTCCCTAAATTGATTCCAATTCACATTAGTGTGTCATATCTAGTTGTGATTGGTTGTTCTTGTTTGTTCTTATCACGCCATTTTAGGTTTCTTTTCTATTATTGGTTTTCATGCAATTTTAGTGAAATTAGATCATAAATTGTGTTGTTATTGTGATTATTCAATTGCTATTGGAATTTGTCATTTGTGTGGAAACCTTTTATGCTTAAAGGATTCACACCATTCTTGTAATTCCGTGATTGGTTTGTTCCATTTGTTCTTGATCCATTAAGCACATCATAATTTGGTATCAGAGCTCAAGTTAAGAGAAGGGATTTAGTGTTGGTTGATTTCGTGATCTTTATTTGTCAATTAAGGTTCTTCACTTTTGATCCGAAATTATGTGTTTGAAGATTGAGTTGCTTAATTGTATTATTGAGAAGTTGAAATTGCTATTTGTTGAAGTGGAATTGGAGGTCTTGTTGTAGCTCCTTTGTTGTTGAATTTTCTATGAAGGGAAGGGAATAAGAAGTGCATTTCTTGATTCAAAATTCAGAATTGGGAAGTACCTCAATTTGTGAAGAAAGGGGAAGTGTAATCCTTGCTTGTTTGTTTCGGACATAGGGAGTACAATTGATCATTTCCATAATTGAATTACGTGGAGTATTTAGAAATTATTTGATTTTCAAAATGACATTAAGTTAAAGAAGTTATTGTGTGGTCATTTGAATTTGAAAATTGCTTCTTACCAATTGTGGAAAGGTTGCAATAAGTGAGGCAATTTGAATTTAAACGTTTGCTGCCTTTTGAGTGTGAGTTGCGGTGTTCAATTGTGTTTTGAAGTGGAGAAGTGCAACGAGTAGAAGTGTGTGTATGCTGCATCATAAGTGAAGGGTGTGTGTGTGTGGCGTTGTGTGTGTATGTTGAGTGAATAAATTGTAACGTGGTGTATGTAGTGGTGGTGAGTTGATTGCACCGTGAGTGAGAGGTGTAAGTGCCGGTGTGAATTGTGAATTTGTGTATAGTCAAAGGTGTTGCACATTGTGGTTAATTGTGGGTGTGAAACCATGGCAAGAAAGGAAGGTTGAAGTAGTGAAGTTTGAATTAAAAAAACAAACATTAAAGTGTGAAAGTAATTGAAACTCATTACTTAAACACTTGTTAGTTGAATTTAATTTCATAACTACTTGGAAGTATTTATTTGTGCTTCATTTATTTAACTATACATAATGTACCAAGAACTATTTAATTTTGTTATTGACTTCTTGCACCGTGGATATATAATTGTGTATGAGTGTTGGTTGTCTAAAGGTGCTATTGTGACTTGATGTTGTTAAAGGAGAGTGCTGCAAATTGTGGGATTGTACTTTAACAAATCACAAGTATGTCGAATGACAGTGTAAATGAGGGGATTAGCAATGAGGCCAATAGCCGAGTTGGTGGAGGACAGGATCATCTAACTGTAGGTAGAAGAACCTTGGAAGATCAACTTCAGGACCTTACTATCATTGTTGCTACACTAGCAACAAGGATTGATAAAATGACAATGCCACAACCACCAGTGGTAAATCCCCAGGCACTACTAAGAGTAGCTCCACAAAATATCCAGAAGGAAGGAGTAGTGGGAGGAGGAAACTTGGGAAGAAGATTTGAGGGAGATCATCATCCTTATAGGGAGGAGAGGGATGATAACTTTGGGGTTAATCTTTACCCAAATAGGGATTTCAGGCTACTTAGGGGTTTAAAGTATGTGAAACTGTAGATGCCTTCCTTTGATGGTAGGGGTTCAATAGATGGTTATCTAGACTGGGAGGATAAGGTTGAAGGCCTTTTTGAGTGCTATGAAATCGATGACAACACCTGAGTTCGACTTGCTACTGTTGAGTTCATAGGGTATGCTGCCTTGTGGTGGAAGAATTTGGTGATCAGTAGGTGTAGGGATGGAGAGGCTGAAATTCATACATGGAGGGATATGAAGAGGGTTTTGAGGAAGAGGTTCATTCTTGAACACTATAGGCAGGAGTTGTTTATGCGTCTTCAGACTTTGAGGTAGAGAGGCAAAATAGTATATGATTATGTATAGGAATTTGAAACCCTGATGATCAAGTGTGGGTCAATAGAGCCTTTAGAGCAAACCTTAGCACTCTTTGTATTTGGACTGAAATATGAGATCACATGTGTAGTTAAGCTATAATGATATAGTATACTTGATGAGGCTATACAGCTAGCCTTGAAAGTGGAGAGGCAGAGGTGATCCAACCCATTTAGGGTTATTAGTAGTAGGCCCAGTGCTAGTACCAAGCCCATAGGAGCTGATGGTTAGTCGAGAGGACCAAAGATAGTAGGTGAACCAGTCAGGGTAGTGGACAAAGCTACTCCTAGCATAAACAGGGAGAGAATGACTTCTGGAAAGGGGAAAGAGGTAATAGGATTTGATGTTAGGCAGACTGTACCAGGAACAACTAGTAGGAAATTGCGCTAAATTAAATGTTTTAAATGCATGGGATTTGGGCATATGGTGGCATAGTGTCCTAATATGAGAGTCACAACAGTTATGGAGGGTGCTAAAGAAGAGGATGAGGATGAGAAAGAACAGTCGAGCCTACATACCTATCTATGGCATTACAGGAATACTATGACGATTAGAATGCTAAGACACATGAGGAGGGAATAGGTGAACAATATTTACCAATTAATGTGTTGTACAAGGTTCTGACTATCTCGCCTGATGCTAGGGACAAACAGAGGGAGAACATATTCCACACTTCTTGCAGGATCAGAGGTAACCTCTGTGTACTAATCATTGATAGTGGTAGTTGCACTAATGTTATATCTACTGCATTGATAGAAAAATTACAACTATCTACTAGTCCACATCCTAGTCCTTATAATTTGCATTGGTTGGACAATCAGGATAGCATGCATGTTACATAAAAGGGTAAAGGTGCCAGTAAGTGTTGGAAAGAAATATCATGATGAGATCCTGTGTGATGTGATTCCCATATGTACCTTTCATTTACTTTTGGGTAGACCCTGGATGTTTGATAGGAAGATGTTACATGATGGATTCAAAAACACCTACATGTTTCGGAAAAGAGGGTCTTGAATAGTATTGACACCTATGTCTCCATTAGAGGTGCACGATTTCAAGAGTAGGTTAGGCCTACTTCTGTTTCTTCTAATAGTCGAGCAAACAGGGGCACAAAGGCATCCGGGTTCAGTCCAAGAAGTGACCCTCTAGATTTGAGGGCAAATCTTTCAGAGGCCCGAGGAGATGATGGGAATCTACCCTGCAATTCCGATAGTCAAGGAACTTGATTTGGATGATGATCCAAGTCACTTACATGTATACATTTTTCTTTATCTAATAAAGTTTAAATGGTAACATAGCAAGTACAGTGATCAGTCTTCATAGGATGCCACATGACCTACACTATTGATCAAATTAGGGACATCACTGGACTCATATCCAATGGCCCGCCGTGATCACAATTGACTTGACGAACTGGCTCTTTGAAGACCATTATTTTTGTACTTGTAGTTTATCTTTGAGCCGATTGTTTTGTAAGCTTTTTGAGACATTTTATTTGGTTGTATTTGTAGGATTTAGGATTGGCCACACTAGTGGCATAGATGTAATTGTTTTGCCGTTTTAACCCTAAGTGGAGCAAGTATAAATACTTACTAAAGTAGGGTTTGTGGGAGCTTGTTGAGAGATAAAAATTTCTACCCCTTTCACGTGAGAATTAGGGTTTCATAGTCTAATTTTATAAGACTCTTATCAATTCTTTAAGGATTGTGACGAGTGGCAACTTAAGGATATGTGAGTAATATCAATTCCCTAAGTTGATTCCAATTCACACTAGTGTGTCATATTTAGTTGTGATTGGTTGTTCTTGTTTGTTCTTATCACGCAATCTTAGGGTTCTTTTCTATTATTGGTTTTCATGCAATTTTAGTGGAATTAGATCCTAAATTGTGTTGTTATTGTGATTATTCAATTGCTATTGGAATTTGTCATTTGCGTGGAAGCCTTTTATGCTTAAGGGATTCACGCCATTCTTGTAATTCCATGATTGGTTTGTTCCATTTGTTCTTGTGTTATGTGCTTGATCCATTAAGCACATTAGACCGCCGACTACATCCTCTGGACAAGAGGGTGACAACACACTTGATCCAAGGGCTTATAATCCACCAAGCACTCTTAAGTGTGTAGGTTTAGGGCATAAATAAGATCTTAATTATGATGGAAAAGACCATTACCAAAAATGTCAAGTAATTTAATTAAAACATTCCCTTAACCAACATGAAAGTCCATTGACCAACTTACCCTATTACCAAACACAATAGATATAAAATTATACTAACATTAAATTGACTTTTTATTTTTTTTTTAAAAAAGAGTATTAAGAGAAATAAAAATTAGCAATTAAATTTGTTTCTTATCAAAACAATGGAATATAGATAATTAAATTAAGGGTAGATGGAAAATTGGGTTGTGAAAGAATAAGAAATAGAGAAAGGATTTTCGTAGGTCAAACGTAAGGGAGTAATAAAAATAAAGCCTGCGAATAAATGAAGAAAGAGAGAGAAAAAAAAAAAAAGAATTTCTTTATACTTAAAAAACCTTCCGTAGCAGACTAAGAAGTGATGGATGGTGGCGTGAATTTTAGGTAACGGCACCTTAGAATTCCCCCGCGGAGGTATATGTAATCTTGAAACTACATCTTTACATAAAAAATTCGATAAATGGTAAACATACACCCGGCCGAAATACATAACTTTTATGAACGTTACGGCATAGTCACAAATACGATGCTAGCTAGGAATCAACGTTTGACTTGATTAATTTTTGGCACTATCTTTTACATTTGTATTCAGGGTGCAAGTTCGATTTGCTTCTTCATTCTGCGTTAATCTCCCTTGAATTCTTTAAATTTCACATAAGATTAGCAATTTTCCCATAATCAACGGTCACGTAATTGTGCCGGAGTAACAAAATGTTTTGTTCATTAATTCGTTTTAATGGTGCCATGCAATGCTTGGTTTGGCAGGCGACACTGTATCAGAAGTCCGAAACCAGGATCCCTGTTGCTCAAAGTAGTTTCCAATAAAGAGAGCAGCACGCTGGAAAGAAGATACCGTTAGATTTTTATTCTGGCAAAGATCAACTTGACACCATCGTTAAATAAAACAAGTTTCCTCAGGAATGATGTCCACCACACAAGGTCAAGAGTGCTCCTCTAAATTATCAAAGTGGGGAACAAGTAATAACATATTTTGCTTTTGCATCTTTCCTTATTTGTTTACTAAGATTTACTTTAAAAAAGAGCGGTCTATCTTGTCTATCTTTATTTGGAAGTCCAAATTATTATGGCGTTTTGACGATACTAGGATATTTCAACATTCGATTTCTGCTTTTGGATACCAGTACAGTTGATGATTTGACACCAAAGAGGAATATTATCACGCATGGAACACATAATGGTTAAATAGTAGAGTCTAAAGGATTCAACATAAAAGAGGAACAAAATGTTCGTGGACTACAGCAGGCGACGGAATTAATAGAGAGTACATGCAATGACTTGAGTATGGTTTTTCTTACGATTGAACATAAAAAGAGGATCATTATGATTCTGCGCAACTCTAGGCGAGGGAATTAATAGAGGACATGCAATCACTTGAGTATGAATTTCGTATAATGAGTGGATGCTTACTTGTCTTGATTATAGGGCATTAATTCCCAAATTATATACTTTTTACTTCCTACATAGTATGAGTGGTTTTTCTGATGAGAGGATTAAAGTTGCAAAATCCATGATGCTTTTTTCTTTTTGAGTCGATCGCTATATATTACAACTTTTTGGAAAAGAAGAATAAAAAATAATCTATCTCATTGATAGATTAGTGATCATACTGTAAATTATAATAGCCTTGCCATATCCATATTGTTTTAGTCTCTTAAATTTTGTTTTGGCCTTTCCTTTGATCACTTTGATTGTCAAGAATGCAAACTTAAATCTTTACCTTTAGAATATCATTAATATTTATGCATCAAATTGGTTAAACTATTTTAAGTGAAGATCAAGGTCAGAGATTAGTGAGCTTTAGTAGTATATTCATTAGACAATTTGCATTTAAGGCATTCAATTGAGATTTAGGATTAATTTGAAAAATAAAAAAATTCTAAAATACAGTCATTTAAAAGTGATTATATAATATAGTTATAATATATTACCCCGAACTACAGCACATAAGGCACATTAACAGCATGAAATCATCACAGCTACCAAACTTTATAATAAAACACCAAAAGTTGTAGAAGCACCACTCAACTCAAGTTTCAAAGCAATTTGTATAGAATTGTACGTGTAAATTTAAGTTTATATGGCTAAATCCTGCTTGCTTTGGAAATTCAAAACCGAGATCCAATCAGTAAAAAATATGATAATGTACCAAAAATTAGTTATGGGACCAATAACAATCAAGAAAATAAGGTTGAATTGCACCTGAGAAGCCACACTACTCGGCTTAAACCGACATAAGTTGCCCCTAATCGACACTCTCTCCAACTCCTTTGTTCTCCAATCATCTTCTTTGATCACATCAAGAACTCCTACTAAGCTCTGATGGAGGCCACTTTGCAAATTTCATTCGGTCTTCCGCAAGAATGAACGCAGAATCATGAGTGGAAAGACTTATCTTATATAATTTAATATTATAATTACCCATAAAAAAAGAAAATCTGCTCGATAATATTAAAATATTTATGATATTTACAATGTAATTGTTATTTATAATGCTCTAATAATAAAGAAACAGCAACATGGGAGATTTATTGAATTAACTATAATTTTGTGATGAATCAAATTTCACGTCATTAGTTATTATTGTGAAGAAAATATATATAAAAGCTACAAGCAATGTTATTTAAAAAATATAAAAATAAATATATTTTAATAATATATAAAAATGCTTTTCATAGGATTTGAAACCATTACCACTTACTTTGATATTCAATCTCCTCACCACTAAAAATAATCTTTAAAATATACATATAATATATATTTTTTCTTCTTTTCAAATAATTTAAATAATTAATATTTTCCATACTTATGCAGAGCCACTTCGGTCCTCCTAGGTTTGTCCATGCTCATGCACAAGTCTAGCCACAATCCAACACCTAAAAGTTCAAAAATTTCACAAGCAAGAAAGAGTGGTCCTTCTTGTAATTCAAAGTAATTTTTTAAGGAAATAACCTCGATTCCGAATATGTGTTTCGACGTTCCATTACGATCCTCAAACAAAAACTGCACGATTTCATAGTTATAAACTCGATTTTGCAATTTGGGCAATAGATTTCTCTAATTTTGAAAATTCTAAAACGTACAAATTAATTTTAGCAAAATTGAAATCCATGCATTACTAGTCTGAACCCATTCGTCATTGTAAACTTACAATTTGAAAAATAAGTTTTTGAAACTTTTGTTATGTAAATCCGATATAAAATTTTGAAATTATGCAAGAGTAGGAAAATAATTTCTGATCACATATGAAACCAATTTAAACGTGTTGTTTGGATGGATTCTAGATTAATATTCGTAAATTTTGAATTTGCATTCGATATATTTTAGTGGTATCTTTGGAATTTATAAAACTTGTAGGGCTAAAATATTAATTCCGAAAATATTGGCTGCATTGATAAAAATTCCAAAATCTCCAAAACCTAATCAATGTATTTTTCTGTGAACTTAGGAATGTGTAGAGGTAAAATAGTCACTTTAACAATTGATGCATGCCTGGTTCAGGTCCATACTCGTGTTATAACTATTATGCAATTTTAGGAATCCAATGACACTAATCACAAAATTTTTGAACAACTAACTTCGAACTGTAAAGTCCTAAAAATTTCAAAAAGCTATATAAACATTTACAGAAAATAAATAGAATAATAAATACTTCTAGGTTGGGTAGTGAGAGGAACAACTTCGCAATATTAAAAACTTCGAGAAATGTACGACAAAAATTCAAATATTGCAACACATAAATATTATTTTAATATTTTGTGATAATAATAAGTTTTAAAAACAAAGCAATTAGAAAGAATAACCTTAGGCAAGGAAAATAAGATAACGAAAGTAACAAATTGAATTTTACGAAATACATTACCGAATAAATTTAGAAAGCAAAGTGATTGAAAAATACCCGAATATAGACATATATAAACGAATAAATAAAAATAATTGTAAATCTTAACTTTAGTCCAAGTAAATTAAATTAAAAGAATAAATTCTTCGAAACATTAATGTCGAACAATATTAGGTTAAATAATGAAATTACTTTAAATTATATATCTAGGAATTTTAAATGAAAATTTAGAGTAAATATTTATATTAGGGATAATTAGATCAGCTTAGACCCAAGCTTTTGTAATAAATTGCTAAAAATATAAAATTTAAAGATATTCTTATATGTGAGTAGAATATTAAAATAGGGACATTATAATACAAAATATAATATATATATATATATATATATACAACTGTAAAAAAAAAAACAGATTTTCAAATCTATCGCCGTCCCATCCGTCTGTCACGTCATGAATAGCAGACGACAGGCAGTAACAGGAGGCGCCATTCCATCCTACCCCCTTCCCCCTCTTTCCTTTTCTTTTTCTTTTCTTTCTTCTTCTTCATCTTCTTCCCTACTTCCTCTGTTCTACTTCTTCTCCTTTGTTCTTTTTTTACTCCAGCATGGCGTCTTCCCTTCCTGGCCGTCCCTACCCCACGTTCCCCCTTTCTTCTCACTCCCACTCTAACTCAATGATGACAGCAACGATGATACGACGGCAATGACAACGGTAACCACAATAAACCGCACTAGTGATGACAACAACGACGAACAGAGTCCAGGCGAGGTTCACCAACCAGAAATAGCGATGATATGGCTGTAGATGCTCCGGTTGGTGGTTGCTAAAGGAGGTGCACGATGGGTGGCATTGCCAGTTGATGAACCATAGTGATAGGAATAAAAATCCGACAAGACCTATCATTAGGGCAAGAACTGAAGGATTTCAAATCTTGGCGTTGAGGGCCCATTTTGAGCAGATCGACCTCGGAATTATTTATATATTGACCTCTTTTCTATTATTCTTGTATTGTGTTTTCCAACAGGCACACTTATCATATTCTATAGGGCAATGGACAAACTCCCTCAGACTCAAATTGTGGGTTATCTATGGACCGACCTGAACCGGCGATGAGTTGGGCCGATGGATCCTATAGAAAACCAGCATCTTGAAGACCATTTCTTTTATATATTTACACTTTTATGAACTATTTTTGGTTGTATTTGGTTTTGGGATACTTTTATTTCCTTGTAATTTTCATTTAGGGCTAGCCACCTTAAAAGTGGCAAACTTGTAATTTTGAGCACTTTTTAACCTTAGGAGTAGCAAGTATAAATACTTGCTTAAGAGAGGGTTTGAGGAGGCTTATTTTGCAGAACAAACACTTCACATTTCGTGAGAGGGCTTAGGGTTTTCCTAATTCCAAATTCTCTTATCAATTTCAATCCCAAGAAGTTGAAATTGTGGCGAGTGCAACATCTTGAAATTGTGAGTTATATCAATTTCATTTTGTTGTGATTTCTTTTCTTCTCTAGTGTGTCATATCTAGGGATGATTTGAGATAGTTCTTGGTCAGAATTACTTGTTGTATTCACGAATTCTTATGCTTATTTGAAGGAATTATCATATTGATCCGATTCTTCTTGAGGATTTCCCTTGTTAACGTGTTCTTCAATTTTAGAAAAGGGATTGTTTTGTTACGGTTTTTTCTTTGTCAAATTGAGGCTTCATTTGCGTGGATTACATGAAATTAGAGTGTTGTTAGAAGGCATTTTCATTGAAGTATTCTGATTATATCATTGGTTGTTTGAATTTCATCCTTTCATCATTAGGGTTCATTTGAAAAGTGCCATTTTTGGATCTGATTTTGCCTTGACTTGAGATAGTTATTCTTAAGTCTTTTGGATGTGCTTTTAAGTGTGTTTAGGCACATCACATAGGTGGCCTCAGTCGAAGGTCCCACCGCTTGTGTTGTGTTGTACTGGGCTTGGAGGACGACCATGAGGGCGGCTAATCTTGTCGAGCACGGATGGCTCAACTCTAGGATAGCAACAGCGGCAACAGCAACCGTGATGATGATAGCAACCATGATAGCCACATAACGACAACCACAAAGACGGTAGCAACAATAGCAACGACGACAATAGCAGCACTCAATCGAAGGAGAAGAGTGGAGATGCGTATGTATAGATATGGTGTTCGATGTGAGGGTGTGTGGGTGTGCAAGGAACGACGACCAACAGCCATCTAACAATAGCAGCAGCGACGACAACCACGACCGCAACAACTGTAATAGTAGCAGCGACGACAACCATGGCCGTAACAACCGTAACAGCAGTAGCAATGGCAATTCCCACAGCAACTGCAATGACGATCCCAACGACAGTAGCAACGACGACTCCAACAGCGGCTGCAACAACAAAAACGATGACCCTAACCGTGGTGACAGTAATGACCATAATAACTACAGCAATGGTAACAATGACGACAACGACCCAGCAATGGCAGCGGGTTGGTGCGGTGGAAAAGTGGAGAAGGAAACCCTTAGTGCAAGCTAAATGGTTGTGCTGGGAGGGTGTGAGTGGCTGTGGCGACAAGGATGGTGAAATGTCCTATGAGGATGACGTGATTCTAAGGAGGAGAAACCTGTTTTGGAAGTTCAAACTTCGGCAACCACTAAAGAATCGAAGGTTATGGTTCTAAACAAGGGGAGAAGGTATAAAGGTGTGTGTGCAGGTGAAGGATGGTGCATGTGAGAATGTGTATGTGTGGGTGAAGGATGGTGTACATGAGGATGTGTATGTGAGGGTGGAAGTATGCAGTATGTAGGGGTATGTGTATGTAAGTGTGTAGTGGTGTGCGGAATGTAGGATGAGTATGTGTGTGTGTGAATGAAGGTGTATAGTGTATGTGATAGTGGGTAGTGTGTGTATGTAGGAATGTATGTGTATGTGTGAGAAAGGAGGAACCATGTGTATGTAATGCTTATGAGTATGTGCGTATGTGCATGATTTGTATATGGTGTGTGCAACATGTGTGTGTATATGGGTGTGTGGAGTATGTCTATAGGTGTATGGAAGGTGTTGGGTGTATGGTACTAGTGTGTATATGGATGGTGTGTGGAGTATGTAGCATGTGTGTATGTGTATATGGAAGGAGTGGTGTGTGTGGGTATGTATGTATGTGTGTGAAATGGTGTATGGTGTATGGACATATGTGTGTAAGTATAGAAGTTGAGGATGGTGCATGTAGGATATGTATGTATGAGTATAAGATGATGTGTGGTGTGTGAACATGTGTTTGTGGGTATGGAAGGTGAATGTAGTGTGTGCGAAGTATATGGGTGCGGGTGTATTGGTGGTGTGAGGTGTATGTAGAGCATGTGTGTATGTGTATGTATTTGGAGTGTGAGGTGCATGTGGGGTATGTGTATATATATGTGTTGGTGGTGTGAGAAGTGAATGAAGTGGCACAGAAAGGTGCTAAGTTAACTTAATCTGTCGTAAGACTGGATAGTCTACGTCCGTAGGGTTTAGGTTTAGTGTCGGTTTATGTGATAAGAAAGGTAGGATCTTTGATGTTGTGATGAGTGTGAAATGAAATGCTTGGTAGTTACTTCATTAGCTTGATTGAGAATTGATTGTGATTGTATATGTTGTTTGATCACCTTAAATCAATTAATTAAGGAAGTGGACCTGGTTAAAACTGCACATGCATTTTCATGAGACATTGCATGAGATTGAAGGCCATCATTGCTATAGGGCTCGCCAGGGTAATCAAGAGGATTACTGTTCCGCCAAGTGTGAACTAAGATATTAGGGGATTATCGTGCCTTGACGGTTTCAATTTGGTCGGTCTTTGAGGGTTTTACTCCGTTTGATGCAAAGAGGTACGTGAGTGTTCACTATTGAGTTGAAAAGATGTCATAATTATCAAAGTGATAAGATAAATAAACCGGATAATGACCTAGGTACTGATGGTGGCTTCGGAATCCCCAACCCAAGGTTAAGGGGGGCATAAACCCTAGACTTTATGTTGGTTATCGGAAGACCACATAAAATGCTGTATTCATATGGTTGCTCATGTATAGTATATGTTTGATAACTCGATTTGAATTTTCTTGTATGTACGTAGCATTGAAAGTGTTACCATCTTATTCACTGAGCCATAGTGTGCTCACCCCCTCATAGACTCTTTTGCAGTACCGATTACGAAAGCTTGAGATGGGATAAGATGTGAAGTGTTGAGAGTTTTGGAAGACCAGAACAACAAAGTAAGAATTGTCAAGGATAGAATTACTTAGATGAAATGTTAGGACCCCTATGTAAATAGAATTTGAAATTGAGAAACCTAGGGTTTATCCTATTTTATTGATTAGTAGGGGATATCGATTCTCTACGATCATAATTGACCGTGGGATACGGGATCCATAGTTGTATTTTAATATCCAATTATATGTACTATGATTAGTCATAAATGCAATTATTTACTTAGAGTCTTACCATCTCTGACTCATAAGACGATTATCATGTAATAGGTGCACACATGCCATGATGATTTTAGTGGAGATTTCTAAACCCCCTTTCGAGGCATGACATGAACGTTGTTCATGAGTGCATGAGTAAAAAGTACATTTTATTATGAGCACTAAGAAAGAAAGTTTGTAATTTTAGGACACTTGTGCCAAAAGTTAAATAAAATCTAATACACCAATGGTGTTTTGATTATTTGTCAAAATAGGAATGCAACTTCTCTAGTTCGCTTTCAGTAGCTTCCTGTCCACCCTCAAAATTTTTTGGCAACGTGGTCTTATGTTTGCCTAGTAAGAAAAAATATAAACCCATTATAATTGAAAATAGTACTAACAATTAAATTGTTAGTTTCTAATAAAATATTATTTTCTCAATGTATTTGCATATGTATAAGGTTACCTATGTATACGACTCAATAGTATCGTACTTCCAAAATTAATATATATAGACTAATACGTTATATATTTTTATATGTATTTAACTTAATCCTTGTAAAGTTATATTCAAGAGAATTGGTTATATTTAACTAACTAATTTGGAATGATATTATAATATTTAGTTTAATCAATTAAAATATTCTAAAAATCATGTTAAAAATACTTTAAGGATCCCTAAAATTATTTTAAAAATTATAATTTAACTCCTAAATTTTCATATTGCTTAGGAAGCCCTAAAAGTGCTATTCAAGGATAGGAAAATTAAGTAAAACGTAATAGGTTTGCAAAAAGATGTTGACATGACCGTGATGGATTTCTTCGACTGAGCAAGAGGGAAGGTTAGTGAGTTTACTTAAGTGCAAGTACATGATGAGTACTTGAAAGTACTTTGGAGATGACGAGTTATTATACTTGCCTGTTTTGTGAATAGATTGATATGCTCGAATGAGATGCATGCGTTTAGCCTTAGTGAATGAATGAATGCTTATGGGTACTGTCTTTAATATGTTGTGACACATTTCCTTATACTATAATAGATGAGTGTCTCCAATATTGTCTTGTCGCCAATAAGCAGACGAAACCAAAGTTAGGCCAGCAGCTTGATTGAGGCATGTATTACATCCCTAGAAAGCATGAGATTGTCATGCCGTGTACTTGGAGCTTAAAAAGGGGTGGAATTGTAATGCTGGAAACCCTCCTCTAACCATAGTTCAAGCTAAGTGATTTGAGGAGATCATTATGGGGTTAGGGGGTTAGTGGTGGGATGGGTTTCGGGGCAGTGTTTAATTTGGGCTCCATTTCATGGCTCGAGTCTAGTGGACATCAACCATAGCCGCTTAAACCTAAATTAAAGTAAGATCTTAAAATGAAAAAAAAAAGGTAAAAAATTAAGAAAAATAAAATTTGGCCACTCTTTGCCCTTGAAGTGGCTGAAATCTTCTCTTTTAATTTTCTTTTTTTTTTATTCTCCAAATTTTTTATTTTTTATTATTTTATCTATTGGATAAAATTATTTATTTAAACTAATTATTGTTAACCAATGAGGAGTTGATGTATGTCACTTGTAGATAAAAAAACTTAATGGGTATCATTGAAGACTCAAATAAATGGAAGAAAAAAGTTGAAGACTCATCTCTCTCTCTCTCTCTTTGTGTGTGCGTGTGTGCGGAAATCCTTTCTATTCTACCACAAAACAAAGACTTACCCTCATTCGCACTTCACCCATATTATAAATCTTACCCCCTTCACTAGTGCAACCTAATTGCATGCTCACTTTATTCATTTAAGTGAAACCCTCACTCTTAATTTAATGGCTCTCTTTTTAGGTGTATACTTTACCTATTTATCAATCTATACTTCTTGATCATGGCACTTGAAGGAAGAGATGTTATGTCATGCCTAAGGTAAGGATAAGGCTCTTTTTTATTAACATCTATGCTTGTTTTCCACAATCAAAATTGTTTTATCTCACATATGAAGTTCTCTATCACAACCACATCAATGTACACTTACTAAGCACTTAAACTTGTAACAAAAATTCTTACATCACATATCTACATGTCATTTCACCTTTTACTTTATAATTTTATCTTTCTAAGATCAAATTAAAAACTTAATCATCACTTAAACAAATTGGTTATATCTACTCCACCATTTACTTATATAATAGAAATCTCAAATCTTGAAGAACCTACCAACATGCACTTGTACTCACCAAAACTTATATCAAGGATTTACACACATAATTCTCATATCTAACACATAGGTATAACATTAACTGTAATGTAACACGGCAATCTATATCTATAAGCCATAAACCAAAAGCTTAATCTTAAAAAACTGGTGACTAACACTTTTAGTGCCATCCTAAAGACCCAAGCTAATAACTTTAGCTATCCTCTCCTATACTTGAGGTTAGTGCAAGCTAACTCCATAGCTTCTTATAGAGTCAAGTGAGTACAAAATAAATATATATATATATATAACAAACATGATATACTTACACAATCACACCTAAATAAAGGAATAAACACAATATCAAACTTAATTAACACGATATGCTTGAGAGATGCCAATGCAAATAATGTATTGGTATTTCTTACTAGGTTACTTTAACTTTTAAACTCTAATCAATACCTCTCATTCAATCTCTTGAATACCTTAATATTACCTCATTCCAACTCTTTAGCTTATATTTGGCAGACCTTTGGCTTACACATTCTTTCCTCTGTCATTAGAAATCCTTTAGTGCACCTTTCACTTGCCATAAATAAATCTATGGGACTAATCCTAGTAGGTCACTAATTTGGGGCTAACTAAAAAATTGTATCACAAACTTATTGAGTTAAATTAAGGATCATACAACAAATTTACCAAGCAATAATAAAGGCCTAATTTGGTCATATATCTTCTAATTAGCACTCCAAACCTATTTACTTTTGCTTAGTGATACTTATAACAATAACGATTGTGAAAATGCCACATGAGTATCCTATATTATGCAACCACAATTACAATTCATTCATTCCGTAAGTATAAACAACGATTTTTCTACATTCACTTCACTTACTAGTAATATTAGTATGCTTTGCTACACACATTGAAAATTAATCAAAGTGAAACATCAACAACTACATCATAATTAGCAATTAAACCTAATTTCAAGTCATAGGTCCCATTCTAAATCCTTCTATGATAGTCATAACAAGTGAGTACATAGGTTTTAGAAATCAACAAGTGTGTGGCCTACAATTTCAACCACAATGCAACATAATTAGTTAAGCCAAGTCATATTTACCTAGATAAATCTAATCTTCTAACCTATATAAGAACGTGAACCAAGAAATCAATCCACATGAGCAAAAGCACCTTAACACAACTCAATAAGTTTGCATATAATAATATAAAATACACATAATATGGCTTATTATGTTCATTTTATACTTTTATGCTATTAGCTTATAACAATCATAATTTTGCCATTTCTAAATTTGAATTTGATAAAGCAGATTAACATATCAATAGTAACATGCAATACCCATTTAAGCATCCAAATGTCTAATAATCACATTTCAATCACTACTTTAGGTTATTCTCCATGTAATTACAAAAAAATAGCAAACTGATAAGTGTGTAAAAATACTCATTTATCTTTCCTAGTTATCCATTAAATTGTATGTGATTTGAGGAAAAATGTGATGAAATCCACCAATATTGTATATAAACCACATATACATTATCAACACTAATCAACACATGTTTTTAAGGATTTTTAGCACATTTATTTCATATTATGTAAGTAGACACTTAGTATTTTTCCTCTTTATTGCAGGTTTAAAGGTTACCCTTTAGAAGGTAATCTTTAGAGTTTAGCCATGAGAAGAAAGATTTAAGAAAAACTGGAAATAAGATATAGCAGCTCGATGATAGCTTGTTTACCATCTAATGGGTAGCTAAAGATGAAGATTGATAGCTACTATTGCCATTCAGGTGCCAAGAGTGCCAAAAGTGTATAGTATTGTTTCACTCACCTACCATCTAGAAGGTAAGGTTGCTAGCATTCAAATAGTAGGACCAAAACCTTAATTCCCAAAACGCATAGTTTATTTACTAAAGAGCTCTTAGGATGACATGTGTTTACAATCCGAATGGAAACTACTGACTATAAAAACCTACATTTTTTGTAAATTTAAAAGTGTTAATAGTCTCTTAGTGAATTTTTGATGATAATATGTCTTGAGGGGCACTAAGTCTCAATGATGGACACTTATGAGTAGGTGGAAAGCATTTTGTATGATTGAAGATAGCTAGAGGTTGCGTAGAATAGAATTTCTTCAATGAATCTTAGCAAAGATAAAAGGAAGAATTGATGGAATCCTTTACTCAAATTCTCTATAGATCACAAAAGGGAAAGGTTATTAATGTAAAGCCTATCTTACAACCTTTTAGTGAATCTATTGAAAAGGCTATTCAAAGAACCATTTAACTTTTAATGGATAAAACCCAAAAGTTTGAAATAAGATTTAATGAGATGAATGAATGGATTATTGAACATATTAAAAGCTACAAATCGAGTGAAAAAGTTTTAAAAGAAGTAAAAGGACAGTTGAGAGGAGTTAAGATTAGATTAGGACCAATTAAGCTTACTTTGGAAACTTTAACAAAAGCCCCATCTCTCCTTACTCCAAGACAATCTAATTGATTTTTATTCTTGGTTATTTGATAAGACTTAATACTTGTTTATAGCTAAAATCTATTTTAATTGATGGTCTAACTCTTGTTTGAATGGCCATGCATTTATATTGATATATATAAATATATATATTATTTATGCTAGTATGTTCTATTTTAAGGATCATATATTTTGGAGGATAAACCTATGTTAAGAGGGAGGTAAAAAATGGAAGATGTTAAGGGAATAACATAAAAAAGAAATGTTAAATCATTTTATGTTCTTAAGATGTGCTCCACTTTCATTATTTAAGTGTTTTGTTATAACTATTTTGTCATTATCAAAAAGGGAGGGGGGGATGTTAATAGTCTCTTGGTAAAGTTTTGATGATAACAAAATATACAAGAACATCTAACAAGTTTTTGTATAGCAAATGTTTTTGAAAGTATTAGTATAAAGATATGCTTTTGGAAAAGTATTTTGAGGAAAACGAAACATTGAAAAAAGCATAATTAGATTATTGTATGATTAGAACATATTTAGAAGAATAAGTATATAGTGGATGAAAGTATGCAAGAACTATTATTAGAAAATCAATCAAAAGCTATGTTGGAAAGCATTTTGATATTCAGAAGAATAAATGATTGGAAGACTAAAATGGTAATTTTGAAGGAAGTACTATTTTGCAAAGCAATAGTTTCGAAGCAACAATTCTGATATTGGATATGGAAAGTATATTTTTGAAGAAAGTTTTACTTAGAGGTCAAGACTTTCCTTCACAAGTTAAATATGCTTGGGTAATATATTTGACTTGTTTTAGATAAGTAGGAATATAATTTTGAGATTATTTTAGAAGAAGACTTATGAATAAATAGTGAAATATTTGGATTAGATATGCAATGGAAAATTTTAACATTTATATAAGAAAATTAAATAGTATCAAGATTGATATGGAAAGCTAGAAATTCAAATTGAAGACTTTACTTTTTCATTAGTAGTGGAATGTTAGGAAGAAAGCTATAAATAAGAGTAGCATGAAGTTGAAAGATATAAAGAGAAGGCATAGAAGAAAAGAGACACACAAATAGATAAAAACTCAAATTCTTATTATATTTAAGCTAATTGTTGTGAATTATATTTTACTTCTCAAGATGTAAAACATCAAAATTGATTGTTTGCCTTTCTCTATAGTTCTATGTTTTAGCTTAACTATTGAGGCTAAGGGATATAAAGTAGACAAGTGATTGTAGAGTGATTAACTATTATAACACTCTTAATTGAATATTTGATATAGTGAAATACACTGGTAAAGACTACTAGGATCCCAGTGTGTAGAGATTGGAAGAGTAGATTAACACACAAGGTAGAACCACTATAAATCGCTACCTAATTTTTTCATCTCTTACTCTTTATTTGTTTGTGTCATGCCTCAAAATCGAATATGTAGATAGTCCACCACATGCCCATACTATAGTATGAGTACACTAAGGCTCAAAATAACTAAATATCTTCAAATCACAAATATTCTCCAATTATTTCCTCTAGTAACAAGTAATCATCCAAATTTAAGAATTTACGATTCTACGACTATCAATTAAATTACAAACTTAGCTAATGTAATTAAGGACAAACTATAACAAGCTACTTTATGATTTGCCATGACGTACTAGCAATAAACCCAATCCTAAGCTTTGAATGTCAACACCACAGTTATCTTCTCTTGTACTTGAATAAAAAAAAATTCACCCAAACAAGATGAGTCGAAGCTTAGTACATAACAACAAAAGCACACATGAATGCCACAAGTATGCATGCATATACATACCTAATCTAATGCAACAAGCACTAGGTTATTATCTTTAGCATTAGCCATCAAATTGTCACACCCCAAAAGGGGGCCTAGAAGTCTCTACTAAAATCATCATGGTACATATGTACTCGTTACATGATGATCGTCTTATGAGTTAGAGATCATAAGACTCTAAATAAATAATTACATTTACAAGTAATCATAGTACATATAACTGGATAATAAAATACAACTATGGATCTCGTATCCTATGGTCAACCATGATCGTAGAGAACCGGTATCCCTTACCAATTAGTAAAATAAGATAAACTCTAAGTTTCTCAATTTCAAATTCTATTCACGTGGGGGTCCTCACATTTCATCTAAGTAAATCTATCCTTCACAATTCTTACTTTGTTGTTTTGGTCTTCCCAAAACTCTCAACACTTCACATCTTATCCCATCCCGAGCTTTCATAATCGCTACCTGCAAAAGAGTCTGTGAGGGGGTGGGCACACTATGGCTCAGTGAATGGGATGGTAACACTTTTAATGCTATGTACACATAAGCAAATTCAAATCAAGTTATCAAACATATGCTATGCATGAGCAACCATATAAATGTAGCATCTCACGTGATCTTCCGGTAACCGACTTGAAGTTTAGGGTTTACACTCCCCTTGACCTTAGGTTGGGGATTCCGAAGCCGCCATTAATTCCCAGGTCATTACCCGGTTTATTTATCTTATCACTTTGTTAATTATGATATCTTCTTAACTCAACAGTGAACGCTCTCACGCCTCTCTACACCAGATGGAGCAAAACCCTCAAGGACAGGCCAAACTCGGAACCGTCAAGGCACAACATTCCCCTAGTCACTTAGTTCGCACTTGGTGGAACAACGATACTCTTGATCACTTCTGACGCATCCTATAGCAGTGATGGCCTTCAATCTCATGCAATATCTCGTGAAAATGCATGCCTAGTTTTAATCAGGTCCACTTCCTGAATTAATTGATTTAAGGTGATCAAATAACATATACAATCACAATCAATTCTCATTTCACACTCACCACAACAACAAAGATCATGCCCTTCTTATCACTTAAGATAGACACTGAACCCAGACCCCGTAGACATAGACTTATCCAGTTTTACAATAGGTTAAATTAACTCGGTACCTCTCTATGCCATTTCTTTTAAATGTCAAACCAACCACTTAAGGTTAATTTACAATCATCATCTCTAACACCTCTGTGTCATTTTTCTTAAATGTCAAACCAACCACTCGGGGTTGATTTACAATCATCATCTTTGACATCTTTATGTCATCGCACTTCTCAAGTGCTCTATTATTCACATTTTCGAGAGCTAATAAGGCCGTCTCGTATTTTCCTTTTGATGTCCTCAAGACATTTATGTATAATATATATATATCTACACATATATATATGTTCGTAACACATCATTAATTAAGGACAATTCACTAGACACCTTCCCTTAAGTACTTACGAGGGCAAGAAAATATGATCGTTAAGTTGTAAAAACAAGATTTCACTCATGATTTGTATGATTGGGTTCATGAGTGTATTGTGTAGATACAGTAGGAAATTAAGTTTGCCTAGGCATATGTACACATTCAGGAACTGACTCTGACATGTATACATAATGATATCTATAGACCTTATTCCAACTAAGCACACCTATTTGGTAGCTTTAGAAGGAAAAGCTAGGTTTCTATGTTTTAGTTTGATTTAGAAGAAAACAATTTTAAATCATAGGTTAGGCTTGTGGTAATAGCACTAGCAATATGGTGCTAAGTGCTATCGTTATGGTAACAACATCTATGCCCTTAGACCATTCATTCCTCTACAATATTTACGACTTCTTTCCTAACTCATTAATCCCCACTACATAACTCAACTTAGCAATAATCACAATTAATTGCAAATGCAAAAAACAACAATTTCACATACATAGCAATCAACATACAACATAATACGGTAGAATATCATTAAGTTTTCCACTCACTTGTTTAGGGTTATAGCAGTCCTAGCCAGAGTCGAGTGATTCCAGCAGGTAACCCTTTTGCGTTCCTCTTGAAATCAGTGTCCTTTTGCGATGCTTCCTCAACCTAATCATAGAAAGCCACATCTCCACTTGACTTTAGTAGTTTCCTAGCACCTGATATGTGCACTCCACTCATTATGCGTTTGCTGGCAAGGTGTGAAGCTTCCTCCTTAAGGAACTTTGGGTGAACAAGATTCGGGCGTTGAACACTTCTTCAACGTGATTCTGATATAGGGTTCTAGAAGGAACAATATTCCTATGAATCATTGCTTCCAATATCCCAAGTTGCTGTGATCGACTGTTTACTTCCCTTGTGTAGAAGTCGAGCAATGGAATGTCTTCGATCTGCCAAATTTGGAATTCTTTCTTCCATGTATGCAAGATACCTTTAGAAAGGACAACTAAAGGCCTTGCATTAGGGTATTTAGCCAAAAATGATCTTCCTCGATATCCTTTGAACATTCCATTATGAAATCCATTTCATTCCAAATATCCCCCAAGCTATTATCTTTGGCGTTGCTTGAATCATTCGCTTCACCATCTACACCAATATAAACATCTCTTCTTCCTGTTTACTTTCACACACAGACACACTCACCTCCTTCACGCAATTCCCTCTTCCTCCTTGGTTTCACCTTTCCATTCTTTCTTCTTTCCTTTGTTGACATCTCCACTTATAGGGTTTCCCATCCTCTCTACCGGTCTCTATCCTCATTCACGCTTCCATCACCATACATACACCAGCCATTCCCACACACCACGTACACATGCCCACATACTCCTATCCATATAGATACACACTCTGCACACCATGTACGCACCTACACGTACATACACACAATCATACCACACACCTAATTACATGCACACGCAACTGCACTTTATTATCGCCCTTTCTCCTCAAGTCCACACACACACGCACCACTAGTGCCTACATACACACACACACTTCATTCACTTCTCACACCATCAACACATATATACATACATACCCCACATGCACTTCACACTCCAAATATGTACACATACATACATGCTCTGCATACACCTCACACCCTCAATACATACTTACCCTCATACTCTACACACATTACACACCTCCCATATACATACTCACATATCCACACTGCATACCATCTCTTACACATACATACGTACCCATACCACATGCCATCTCATACACTTACACACATACTCCACATACACCTTACACCACTAATACACCCGCACCTATATACTTTGCACACACTACATTCACCTTCCATACCCCCACACACATGTCCATATACCATACACCATTTCACATACATACATACATACCCACACATACTACACACTCACCTCTTCCTTTCCTACACATATACCATGCATCATCACACATACGCACATATATATCCTCTTACATCCTGCACACCACTACACACACTTACATACACACATCCTTACACACATACCACCCACCATCACAAACACCCATCTTCACATACACTATACACCTTCATTCACACACACACACACATACTCATCCTACGTTCCGCACACCACCACACACTTACATATATATACCCCTACATACCGCATACTTCCACCCACACATACACATCCTTATGTACACCATCCTTCACCTACACACACACATTCTCACACACACTATCCTTCACCTACACACATACCCTTATACCTTCTCCCCTTGTTTGGAACCGCAAACTTCGATTCTTTAGTAGTTATCGAAGTTTGAACTTCCAGAACAGGTTACTCCTCCTTAGAATCACATCATCCTGATAGGAAATTTCACCGTCCTTATCGCCACAGCTACTCACACCATCTTGGCACAACCATTTAGCTTGCACTAAAGGTTCCCTTCTCCACTTTTCAACTGCACCTACCCGCTGCCATTCTGATACGAACCACGCTAACCTGTGACGAAACCCAATACCAATACGTTCGGAAATTCGTTGCCTAAGACGCCCCAACACCTAAAGTGGAAACCGCGACCCGTTGTCTATAAGCGAGACAAGAACCTTGGTATAATGTGAAGACGCCACAATCGAGATGAAAGACCGATTGATAAGTCGGGATGAACGCCACGGAAATTAATCCGATAAGTTCTAGTTAGTTCTTGAAGAACCAAGAGAGGTGCCTCTCAAAAGTGTTTAATGTTCAAAGATGTAAATTCTAAGTTATTCTAAACCCTAGGAGCTTTTATACTAGGGTTACAATTCGTGCAAATACAAGCCCAAAACGACGTCACTTCAATAAGTGCGTAAAAATAACAAAACAGAACATGCTGGCCGGCAGGGGATACACGGTCGTGTACACGACCATGTACTTTGGCCGTATACTTTTCTATGCACATTCCGGTCACATACACGACCGTGTACTTCTGGTCATGTATCTTTCTGTGGATTTGCTTGTCTCCATACACAGCCGTGCCTTTTAGCCGTGTATCTAGCCGTGTATGATTCTGTGCAATCTTGGAATTCCTACACGGCCGTGCCTTGAACATATACGCCCTCTTTAACCTGTTTCCGGTGTGACTTGTATAAAAGCAAGGGTCTTCCCATAGTTGTTCCAATCCGTTCCAACTTCATGATTGCTCCAATCTTTTCCAACTTCATGGACAACCTTTATCAACCCATTAAGTGCTTCCTTGAATCGTTTCGCTTGATTTCTTGTGATCGGTCCAGGTGACACTTCAAGAGGATCCACATTTCTTCTTCTGGCTTGGCTCTCATCATGGATCTCATCACATTCTTAGGTCATTGTCGTCATTGCTACCATTGTTGTGGTCGTTGTGGTCATTCCTGTCACCGCGGTTGGGGTCGCCATTGCTGTTGTTCGTCGTCACTGCCATTGTTATTGTTGTAGCCATCAAATCATTGTTGCCACCATTGCTGTGGTTGTGGTTGTCGTTTGGGTAATTGTTGTCTTCTCCAAGTTGTTCGTTGTTGCTTCCATCGTTGTTGTCGCCATTGCTGCATCGTCGCTACCACCACCGTTGCCGTTTGATACGAACCATGCCCACGTGTGACGAAACCCTGTATAAATACGTTTGGAATTGCAACCCAAGATGCCAAAACAATCAAGTGGAATTGCGACCCATTGCCTATAGGTGAGGCAAGAACCTTGGTATATTCTGTTGACGCCACAATAGGGATGAAAGACCGATTGATAAGTCGGGGTTGATCGCCACGGAAGAGATCCGATAAGTTCAAGAGAAGTTCTTTGGAGAACCAAAAGAGGAATACTCTCAAATTATGTTTATCAATGTTGTATGTAAGTTCTATGTTGTGTTTTCCAACTCTAGTAGCTTTTTATAGGGTTTACAACTCGTAAAACAAAAGCCCAAAACGACATAACATAATAAAGTTGCGGAAAAATAACAAATAGGCAATGTACGTCGGGTATATACGCCGGCGGCGTAGAAAGCTGCGTAGTAGCTGGCGTAGGATGTACGCCGGGTATATATGCTAGTGGCGTAGTGGACGGCGTAGTCCCTCTGTCGCACTTTGATTGCAACACCGGTTCAAGGCCAGCAGCGTTTAAGCCAGCGTTGTCAAGGCTAGCAGCCTTGACCTCCTATGCTTTGATCTCCTTGAATGACTTGTACAAATGCAAGTTCATTCTTATGGTTGCTCCAATCTTTCCTAGCTTCTTGGATATCCTTTATCAGCCCGTTAAGTGCTTCCTTGAACTGTTTCACTTGAGTTCTTGTGATCGGTCCAGGTGGCACTTCAAGAGGATCCACATTCCACCTTCTAGCTTGACTCCCATCATGGCTTTCATCATTCCCCTCCTCTTGAAAAGGATTTGTCCTCAAATCATTGCCTACATCAAAAGGACTTAGATCAGTAACGTTAAAAGTAGCACTTACTTGATACTCACTTGGCAAATCTAACTTGTAGGCATTATCATTGATGCGCTCAAGAATTTGAAATGGTCCATCGCCTTTAGGAAGTAATTTAGATCGACGCTACACAGGAAACCGCTCTTTGCGCATGTGAACCCAAACCCAGTCTCCAGGTGCAAAGACAGCTTGTCGACGATCCTTGTTGGCTTGTTTCACATACTGTTTTGTCCTTCGCTCAATGTTGAGCCTTGCCTTCTCATGGAGCTGTTTAACAAATTCCGCTTTCTTCTGACCATCTAGATTAACATACTCAGAAATAGGAAGAGGTGATAAATCCAAAGGAGTTAGTGGATTAAAACCATACACAATTTCAAAAGGTGTAAACTTAGTAGCAGAATGCATTGTGTGATTATAAGCAAATTCAACATGAGGCAAACAATCCTCCCAACTTTTAATGTTCTTTTTAATGACAGCCCTCAACAAAGTAGATAAAGTTCGATTTACTACCTCAGTTTGACCATCAGTCTGTAGATGACAAGTAGTAGAGAAAAATAACTTAGTTCCTAACTTAGCCCACAAGGTCTTCTAGAAGTAGCTCAAGAACTTAGCATCCCAATCTGATACGATTGTTCTAGGCATACCATGCAATCTCACAACTGCCCTAAAGAACAAATTAGCAATATGGCAAGCATCGTCTGTTTTGTGGCAAGGAATGAAATGTGCCATCTTAGAAAACCTATCCACGACTACAAAAATAGAGTCCCTACCATATTTAGACTTGGGTAACCCTAACACAAAATCTGTGGAAATGTTTACCCAAGGCTCATGAAACTCATCTAACATATCATCTAAGCGAGGAATGGGAAGAGGATACTTTACCGTGATGTTATTGATGGCTCGGCAATCAACACACATTCTCCATGACCCATCCTTCTTAGGTACCAAAATCACAGGCACTGCACATGGGCTCATGCTTTCTCTCACGTACCCCTTCTCCATCAAGTCATTAACCTGCCTTTGAAGTTCCTTTGTCTCCTTTGGATTACTCTTATAAGCTGGCTTGTTTAGAATAGATGCTCAGGGTACAAGGTCAATCTAGTGCTCAATACTACGAATAGGTGGTAACCCTTTTGGAATCTCCTCAAGGAAGACATCATCAAAGTCCTGCACAATAGACACAACCACACTAGGCAAAGAGTTAAGAAGTTCGTTAGTATTCAAATAAGTTTCTTTTAAAACTAGCAACAACATGGGTTGCTTCATCACTAACGCTCTCTTCACTACACTTGCTCTTGCCACATAACTCTCCTTTTGCAAGGCTGCACTCTCCTTTTCACTCACCACCAAAGTTGATCCCCTCTCAACTTGGCTTCTCACACTCTTTCCAGCCTTCCTCTCTTTTTCCTTTTGATATTGACTTTTGTGTTCCTTTTCTTTTTCTATGTCTTTTGCTCTCTCAATCTCTCTCTATTTTTCACTCACCTTATATTTTGCAAAATATTGTTATAGCTACAATTGATCCTCATACACCCGTTTAGGTGTTAAGGGTTTAAGATTATAGCTTTTGCCATGGTGAACAAGTGTATACTTGTTAGAAAAGCCATCATGAACAACCTTCCTGTCAAACTACCATGGCCTCCCCAATAACACATGACACGTCTGCATTGGCACTACATCGCATAATACCTTATCCTCATACCTACCGATGCGAAAAACAATTAAGGCTTGCTTACTCACCTTTGTCTCTCCACTATCATTCAGCCACTACAATTTATATGGGTTAGGGTGTTTAGTGGTCTTGAGCCCCAACCTCTCAATAATGAAAGTACTCACTACATTAGTGCAACTCCCCCCATCAATGATCAAACTGCAAATATGGTCACCTAGATAACATCTAGTATGAAAGATATTCTCTTGTTGCACTTCCTCTTCTTCCTTCACCTACACATTCAAAGCTCGCTTCACTACTACCACTAACTTCCCTGTTGCAGGCTCCTCATCATCACTAGCATCCTCCAATGGAGGCATATCATCATCTTCACTATCCCCCTCAGTCTCATACTCACCATCATCGCGCAGAATCATAACACGTCTATTCGGACATTGACTAGCAATATGGCCTCTGCCTTGGCATTTAAAACATTTAATGTCACGATTTCTAGGAGTAGAAGAATCAGGTTTACCTTGATTACCAGGAGTAGACCCCCCTTGCTTCTGCTTTCCTTTTGGCTTGGTAGGTGAAGATTTTTCTTCCTTCCTCTAATGGTTAGTCTTCTATGTAGATGAACCAACACCCTGTTGGAACCGTGCAGTACTACTACCTTTCCTCCTGTGTTGGTTCTTAACCTTTATAGCCATGTGAACCATATCTTCCAATTTCGCATAATGTTGCAATTCTACTACATTATGAATCTCTCTATTTAACCTAATAAGAAATCTAACCATGGTAGCCTCTCTATCCTCCTCAACAATTGCTCTAATCATAGTAACCTCCATCTCCTTGAAATACTCATCCACACTTCGGCTTCCCTGGTTAAGAGTTTGCAATTTGTTGTGCAATTCGCGATAGTAGTAAGTAGGAACAAACCGCTTCTTCATCACCCTCTTCATCTTTTCCCAAGACTCAATGGGTGGTTTGCCATTCCTTCTCCTATTCAACATCAGTTGATCTCACCACACTATGGCATATTCTGAAAACTCAATGGCAGCAAGCTTCACTTTCTTTCTCCCACTATAATTGTGACAATCAAACACCATCTCTACCTTCTTCTCCCATTCTAAGTATGCCTCGGGGTCATTCTTTCCTTGGAAAGGAGGAATCTTCAACTTTATACTACTCAATTAATTATCCTCTTTATTCCTATCTCCTCTATCTTCCCAATCCCTAGTTCCTCTATTCCTACCACCATAACCTCTATAACTCTCGATAGAAGGTTCATCAAACTCATCATCAAAATTTTCATCTCCACCCCTTTGTCCTCTCTTAGAACAACTCTCCCTCTTACGCCCTTGAAAGACATTTTTAGATTGCTCTAGTTTCTACTCCACCGTTTCATGAATTTGTTCCATTCCTTCCTGAAACATTCTCTTCATCTCACTCCTCAACGCCTCAATCACTAACCTAGCATCAAACCTCCCCCTCTCACCTTTAGGAGAATGTTGCCTCGACATAGTTCCTGCAATGAAAGGTTAATACAAACACAAATATATAGAATTAAACCTCACGATTCGCTCCCTCACGTGTTTCACTCAAAGAAGGATATCCCGCAATCACTCGTGTATTCTTACAAACAGAGATGCTATCAACTCACTAATCCCTCTTCTCAATTCTCTTGGAACTAATCCAAACCACACCAAATTCTTCCGTAGAATTCAAGAACAAACTCTCCGGGCTTGAATTTTCCTTTTTCTTTCCTTTTGTTGTCTTTGTTTTCGTTCTTTTGTTCTCGTTTTTTTTTTGTTCCTTTTTTTTTTGTAACAAGATTGATAGAATGAAACTACACTACTCAAGAGACAATTAGCACTATGAACTTGAGTATGAAGCGATGGTAATATGAAACTTGATATGAACAATTGGAGTTAGGGTTTTGATGTTACCTTTCTCAAACTGAACTGATGTTTAACAAGCCTAGGCTCTGATACCAAACTAATACGAAACATGCCCACGTATGACTAAACCCTATACCAATACGTTTGGAATGCAACCCAAGATGCCAAAACAATCAAGTGGAACTGCGACCCGTTGCCTATAGGTGAGGCAAGAACCTTGGTATATTCTGTTGATGCCACAATCGGGATGAAAGATCGATTGATAAGTTGGGGTTAAACGCTATGGAAGAGATCCGATAAGTTCAAGAGAAGTTCTTTGGAGAACCAAGAGAGGAATACTCTCAAATTATGTTTATCAATGTTGTCTGTAAGTTCTATGCTGTGTTTTCTAACCCCAGCAGCTTTTAATAAGGTTTACAACTCGTAAAACAAAAGCCCAAAATGACATAACATAATAAAGCTGTGGAAAAATAACAAACAAGCAATGTATGCTGGGTATATATGCCGGCGGCGTAGTAGCTAGCGTAGGATGTACGCTGGGTATATATGCCGATGGTGTAGTGGATGGAGTTGTCCCTCTGTTGCGCTTTGATTGTAACGCTGGTTCAAGGCCGGCAACGTTTAAGCCAGCATTGTCAAGGCCAACAGCTTTGACCTCTTATGCTTTGATCTCCTTGAATGACTTGTACAAATGCAAGTTCATTCTTATGGTTGCTCCAATCTTTCCCGACTTCTTGTATATCCTTTATCAGCCCATTAAGTACTTTCTTGAATTGTTTCGCTCGAGTTCTTGTGATCGGTCTAGGTGGCACTTCAAGAGGATCTACATTCCACCTTCTAGCTTGACTCCCATCATAGCTTTCATCACCGTTATTGTTGTCACCGTGGTTGCTATCACCGCTGGAAGCTACTGCTATTAGGGTCACCATTGCTGTGGCAGTTGCGGTTGTTGTTCTCCCCATTCACACATACATACACAATTGCAACAAGTCGACTCCTCTACCTTACGTACATACGAACACATCGTAGCACTCAATGCATCTCTCCCTTGCCGGAACAGTACTCCTTCATACACCTCACGCGAAACACCAACCACCTGGACAGAGTAGCCACCAAGACTTAATTAAAGCAAAGCTTGTATTCTTGAATCCCATGACAAAGTACTACAAGCCTTGCGTACAGCCACCGACTCCACTTTCCCCTCTTCTTCGCTTTGCCACTCGCTGTCGGTCACCTGGCTGCCTATATGCTACTGGTTCACGATCCAGCAAGTCTTCGTAGTGGAGGTGGGGTTAGCTTCAAGCTGTTCGAGCTCGCTGCTAAGGAAAATCTCACCAGTTGCTCGCACTTAATCACTGCCACCATAGTTGTCCCCATTGTCGTCATCCTCACCATCAACGACATAATCATCCGAAGAGAAGGAAGGGAGATTTAGGGGAAAACGAGAGGGAAGAAGAAGGAAGGAAGGGAAACGAAAGGCAAGGCTGTGATGGGAGACGATGAGGGGTAATGGGATGGCAAGAGGGAGAAGGCTGGAAGAAAAGGAATGGGGATGTAGGGGACGGGGGCAGCATAGGGTCGTGATCGAGAAGGAAGAAGAAGAAAAGAAAAAATAAAGGGAGAAAGAAGAAGTAAAGGGTGAGGGCGCTGTGGATGACATGATTGGTGCAGGCCTGCTGCTGCTACCACCTATGCCTGACATGACGGGCGGATGGGATGGTGGCAGATTTAAATTTTTTTTTTTTTTTACATCTGTTTGTACATATATATATATATATATATATTATATTTTACATTGTAATGTCTCTATTTTGTATTTCTCACGCGTATAAGGATAATTTTGAATTTTTATATTTTTAGAATTTTATTACGAAACCTTATATCTACGCTAATCTAATTATCCCGAATATAAATATTCACTCTAAATTTTCATTTAAAATTCCTAGATCTATAATTTCAATTAATTTCACTATTTAACTTAATATTATTTGTAAATTATGTTTTAGAGAATTTATTCTTCTAATTGTTTAAATTTTAAAAACCTATTATTATCACAAAATAAAATAATATTATTATTCTATTTATTTTCTATAATTATTCATATACCTTTATGAAATTTTTAGGACTTTACAAAAATAGCATAGTTTAAAGTCATATGCATTTAGCTTTGAACTTGGAGTATCTCACAAGTCTACAATACACACTTTTATTAATTAAACAACTTCAATGACATTCTTTAGTTGCGTCATCTTATACTCATCACTAGATCAGTCCATTAGGAGATTGGTCCACTCATAGGTGTCCACCACAAACTTGACTTGTAGTTTCTCTCTACCATATTTTAATTTGTTTTCATAGCGACACCATGATTAGCAACCAACTAAGAATATCAACATGATGTACCTAAATCCACTTAGAAGCACAGTTAAAAGACTCAAGAAAAAACAAACTTAAGTCAACAACAAACCAGCTCCAAATGTTCAATGTTGCAATTGTGATACCTCAATGATAATCTCTTCTAACAACACACTAATCACATATAATCCCACGAGAATAATCCACAAATTCAAAAGAAAACTTCAATTCTAAGAACTCCTTTCCACAAGTGATAATCACGTTTCAAGAGGAATTCTTCAAGGATGAATCGAATTCAAATGCAAAGGATCTTAATTAAACACAAGAATTTGAAAATAATAAGAAGCAAATCTGTCCAAGAACTATCTCAATTCACCCCTAGATATGACATAGTAGAGAAGAAAAGAAATCACAACAAAATGAAATTGACACTATTCACAATTTCAAGGTGTTGCACTCGCCACAATTTCAACTCTTGGGATTGAAATTGATAAGAGTCTAATGACAATTAGGAACCTTAATTCTCACGTGAAAATGGACTCTCAATTATGCAAAATATGGCCTTCCCAAACCCTCTCTTAAGCAAGTATTTACACTTGCTACTCCTAGGGTTAAAAAGTGCTCAAAATTACAAGTTTGCCACTTTTAAGGTGGCTAACCCTAAATGAAAATTACAAGGAAATAAAAGTGTCCCAAAACCAAATACAATCAAAATAGTTCATAAAAGAAAAAATATATAAAAGAAATGGTCTTCAAGATGACGGTCTTCTATAGGATCCATCAGCCCAACTCATCACCGGTTCAAGTCGGTCTATGGATAACCCACAAGCTGAGTTTGAGAAAGTTTGTCCATTGCCCTATAAAATATGATAAGTGTGCCTGTTGGAAAACACAATATAAGAATAATAGAAAAGAGGTTAATATATAAGTAATTCTGGGGTCGATCTGCTCAAAATGGGCCCTCATCGCCAAAATTCAAATTTCTTTAGTTTTTGTCCTAATGATAGGTCTTGTCGGATTTTGATTCCTATCACAACACCTAAAATTATCAAATAATCTCAGTGTATGACTCTATTGGGAACACCATTACACACTGATCATTTAGTGCCATGCTAGTTCACCAATTATTTAGGTCCTTGGCCAATGCTAAACATAAGCATCAAATAGTTAGCTTATCACTTTGATTATAGTTCATTTATAGCTACCTTAACATCCACAATATAGCAAGGTTATATAATTGCATCCTATGCCACTAATCTTCTCACTTCATTAATATCACTTATTCCTGATTCACAATATATAATACCAAATTACAAATCTATACTTAATTAAAACTACGATCAAAACCTAACACTAGGTCTTTGATTAATTACCTAAATGTTTCTACTTAAAAAGGAAGAAAGTTATACTATAGCTAATGAATTTATTCTAACTTAGGTATAAAGGTTTTGCTATAGGTTAACTATTATCTACTTAAGGCTAACTATTAAGCTTGAGTTTTAATTAATTAATCTTTTTGTTATATTACCTTATAATAAATAACTAACAAATCTCACCTTATCAATTAAACATATAGCATCGGGTTTGATGAATAATAAATTATCATGACTCATTTATAATTATCTTATCATAATAATTCCTATGTTAATATAATCAACTAATGTATTATTTATAATTAGTTTATTAAATACTAACTTCTTGTTAATAATATCTAACTCATTATAATTAATTAAAGGATTAATCAATGCTAGCTTCTAGTTAAATTAAAGTTTTAGTTTTAATTAAATTTTTATTGTTATGTTAATTAATAACTATTAGCTTTAATTATTACTAATTGACTTAATAACTAATGTTTTATTAAATGAGTTAACTAGAATTACGTAACATTAATAAAGTTTTCTTAATTCAAATATGTATTTAATACTTTATTTATTAAGTTAATTAGATGCAATAACACTTATTCATTAAATTAATGTAGGCCTTTAACTTTCATTGAGTGAATTAATTATGGTCATTAGTCTTATTATATTAAATAGGGTTAATGAATATTACCACAAGTCAAAAGCATTAATTGATTTGATTTAATAGGTGCTTTTCTTCATTAAGCTCAATTAATACCATTGATAAAGGGCAAATGAATAGAGTTAATTATTGTTATTTAAAAGATTTTTTAAATTAAAAATCAATTATTTAATTAGTCTTTAATGGTGACATTAACTATAGCTATTGAATGCCATTAAATTGATTAGTTATGGTCTAGGCTAAATACGAGTTGACTAGAAATTGTACTCAACTTTTTCTCGTCATCATTTGACCCATCATTATTATAACTTTAACTATTACTACATAAAAACTTATTACTTAAAACTATATATGAATGAAAATTAGCTATAGTAGTTACTACTATCTATCTTGGTTTTGGTTCTAGATAACTAAATATTAAACCATAATCAGTTTAAAGACTATCTCATTCAATATATACTTATAAGTCGATACATATTTATGTTATTAACATAAGACTATTATTTTCACATACACATGCACATACACATACACAAGCTAGAAAACATTTTTTTTTTATTTCTTATGTAGTAATACTAAGCATAATATTTAATTAATATAATTAGTAACTAGATATTAGTACATAAGAAATTAAGTATGTACTTACTACAACAAATTTATTTAAAGGGATAGGCTTTTTAGAGTGAACACTAGAAAACCACCCTAAAAAACAGGTAGGCAAAAATGTTTTAAAGTGGTTAGTAAGATAAAAGTTAAAATTCAATTTCTAGAGTAAGGGAACCTAAGAGATACTGGAGGGAAAAGTTCTTTTACAAATAAAAAAACGTTTTAATTCCATGAAGTTGTCACACACTTCTTGCCCTCTACTTTGTTAAGGAAACCCCCCCCTCCCCCCCACATTTTACCTATCATAAAAAGGATAGACACCTACCACACTCTTTTGCTCCCCTTTTGATGGATGCACTTTCATTAGAGGATAAACAAAGCCCTTCATTGAGAAGAACAAAGCAACCTCTTTCTTGATCAATTTTGTAGCCATTTCATCATAGGCCCTTGAAGTCTCTTCACCAGTGCCAAAGGTATAAAGCTACATGCTAATATTTTATATGGTATCATTTATCTTTGTTGTACCCATTTTTTTAAGTCTCACCTTAACAAACTTGCTTGTATAGGTAGTGGTGTGGGTGGTTATTGCTTACAACTTAAGCTTCTTGTTGGATGATTAGAGACCCTAATGTTGCCTTCCCTGAAATTGAATCTTAATTTTCCTAACCATTTAATAGTTGTTCCAACATTGAAGTTTATGAAAAAAAAGGGCTAATTTATGTAAGAGGAAGTCAAGATAAGTTTCACATTTTTTCCCCTAAATGGTTAGCTCATCTTACATTGTTATCTTTATTTCTTTATTTTTAGTTATGATTAGAAAGAAAAAAAAACATTTTTTTTAATCTTTATACGAGGATCCTTCATTCGTACTCAATAAATGGAAGTATTAATCTAATTCATAAAAGTTCATTTTAGTGAAGAAACATGAAGGATTTTAGCAAAGGAATGAATGACTTGTCGTAGAGGAAGCCCAATATTATCTCTTGCTAGATGAATAAAGGACATTTATTGGAAATCTAACCCTCTCTTTCAAGGTAAGAACTTAGACGCCAATTTTTTAATAATCCTCATATGTAATAAGTTTTGCTAGTTGTAAGATTAGAATTTGATAGTTGCACGTAGAATGTTGCAAGTGAGTGAATTAGTCAATTTGTTTGCATTTAAATCAATGAGAAAGTTTGTAATTGCTTTGCATAATGTTCTCACTAATAGCTTCTCTTATGCTTTTCTTTTCTTTCTTTTTTTCAATTCCTTTCAAAATTCTTTTAATTTTATTTTAGCTACCTTAATCTATCACTTACAATCAATTATAGTAGAAGCATATGTAACTCAAGTATAATCGAAGTCTTAGATGTAAGATAACTAAACAAAATACTCTATGCATCATATTCTAATGCTAGTTCTCCTTCTAGTTTACAAATCATTCTTCATAATACACGTATTCTATGTCATCATCTAAGTCTTTACTTGTGTTTACTAGTGTCTCATCATAACTCACAACTTCAACAAAGGAACTTGCAATTGAAAAAGGATCTCACGAGGGGTGAGCTATTACTTAGTATAATGTATACCAACAATCATATGTGCATGTCATGCCGGAGTACAAATACAAACATGATGCAACAAGATATTTAGATAGTAGTTTATTATCTTTCATATCCTTTATTCCAACACATGACCCTCATTATCATAATATCCATAGCCACATCATACACTTATATATATGATAGGAATCAAATTCCTACAGGACCTATCATAAAAGCAAGAGCCAGAGGGTTACAAAATTTCACCATGAGGGTCCTCTTTGAACAATCCGACCCCAAGAATATTTGTTTAGTATCTTCTTTTCTATTACATATTTGTTGTGCATTCTAGTAGGTACATTTGTGGTTTTTTGTAAGACGGTGGATAAGTTTGCTAAAGCTCAGTTTGTGGGTTATTCATGGATCTACATAAGTCAAAGAAGAACCGATCCACAATTTGTTCAATTAAAGTGAACAACCAGCCACTTGAAGATCATTTGTGTTTGTAATATTGCTTTTAGGAACCAACCACTTTATTAGTATTTATAATTTGTTGCTTTTGGGAACCGGCTACTTAAGTGGCCTCTTTGTAATTTTTGTGCTATTTTTACCCTAATAAAAGCAACTATAAGTACTTGCTAACTAAGGTTTTGTGGGAGCTTTTTGACATTTTGAAATCAAACACTTTGTTGTCTTGAGGGCTGTCCTTTGCACGCAATAGATCTCTTATCAATTTCTTAGTGAAATTGTGGGAGACCAACTAGAGTGGATTGTGAGTAATATCAATCTTACTCCTATTGTTTTTACAAATTGTGTTTAGTGAGTAATATCTAAGTACAATTTGTTGGTAACTTGTCCATATGCACGTGAACTGGGGTTCTTCATTTTCACATTTGAATTATTTCAAATTGAGTGGAATTCTAGTTCATTTCCATTGTTTTCCATTGATATTTATACAACCGATTGTTCTTTACACCAATTCATCTTCAATTTCGTGAATTAGGGTTCAATTGTGAAGTAAGTGATCACACCATTTGTTGTTGGAATTTGTTGTTCATGCCACTTGATTGATGTGTTTGCTATCCAATTAGAGAGGCACATCATCTTTTTAGTATTAAAGCAAAGGTTGTGGAGTAGGGTTTGTGTGAACTTCAATTAAAAATTAGGGTTCTTGAATTTTACTTCTTGATCTGAATTGTTGAAGTGGAATTGAAGTAGTTAATTGTGATTTTGTTGTGTTATATTTGTTGTTGTTGAAGTGGAAGTGGAGATCTTGTAGTAATCCTTGTGATCTTGATCTTGTCGTGAGAAAAAAGGGGAAGTAGGAAGTGTATTTCCTTGAGTGTGTTTCAGAATTGGAGAGACATTATTTGTGACAAAAGAGAAGTGAATTTCTTAAATGTTGTTTCAGAATTGAAGGAGTGTGAATTACATTTCCAGATTTGCTTTTGCGTGGAGGATTTGGAAATTATTTGAATTCAAAACAAACATTAAGTTTGAAGAGTTATTATGTAGTACTGATTGAATGCAATTTGAATATTTTTTAATTGTTTCTTACCATTTGTGGAGAAGCTTCATTAAGAGTTGCATTTGTGTTGTTGTACCGTGATTGGGAGAGGGGTAAAGTGTCTATGTGATGCACCATTAGTGAGTGTGTATGTAGTGTAGTGATTTTGTGTGGTGAAGGGTACAACGTGGTGTATTTGTTTATGTTGTGGTGAAAGGTTGCTGCACCATGGATTGTAAGTGGTGTATGTACCGTGAGTGAAGGTTGTTGTGGTGGTTAAATTTGAATTTCAAAAGCAAGCATTAAAGTGTGGTGGTTACTATGTATTGATGCTTTGAACACTTTGCTTAGTTGGAATCATTAGCTTACTATTTAGAGAAGTGTTTATTGTTACTTCTACTTCTTGTTATCATAATTGAAGTGTGGAAGTGTGTGTGAAGTTAAGTGGAGTATATATATATTTTTATCTTAAAGTGATTGAAGGTGTGGAGTAGTGTTGTTATTGTTGGCATAAGAGGGTGATTGTGAATTCTACTATACTTACCTTTGAATTGTCTTTGTATAAGTCAATTCAACAACCGTGTCTAATATTGTTGTAAATGGGGGATTTGTAAATGAGGATAAAAATTAAAGGGGAGGTGATTTGTGTTTTTCTACTAATGTACTGCACCAAGCCTTGACTTCTTTTCTAACCATTGATGATGAGCAGAGAGAAAACTTGTTTCACACTTCTTGTAGGGTGCAAGGTAATTTGTGTGTTATTATCATTGATGGTGGTAGTTGTACTAATGTTGTAGCTGCCTCATTATTATCAAAATTGAAACTTGTAACTAACCTACATCCAAAACCCTACAAATTACATTGGCTGAGTGAGCAGGGGAGTCTCCATGCGACCTAGAGGGCTAGGGTACCTTTCAGTATAGGGGATAAATATCATGATGAAATTGAATGTGACATTCTTCCCATGTATGTGTCCCATATATTGCTTAGCAGGCCTTGGTTGTATGATAAGAGGGTTTTGCATGATGGCTATAGAAATACTTAAGTGTTCCAGTAGGAGGGTAAACGTATAGTGTTGAACCCAATGTCACCATCAGAGGTCTAAGAGGTTTAGAGGCAGATAAGTCAACCTTTAGAGGACCAAGAGGTTCAGAAGCAGATGAGTTAACCTTCAGAGATCCAAGAGATTCAGAGGTAGATGAGTCAACCTTCAGAGGTCCATGAAGCTCAGAGGCAAATAAGTAAACCTTTAAAGGACCAAGAGGTTCAGAGACATATAAGAAAAACTAGGAAGAAGAAGGCCTTATTGGTGGGATAGTTTGAGTTAGACAAATTGCTTGGAGGATACAAAGTCTCTGCTACATTTGATGTTACAAACTTGTCACTCTCTTTACCCAATGATGTTCATGAAGACCTATTAGATTTGAGGGCAAATCTCCTTGAGGCCCGGGGAGATGATAGGAATCAAATTCCTACAAGACCTATCATAAGAGCAAGAGCCAGAGGGTCGTAAAATTTTGCGTTGAGGCTCCTCTTTGAACAATCCCACCCTAAAAATATTTGTTTAGTATCTTCTTTTCTATTACATATTTGTTATGCATTCCAGTATGTACGTTTGTGGTTTTTTATAGGACGGTGGATAAATTCGCTAAAGCTCAGTTTGTGGGTTATTCATGGACCTACATAAGTCAAAGATGAATTAATCCGTAATTTGTTCGATTGAAGTGAAGAACCGGCTATTTGAAGACCATTTTTATTTGTAATTTGTTGCTTTTGGGAATCAGCCACTTAAGTGGCATCTTTGTAATTTTTATGTTATTTTTACCCTAATAGGAGCAAGTATAAATACTTGCTAACTAAAGTTTTATGGGAGTTTTTTGACATTTTAAAATCAAACACTTTGTTGCCGTGAGGGTAGTCCTTTGCATGCAATAGATCTTTTATCAATTTCTTAGTGAAATTGTGGCGAGACCAACTAGAGTGGATTATGAGTAATATCAATCTTACTCTTGTTGTTTTTACAAATTATGTTTAGTGAGTAATATCTAAGTATAATTTGTTGGTAACTTGTCCATGTACACATGAATTAGAGTACTTCATTTTCACATTTGAATCATTTCAAATTGAGTCGAATTCTAGTTCATTTCCATTGTTTTCCATTGATATTTATATAATTGGTTGTTCTTTACATCAATTTATCTTTAATCTTGTGAATTGGGGTTTAATTGTGAAGTAAGTGATCACGCCATTTGTTGATGGAATTTTTTGTTCACTCCACTTGATTGATGTGTTTGCTATCCAATTAGTGAGGCACATCAATATATACATATATATGACAATGGGTTCCCCTCAATGTGATGTGCCTAAAATGATGATTGGATCAAGTGATTCCAATTCCTAGGCAACAATCAATAGCAATCGAATTCCAAGATTCAAATAACAAACGATAACATAAAATAAACCCTAAACCCTTATTGGATATAACGCACTAGCAAGAGAGTAGTCCTCGTACGGATTTGTTGATATAACACACAACAATCTAATATCGTCACTTGCCGCAATCCCACGGATTGATAAGAGTAAATTGAGAGGAAAAACCCTAAAGAGTCAAATTCTATATCTCCAAAAACTAGTGCCCATTAAGTTCCAAACACAAATATAAAGTGTAAGGAAAAATCAACACTATTCGGTCCAAGAAAGCTGTTGGCCTTAAACTAGATAAGTTGCCAGCTTTAAAGAATTAAAGGTCGCCAGCTTTTATGGGCTACATCACCGGCTTAAATGGCTAGCCTAAGTTGACAAAGCTCATGTTGCACCATCAGTCTACATGATCAAAGCTGCCGACCTTGAAGGCCAGCCTTGGAGGCTAAGCTGCCGACCTTTATGGCCAGCCTATCTCTATGATGCTGACCTTAAATGGTCGGTCTAGGATGAAAACCGCCAGCTTTTATGGTTGGCGTATGGGTGTCCACATTTCTTGCGCTTTAATTCCCGCATTGAGCAACTCTATAAGAACCGTGATTTGAGTCCCATCATCTCTTCGGACTTGTGAAAGATTTGTCCTCAAATTTGATGGTTCCTCTATTTTTATTGCGCACTTCTGAGAATCCCTTGGGTTAAAAATCTTAGTCTGTAAGTGTTTATTGTCTTGAAGCCGTAGTTGTCTTGAAAGCTTATGAATCACTTGTATTTAATTCACTCTATTCAGGTCGTCCCCCAGTCCTTTCCTCTTTATTATCAATAATTTCTTGTTAAGGGTTTTATTAATATACTCTTAGGCTACATGTACCTTAGTTGGTGACATTGGACTCAAAACAACCTGTTTACCATCCTTCTAAAACATATAGATGTCTCTATACCTATCATGTAGCACCCTCCTTTCATATAACTAAGGTCTACTTAGTAATATGTATGATGTGCACATAGGGAGAACATCACAATCAATTACATCCTGGTACTTTTTCCCTATGTTGATTAGAACCTTAACCCTCTAAGTGACATGCAGACTGTCTTGCTCACTCAACTAATGTAATTCATAAGGCCTAGGATGAGGTCTAGTAACTAGTTGCAGTTTATTTACTAATGCAGCGGCTATAAAATTGGTGCAACTACCACCATCAATAAGAAAGGTACAAAGATTACCTTGGACCCTGTAAGGAATATGGAATAGGTTTTCCCTCTACACGTCCTCAATATTTGGAGATGTAGTCATTATCCTATATAGTACATTAATAGCCAAATATTGATCATTACCCTTGTCTTCATATACCTCAGTGTCTGGATCCTCATAGTATTCCTTTAGCACTGCTGATAAATCTGTAGGCTTAAGTAGATCTTCCTTCTTACCCTTATTTTCCACCTCCATAGCAGTCATCATCCTTTTGTTGGGACACTAAGCAACTATGTGTCTAAATCCCATGATTTGAAGCATTAGGTTTGACAAATCTTTCCACTTGTTAACCTTGGTATTGTTTGTCGGATATCAGCCCCTGCACCCTCTTTACCTTTTCCAAAACTATCCCTCTCCCTCTTAGTAATAGTTGCATTTGATTCTATTTTCCTATCGATTTCCCCCTTTCCAACCTGCTGATTATCTGATCCATATAATTGAGTAGTGGATCCATACCTATTACTCAATGCTCTGTATGGATTGGAGCGCCTCTGCCTCTCAATTTTTAAAGTCAACTGGATGGCCTTATCAAGAGTTTCATACCTCTGCAGCTCGACAATACATGTTATCTTATATTTTTAACCTAGACACAAATCGCACCATAGTCTATTCAAGAGGTTTAACTTTCCCACATTATATTTTAGTGTCTTAAACTCTTGGACATACTCATCCACTGTTTTACCTCCCTGTCTCAATGTTTGCAGACGCATGAATAACTCCTGCTTGTAGTGTTCTGGCATAAACCCCTTCCTCGGCACTGTTTTCATTTATTGCCAAGTATGAATCTCAGCATCACCATCTCTCCTCCTATTGGCCACAAGGTAGCATACCCTATAAATTCAATTGCTGCTAGACAAACTCTCGTATGGTCATTAATCTCATAGCACTCGAAGAGTCCTTCTACCTTATCCTCTTAGTCAAGGTACTCCTCTATAGGTCCCTTTCCAGTAAATGAAGGCATTTGCAATTTTACATACTCTAGACCCTTAGGCGGTCTGAACTCATGGTTAGGATAAAGTTCATCCCCAAAATTGTCATCCCTTTCATCTCTATAAGCATGGTATTATCTTCCAACCTGTCTACCCCAGTTTCCTCCTATTGATCATTCTTTACCCACAGCATTAAGGGCTACCCTAGGTGGGAGTGCCTGTGGATTTTCCACTAGCTGTTGAGTTAAGGTCATTTGATTGACGTGTGTTGCTAGATTACTAAAAATGGTAGTCAGGTCCTGCAACTGCTCTTCTACTATTCTTCTTCCACCTACAACATGATGACCCTTTACTTCTTCTCCTACTTGGCTGTTAGCCTCATTCCCAAATCCCCCATTAACACTGTCATTCGACATCTTCACCAAATTGCAGTCTTAACACAAAATTTCACAGTCACAATTACACACTCCAATAATCCCTAATCAGCACAATTCCCAATTTCAACCTCCAATCAATCTCCAATTCAAAATCCCAACGTAACAACAATCAACCAGGATACAAAATAATAACAATAACAACCAATTTTGATCCTATTAATCAACACAATAATGAAATTCACAACCCATGATAATAGAATTGCATAACCCATAAAAACAATAATGAAGAACCCTAATTTCAATTGATATGAATTCTACAAACAAAACCCAAATTGAATTGCACAATAACAACACAACCCAATCGACGAATCGCATATAACTCCAATTCAATAACAATCCACCTAACACAAATTCACAATATCAAAACCCTAATTTATCATAGGAATTCCAAAAGACACAATTCGTAATCTCAATCTGAGCTCCGATACCAAAAGAAGATGTGCTTAAAACGATGATCAAATCAAGTGATTCCAATTCCTATGAAACAATCAATAGCAATCGACTTCCAAGATTTAAATAACAAACGATAACATAGATTAAACCTTAAACCCTTACCAGATATGACGAACCAACAAGAGAGTAATCCTTGTATGGATTTGTTGATATGATGCACAATAATCCAATATCATCACTCGCCACAATCCCACGGATTGATAAAAGTAAATTGAAAGGAAAAACCCTAAAGAGTCAAATTCTATATCACCCAAAACTAATGTCCATTGAGTTCGAAACAAAAATATAAAGTACAAGGAAAAATCAACTATTCGGTCTAAGAAAGTTGCTGGCCTTGAATTAGATAAGCTGCCGGCTTTGAAGAATTAAAGGTCGTCGGCCTTTATAGGCTACGCCATTGGCCTAAATGGTGAGCCTAAGTGGCCAAAGCTGGTGTTGCACCATCGATCTACATGATCAAAGCTGCCAACCTTGGAGGCTAAGCTGCTAGCCTTTATGGCTGACTTATCTCCATGCCGCCAACCTTGAATGGCCGGTCTAAGATGAAAGCCATTAGCCTTTATGGCCGGCCTAGGGGTGTCCACCTTTGGTTCTTGCGCTTTGATTCTCACATTGAGCAACTCTGTAAGAACCGTGATTTGATTCCCATCACATTATCCATGTGTAATTGAGCCTATACCATACATATATACATATATGATAGTGGGTACTCCCTACTGTCCATGAGTTCATGGGTCTATACCATACATATATACATATATGATAGTGAGTACACCCCACTATATATGAGTCCATGAGTCTGTCCATTCTAAATCTATCTCAATCATCTCGGTACATGACTTCACTAGGGATAACATCACATACCGATCATCAAGGTGCCAACCCGTAATCACCGACACTCTTGGTTCCTTAAGCCTAGCCAAACATAATCACATAAACAATCTATTTCAATTACAATATTGATTTAATTTACATTTCTAACCTAATACGCACAAACAATAAATATAATATATACCTACCTGATAAGCAATGAATGATCTCTACACAATTTTGCACTCCCTCAATCCTCAACCCTATTCAAATTAACAACCATGTATGCTCAACCACTACTTTAATCTATGTTTAGGCATTTGGTTAAGTTAGGAGAAATAAGGGGTTGTAAAAGCTAGACATTGGAAAACAATGGTTCCAACGTGTCCAGGTAGATGGGCGTGTTCTTGTTCGTACACTGCGTGTTCATAATAGTGGTGAGACATGGCCTAATACATGGTCATATCTATTGCTAATGTATCGTACTATTCACTTTTCAAATTTTTTTGGCATAGGCGTGTCTATTGCCTATGTATCTTACTATGCACTTTTCGATTTTTTGACACGAGTGTGTCTCTTGCTCGTGTACCTTACTGTTCATTTCATGATTTTAGCATGGGGCTGTACAATTCACCTAAGTGGCCATGTACCAAAAGTACATGAGTGTAGTACAATCATGTAGTGGATCTTATACTTTTGGAAATCTCCAATTTTGTGAAAATTGAATTTTTTTTTCTAAATTCCACTCCCTATTCACCATTACTCTCCAAATATATTCCACTTTTAAAGGTTTTTTAAGCATATTCTTAATTTACAACATCCTTATTCTTGATTCCATATCAATTATATAGAGTTTAGAGGACTTACTCAGATTGTTACTCCATGAACAATCGTCTAAGTCTTCTTACTGTGGATGTTGGTTCATCCTGACCCTATTTGGATTGTTCTAATAATCAAAGTTGTTTTACACAAATCTTTTGTGTGCAATTTACCAGATTAAAGTCCTCTTCTCCTCCTAGGGTTCTATAGGCTATTTTTAGAGTTCTATAGTGCACAAATGGGAAAAAGGGTCAAAAGGATACGTAGGGTCTATTTACACCTTCTTTGTAAAATGACCATATCCATTTTACTACCATTTGCCTTGGCCTTATTATTTTTATATTTTGATTTATTTTCTTTTTATGACTTGAATATTATTGTTCAATATATGTTATATTATTTAATTTCTGATTATTACATTTTACCTCCTTAACAAAAGTTTTGTTGTCAAAATTTACTTGGATTGTAAAAGAGTTCTAGATATTTCTCCCTTATCTCCTCTTCTAGTTCCTAAGTTGCTTCTCTTTCTGTTTGATTGCTCCATTACACTTTAGCATACTTGACCACTCGTTTCCTTAGAATCTACTCTTTAGTGTCCATAATCCTGACATGTTTCTCTATTATTATGAGGTTTGACTAAACTTTTAGAGGCAATAAAGCAGTTACCTAGTCTAGATTCAGTACATATTTCCTTAACATGGAAATGTGGAATACGTCATGTATCCTAGTTAGATTTGGTGGTAAGGCTAATCTATATGCCATTGGTCCAACCGTCATGCCCTAAAGGGTACTCTAGTCATAATAGCTTACCATGTATTATACCGAAGTCCATGATTAGATGGATTCCAGCACACACAAACTTCAACATCATACATAACACATCATTACTCTAGAAACCACTATAAAGATAACAATTTTACAAATATTAAAACTAATATTTATTTAACATAAAACATAGAGTTTTACATATATAATAGATAGAGAAATAAGTTTAAGTAGTTAATAATACATTCATCTAGAAGAGTCTATTCAAAATTAAAAATATCTATTCTAGTTGTCTTCATCCTCACTTGCCCATTTACTATTATCTTAAAGATTCTTACTGCTGACTGGATTACTAACTAGATTCCACTAGGGTAAAACTAGAGCGGTGCTTGCAAAAAGGGTAAACTGTAGGGGTGTAAGCTATAAAAGTTTAGTGAGATCCCATCTCAAAACCACCTTTTATGCAAAACAAGCAAGTTAAAATTTTAAAGCATGAATGTATAAACAATCATATGCCAATCATCACCTGTAGTCACTTGGAAACTACATGAAGTCTCAGGATATTTCTGACCAATATACTCCTCTTTTGACCTTAGGTTGAAGATCATGTTAAAATTCCATTAGAGTTCAAGCTATCAATTTTGTTACACTTGCCTGTATCCTTAACTGCACAAAATCAAAGCTATACTCTATATATCAATAGTTATGCTAGAAGAATGATCTTTTAAGCAAAGACCTAAGATAAACCAAAAGAAAATAATGTTTTCCCTATCGGTACACCACCAAATGCATATGCCTAAAACTAAATAATGAACATGAATTCATATCAATACATGATGAACCTCTAGTCATTTTTGTATTGTTATAATAGGACACTCCTTTGGGACATCCTTTCATTTCTTATGTGACCGTAATGGAATATACAAGAATATGCAAGAAGGTGCTATGCATGATGATAGGAATCAAATTCCTATAGGACCTATCACCAAAGCAAGAGCCAAGGGATTACAAAATTTGGCAATGAGGGTCCTCTTTGAACAATCAAACCCTAAGAATATTTTTTTAGTATATTTTTTTTCTATTTCATATTTATTGTGCATTCCAATAGGTATACTTGTCGGTTTTTACAAGACAGTGGATAAATTCACTAAAGCTCAATTTGTGGGTTATTCATAAACCTACATAAATCAAAGAAGAACCGGTCTAACAATTGTTCCATGGAAGTGAAGAACCGGCCATTTGAAGGCTTATTTGTACTTGTAATTTTTTGTTTTTGGAACCGGTCATTTAGAGTGGTTTATTTGGAATTTGTTGTGTTATTTTTATCCTAATTGGAGTAAGTATAAATACTTACTAAGTAGGGTTTTGAGGGAGCTTTTTGAACACTTGAGAAACATATACCTTTTTGCCGTAAGAAAGGGTCCTTGCATGCAAAAATTCTCTTATCAATTTCACAAGTGAAATTATAGCAAGATTAGCTTGAGGAGATTGTGAATAATATCAATCTTTCTCTAGTTGTTTCAAATTATATTCTAGTGTGTCATATCTAATTACAATTTGTTTGTGGTACTTGTTGTTCTTCACGTGAATTAGGGTTCATCAATTTTAGATTTCAATCAAGTTAATTTGATTGGAATTCTAATTCATTTATATTGTTATCCATTGCTTCTTATACAATTGTATTGTTCATTAACACCATTCAATATCATTGCCATTTGGTTCCACGTGAAGTAGGGATCAAAGGAGTGTTGTTGATCACACATTTTGTTTTGATGTGTATGCAATTGGGATTGTAAGGTACATCATACTTTTTGGTATCAGAGCAAAGGTTTTAGAGAAGGAGATTTGCGTGAATTTCAATTGGGAAATTAGGGTTCTTGAATTTTCATTTCTTAATTGGAGTTATTTGAAGTGGAATTGAAGTAATTATATGTGATTGTATTGTGATATACCTTATTGTTGTAGAAGTGGAAGTGGAATTTTGGAATTGATCCTTGTTATCTTCATCTTGCCATGAGTTGCTTGTTGTGAGTAGAAGAAGAGAAGTCTTTGAATTTAAATTTCAACATTTGAGTAGTTTTGATTGTTGCAATATTCTTTCCTATGGACAAATAAGGAAACAATTTGAATTCAAAAACAAACTTTAAGTTTAAGAGTTATTATGTGTTGTTGATCTTAATACACTTTGACTATTTTGAATTGTTTCTTACCATTTATAGAGAAGCTTCATTAAGTTTTGCAATTATGGTGTTGTTGCCATGATTGGAACTAGAGTGTGATGTGTGTATGTGCTACACCGTGAGTGAAGAGTGTGTGTGTGTGGTGTAGTGAGTGTATTGTGGTGAAAGGTTGTTGTAACGTGGTGTAGTGAGTGTGTTGTGGTGAAAGATTGTTGCACCATGGTTGTATGTGTGTGTATGTGCCATGGTAAAGTGTGTGTAGCTTAGAAGAGTGTGTGTAGCAGTTAAGTTTTGAATTTCAAAAGCAAACATTAAGTGTGGAAGTTATTATATATTCATTCTTTAAACACATTTTGCTTAGTTGGAATCATTAACTTACCATTTGGAGAAGTGTTTATTATTGCTTTTACTTGTATTATTGCCATGGTTACAAGTGTGCTGTGGGTGTGTAAAGTTTAAGTGGAGTGTATTTTTTACCTTAAAGTGATTGAGGACATGGAGTAGTGATTGTTGTTGTTGGTGTGAAAGGGTGATTGTGAGATATACTACACTTGCCTTGAATTGTCTTTATATAACTCAATTTAACAACCATGTCTAACATTATTGTAAATGGGGGATTTGTAAATGAGGCCAATAATCAGGAGGGAGGTGATTTGTATTTATCTGCTAATGTACTGTGCCGAGCATTGACTTCATTTCCTACCATTGATAATGAGAAGAGAGAAAACTTGTTTCACACTTCTTGTAGGGTACAAGGTAATTTATGTGCTATTATTATTGATGGTGGTAGTTGTACTAATGTTGTGGCTTCCTCATTAGTATTGAAATTAAAACTTGTAACTACCTCACATCTAAAACCCTATAAATTACATTGGCTGAGTGAGCAGGGTAATCTCCATGTTACCCAGAGGGCTAGGGTACCTTTCAGTATAGAAGATAAATATCATGATGAGATTGTATGTGATATCCTTCCTATGTGTGCATCTTATATATTGCTTAGCAGGCCTTGGTTATATGATAGGAGGGTTTTGCATGATGGCTATAGAAATACTTATAGGTTCCAGCAGGAGGGTAAGCATATACTGTTGAACCCAATGTCACCATCAGAGGTTCAAGAGGTTCAGAGGTAGATGAGTCAACCTTCAAAGGACTAAGAGGTTCAAAGGCAGATGAGTCAACCTTCAGAGGACCAAGAGGTTCAAATGCAGATAAATAAACCTTCAGAGGCCCAAGAAGTTCAGAGGTAGATGAGTAAACCTTCAAGGGACCAAGAGGTTTAGAGACATATGAGTAAAAGTGGGAAGAAGAAGACCTTATTGGGGGAACTAAGGTTATCAAAATTGCGATTTTAGATAGAATTGCCAAGGGTTCCGTAGAATCAGAACGTAGAAACGTAAGTTTCTACAACCTATGTGAAATAACTTCCAAATATTATAAATTTACTTACAATAGTCATTAAAAAATATAATGAATAATAGAAATAAGGAAATTCAGCGTTTATTTTAGCCATAAATTGCAAATTTGCAATAAAAGTCATAATATAGATAATCAAGCATAAGTTGTATAATATAGATATTTTATTTCTAAAGTGATAAATCATATATAAAGCAAGTTTCACCTAGTTATATATACAAAAGCTAAAAGATAATAGATAAAATTTAAAAATCAATTGTGATTTTAAGAAATTACTAATAAATAAAAGTTGATAACGAAGATATACTATTAGAAATGAGTAATATTAAAAAATGACAAATAATTACTAACCAAAAGTAAATAATAAGAAAGATACTATAACAAGAAAAACCTTCAAAATTATATATTACTAGGTAAATTTTTGCACTATTCGTGATTATTAATTCAAAATATATATACTTAACAATATCTCATATTTACTTAACTATGACATATTGAAAATATAGAAATATAAATATATATTAAAAGTTTGGGCTTGGGGCCATGTATAGCTATATATTTACATATTTGTTCATCCGGATCCAAATGGTTGAAATTTTACTTAGTTATGCAATATTGTGGAATTGGTGGAAATGTTCAAACTTGCGATTTTGACGATTGTACTGTTCAAAATCGTGATTCTATTACGATTTTACTTCTCCCCGATTTTATATGCGAGTTAAATAAAAATATGTATCAAAACTTGTATAATCGTTGAATTGTACGAGTTAACTTGCGAGTTTGACAACCTTGAGGGGAACAGTTTGAGTTAGGGAAGGCCATAGCAAATGATAGACCATTATATTTATTGCAGATGAGGTATATCTTAGAGAGGGAGGGGTGAGAGCATCTACCCCCTGTGGTATCACAGGTACTAGATGAATACAGTGATCTTTTAACAGATAAATTGCCTAGACGATATGGGGTTTTTGCTACATTTAATGTTACAAAGCTATCACTTTATTTACCCGATGATGTTCATGAAAACCTATTAAATTTGAGGGCAAATCTCTTGAGGCTTGAGGAAATGATAGGAATCAAATTTCTACAAAACCTATCACTAGAGCAAGAGTCAAGAGATTACAAAATTTGGCAATGAAGGTCCTCTTTGAACAATTAGACCCTGAGAATATTTGTTTAGTATCTTCTTTTTTATTTCATATTTGTTGTGCATTTTAGTAGGTATATTTGTCGATTTTTATAGGATAATGGATAAATTTGCTAAAGCTCAGCTTGTGGGTTATTCATGGACCTACCTAAATCAAAGAAGAACCGGTCCAACAATTGTTCCATGGAAGTGAAGAACTGGCCATTTGAAGACTTATTTGTACTTGTAATTTGTTGTTTTTAGAACCGATCATTTGGAGTGGTTTATTTGTAATTTATTGTGTTATTTTTACCCTAATTGGAGTGCTTATAAATACTTGCTAAATAGGGTTTTGAGGGAGCTTTTTGAATGCTTGAGAAACATATACGTTTTTGCTATGAGGAAGGGTCCTTGCATGCAAAAATTCTCTTATCAATTTCACAAGTGAAATTGTGGCGAGATTAGCTTGAGGAGATTGTGAGTAATATCAATCTTTCTCTAGTTGTTTCAAATTGTATACTAGTGCGTCATATCTAGGTGCAATTTGTTCATGCTACGTGTTGTTCTTCACGTGAATTAAGATTCATCAATTTTAGATTTGAATCAAGTCAATTTGAGTGGAATTCTAATTCATTTATATTGATATCCATTGCTTCTTATACAATTGTATTGTTCATCAGCACCATTTAGTATCATTGCCATTTGGTTCCACCTGGATTAGGGATCAAAGGAGTGTTGTTGATCATGCATTTTGTTTTGATGTATATGCAATTGGAATTGTAAAGCACATCATACTTTTTGGTATTAGAGCACATCACATGCCATTTCACGATAAGTATTTTGATATGCTTAACATAAGTTAAGAGGAGACCAAACAATTTGTAGACACTCCATTAACTACAAGAATAGTTATGAATATAAGTAACTTTACTTTCTTTTTCTTTAGGCCTTATAAATCAAACAATCAACTAAATCAAACATACACATCAGTTCATTATTATTAAACTTTAGGTGTTACTAAAGTTACAAGCACAAATCAAGTGGCAATCATCATTGGTCTTCACGTTGCCATTCTTTTTCAAGAATCGTAATAATCCTCGAGTAAAACTTGGCAATCTTCTAAAAAACCTATATAAACATGGAGAAATATTTATACATATAAGAAATAACTACTTTTAAGATAAACTATTCTAGCATCAAGTTGCTATCCCTATGTTTCATTAAAGTATTTTAGAGTCTTTTAATGTTAAGCCCTTTGTTTAGGGAATTAGTCCATCATCAAGGTCTATGCTTAGGTCCTTGTTTAGGAAAAATGTCGTTCTTGCCATAATAAGGCAAACATGTTTCCAAGGTATATGTCAAGAGTAAGTCCATGAATATCCATCAAGAATATGTCTAAATTAAGTCAAGAATATGTCCATGGATGTTCAATAGTCCATGGATAGTCATAAATGGTCATAAGTCCTCAAGGTTTGAAGATAAGGTTTTAACATCTTTTCTTTGCACTATTGTATTTATTAGGGGTTTGAAATATGTCTAAATACTAAAAAAAAAAAAACTCTAAATGAAACAAATAGGATAATCTTACGAAGATAAAGATTGCTTGATGTAAAATTGTGGGTGGAACTTACAACTTTTCAAATAAGTGATGTTAGTCTACATACATGAAGTGTATGCTATGAAAATGACTTAGGTTAATTGGGATTACCTTAATCTAATCAAAAATCTTTGGATACCTAAAATAAAGACCTTAAAATATGGAAAATAAGTTTAGTTAGTAACTTCTTTAAGAGGGACTAAAGATGGTTCGATCTTTTTAGGAGTTGCTTACCTTAAATTAAGGAGTAAGTGGTCCAAAACTATGATTGACTTTGGAAATGTAAGTGAGGTTAACTTTGGGTGAAACTTTCTGAATTTTTAAGGGAATATGAGGTGTGTTTGGTAGAAATTTGGTGGAAAAATGTTAGAGGGAAAGGCAGGAAGGTGGCATGTAAGTGTGGAGTTGTTTACAAGGGTAAATTTGCTTTTTACCTTCCTTTTTATACTAGTTAAGTTTTGTTGTTTTGAAAATTAATTTGAGCTCTAATTTTCCACACCTAAGGGGACAAGATTAGATAGGTTTTAGGGTTATAACTAGCCTAATATCTTATAGGATAAGTTAGGATAATGATTGCACAAGATAAGATAAGGTTGATATAGATAAAATCACATGAGTTGACATAGTCAATGAAGGGGTACAGATTTTGGTAGCTTCCAGGTGGTTTCATAGGCTAATGTTTCATTTATTTTTAGTTCACGTCCTTATCTTAATTGCAACAAAATTTGGGCTAATTTTGATTAGGTTACGATTAAGTATGATGGCCCCAAACATGAGATGAAACAAGGTTAAGTAATAAGGTGTTTTGCAGATGAGATTTAGATGTAATTTTTACTTTGTTTATAAGACTTTAAAATTACAATTTTTCCATGATATTTTTAGGTTCTTATCCCAGTTTAATCAAGTTAATTTAGGGTAGCTTAGATTAAATTAAATTAAGATAGGAAGGGGTGAATTGAATGGTGACAAGCTGATGGAATTACATGCCCATGTGATGAAGGGGGTTCTAATATGTTTTTGGGGGTTTATCTTTTTGAATATCTCCAAGTCCTTTTACTAAGGAATCAAGGTATATTTAAGGTATAACAGGGTAAAATTTGGGTAAGATTTAATAAGTATAGGATAAGTGATGTGCCTAAATCCAAGTTTAAGCACAATTAAAAGATTCAAGAAAACAATCTTAAATCAATCACAAAACCGGTCCACCTAGTAAGCAATTCTCGTAACACCTTTGAAGATTTTGATGGAATATGTTGTCCAAATGATTCAATTGTAATCTCTAATGATAATAATAACCAAATAACCACAAGAGAAGATGAAGTTCACGTAAAATCAGATCAAAGGAAGCAATAAAGACAAGCACAAAACCGTGACCTCAAATCCTTCCAATAATGCCAATTCACGCCAATCACTAAGAAGCATTCAATCTCAATGAACAATCAACCTTTACAAGATGATTATCCACGAATTAAAATCACTAATAAGTCCAAGAAAGATTCAAATCAACCCTAGATATGACTCACTAGAGAAGAAATGAACAACAACAAAGATGAATCGATATTACTCACGATTTCTTCTTGTTGCACTCGCCACAATTCCAACTTCTTGGGATTGAAATTGATAAGAGAATTTTGGAATTAGGAAACCCTAAGCCCTCTCACGAAATGTGAAGTGTTTGTTCTGCAAAATATCCCCCTCAAACCCTCTCTTAAGCAAGTATTTATACTTGCTACTCCTAGGGTTAAAAAGTGCTCAAAATTACAAGTTTGCAACTTTTAAGGTGGCTAACCCTAAATGAAAGTTACAAGGAAATAAAAGTGTCCCAAAACCAAATACAACCAAAAATAGTTCATAAAAATGAAAAATACATAAAAGAAATGCTCTTCAAGATGCCGGTCTTCTATAGGATCCATCGCCCCAGCTCATCGCCGATTCAGGTCGGTTCATGGATAACCCACAAGCTGAGTTTAAGTGAGTTTGTCCATTGCCCTGTAAAGCATGATAAGTATTCCTATTGGAATATAAAATACATGAATAAGATAAAAGAGGTTAGTAAACGAATAATTCCAGGGTCGATTTGCTCAAAATGGGCCCTCATCGCCAAGATTCGAAATCCTTTAGTTTTTGCTCTAATGATAAGTCTTGTCGGATTTTGATTCCTATCATCTCCTCAGGCCTCAAAAAGATTTGTCCTCAAATCTGGCAGATCAAATGCAGTAGAGACTCTATTTTCTAAAAGCAATCCATCTGAAGAAGTATCTCTACAGAATCCCAATATCTGGAATACCATAGTAGGTGATTGTTTTCTCTCCTCCATTTCTAGGATGTATCTCATCTACAACACAAACAAGGACTCATTGTCTACTGATGTCTCCCCTGCCTCAACCCATTCCATTTGAGTTTGTTTCCTCTTTTTCTGACTCATCTATATGATGCTGATCCTTAGGGTCTTCTAATGGTTGGCCCAACTGCTCATTACCCTCTAAAACCTCTGAAGGTGAACATAACTGTCTCTGAACAGCTTGGCCCTCTAATGATTGACTCATCTGACTCTGTTCCATCAATAATACCTTTTTCCCCTTAGAGACGTTATTTTGAATCAAAGCCTTCTTAGCCTCGGATGGTCGATTAATCTGTTGCTGGACATTATGGACCTCTAAAGGTGGCATAGGATTCAGAATAATTCGCTTACCCTCCTTTTGAAACAAATATGTATTTCTGAAGCCATCATGTGAGACCCTCCTGTCATATAACCAAGGTCTACCAAGAAAAATATGAGATGCACACATGGGCAAGATATCACACTCAATTTCATCACAGTATTTATCCCCTACACTGAATGGTACCTTAACTCTGTAGGTCACATGTAAACTCCCCTTATCACTAAGCTAATGCAATGTATACGGTTCAGGATGTGGAGTAATAGCAAGTTTTAGTTTCGATACCATCGATGCTGCTACCACATTGGTACAACTACCACCATCAACTATAAGGACACATAAATTTCCTTGTACCCTACAAGAAGTATGGAACAAGTTTTCCCTTTGTTCGTCATCCTTACTTGTAAATGTAGTCAACGTCCGGCGCAATACATTAGCATAATGAAACATTTCACTAGACATGATTGTGTTCAAACCCAACAACAATAATTATCTTCACACTTCCAAGGTTCAAGTACACAACCAAACCACAAATGAAGTACACTCAGCTACTTTCAAGTAGATGGAATTAAATTCAACAACAAGTGTTTAAGTAACTAGTTTAATTACTTTCATACATTTAATGACTTGTTTGAAATTTAAATTCTATTACTCACTTTCCTTATTCTTGCCACGGTTCACATTCACACTTTATCTTAATGTGCAGCACCTTACTCTACACAACTCCACAAATTTACACCACCACACACACCTCACTCCTACACGGTGCAACCAATTCACTACAACACTACTACACGTTGTAACTTTTTCTTTTTTTTTAAACACTCTTACATACAATACTTCAAGGTGTACACGTCCTTGCCACTACACAACTCCCATTTACACCATAAACCACAAGCAATGGTAGCAACAAAATTCAAATTTGAAATCACTCCACTAAATGCAACCTTCTCCACAAATGGTAAGAAACAATTCAAATTCAAATAACACTTATTCAATGCTACTCAATGAATTGCTCTCAAACTTAAAGAAGGTATTTGAATTTCAAATGGATGCTTATCCTTCCACACACTTCAAATCTGGAATTTTCAAATGCTCTAATTCCGAATTGCACAAGGATTCACAACACTAATTGCAAGCCTTCTTCAATTGGTAACAATGAATTCAAATTCAAATAGCAATCATTAACTCCCACAACTTAATTGCATATGTTTTGAATTCAAATAATTCCTTACTAATCAAAACTCAATGCAATCTGAAAATTGTACTCCACCAATTCAGAATTACACAATGGAAATCAAAACAACAAACTACACAACCTCCTCACGCTACAAGCTAATCACGGCAAGGATTTTGGTAAGTTTTGCAAGTTCCAAAAATTGCTAAAGTAAACAACACTTTGTACATCTGCTCTTCCACGTGAATTAGTGACCACAAAATGATATAATAACCTTCCCAAACCAACTCCAACAATCAGCAAATCAAATCCCAATCCAAGGTAATTTCACAATCTCAAAACAACAACAACAACACAAATTGCGTTTTTTTTTTTTTCACTTGCTTAACCCTAATTGACGATCACTTCCACGAAATTAAATACAACCAATTCCCTTCTCTCAACATGTGCTCTGATACCAAAATATGATGTGCCTAAATCCAAGTTTAAGCACAATTAAAAGATTCAAGAAAACAATCTTAAATCAATCACAAAACCGGTCCACCTAGTAAGCAATTCTCGTAACACCTTTGAAGATTTTGATGGAATATGTTGTCCAAATGATTCAATTGTAATCTCTAATGATAATAATAACCAAATAACCACAAGAGAAGATGAAGTTCACGTAAAATCAGATCAAAGGAAGCAATAAAGACAAGCACAAAACCGTGACCTCAAATCCTTCCAATAATGCCAATTCACGCCAATCATTAAGAAGCATTCAATCTCAATGAACAATCAACCTTTACAAGATGATTATCCACGAATTACAATCACTAATAAGTCCAAGAAAGATTCAAATCAACCCTAGATATGACTCACTAGAGAAGAAATGAACAACAACAAAGATGAATCGATATTACTCACGATTTCTTCTTGTTGCACTCGCCACAATTCCAACTTCTTGGGATTGAAATTGATAAGAGAATTTTGGAATTAGGAAACCCTAAGCCCTCTCACGAAATGTGAAGTGTTTGTTCTGCAAAATATCCTCCTCAAACCCTCTCTTAAGCAAGTATTTATACTTGCTACTCCTAGGGTTAAAAAGTGCTCAAAATTACAAGTTTGCAACTTTTAAGGTGGCTAACCCTAAATGAAAATTACAAGGAAATAAAAGTGTCCCAAAACCAAATACAACCAAAAATAGTTCATAAAAATGAAAAATACATAAAAGAAATGCTCTTCAAGATGCCGGTCTTCTATAGGATCCATCGCCCCAGCTCATCGCCGATTCAGGTCGGTCCATGGATAACCCACAAGCTGAGTTTAAGTGAGTTTGTCCATTGCCCTGTAAAGCATGATAAGCATTCCTGTTGGAATATAAAATACATGAATAAGATAAAAGAGATTAGGAAACGAATAATTCCAGGGTCGATTTGCTCAAAATGGGCCCCCATAGCCAAGATTCGAAATCCTTTAGTTTTTGCTCTAATGATAAGTCTTGTCAGATTTTGATTCCTATCAATAAGATAGATTAAGATAAGTAAATCTTGGCAAAAATTGGAAAAATCACATGTTTGGTATATTTTCTTAGACCCGGTCACCATGTGCCTATTTTCATATTATTTTCATGTCTTTTTCTTAGGTTAGACAAGGTAAAAATAGGTTAAGATTGAGATAACATCAGGTGTAATAAATTTGGTCTTGATAAGTTAAGGTAAGAGTTGAAGCTTGAAGGAAAAGCTTATCTCTTGTGGTAGCATCTTGGAGAAGGAGGTGCAACTGGTGGAGTTTTGTTTAAAGTTTATGATATTTTGTGTGTTATTGGGTAATTAAAGATGAAATATTTTACTAGGAAAAATTTAGTTGAAATAGATTAAGACTTGGGGGTGATTTCAAGCTTAACCGCTTAGAAGGCTTTTAAGGTAAGATTTAAAGAACTTTCATTTTTTATTTGGTTTTATAATTTGGTTTGTTATTAATTTGTACTTATTTTTGTTGATCTAGGTTCTAGGATATTAATCATTATGATTAGAATTAGATAGGCTAGATTTAGAAAGGATTTGATTCAAGTCAACACTTGTTTTCTTGAATCATCAAATTATCTATCAAAAGTTAACTTTGGTCAATTTGGAGTGGGCTTTAGGTAACCATGTTCAAGTTTTAAAATCCAATATTCCATAAATAATCGAGGTTAAGTACTGATCTTGTATATGAATTTTGATCAAATTCAAGTTTGGTTTGTTAGACAAAATCTTAAGGTAAAAACTGAATCCTTAAATAAGGAGATCAGTGATGTTGGGTGAAATTGATGGTTTCTAACTGAAATTTTATTGAGTTAAATCCATCAGTTTCATAGAAAAGGGGTATCTTATAAATCTACGATGTCTTATCTTCCAAGTCTACCTTAAACTCTATCGAGTGTTAATTTCAGTGCATTAAGTCTACTCAAGTCTTTCCATGGGTATCGAATAAATGACTTAAGGTAATAAATTAGGTTGAGTTAGTTGACTTTTATTTTATTTAAGTTGACTTAGGTCATCTTATGATATATCGGGTCATTTCTAATTTCTAGACTAATCTCGGGTTCATTTGGAGCTATATTATTTTGTTATCATAGCCTATTCAATAAAGTTTCTATTGAATGAAATTTTAGGAAGTTACACCAACTCTTTCTAAGACTTCAAAGGGCCCTATATACCTTAGGTTTAGTTTTCCCCTTAACCTAAATTTCACCACCCTTTTTGTACGTGATACCTTAAGCAAGACATGATCTCCCACTTTAAACTCTAATGGGCATCTTCTTTTATCTACATAAGACTTCTAATGGCTTTGAGTTGACTGCATTCTTTACTTGATTAACTTGACCTTACCTATAGCATCTTATGCTAGGTTAAGTCCCAATACTTGTTTCTCACCCACCTCATCCCAATGTAACAACAATCAACACTTTTGGCCATATAATGCTTCATAGATGCCATTTGAATTATAACTTGACAACTATTTTTGTAAGCAAAATCTATTAAGGGTAGGTGCTTATCCCAATTCCCATGAAGATCTAATGCATATGCCCTCAACATATCTTCTAATATCTAGATGGTTTGCTTTGATTGACCATTTGTCTATGGGTGAAAAGTCGTATTGAACTATAATTTGGCTCCAAGTGCCCTATGTAAACTCCTCAAGAATCTCCCAACAAATTTTGTATCTCTGTTTGAAACTATTATGACCGGTACTTCATGTAACCTCATAATTTCTTTGACGTATAGTTAAGCAAACTTCTTAAGTTTATACCTAACACCTATTAGTTTAAAATGGGTAGATTTCATGAATCTATCAACAATTACCCATATGGTGTCCCATTTAGTCACAAATTTAGGTAATGTTGTGATGAAATCTATGGTCACATGCTCTTATTTCTAGTCTAGTATTAGTGGAGGTTGCAACTTACCCGCAAGTCTCTAATGCTCTATTTCAATTTGTTGGCAAGTTAAACACCTAGATACATACTTTGCAATTTCCCTATTCATATTCTTCCACCAATAGTGACACTTTAGGTCTTTATACATCTTGGTACTCCTAGGATAGATAGAGTACCCAGAATAATGCACCTCTTTCAATATCTCGTTCTTCACTTTAGTTACACCTGGGACACATAGCCTTTGACCATACCTTAGCACTCCTTCTTCATTTGTATTAAATTACATTACCCTTCTTTCCTCCATTTGTTTCTTAATTTCTTGTATTTCCACATTATTAGCTTATGCAGCTTTTATCCTATCCACCAATGTAGGTTGCATGCATAAATTGGCTAGTCTCGCCTTAATTTCCTAGGTTACAACTTCTTGCTTTAGTCTCCGCATATCTTCTAATATGTTCCACTGAGTTGTGATTAGAGTCACCAAATTGCCATGTCTCTTTTTGCTGAGTGCATCGGCAACAACATTTGCTTTCTTAAGATGATTTTGAATCTCAATGTCATAATCTTTTATCAACTCTAACCATTATCTATATCTCATGTTTAACTCCTTCTGAGTAAAGATGTATTTGTGACTCTTATGATTTGTAAATATTTTACACTTCTCTCTATATAAATAATGTCTCCACAATTTGAGTGCAAGGACAACCGCTACCAATTTTAAGATCATGTGTAAGGTAGTTCTTCTCATAGAGCTTCAACTGTTAGGATGCATATGCTATAACCTTCTCATTCTACATCAATACACATCCTAGCCCTTAGATAAATTCATAACTAAATACAATAAACTCTTCACCACTAATAGGAACCAAAACTAGTGTTGACACTAGCCTCTCCTTTAATGATACGAAGCATGTTTCACATTTTTCATCCTATTTGAACTTTACCCCTTTTTGAGTTAATCTAGTTAAAGGGGTTGCCAACTTAGAAAATCCTTCTACAAATCTTCTATAATATCTTGCTAACCCCAAGAAGCTTTTAACCACCATCACTATCTTCGGTTTAGGCCATTCATTCACAACCTTTATCTTTTTAGGATCTACAAATAAACCCACTTTATTGATCACATGGCTGAAGAAGTGATAGGAATAAAAATCCGACAAGACCTATCATTAGGGCAAGAACCAAAGGAAATCAAATCTTGGCGTTGAGGGCCCATTTTGAGCAGATCGACCTTGGAATTATTTATATATTAACCTCTTTTCTATTATTCTTGTATTGTGTTTTCCAACAGGCACACTTATCATATTCTATAGGGCAATGGACAAACTCCCTCAGACTCAGATTATGGGTTATCCATGAACCGACCTGAACCGGCGATGAGTTGGGCCGATGGATCCTATAGAAGACCGGCATCATGAAGAGCATTTCTTTTATGTATTTTTCATTTTATGAACTATTTTAGTTTTATTTTGGTTTTGGGACACTTTTATTTCTTTGTAACTTTCATTTAGGGTTAGCCAACTTAAAAGTGGCAAACTTGTAATTTTGAGCATTTTTTAACCCTAGGAGTAGCAAGTATAAATACTTGCTTAAGAGAGGGTTTGAGGAGGCTAATTTTGCAGAAAAAACACTTCACATTTCGTGAGAGGGCTTAGGGTTTTCCTAATTCCAAATTCTCTTATCAATTTCAATCCCAAGAAGTTGAAATTGTGGCGAGTGCAACATCTTGAAATTGTGAGTTATATCAATTTCATTTTGTTGTGATTTCTTTTCTTCTCTAGTGTGTCATATCTAGGGTTGATTTGAGATATTTCTTGGTCAGAAATACATCTTATTGTACACAAATGCTTGTGCTAATTTGAAGTATTTATCAATCATATTTGGTTCATCGTTGAAAATTTCCCTAGGAAGTGTGTTCTTCACTATTTTAAAGGGATTATTTTTGTCACGGTTTTCTTTTGTCATATTGTGGATCATTTGCGTGGATTATATAAGATTAGGGTGTTATTAGAAGGTATTATCAGTGTGGTATTCTAATTATCTCATTGGACATTTGGATTTCATCATATCTTCACTTAGTTCACGTCATTTTGCCCTTTTTTTGGATCCGATTTTGCCTTGACTTGAGATAGTTTTTCTTAAGTCTTTTGAATGTGCTTTCAAGAGTTTTTAGGCACATCATATTTTGGTGTCAGAGCACATGTTGAGAGAAGGGATTTATGGTTATTTTATTTTGTGATATTCATCTTCAATTAGGGTTAATCAAATTGTGAACCGCAATTGTGTTGTGTAGTTTGTGACTTACGAAATTACCTTGGGTAGAGCTTTAATTTGCTGATTGTTGGAGTTGGATTGGGAAGTTTGTTGTATCATTTTTTGGTCAATAATCTCGTGGAAGGGCAGTAGCATAGAGTGTTGTTTAATTCAACAACTTTTGGGACTAGCAAAAAATTGCCTTATTCTTGCTGTGACTAGTTGTGGTGTGAAGGAGGTTGTGAAGTTTGTTGTTGTGATTTCCATTGTGTAATTCTGAATTTGTGAAGTAAAATTTGCAGATTACGTTAAGTTTGGTTAGTAAGGAATTATTTGAATTCAAATCATATGCAATTAAGTTGTTGGAGTTAATGATTGCTATTTGAATTTGAATTCATTGTTACCAATTGAGGAAGGCTTGCAATAAGTGAAGTTATTTGAATTTCAAATTGAAGTTGCTGCCTATTTTGTTGTGAGTTGCGGTTAGAACTTGTGGGGAGTGAAGTATATTTGTTATTATTGCCGTGGAATTAGAGTATATTTGTTGTTGTTTCCATTTCTTATTTTTGTCGTGGAGGTGGAGTGAAATTTGTTGTTGTTGCCGTGGAGTTATTGGTGGAGTGAGTGCACCGTGATTGAAGGTGTGTGTAGTGGTGTATTTGTGGATTTATGTGGATTAAAGGTGCTGCACATCAAGATCAATTGTAGGTGTGAAATCGTGGCAAGAAAGGAAAATTGAAGTAGTAGAATTTGAATTCAAAAACAAACATTAAAGTATGAAAGTAATTGAACTTATTACTTCAACACTTGTGAGTTAAATTTAATTTCATAACTACATAGAAGTATTTATTTGTGCTTCACTTATTCTAATATACTTGAAGTGATAAAAAGTATTTACTGCATTAGTGACTTGTTACACTATGGGTGTATAAGTGTGTGTGTTGTTATCCAAACTTGTTATTATGACGTGGTGAAGTGAAGGGAGTGTGCTACAAATTATTTGAGATTACATTTGTACTTTAGATAAATCGCATCCACAAACATGTCATATGATAGTGTGAATGGGTACATTGGCAATGAGGCCAATAGCCAAGTGGGTAGCAGACCAAGTTGTCGAAATACAAATGGAAGAACTCTAGATGAGCAACTTCGGGACCTTTCCACACTTGTTGCTACATTAGCAACAAGGATTGATAGGATGACATTGCCACCACCACCTGTGGTAAACCTTATGGCACCACCTAGAGTAAAGGGAGATTATTATGCTCATAGGGAAGATAGAGATGATAATTTTGGGCTTAATCCATACTCGGACAGGGAATTTAGACCACCTCGAGGACCAGAGTGTGCGAAGCTACAGATGCCTTCATTTGATGGTAGAGGTTCTACAGATGATTACCTAGACTGGGAGGACCAAATTATGCAGACGCAAGTATGCCAACCTTCAAAGGTTCTTGAGGGATCTAGTGACACGAGCCAACCCTTAGAGCATAAAATTTGTCAGACACCGATTTGCCAACCTTCAGAGGATCCTGATAATCATAGTTAGATGAGTAGACCACCAGAGAGCCGGACTATTCAAAGACAGTTGTGTTCACCTTCAAAGGTCTTAGAGGACAATGAGCAGTGGGGCCAACCATTAGAAGACCATGAAGATCAACAACATACAGATGGGTTAGAAAAAGAGGAAACCGTTTCAGTGGAACAGGTTGATACAGGGGCAACTTTAGTGGATAATGGGTCATTATTTGTATTGCAGAAGAGATACATCCTGGAAATGGAGGAGAGAAGACAATCACCACCTGTAGTATTTCAGATATTAGGATTCTGCAGAGATATTTCTTCAGGTGACTTGCTAGGAGGAAACAAAGTCTCTACTGCATTTGATTTACTAGATTTGAGGACAAATCTTTTTGAGTCCCGAGGAGATGATAGGAATAAAAATCCGACAAGACCTATCATTAAGGCAAGAACCAAAGGAAATCAAATCTTGGCGTTGAGGGCCCATTTTGAGCAGATCGACCTTGGAATTTTTTATATATTAACCTCTTTTCTATTATTCTTGTATTGTGTTTTCCAATAGTGATAGGAATAAAAATCCGACAAGACCTATCATTAGGGCAAGAACCAAAGGAAATCAAATCTTGGCGTTGAGGGCCCATTTTGAGCAGATCGACCTCGGAATTATTTATATACTAACCTCTTTTATCTTATTCATGTATTTTATATTCCAACAAGAATACTTATCATGCTTTACAGGGCAATGGACAAACTCACTTAAACTCAACTTGTGGGTTATCCATGGACCGACCTAAACCGGTGATGAGTTGGGTCGATGGATCCTATAGAAGATCGGTATCATGAAGAGCATTTCTTTTATGGATTTTTCATTTTATGAACTATTTTAGTTGTATTTTGGTTTTGGGACACTTTTATTTCTTTGTAACTTTCATTTAGGGTTAGCCACCTTAAAAGTGGCAAACTTGTAATTTTGAGCACTTTTTAACCCTAGAAGTAGCAAGTATAAATACTTGCTTAAGAGAGGGTTTGAGGAGGCTTATTTTTTCAGAACATACACCTCTTTTCACGTGTGAATTAGGGTTCATACCTTGGTTCCAACTCTTATCAATTTCAATTCCAAGACTTGAAATTGTGGCGAGTGCAACATCTTGAAATTGTGAGTTATGTCAATTTCATTTTGTTGTGATTTCTTTTCTTCTCTAGTGAGTTGTATCTAGGGTTGATTTGAGATAGTTCTTGGTCAGATTTACATGTTACTATTCACGAATTCTTGTGTTTAATTGAAGTACTTATCATTTGATTTGGGATCATCATTGAAAGTTACACTTGAAAACGTGATTTTCACCATTGGGAAAGGAATCTTACTTTGTGGTTTTCTTTGTCAAATTGAGGCTTAATTTGCGTGGATTATATGACATTAGAGTGTTATTAGAAGTCATTTTCTTTGGGGTATTCTGATTATATTATTAGTTGATTGAATTTCATCATTTCAACATTAGGGTTCATTTGAAAAGTGCCATTTTTTGATCCGATTTTGCCTAGACTTGGGATATCTTTTCTTAAGTCCTTTGGATGTGCTTTTAAGTGTGTTTAGGCACATCATCTTTTTGGTATCAGAGCACATGTTGAGAGAAGGGATTTATGGTTATTTGATTTTGTGATATTCATCTTCAATTAGGGTTAATCAAATTGTGAACCGCAATTGTGTTGTGTAGTTTGTGACTTACGAAATTACCTTGGTTGGAGCTTTAATTTGCTGATTGTTGGAGTTGGATTGGGAAGGTTGTTGTATCATTTTTTGGTCAATAATCTCGTGGAAGGGCAGTAGCATAGAGTGTTGTTTAATTCAACAACTTTTGGGACTTGCAAAAAATTGCCTTATTCTTGCCGTGACTAGTTGTGGTGTGAAGGAGGTTGTGAAGTTTGTTGTTGTGATTTCCATTGTGTAATTCTGAATTGGGGAGAAACCATTTGCAATTTCCAGATTTGAGGTGTGAGTTAAGGAAGAAATTTGAATTTCAAAACACACATTAAGTCATTGTTTAATTGTGTGTTCATTTGAATTTGAAAGTGGCTCCTTACCATTTGTGGAATATTGCAATTAATGATCTCATTTTGAATTTGAATTAAGCTGCCATTTGTTGTGAATTGTGGATTAAATTGTGGGAAGTGGGAGTGCATTTGTTGTTGTTGCCATTTCTTATTGTTACCGTGGAAGTGGAGTGTTGTATTTGTGTCGTTGCCGTGGGAGTGACTTTTGGAAAGTAGAAAAAATTTGTTGCACCGTAAAGTGTTATGTGTATTTAGTGGTGTGAGTGGCGGTGTAAATTTATGGATTTATGTGGATTAAAGGTGCTGCACATCAAGATCAATTGTGGGTGTGAAACCGTGGCAAGAAAGGAAAATTTAAGTAGTAGAATTTGAATTCAAAAACAAACATTAAAGTGAGAAAGTAATTGAACTTATTACTTCAACACTTGTGAGTTGAATTTAATTTCTTAACTACTTAGAAGTAGTTATTTGTGCTTCACTTATTCTAATATACTTGAAGTGATAAAATTATTTATTGCATTGGTGACTTGTTGCACCATGGGTGTATCAGTGTGTGTGTTGTTATCCAAACTTGTTACTGTGACGTGGTGAAGTGAAGGGAGTGTGCTACAAATTATTTGAGATTACATTTGTATTTTAGATAAATCGCATCCACAAACATGTCATATGATAGTGTGAATGGGTACATTGGCAATGAGGCCAATAGCTAAGTGGGTAGCAAACTAAGTCGTTGAAATACAAATGGAAGAACTCTAGATGAACAACTTCGGGACCTTAGCAAATTTGTTGCTACATTAGCAATAAGGATTGATAGGATGACATTGCCACCACCACCTGTGGTAAACCTTCAAGCGCCACCTAGAGTAAAGGGAGATTATCATGCTCTTAAGGAAGATAGAGATGATAATTTTGGGCTTAAACCATATCCAGACAGGGAATTTAGACCACCTCAAGGGCCAGAGTGTGTGAAGCTACAGATGCCTTCATTTGATGGTAGGGGTTCTATAGATGATTACCTAGACTGGGAGGACCAAATTATGCAGACGCAAGTATGCCAACCTTTAAAGGTTCTTGAGGGATCTAGTGACACGAGCTAACCCTTAGAGCATAAAAGTTGTCAGACACCGATTTGCCAACCTTCAGAGGATCCTGATAATCATAGTCAGATGAGCAGACCACCAAAGAGCCAGAAAATTCAAAGATAGTTGTGTTCACCTTTAGAGGTCTTAGTGGACAATGAGCAGTGGGGCCAACCATTAGAAGACCATGAAGATCAACAACATACAGATGGGTTAGAAAAAGAGGAAACATTTTCAGTGGAACAGGTTGATACAGGGGCAACTTTAGTGGATAATGGGTCATTATTTGTATTGCAGAAGAGATACATCCTGGAAATGGAGAGAAGACAATCACCACCTGTAGTATTTCAGATATTGGGATTCTGCAGAGATATTTCTTCAGGTAACTTGCTAGGAGGAAACAAAGTCTCTATTGCATTTGATCTACTAGATTTGAGGACAAATCTTTTTGAGGCCCGAGGAGATGATAGGAATAAAAATCCGACAAGACCTATCATTAGGGCAAGAACCAAAGCATATCAAATCTTGGCGTTGAGGGCCCATTTTGAGTAGAACGACCCCGGAATTATTTATATACTAACCTCTTTTATCTTATTCATGTATTTTATATTCCAACAGGAATACTTATCATGCTTTACAGGGCAATGGACAAACTCACTTAAACTCAGCTCGTGGGTTATCCATGGACCGACCTGAACCGGCGATGAGTTGGGCTGATGGATCCTATAGAAGATCGGTATCATGAAGAGCATTTCTTTTATGTATTTTTCATTTTATGAACTATTTAGTTGTATTTTGGTTTTGGGACACTTTTATTTCTTTGTAACTTTCATTTAGGGTTAGCCACCTTAAAAGTGGCAAACTTGTAATTTTGAGCACTTTTTAACCCTAGAAGTAGCAAGTATAAATACTTGCTTAAGAGAGGGTTTGAGGAGGCTTATTTTTGCAGAACATACACCTCTTTTCACGTGTGAATTAGGGTTCATACCTTGGTTCCAACTCTTATCAATTTCAATTCCAAGACTTGAAATTGTGGCGAGTGCAACATTTTGAAATTGTGAGTTATATCAATTTCATTTATTTGTGATTTCTTTTCTTCTCTAGTGAGTTGTATCTAGGGTTGATTTGAGATAGTTCTTGGTCAGATTTACATGTTACTATTCACGAATTCTTGTGTTTAATTGAAGTACTTATCATTTGATTTGGGATCATCATTGAAAGTTACACTTGAAAACGTGATTTTCACCATTGGGAAGGGAATCTTACTTTATGGTTTTCTTTGTCAAATTGAGGCTTAATTTGCGTGGATTATATGACATTAGAGTGTTATTAGAAGGCATTTTCTTTGGGGTAATCTGATTATATTATTAGTTGATTGAATTTCATCATTTCAACATTAGGGTTCATTTGAAAGGTGCCATTTTTGGATCCGATTTTGCCTAGACTTAGGATATCTTTTCTTAAGTCCTTTGGATGTGCTTTTAAGTGTGTTTAGGCACATCAAACAGGCACACTTATCATATTCTATAGGACAATGGACAAACTCCCTCAGACTCAGATTGTAGGTTATCCACGGACCGACTTGAACCGGCGATGAATTAGGCCGATGGATCCTATAAAAGACCGGCATCATGAAGAGCATTTCTTTTATGTATTTTTCATTTCATGAACTATTTTAGTTGTATTTTGGTTTTGGGACACTTCTATTTCTTTGTAACTTTCATTTAGGGTTAGCCAACTTAAAAGTGGCAAACTTGTAATTTTGATCATTTTTTAACCCTAGGACTAGCAAGTATAAATACTTGCTTAAGAGAGGGTTTGAGGAGGCTAATTTTGCAGAACAAACACTTCACATTTCGTGAGAGGGCTTAGGGTTTTCCTAATTCCAAATTCTCTTATCAATTTCAATCCCAAGAAGTTGAAATTGTGGCGAGTGCAACATCTTGAAATTGTGAGTTATATCAATTTCATTTTGTTGTGATTTCTTTTCTTCTCTAGTGTATCATATCTAGGGTTGATTTGAGATATTTCTTGGTCAGAAATACATCTTATTGTACACAAATTCTTGTGCTAATTTGAAGTATTTATCAATCATATTTGGTTCATCATTGAAAATTTCCTTAGGAAGTGTGTTCTTCACTATTTGAAAGGGATTATTTTTGTCACGGTTTTCTTTTGTCATATTGTGGATCATTTGCATGGATTATATAAGATTAAGGTGTTATTAGAAGGTATTATCAGTGTGGTATTCTAATTATATCATTGGACATTTGGATTTCATCATATCTTCACTCGGTTCACGTCATTTTGCTTTTTTTTTTTTATCCGATTTTGCCTTGACTTGAGATAGTTTTTCTTAAGTCTTTTGAATGTGCTTTCAAGAGTTTTTAGGCACATCAAGAAGGTTACCTAATTAAGTTAGAACTCGCATTTCTTGAATTTCATGTGTAACTTCTTTGTCTACAATCTATTTAACACCATCCTTAAAGGTTGCTCATGCTCCTCTTCACTCTTAGAGTATATTAGGATATTATCTATAAACATAATGAAAAATTTATCTAAATACTCTTGGAATACCTAATTCATCAAGTCCATGAAGACCCCCTATGCATTTGTGAATCCAAATGGCATTCCTTGGAACTCATAATGCCCGTATTGAGTCTTGAATTCAATCTTTTGAATATCCTTCTCCTTAATCCTCAATTGATGATACTCAAATCTTAAGTCAATTTGTTAGAAGACTTGAGCCTGTTGTAATTGATCAAACAAATCATCTATCCTTGAGAGTGGGTATTTATTCTTAATGGTGAGTCGATTTAGTTCCCTATAGTTGATACACAACCGCATACTACTGTCCTTCTTCTTTTAAATAGTATAGGCATACCCTAAGGTGAGACATTAAGTCTAATATACTTTTTATCTAGTAATTCTTGTAATTTCTTCTTTAATATTACCAACTCAGTAGGTGCTATACGATATGGGGTTTTAGATATAGGAGCCATACTAGGTATCACGTCTATACCAAGTTCGATCTCCCTTACTAAAGGGAGGCTTGGTAGGTCTTCAGGAAACACTTCTACAAATTCCTTCACCACACATACTTGATAAATGCTCATCACTTTATCAGATCTAACCATCATTGAAGCTATCATGCTCTTACCCCACAATTCATACATGGGCAATCTTATTGGTCTATGTGCTTCCAGCTTGAAATGAAAAGGTTCTTCTCCTGGTGTGTTGAAATGGATTGTCATGTTATAACAATCAATGGTTGTGTGATGTTTAAACAACCAGTCCATTCCTAATATCACATCAAAATCTATCATCTCCAAAACTAGAAGGTCTACAAACAGAACCCTACCTTGCACTTCAACACTAACCTTTTTACATATTTTGTTTAATCCTCTACTCACACCTATCAGTATACTCAAATTCAATATATTATCTAATACCTCAGCATGAATATCATAAATATTTCCAAATGCATTAGACACACATGAATGCGTTGCACCAGTATTAAACGGGACATAAACATTAGTAGAGTGTACTAATAGTGTATCCGCTAAAGTGTCTATGTGTGTAGTATCCTATCATTACAATGCAAATACTTGAGTTGGTGCCCTTTGTCTTAGTCCTATTGGCTAAGGTCTGCTAACTTTGTTCACAACCTGGTTTCTCACTATCTGTGCTGGTTACATAGTTTACCTTCTTGTATTTGGGCAATCTATCATTTTATGACCCCTTTGTTTGCAAGAGAAATAGAATGTCAAAGGAATGGATCTCATTGTGTAAGTCTTACTGCTATGTCTTGTCTTCCAACATAAGAAATAGGTAACCTCTAACTACTTACACTCATTCGACTAATGTAGCCCATAGCGTCTAGCGCATTTGTGACCTTAGCTTATTGGGGAGGTTCGAGTTTGAGAGGAGGGTGTTGTAATGACCATAGGTCTAGTTTAGAAAGTTTGAAGCCTTTTACCCTTCTCTTGTATTATGATTCCCTAAGGATTCTTCCCTAGTACAACCTCGGTCCTAATCTCCTCATCTCATCAGTTCTTTTATGGCTCTATTCTAGGAACTTAGCTTTGTTTACTACCTTAGAATATGTGTTTAATTGGAATGATCCCACTTCACACTATAAAGTGGGCTCCAAACTTAGTACAAATCGATGAGCCCTTGACCTCTCATTTGTTTCAAAGGCTATTGGCATGAATTTCACTAGGCGGTTTAACTTTACCTTATACTCATCCATAGATCTTTTTCCTAGGTGGCAATTGTAGTAGGCTACTTCCATTTTATCCCATATGCTACTTAGGAAGTACTACTTATCTAGCATCTATTTGAACTTCTCATAGGGATGTTTCCTACTGTCAATCTTGTTACACTCGACCACCATTTCAAAGTTGAGCCGCTCAACAAATATGTAGCATAGTTCACCTTTTTCTCTTTAGGAACTCCGAATGTTGCAAAGGTCTTCTCTAGCTCCTCAATCCACTACTCAACATCTAGTGAGTCATTTACCTTGGGACTAAACTCCTAGATTAGCCTTACAAATCAATCTAAACTGATTGGCCCAACTAGTCTATCTCTAACCTCTCCCATCATCTACCCTTGTTTGCCACTCAGCATTTGTAGTTTATGTATATGTTGTTGTTGTTGCACCATTACTCTTGCTAAGGTATTAATTGCCTCTAGTAATTATGCAGTATTGACATCATTTGATCCTCACCCATGCTGAGGCAGTCTAAGTGGCATTTGGTTATCAAGAGCATCACCTTCAGCACTTAATGTAGAACCTAGTTCGGAAATTCTCTTAGGAATTCTACAAAATACAATAGGAATTTTCTTAAGATATGGAACTTCTAACAATAACATATCAAGTATAAGAAAAAATAAAATATATTTCTACAATCACCAGTCCTCTTTATTACCCACTCTTATTATGTCTTACCGTCTTAAAGATTTTATTCCTAGGTAGTCTATGGATCAATAAACCTAGGCACTAATGCCACTTGAGCTCTAATGCCTTGAAACCTAAGGTCAATACAACTCACTATATGTCCTCACTAGGTGAACATACATACGGCTCAAAATCTACTAAACTTCATAATCAACATCTAAGTATCCATACCAGTCAATTAAGAATTCTTCGCATATCTTGATGTTCTCAAAAGGCCAAAGCACATACAAACAACAAATTGGAGCAATCTTAATCAAGAACCAAGTTCACAAATGGTGTGAACCTTAATCCCTTATGCATCTAAATTTGTAAAACAAGATGCTCTGACACCAAATTATGATGTGCTCAAAAGGCCAAAGCACATCTACATAATCCAATTGAAGAATTTAATTAAAAAATTACTCAATGAAACATAAAATTGGCGTGATGCTTGACCCACATGAACCCTAATTAGCATGATCCAAATTGGATGAACTACAAAATTCCAACACCAATCAAATTACATGTAACATACAACTCCAATGTTATAAAAATTGAAGCAACAAGAACCCTAATGGCGGAACAACATATAAAGGAAAAACAACCTATTATCGCTAGATATTACACACTAGTAATAACAAGAAGCAACTTAGAAAAATCTTGATACTACTCATAAGATTTGCTAAGCTTCACTCGCTACAATTTGCAAGAAATTGATAAGAGTGTATATTGGTAAGAGGACTCCTCACTCTAACGGCAACAAGGTGTGTTTTTTTTTATCAAAATGTCAAAAGCTCCCACAAACCCTACTTTAGCAAGTATTTATACTTGCTTCAATTATGGTTAAAATGTTTAAAAATTTACATCTATGCCACTAATGTGGCCACACCTAATTCAACAATTACAAGCAAAAAAAAATGTTCCAAAATGATTACAAAGTAACCGGTTCAATAATAAAATTACAAGTACAAAAATAGTCTTCAACGAGCTGGTTCTTCAATTGAATTCGTTGGTCCAACTCATCTTCGGTTTAAGTCGGTCCATGAGTAACCCACAAGTTGAGTCTTAGTGAGTTTATCCATTGCCCTGTAAGACTTGACAAGTATGCCTACTGGAATACGCAACACATAAGTAATAGAAAAGAGGTTAGTATACAAATAATTTCGATGTCAGTTTGTTCAAAGAGGACCCTTATCGCCAAGATTTGAAATCTTTTGGCTCTTTCCCTAATGATAGGTCTTGTAGGATTTTGATTCCTATCATCTCCTTGGACCTCAAAAAGATTTGTGCTCAAATCTGACAGATCAAATGCAGTAGAGACTTTGTATCCTTCTAGCAAGTTATCTGAAGAAGTATCACTGTAGAATCTCAGTATTTGAAATACCATAGGGGGTGATTGCTTTCACTCTAATATTTCTAAGATATACCTCATTTGCAACACATATAATGGTCCATTATCCACTAAGACCTCTCCTGCCTTAACCCTTTCCACTGATATTGTTACCTCCTTTCTTGATTTGCCCGTATGTCTTTGACCCTCTTGGCCCTTTAATGCTTTACTCAACTGCTCATGAACCTCTAAAACCTCTGAAAGATGACACAACTTCCTTTGAATAGTTTGGTCCTCTAAAGGTTGGCTCATCTGACTATGACCCTCAGGAACCTCTGAAGGTGGGCACATCTGTGTTTGATAAGTTTTGTCCTCTATAGGTTAGCTCATGTAACTAAGAACCTCTAAAGGTTGGTATATCTGCTTCTACATAGTTTGGTCCTCTAAAGGTTGGTTCATGTGGCTATGATCCTTAGTGATAGGAATAAAAATCCGACAAGACCTATCATTAGGGCAAGAACTAAAGGATTTCGAATCTTGGCGATGAGGACCCATTTTAAGCAAATCGACCATGGAATTATTCATTTACTAACCTCTTTTATCTTATTTATGTATTTTATATTCCAACAGGAATACTTATCATGCTTTACAGGGCAATGGACAAACTCACTTAGACTCAGATTGTGGGTTATCCATGGACCGACCTGAACCGGCGATGAGTTGAGCCGATGGATCCTATAAAAGACCGGCATCATGAAGACCATTTATTTTATATATTTCTTCTTTTATGAACTATTTTAGTTGTATTTTGGTTTTGGGACACTTTTATTTCCTTGTAACTTTCATTTAGGGTTAGCCACCTTAAAAGTGGCAAACTTGTAATTTTGAGCACTTTTTAACCCTATAAGTAGCAAGTATAAATACTTGCTTAAGAGAGGGTTTGGAAAGCTTATTTTTGCAGAACATACACTCTCTTTTCACGTGTGAATTAGGGTTCATACCTTGGTTCCAACTCTTATCAATTTCAATTCCAAGACTTGAAATTGTGGCGAGTGCGACAATTGGAATTTGTGAGTCATATCAATTCCTACTTGTTGTGATTTCTTTTCCTCTCTAGTGTGTTGTATCTAGGGTTGATTAGAGATAGTTCTTGGTCAGATTTACATCTTATTGTACACGAATTCATTTGATTATTTGAAAGAATTATCAAGTTGATTCAATTCATCATTAAGGATTTCTTTGCTAGCGTGAATTTCACCATTTAGAAAAGGGATCTTCCTTCACGGTTTTCTTTGTCAAATTGAGGCTTGATTTTCGTGGATTATATGATATTAGAAGTGTTATTAGAAGCCATTTCCATTGTGGTATTCAGATTATATCATTAGTAGGTTGAATTTCATCATTTCAACATTAGGGTTCACTAGAAAAGTGCCATTTTTTGGATCCGATTTTGCCTAGACTTGAGATATCTTTTCTTAAGTCTTTTGAATGTGCTTTAAAGTGTGATTAGGCACATCATCTTTTTGGTATCAGAGCTCTTGTTGAGAGAAGGGAATTGGTTGTATTCAATTTCGTGGAAGTGATCAACAATTAGGGTTGATCAAGTGGAAAAAACGCAATTGTGTTGTTGTTGTTGTTTTGCGATTGCGAAATTACTTTGGCTTGGGATTTAATTTGCTGTTTTTTGGAGTTGGATTGGGAAGGTTGTTGTATCATTTTATGATCACTAAATTTCGTGGAAGGGAAGAAGCATAAAGTGTTGTTTAATTCAACAACTTTTTGAACTTGAAAAAAACTTACCAATTCTTACCGTGACTAGCTTGTGGCATGAGGAGGTTGTGTAGTTTGTTGTTTTGATTTCCATTGTGTAATTCTGAATTGGAGGAGTACAATTTGCAGATTACATTGAGTATTGATTAGTAAGGAATTATTTGAATTCAAAACATATGCAATTAAGTTGTGGGAGTTAATGATTGCTATTTGAATTTGAATTCATTGTTACCAATTTAGGAAGGCTTGCAATTAGTGTTGTGAATCCTTTGCAATTCGGAATTGGAGCATTTGAAAATTCCAGATTTGAAGTGTGTGGAAGGATAAGCATCCATTTGAAATTCAAATACCTTCTTTAAGTTTGAGAGCAATTCGTTGAGTAACATTGAATAAGTGTTATTTGAATTTGAATTGTTTTTTACCATTTGTGGAGAAGGTTGCATTTAATGGAGTGATTTAAAATTTGAATTCTATTGCTGCCATTGCTTGTGGTTTATGGTGTGAATGGGAGTTGTGTAGTGGCAAGGACGTGTACACCTTGAAGTATTGTATGTAAGAGTGTTTAAAAAAAAAAAAAAAAACCTTACAACGTGTAGTAGTGTTGTAGTGAATTGGTTGCACCGTGATTGAGGTGTGTGTGGTGGTGCAAATTTGTGGAGTTTTGTGTAGTGTAAGGTGCTGCACATTGTGGTTATTGTAGGTGTGAAACCGTGGCAATAAAGGAAAATTGAAGTAGTAGAATTTGAATTCAAAAACAAACATTAAAGTGTGAAAGTAATTGAACTTATTACTTCAACACTTGTGAGTTGAATTTAATTTCTTATCTACTTAGAAGTATTTATTTGTGCTTCACTTAGTCTAATATACTTGAAGTGATAAGAAGTATTTATTGCATTGGTGACTTGTTGCACCGTGAGTGGACAAGTGTGTGTGTGGTTATCCAAACTTGTTATTGTGACGTGGTGAAGTGAAGGGAGTGTGCTACAAATTATTTGAGATTACATTTGTACTTTAGATAAATCGCATCCACAAACATGTCATATGATAGTGTGAATGGGTACATTGGCAATGAGGCCAATAGCCAAGTGGGTAGCAGACCAAGTCGTCAAAATACAAATGGAAGAACTCTAGATGAACAACTTCGGGACCTTAGCAAATTTGTTGCTACATTAGCAACAAGGATTGATAGGATGACATTGCCACCACCACCTGTGGTAAACCTTCAGGCGCCACCTAGAGTAAAAGGAGATTATCTTGCTCTTAGGGAAGATAGAGATGATAATTTTGGGCTTAATCCATACCCGGACAGGGAATTTAGACCACCTCGAGGGCCAGAGTGTGTGGAGCTACAGATGCCTTCATTTGATGGTAGGGGTTCCACAGATAATTACCTAGACTGGGAGGACCAAATTGTGCAGACGCAAGTATGCCAACCTTCAAAGGTTCTTGAGGGCTCTAGTGACACGAGCCAACCCTTAGAGCATAAAATTTGTCAGACACTGATGTGCCAACCTTCAGAGGATCCTGATGATCATAGTCAAACGAGCAGACCACTAGAGAGCCAGACTGTTCAGAGACAATTATGTTCACCTTCAGAGGTTTCAGAGGGTAATGAGCAGTTGGACCAACCATTAGAAGACCATGAGGATCAGCAACATACAAATGAGTTAGAAAAAGAGGAAACAGTTTCAGTGGAACAGGTTGATACAGGGGAAACTTTAGTGGATAATGGGTCATTATTTGTGTTGCAGAAGAGATACATCCTGGAAATGGAGGAGAGAAAACAATCACCACCTGTAGTATTTCAGATACTGGGATTCTGCAGAGATACTTCTTCAGATGGATTACTAGGAGAAAACAAAGTCTCTATTGCATTTGATCTACTAGATTTGAGGACAAATCTTTTTGAGGCTCGAGGAAATGATAGGAATAAAAATCCGACAAGACCTATCATTAGGGCAAGAACTAAAGGATTTCGAATCTTGGCGATGAGGACCCATTTTAAGCAAATCGACCATGGAATTATTCATTTACTAACCTCTTTTATCTTATTTATGTATTTTATATTCCAACAGGAATACTTATCATGCTTTACAGGGCAATGGACAAACTCACTTAGACTCAGATTGTGGGTTATCCATGGACCGACCTGAACCGGCGATGAGTTGAGCCGATGGATCCTATAAAAGACCGGCATCATGAAGACCATTTATTTTATATATTTCTTCTTTTATGAACTATTTTAGTTGTATTTTGGTTTTGGGACACTTTTATTTCCTTGTAACTTTCATTTAGGGTTAGCCACCTTAAAAGTGGCAAACTTGTAATTTTGAGCACTTTTTAACCCTATAAGTAGCAAGTATAAATACTTGCTTAAGAGAGGGTTTGGAAAGCTTATTTTTGCAGAACATACACTCTCTTTTCACGTGTGAATTAGGGTTCATACCTTGGTTCCAACTCTTATCAATTTCAATTCCAAGACTTGAAATTGTGGCGAGTGCGACAATTGGAATTTGTGAGTCATATCAATTCCTACTTGTTGTGATTTCTTTTCCTCTCTAGTGTGTTGTATCTAGGGTTGATTAGAGATAGTTCTTGGTCAGATTTACATCTTATTGTACACGAATTCATTTGATTATTTGAAAGAATTATCAAGTTGATTCAATTCATCATTAAGGATTTCTTTGCTAGCGTGAATTTCACCATTTAGAAAAGGGATCTTCCTTCACGGTTTTCTTTGTCAAATTGAGGCTTGATTTTCGTGGATTATATGATAGTAGAAGTGTTATTAGAAGCCATTTCCATTGTGGTATTCAGATTATATCATTAGTAGGTTGAATTTCATCATTTCAACATTAGGGTTCACTAGAAAAGTGCCATTTTTTGGATCCGATTTTGCCTAGACTTGAGATATCTTTTCTTAAGTCTTTTGAATGTGCTTTAAAGTGTGATTAGGCACATCACTTAGGAATCTCTAATGGCCTACTAATCTATTGTTGAACCTTTTGGACCTCTGAAGGTGACATCGGATTCATAATAATGCGTTTACCCTCTTTTTAGAATACATATGTATTCTTGAAGCCATCATGTAAGACCCTCTTGTCATATAACCATGGCCTACCAAGCAATATATAGGATGCACACATAAGAAGAATATCATATTCAATCTCATCATAGTATTTATCCCCTATATTGTAAAGTACCTTAGCCCTTTAGGTCACATAAAGACTCCCCTGATCATTTAACCAATTTAATGTGTAAGGTTTAGGATGCGGGGTAGTTACTATTTTCAATTTCGATACTAATGATGCAGCTACAACATTAGTACAACTAACACCGTCAACAATAATGGCACACAACTTTCCTTGTACCCTATAAGGAGGATGGAACAAATTTTCTCTTTGTCCATCATCAATAGTTAGAGAAGAAGTAAATACTTGATGTACTAAATTAGTAAAAAGGATACAAATCATTTGACATGGTTAATCACTATCTTCAATAAGCCACTACACACTTTAACACCTACGGTTCAATCAAGAAACCAAGACAATAAATACTTTTTGTCACTTTAAGTATAGTAAAATAATTGAAGCACAAATAAATACTTCAAAGTAGTTAAGATACGAAATTCAACTAGCAAGTGTTTAAGTAATGAGTCTCATTAACCTTCACACTTAAATGCTTGTTTTTGAATTCAAATTTCAATACTCACTTCCCTTTCTTAGTCACAGTTTCACACTCTCAATTAATGTTAATGTGCAGCACCTTACACCACATACAATCCTTGAAATTCACACCGCCACTCACACCTCACTCCTATACGATGCAACCAATTCACTACAACACCACTACACATTGTAACTATTCAATTTAAAACACCCTTACACTGCCACACATACACATAATCATGGTGCACTCACTTCACCACAACACCATTTCACATTGCAACACCTTTACCTTAATATACACACAACACTTTAAAGTATACAATTCCTTGCCACTACATAACTTCAATTCACACCGCAAACCACAAACAAAAGGTGGCAACAAATTTAAATTCAAATTCAAATTCCTCTCCTTAATGTAACTTTCCACAAATGGTAAGAATCAAATTTCAAATTCAAATGAAATGTATTCAATACCACTCAATAACTACTTCAACTTAAAGAAGGTATTTGAATTCAAATGATTTCCTTTTCCCCCACACAAGTTCAAATCTGAAAATGATAAAGAATAATCTACAACCTATGAAATCATACAAGGATCACACTTCCCTTTTACCAAAAATATTGTATTTCCAATTCCACATCAAAGACTAGGAAATACACTTCTTATTTTCCCTTCAAAGTTCACAGCAACAAAAAGTTGATAAGGAAATCACAATTGCTCCATGTCTAAAACAACAAGCAGCAACTACAACTCCTCAACAACACAATTAAACAACTCAATCACCACTTCACAATTTTGGATCTAGATGTTAAGAACCCTAAAATTCCAAAATCATAATTGCAAAATCCCTTCTTACAACCTACGCTCTAATACCAAAAAGACGATGTGCTCAAAAGGCTAAAGCACATACAAACAACAAATTAAAGCAATCTCAATCAAGAACCAAGTTCACAAATGGCATGAACCTTAATCCCTTATGAATCCAAATTTGTAAAACAAGATGCTCTGATACCAAATTATGATGTGTTCAAATGGCCAAAGCACATCTACATAATCCAATTGAAGAATTCAATTAAACAAGTGCTCAATGAAACATAAAATTGGTGTGATGCTTGACTTACGTGAACCCTAATTAGCGTGATCCAAATTGGATGAACTACAAAATTCCAACACCAATCAAATTACATGTAACATGCAACTCCAATCTTATAAAAATTGAAGCAACAAGAACCCTAATGGTGGAACAACATATAAAGGAAAAACAACCTATTATCACTAGATATTACACACTAGTAATAACAAGAAGCAACTTAGAAAAATCTTGATACTATTCACAAGATTTGTTAAGCTTCACTCGCCACAATTTGCAAGAAATTGATAAGAGTGTGTATTGGTAAGAGGACTCCTCACTCTTATGGCAACAAGGTGTGTTTTTTTATCAAAATGTCAAAAGCTCCCACAAACCTTACTTTAGCAAGTATTTATACTTGCTTCAATTAGGGTTAAAATGTTTAAAAATTTACGTTTATGCCACTAATGTGGTCGGACCTAATTCAACAATTACAAGCAAATAAAAATGTTCCAAAATGATTACAAAGTAACCGGTTCAATAATAAAATTACAAGTACAAAAATAGTCTTCAACGATCTAGTTCTTTAATTGAATTCGTTAGTCCAGCTCATCTTCGGTTTAGGTCGATCCATGAATAACCCACAAGCTGAGTCTTAGTGAGTTTGTCCATCGCCCTATAAGACCAGACAAGTATGCTTGCTGGAATACACAACACGTAAGTAATAGAAAAGAGGTTAGTATACAAATAATTCCAGGGTCGATTTGTTCAAAGAGGACCCTCATTGCCAAGATTTGAAATCCTTTAGCTCTTGCCTTAATGATAGGTCTTGTAGGATTTCGATTCCTTTCATATCTGAATAAGTGGCTTAATACATCCTACTCAGTCTCTCCATATAATAGAAACTACAAATAACAATCTATCTACAACAATTAACTTTGATCCTCACAGTGGAAGCATATTTAACTTAAGTACAATCAAAATCTCAAGTATAACATAACTAAACAAAATACTCTACACATCATATTCTAATGCTAGTTCTTCTTCTAGTCTATAAATCATTCTTCATAATACATATATTCTATGTCATCATCTCAGTCTTGAATTATGTTTTCTAGCATCTCATCATAACACACAACTTTACCAAAGGAACCTACAATTGAAAAAGGGTCCTAAGGGGTGAGCTATTGCCTAGTACAATGTATACCAACAACCATACACACATGTCATGCTAGACTACAAACGTAAACATGATGCAATAAGATATTCAAACAATAGTCATTGTCTTTCATATCCTTTATTCCAACACACGACTCTCTTCATCATAATCCCCACATCCACATCATACACATATATATACATATATGCAACAATGGGTTCTCTCTATTATCCATGAGTCCATGAGTTTATACCATACATATACGTATACAACATCGGGTACTCTCCACTATCCATGAGTCCATGAGTCTATACCATACATATATATATATATATATATGACAGTGGGTACTTCCCACTATTCATAAGTACATGAGTTTATACCATACATATAAACATATACGACAGTGAGTACTCCCTACTGTCCATGAGTCTATAAGTCTATACTATACATATATACATATACGATAGTGGGCATTCCCCACAATCCATGAGTCTTTCTATCCTAAATCTACTTGGATCATCTCAATACACGACACCACTAAAGACAATGTCATATACTGATCATCAGGGTGCCACCTTGTGATTACCTACATTCTTGGTTCCTCGAGCCTAACTAAACACAATCACATAAACAATCTGGCACCATAGATGCTCTCAAAACTCGATTTGGATGATGATCCAAATCACTCATATTTCACTTTATTTCTTTTATCTAATAAATATTTGAGTAATAATATTATAGGTACAATAATATCTCTCCATGGGATGCCAAATGACCTACATTAGTTGATGGCCATGGGACATCATCAGATTTGCATCCAAAGTCCCGTTATGATTGATTTCACTTCGAAGCATAGACTCTTAAAGATTTATATTATTTTTGTACTTTGTAATTGTTATTGGAACATTTTATGTTGTAATTTTCTTTTGGGACACTTTTATTTGTTTGTAATTTTCATTTAGGACTGGCCACCCTAAAAGTGGCATAGTTGTAATTTAGTGGACTTTTTAACCCTAAAGGGAGCAAGTATAAATACTTGCTTAAGTAGGGTTTTGAGGGCACAATTTTCAGAATAGACACATCATTTTCGTGAGAGAATTAGGGTTCATCCTTAGTTCAATCCCTCTTATCAATTTCAATTCCAAGAGTTGGAATTGTGGCGAGTGCAACAAGGAGAAATTGTGAGTTGTATCAATTTCTATTTGTTCTGTTTCTTTTCTTCTCTAGTGAGTCATATCTAAGGTTGGATTGAAGCTTTCTTGGTCAGATTTGATTGCATTTGTAATCAAATTATTATTGCTTAATTGATTGGTTTTTAGCCTTGAATTCTATTCTTCCATTTCGCACATTTTTGAACCGTGAAAGCAAGTGTTGTGGAAGGTGGATCACGGTCAATGATCCATTTGATTTTGTGTAGTATTCACGTGGCTTTTCAAATTTAATTAATGATCTTCATTGAGGAATATATCATTGTGATATCCATTTCATGAACTATAGCATTCGGATCAACTATTGCATTTAGGGTTCACGCAACAATATTGCTCCAAATTGAACCGAATTGACCTTGTCTTTTGGGATTGTTAGTTGGATTATTTTGCTTGTGCTTAATTCCCATTTAGGCACATCATCTTTTTTGGTATTAAAGCTATATCATACTAGGATTTAAGATTGAACACATCCTAATTGAAGAATTGGTTACATTTATTGAAAATTGACGCCATTGAGTGACTAGGTTGATTGACATTGTATGATTGTCTTTCAATCTTAGTCTTTGTGTGCTTAAACTTGGTTTTAGGCACATCATCTTTTTTGGTATCGGAGCTTGTGGTTTAAGAGGAGGGATTTGCAATTTGAATTCGGAAATTTAGGGTTCTTATTACCTTGATCTGAAATTGTGTATTGAAGAGTTGAGTTATTTCAATTGTGTTGTTGAAGTGATTTCATTGTTGTTAATTGTTGTAGACGTGGAGTACTTACCATATTCTTTGTCTCCTTAAGTTGGCCATGAGTGGTTTAAGGAAAATCATCATTGTGATCATTTGAGGGAAGTGCAATTTGAAGCCTAGAAGAGTGTTGTTTTTGAAATTATTGCCATGTGTTGCAGTGTTATGTGTGTGGCAAAGTGGATATCTTGTTGTAGCTTCTTTGTTATTGAATTTTTCGTGAAGGGAAGGGGAGTAAGAATTGTATGTCCTAGTGTTTGATTGTGGAATTGGAAATACAATATTTTGTAGTGAAAAGAGAAGTGTGACCTTTGTTGAATTCGAAATTTGGGAGAACAATTTGCAATTTCTAGATTTCAATTTAAGTGAAAAATAGGAAATCATTTGAATTTCAAACACATCTATTAAGTTTGAAGTAGTTATTGAGTGGTATTGATTGCATTTCATTTGAATTTGAAATTGAATCTTACAATTTGTCGAAAGTGCATTAAGGGTGTTCATTTGAATTTGTTGCCGTATTATAGTGTGTAAGTGTACCGTAGAGGGTGTGTGTTGTGTTTTGAAGTGAGATTGTGTTGTATTTGGAGAGGTTGTTGCACCGTGGTTGTATGTGTATGAATTGTGGTGTAAAAGGAGTATTGAATTGTTGGCGTTGTGTTTGTGTGTTGAGTGAGGGAATTGCCATTTGTGAATTTGTGGAATTGTTTGGAGTAAGGTGCTGCACGTTGAAGCTAAAGTGTGAGTATGTGTCATGGCTAAGAAAGGAAGGTTTAAGTAGTAGAATTTGAATTTAAACAAGTCATTAAAGTGTGAAAGTAATTGACTAGTTACTTAAGCACTTGTAGTTGAATTTAATTCTAACTACTTGAAAGTAGTTGTGTGTGTACTTCATTTATTGAACTTCACTTAGAGTACTAAATTATTTCCTTGTGCTTATAATCCTTTTTGAAACGTGAGCTATTGCATTATTATGGTTGTTAAACGTGTGGGTTGGTGTTGTTGAAGGAGTGTGCTATAATTTGTGGGATTACTTCTTAAATCACAACATGTCTAACGAAAGTGTGAATGGGGGAATTGGCAATGAGGTCAATAGCCAGGTTACTGGAGGTCAGGGTCATAATACTGCAGGTAGGAGGACTTTGGAAGAACAACTCCAGGATCTTACTGATATGAACCACGCCAACCCGTGACGAAACCCAATACCAATACGTTCGGAATTCGTTACCTAAGACGCCCAAACACCTAAAGTGGAAACCGCGACCCATTGTCTATAAGCGAGACAAGAACCTTGGTATAAAAATGAAGATGCTACAATCGGGATGAAAGACCGATTGATAAGTCGGGATGAACGCCACGGAAATTAATCCGATAAGTTCGATTTAGTTCTTGAAGAACTAAGAGAGGTGCTTCTCAAAAGTGTTTAATGTTCAAAGATGTATATTCTTCTATTATTCTAAACCCTAGGAGCTTTTATACTAGGGTTACAATTTGTGAAAAACAAGTCCAAAAAGACGTAGCTTAGATAAGTTGCGTAAAAACACGAAAACAGAACAAGCTGGCCAGTAGGGGATACACGGCCGTGTACACGACCGTGTACTTTGGCTCTATACTTTTCTGTGCACATTCCAGTCACATACACGACCGTGCCTTTTAGCCGTGTGTCTAGCCGTGTATGATTCTGTGCAATCTTGGAATTCCTACACGGCCGTGCCTTGAACATACACGCCCTCTTCAACCCGTGTCCGGTGTGACTTGTATAAAAGCAAGGGTCTTCCCATGGTTGTTCCAATCCGTTCCAACTTCATGATTGCTCCAATCCTTTCCGGCTTCATGGACAACCTTTATCAACCCGTTAAGTGCTTCCTTGAATTGTTTCACTTGATTTCTTGTGATCGGTCCAGGCGGCACTTCAAGAGGATCCACATTTCTTCTTCCGGCTTAGCTCACATCATGGATCTCATCACTTACTACCATAGTTGCTACTTTGGTAACTAGGATTGATAGGATGACATTACCACAACCACCAATGGTGAACCTTCAGGCACCACCTCGGGTAGCTCTATAGAACCTTTAGAGAGATAGAGTAGTGGGTGATGGAAATCTAAATAGAAGGATGGATGGGGATCATCATCCTTATAGGGAAGAAAGGGATGACAACTTTAGGGCTAATCCATATCAGAATAGGGATTTCAGGCCACTTCGGGGACTAGAGTATGTAAAGCTGCAGATGCCTTCTTATGACGGCAAGGGATCAGCTAATGATTATTTGGACTAGGAAGACAAGGTTGAGGGTCTCTTTGAATGTTATGAGATCGATGGTAATACTAAAGTCCAATTGGCTACTATTGAGTTTACAAGATATGTTGCACTATGGTGGAAGAATTTGATTATCAGCAAGTGTAGGGATGGGGAGGCTGAGATTCAGATATGGAGGGATATGAAAAGGGTGTTGAGGAAAAGATTTATTCTTGAGCACTACAAACAAGAACTGTTTATGCGACTGTAAACTTTGAGGTAGGGAGGCAAGACAGTAGATGATTATGTGCAGGAATTTGAAACCTTCATGATTAGATATGGGTCAATCGAACCTCTAGAACAAACCGTAGCATGCTTCATCTCAGGTCTGAAACATGAGATAGTGTGTGTTGTTGAGCTGCAGCACTATAGTACACTTGATGAGGCTATTCAGTTGGCCTTGAAAGCGGAGAGGCAAAGGAGGTTTAACTTGTTCAAGGCTCTGAGTAGCAGGCCCAATACTACTACCAGATCCATGGCAGCTGATGGTCGATCAGGTGAGAACAATGGACAAAACTACCCTTAGCACTACTAGAGAAAATATACCCTTTAGGAAGGGTAAAGAGGTAATAACACCAGATGTGAGGTAGACTGTTCCTGGATCTACTAGTGGAACAGTACGGTAAATCAAATGCTTTAAGTGCATGGGATTTGGGCATATGGCAGCATAGTGTCCAAATAAGAGAGTGATGACTGTTATGAAGGGCGCTGGGGAAGATGTTGAGGTTGAGGAGGAACAAGCTGAGCCTATAGACCTATCTGTAGCATTGTAGGAGTATTTTGATGACTAAACTGCAGAAACACATGAGGAGCGTACAGGTGAACAATATCTACCTATTAATGTGTTACGCAGGACTCCAACCTTATCTCCTGATGCTAGAGACATACAGAGAGAGAATATATTCCACACCTCTTGTAAGATCAGAGGTAACCTTTGTATGCTCATCATTGATAGTGGTAGTTGCATGAATGTTATATCTGCTGCACTAGTACACAAATTACATTTATCTACTAGTCCACATCTTAGCCCTTATGACTTGCATTGGTTGGACAATTGGGGCAATATGCATGTTACGCTAAGGTCAAAGATGCCTGTATGTGTTGGACAAAAATATCATGATGAGATCCTATGTAATGTAATTCCTATGCATGCATTCCATTTGCTGTTGGGTAGACCCTGGATGTTTGATCGGAAGGTGTTACATGATGGATTCAGGTACACCTATATGTTCAGTATGGGAGGGTTTCGCATAGTACTATCACCTATGATTCCGTCTAAGGTGCACCTGATAGGAAATTTTCCGACACCGTAGATGCTTTCAGAACTAGATTTGGATGATGATCCAAATCGCTCATATTTTACTTCATTTCTTTTTATCTAATATGTATTTGAGAGATAATCTTACAGGTAAAATAATAATTTTCCATGGGATGCCAACATGTCCTACATTAGTTGATGGCCACGAGATATCATCAGCTTTGCATTCAAAGGCCTGCTGCGATTGTTTCCATTTCGAAGCATTGGCTCATGAAGATTTATAATATTTTGTACTTTGCAATTGTTCTATGGACTATTTTATGTTGTATTTTCTTTTGGGATGCTTTCATTTTGATTGTGATTTTCATTTAGGACTGGCCACCCTAAAAGTGGCATAGCTGTAATTTTATGTATTTTCTAACCCTAAAGGGAGCAAGTATAAACACTTGCTTAAAGTAGGGCTTGGGAGGCCATTTTTCAGATTTAGACATACACTTTACGTGTGAGAGTTAGGGTTCTTCCTTAGTTCAATTTCTCTTATCAATTTCAATCCCAAGAGTTGAGATTGTGGCAAGTGCAACACTTAAAATTGTGAGTCATATCTAGGGTTGTTTTGTTGTGATTTCTTTTCTTCTTTAGTGTGTAATATCTAGGGTTGAATTATAAGCTTCTTGGTCAGACTTGATTGCATTTGTAATCAAATTATTATTACTTAATTGATTGGTTCTTAGCATTTGTTATCACCATCAAATTGTCATTACACTTGTGGCATGGAATTCTCTTGGTTGAGAGCTAGGGTCACGGCTTTAATTTGTGTATTATTGAATGGAATTCTCTTAGAACTTAAGTTGGTAATTTGATTCAATTGAGAGTTATCATCTTTGTGGATTTCATCTCTTGATTTTATCATTTGGTTCATCTGTCATCAATTAGGGTTCACATAATTTGTCTTACCTTTGAACCAAATTTGTTCTTGTCTTTTGAGGTGTATATTTGGGTTATTTTTTATGTGCTTAATCTTGGTTTTTAGGCACATCATAATTTGGTATCAAAGCTATATCATATTTGGATTTAAGATTGAGCACATCCTAATTGAAGAATTGGTTACATTCATTGGAAATTGACGCCATTGTTCATGTGATTGAGACTAGTTTGATTGACATTATTTGATTGTCTTTCAAATTGGTTTTGTATGTGCTTAATCTTGGTTTTAGGCACATCATCTTTTGGTATCAGAGCCTGAGGTTTAAGAGGAGGGATTTGCAATTTAGAATTCGGAAATTTAGGGTTCTTATCACCATGATTCGAAATTGTGTATTGAAGAATTGAATTATTTCAATTGTATTGTTGAAGTGATTTCCTTGTTGTTAATTGTTGTGGATGTGGAGTACTTACCATATTCTTTGTCTCCTTAAGTTGCCCGTGATTGGTTTAAGGGAAATCATCATTGTCATCATTTGAGGGAAGTGAAATTTGAAGCCTAGAAGATTGTTGTTTTGAAATTATTGTTGTGTGTTGTAGTGTTGTGTGTGGCAAAGTGGATATCTATTTGCAGCTTCTTTGTTATTGAATTTTCCATGAAGGGAAGGGGAGTAAGAATTTTATGTCCTAGTGTTTGATTGTGGAATTGGAAATACAATATTTTGTGGTGAAAAGGGAAGTGTGACCTTTGTGAATTCGAAATTGGGGAGAATAAGTTACAATTTCCATATTTGAATTTGAGTGGAAAAATAGGAACTCATTTGAAATTCAAATACATCCATTAAGCTTGAAGTAGTTATTGAGTGGTATTGATTACATTTCATTTGAATTTGAAATTGAATCTTACCATTTGTGGAAAGTGCATTAAGGGTGTTCATTTGAATTTGTTGTCGTATTCTGGTGTTGTGTTTTGAAGTGAAATTGTGTTGTATTTGGAGAGGTTGCACCGTGACTTGAATAGGTGTGTATGTGGAGTTGTATTTTTGTAAAGTTAGTGAAGGGTGTGTGTGTATTTTTGGCGTGGTTTTGTGTTTGTTGATTAGAGAATTGTTGCCAGGGCGTGATTGGTGGTGGAACCGTAAGCAAGGGAGTTTTGTGACGATGGAGTTGTGCATTTGTGCTTGTGTTAAGCTACTGCAATTTGTGATTTATTATAGTGTGAAACCTTAATAAGAAAGGAAGGTTTTGAGTAGTAGAATTTGAAATTCAAACTAATCATTAAAGTGTGAAAGTAATTGACTAGTTACTTAAGCACTTGTAGTTGAATTTAATTATAACTACTTAAAAGTAGTTTTGTGTGTACTTTATTTATTGAACTTCACTTGGAGTACAAAATTATTTCTTTGTGCCTATAATTCTTTTTGGAACGTGAGCTATTGCATTATTGTGGTTGTTAAACGTGTGGGTTGGTGTTGTTGAAGGAGTGTGTTGGAATTTGTGGGATTACTTCTTAAATCACAACATGTCTAACAAAAGTGTGAATGGGGGAATTGGCAATGAAGCGAATAGCTAGGTTGGTGGAGGTCAAGGTCATAATATTACAAGTAGGAGGACTTTGGAAGAACAGTTCCAAGATCTTACTACCATAGTTGCTACTTTGGCAACTAGGATTAATAGGATGACATTACCACAACCACCAGTGGTGAACCTTCAGGCACCACCTCGGGTAGCTTCACAGAACCCTCAGAGAGATAGAGTAGTGAGAGATGGAAATCTAACTAGAATGATGGATGGGGGTCATCATCCTTACAAGGAAGAAAGGGATGAAAACTTTGGGGCTAATTCATATCAGAATAGGGATTTCAGGCCACCTCGGGGATTGGAATATGTGAAGTTGCAGATGCCTCCTTATGACGGCAAGGGATTAGCTGATGATTATTTGGGCTAGGAGGACAAGGTAGAGGGTCTCTTTGAATGTTATGAGATCAATGATAATACCAGAGTCCGATTGGCTGCTATCGAGTTTACAAGATATGCTGCACTATGGTGGAAGAATTTGATTATCAGTAGGCATAGGGATGGGGAGGCTAAGTGATAGAGCCATTTTATACTCAATCTTTATAGTATAAATTGTGATAAAATATTATTGATTTTATAGAAATCATAAGGAAATGTTACTCTAATTCTATCATCATGATAAATCAGGTTAAATGGAGTCAAGGATTCCAATTCAAGTAAATTAGAGAAGCCATCTACAACTTGGTTCAAAGACAAGGATTTACACCGCCGGAGGGAAGTACATGGGCGTGTAATTGAAGTACACGGCCGTATACTTGGTTTTAAATCAACAGGAAGATACACGGTTGAAGTACACGGCCGTGTATCGGAAACACGATTTGAGGCACGGCCATGGCGCAAACCGTGTCACACACTGGACAAGAAGATGGAAATGTGGACTTTGAACAGAGAGAGACACGGCTTAGGGCACGGTCGTGGTGGAAGCCATGGGAGCAACCGTGCTTGGAGCCGTGGTGGAAGCTAGACGTGCCAAGGAGAAGAAAGTGTGGAACATCAACCAGATGAAGGCACGTCTTGAAATCTAGCCGTGGGTCTAATCGTGGTACACACTGGACACGGATGAAGACTTGTAGATTATGCACAGATGAAGGCATGGCTTGAAATCTGGTCGTGTGTGTAACCGTGGTACACACTGGGCGCGGATGAAGACTTGAAGAATATGCACAGAGGATGGCACGGCTTGACCCACGGCCGTGTGTTAGGGCGTGCCAGGCGGACGAACATTTACTTCTCGAAATCTACTTGGAAAAGGAAAGATATTTTCGTATCTTGCTAGCAAAAGATCACATGCCATCTCCCTAACAATATAAATAGAACCAACCCTAGAGGGTTAACGAACTTTTAATCTTTGGAATCTGGAATCACCTTGGAGACAAGAAGGAAACGAGGAGGCAGAGCAAGCAACCGGGTTCATTATGTTTTTATTTTTATTTTTCGTTTTGTTGATGAACATGAGTAGCTAAGCTACTTTTCTAGCCAAAGGGTCATAGACGTTTAATTCTCCACGAATTGTGAGGTCTAATTGACTTGTATTTATTCTATTCTTTGTTTTCGGGTATTCATATATCTTCTGATCGTTTTGTCATTATTATCTTTGTTGATTGGTATGAATAGAGCTCTTCTACTCAATTAGCAAGTTAATATATTGTCAACTAGCACGTCAAATCCATAATTGTTTGATTGTTCTAGTCTTAGTGACGCAATAACATGTTTGGTTATAAAAGAGATGATCGAATTCATGTTATGGAGGTGTGTGATCATGTTTAAATAGGTTATCTTATAATCTACTGGCATGAATTGGTGGTCTCTCTAGATCTTAATGCTATTGATAGATTAAATCCTAAGCGCTTGTCTAGGGTTGTTTAATCAATAAGAGAAATAATTCAAAGCGCTTGTCTGAGGTTATCGAGGAAGTAAGGAGAGATAAGTTGTTAGAGCTTGTTAATAACCATAACCAGTTTATCTAGGAACAAGAATAGAGAACATTTGCATCGATGATCAATTCCTTGAATTAAACTATCTTGATTCCTTTGGCTAGGCTTTTTATCAATATACAACTTTCTTATCTTGTTTTAACTTTATTCGATTCACAAACCAAACCCCCCATTTTCCTTTTCCTTTTTATTCTCCTTGGATAGAAATAAGTTTAACCAATCTCTATGGATTCGACCCTACTCACCACTATATGCAAATCGTATAATTGTCTAAGAGTAGGTTTTATTTTTGTTGGATTCGACACCCATCAAATTTTGGCGCCGTTGCCGGGGATTGGTGTCAAATTTATTTCTATTCTTGTATGACTTGTTCTTCTCCGACAGGTGAACTACCTTATAATCTGGAGATTGAGAAGACTCTAAAGAGGCTGCGACAAGAAGCTAGATCATCCACCAGACCGAACTTAGTATCGGACTTGTCTGATTCATCCTTTGATTCTGAAAAAGGGCACGACATGGCAAATCTCGAGAGAACCTTAAGAGAGTTGGCTGTGCCAGATGTGAATCAACAACCACTTTGTATTCACTATCCCGAACTAGCTGTGGAATTCGAATTGAAATCTGGGTTAATACATCTGCTACCTACATTTCATGGTCTTGAGAATGAAGATCCTCACAAGCATTTGAAAGAGTTTCATATAGTGTGTTCTAGTATGAGGCCGCAAGGAATAACCGACGATCAAATCAAGTTACGTGCTTTTCCATTTTCTTTAAGTACTAAAGCTAAAGATTGGTTGTTTTATTTGCCTCTAGGTTCTATCACCACTTGGACAGATATGGTAAGACTCTTCTTGGACAAATTCTTCCTCGCATCTAGAGCCGCTGGTATAAGAAGAGAAATTTGTGGTATAAAACAAAGGGACACCGAGACTCTTCATGAGTATTGGGAGAGGTTCAAGCAATTGTGTGCAAGCTGCCCACAACATGGGATATCTGAACAACTCCTTATCCAATACTTCTTCGAGGGCCTACTTCTGATGGAAAGAAAGATGATGGATGCTGCAAGTGGAGGCGCCATAGTAAACAAAACCCCTGGTCAAGCTAGGGAATTGATCTCCATTATGGCTGCCAATTTGCAACAATTTAGGTATAGGCATGATGCATCTTCAAGGAAGGTAAGTGAGGTAAGTGTGTCTAACCTTGAACATCAAATTTCTAATCTTACCTCCCTTGTGTAGCAGCTAGCTCTTGGAAAAACGTAGCAGGTGAAGGCTTGAGGAATTTGTGCTGCTCCTAGTCATTTGACCGACATGTGCCCCACATTGCAAGATGACAATCATGAACACGCCAATGCTGTAGGCGGATTTCCAGGACAACCGCAGAGGAAGTATGATCCCTATTCAAATACTTACAATCCTGGATGGAGGGATCATCCTAACTTCCGATATGGCAATAACCCTCAACATGTCCAACAATTCCAGCTTAAGCCATCACACCACGTACCCCAAGCTCCTTCCACTTCAGGTATGTCTCTTGAGGATATTGTTAAGTCTCTAGCTGTGAATACCAAACAATTTCAGGAGGAAACAAAGCAAAGCATTCAAAACTTAGAGAATCAGGTAAGCTAACTTGCTTCAGTCGTAAACAGGTTAGAAACTCAAGGTAAGTTACCTTCTCAAACTATTACAAACCCGAAGCAAAGCGTTAATGCAATTACCTTGAGAAGTGGAACAGAATTGCAGGGATCAAATAAGAAAGGACATCCGTCTAATCTTGAGGAAGAGACCAAGAAAGAGACTTCGACTCCGGGCCAGCAGGGCGACCAGATTAGCAAGTCTCTAGTTGAGCCATCGAAGGTCACATTGATACCACCTCCTTTCCCCTCCAGATTAGCGAAATCCAAGAATGAAGCGGAAGAAAAAGAGATTCTGGAAACTTTTTGCAAAGTCGAGGTAAATATTCCTTTGCTTGATGCAATTAAGAAAATACCGCGCTATGCTAGATTTCTCAAAGACTTATGCACTAACAAAAGGAAGCTGAAAGGCAATGAAAAGATTAGTGTGAGTGAAAATGTTTCAGCTATTATTCAGAAGAAGCTTCCTCCTAAATGCAAGGATCCAGGTATGTTTACTATTCCTTGCAAAATAGGTAATCTTGGAATCGCTAAAGCCATGTGTGATCTAGGAGCTTCTATCAATGTCATGCCATTGTCTGTTTATCAACGTTTAAATGTTGGTCCTTTAAAGGAAATGGGTATTATTGTTCAACTTGCTGATAGGTCCAATGTTTATCCTGAGGGAGTTCTAGAGGATGTTTTAGTTCAAGTCAATGGGTTGGTTTTTCCTGCTGATTTTTATGTGCTTGACATGGACGATAGTGATTCTCATACTTCATCACTGATATTATTAGGGCGACCATTCCTTAAGACTTCTAAAACAAAAATCGATGTAAATGATGGCACCCTCACTATGGAATTTGATGGTGAAGTGATTAAATTTAACATTTATGATGCCATGAAACATCCTAACGATATCTCTCCTGTTTTTGTTACGGATGTTATTAACCCATCACCATAGGCACCAAGGCTAGAATCAAAATCCTTATCCGAATATTTAGCCAGGAACATCTAACCAAAGACGTTAAAGAAAGGCGCTTCATGGGAGGCAACCCATGTAAAAAAAAAAAAAAATCATTTACTTTTGTTTTGCTTTAGTTTTGGTTTGTTTTAGTTTTGTTTTGATTTTAGTGTAGTTTTGAACTCTTTGGATCAGCTGCAGCAAGGATACACATAATCAGATGACACTTTCCAGAGCTTAAGGGGAGAACTCCAATACCAGGGAAGTACCAGTATTTCCTTTCTCTTATTCTCTAATGCTCCTTGAGTTGTTAATTCCTTTTCAATTGTGCTAAATTAGGAACAGTGAGGACACTGTTCAAGCTAAGTGTGGGGGAGAGGATAATAAAATATAGAGAATAGAGAACTAACTTATACTTTGAATGTTTGTCCTTAAGCAATTTTAAGCCAATTTTTTTCAAAATTATCATGAAATCTAGAGATTGTACTAAATGTTGTAATGAGCATCTACAAAATGTGAAATTGACTTGTTCAAATGTTTTACTCACCCACTGTTGTGATTAGAATACATGGTTAAAATTAAGTAGTGAAATCTTTAAGAAACAAATTTACCTTATATTTAGCTTTAGAATTGGAAGTCTAAGAGTAAGTCGAGTCCCTAAGTGAAAAATAAACAAGTTTACTTCTAGGTTATATTAGCTACTATATACTCTTTGAAGTTGTTTGTAAAGCAATCATAACACTTAGTGAAAAAAAAAAAAAAAAGAATCAAGCATAGCCATTACTCCAATGATTCAACTAATTGAGTTAAGAGTATTCAAACTTGAATGTTAGAGTGAGGAAGAGTCCGTAGGGGTATCTCAAAACCCGGTCACTTGAGTGATGAGCTCGGGATGTTGCCAACTCAATGAACTCACTATAACGATAAGGGCGAAAAAGGCAAAAGTTCATGAAAAGAAGCGGGCAAAAACCCGTCAAAATAGATGCTTGAATAAATCAAAAGAACATGAATGTAACCATTCATTGAATAAAACAAAGATGTATAAAAGGGAGAATATCTAGCAAAGAGCTTATACCATATGCTTTTACTTTATACTGCAAGGATTATATGCTTGATAATATCCAATGAAGTTTAATTGGGTGTTTTTCCTTAGTGGATTAAGTATTTACTTTTGGAATAAAAATTCTTTTGCTAAACATGAGGATTAAAGTTTGTTTTGTTTAGATTAGCTATTGAATTTTGTCCATAGTAATTTGATCACAGGAAACCAGTTTGGTTGAAGTAGTAGACATTAAATTACAAGTCATGAATTACAAATGAATAGATGCTTGGAATGATGAAAAGAAAGTTTGTATAATCTATGACAGATTTCTCAATTGATTTGATGCAATTGCTTGAGGACAAGCAAGAGTTTAAATGTGGGGGAATTTGATAGAGCCATTTTATACTCAATCTTTATAGTATAAATTGTCTTAAATTATCATTGATTTTATAGAAATCATAAGGAAATGGTACTCTAATTCTATCATCATGATAAATCAGGTTAAATGGAGTCAAGGATGCCAATTCAAGTAAATTAGAGAAGCCATCTACAACTTGGTTCAAAGACAAGGATTTACACCGCCGGAGGGAAGTACATGGGCGTGTAATTGAAGTACACGACCGTGTACTTGGTTTTGAATCAACAGGAAGATACACGGTTGAAGTACACGGCCGTGTATCGAAAGCACGGTTTGAGGCACGGCCATGGCGCAAACCGTGTCACATACTGGATAAGAAGACGGAAATGTAGACTTTGAACAGAGAGAGACACGGCTTAGGGCACGGCCGTGGTGGAAGCCATGGGAGCAACCGTGCTTGGAGCCGTGGTGGAAGCTAGACGTGCCAAGGAGAAGAAAGTGTGGAACATCAACCAGATGAAGGCACGTCTTGAAATCTAGCCGTGGGTCTAACCGTGGTACACACTGGACACGGATGAAGACTTGTAGATTATGCACAGATGAAGGCATGGCTTGAAATCTGGCCGTGTGTGTAACCGTGGTACACACTGGGCGCGGATGAAGACTTGAAGAATATGCACAGAGGATGGCACGGCTTGACCCACGGCCGTGTGTTAGGGCGTGCCAAGCGGACGAACATTTACTTCTCGAAATCTACTTGGAAAAGGAAAGATATTTTCGTATCTTGCTAGCAAAAGATCACATGCCATCTCCCTAACAATATAAATAGAACCAACCCTAGAGGGTTAACGAACTTTTAATCTTTGGAATCTGGAATCACCTTGGAGACAAGAAGGAAACGAGGAGGCAGAGCAGGCAACCGGGTTCATTATGTTTTTATTTTTATTTTTCGTTTTGTTGATGAACATGAGTAGCTAAGCTACTTTTCTAGCCAAAGGGTCATAGATGTTTAATTCTCCACGAATTGTGAGGTCTAATTGACTTGTATTTATTCTATTCTTTGTTTTCGGGTATTCATATATCTTCTGATCGTTTTGTCATTATTATCTTTGTTGATTGGTATGAATAGAGCTCTTCTACTCAATTAGCAAGTTAATATATTGTCAACTAGCACGTCAAATCCATAATTGTTTGATTGTCCTAGTCTTAGTGACGCAATAACATGTTTGGTTATAAAAGAGATTATCGAATTCATGTTATGGAGGTGTGTGATCATGTTTAAATAAGTTATCTTATAATCTACTGGCATGAATTGGTGGTCTCTCTAGATCTTAATGCTATTGATAGATTAAATCCTAAGCGCTTGTCTAGGGTTGTTTAATCAATAAGAGAAATAATTCAAAGCGCTTGTCTGAGGTTATCGAGGAAGTAAGGAGAGATAAGTTGTTAGAGCTTGTTAATAACCATAACCAGTTTATCTAGGAACAAGAATAGAGAACATTTGCATCGATGATCAATTCCTTGAATTAAACTATCTTAATTCCTTTGGCTAGGCTTTTTATCAATATACAACTTTCTTATCTTGTTTTAACTTTATTCGATTCACAAACCAAACCCCCCATTTTCCTTTTCCTTTTTATTCTCCTTGGATAGAAATAAGTTTAACCAATCTCTATGGATTCGACCCTACTCACCACTATATGCAAATCGTATAATTGTTTAGGAGTAGGTTTTATTTTTGTTGGATTCAACACCCATCACTAAGATTCAAACATGGAGGGATATGAAAAGGGTGTTTAGGAAACGATTTACTCCTGAGCACTACAAACAGGAACTGTTTATGTGACTGCAGACTTTGAGGCAGGGAGGCAAGACAGTAGATGATTATGTGCAGGAATTTGAAACCTTCATGATTAGATGCGGGTCAATCGAACCTCCAAAACAAACCGCAGCACGCTTCGTCTCAGGTTTGAAACATGAGATAGCGTGTGTTGTTGAGCTATAGCGCTATAGTACACTTGATGAGGCTATTCAGTTGGCCTTGAAAGTGGAGAGGCAAAGGAGGTCTAACGTGTTTAGGGCTCCGAGTAGTAGGCCCAATACTATTACCAGACCCATAGCAGCTGACGGTCAATTAGGGGGAACAAAGGTGGTAGGTGAGACAGTGAGAGCAGTAGGCAAAACTACCCCAAACACTACTAGAGAAAATATACCCACTAGGAAGGGTAAATAGGTAATAGCACCAAATGTGAGGCAAACTGTTCTTGGATCTACTAGTGGAAAAGCACGTCGGATCAAATGCTTTAAATGCATAGGATTTGGGCATATGGCAGCATAGTGTCTAAATAAGAGGGTGATGACTGTTATGGAGAGCACTAGGGAAGATGTTGAGGTTAATGAGGAATAGACTGAGCCTGCAGATTTACTAATAGCACTGTAGTAGTATTATGATGACCAAACTACAGAAACACATGAGGAGTGTATAGGTGAACAATATCCACCTAATAATGTGTTACATAGGGCTCTAACCATATCTCTTGATGCTAGAGATATTCAAAGAGAGAACATATTTCACACCTCTTGCAAGATCAGAGGTAACCTTTGTGTACTCATCATTGATAGTGGTAGTTGCATGAATGTTATATCTGTTCCACTACATTTGATAGCCGGGAGAGCAGGACAATAGAGATATCAGGGTTTAGTTCCAAAAACGATCCTCTAGATTTGTGGGCAAATCTTTCAGAAGCCGGAAGAGATGATGGGAAATTTTATGGCACCGTGGATGCTTTCAAAACTAGATTTGAATGATGATCCAAATCGCTCAAATTTTACTTCATTTCTTTTTATCTAATAAGTATTTGAGTGACAATCTTACAGGTGCAATAATAATTCTCTATGGGATGCCAACATGTCCTACATTAGTTGATGGCCACGGGACATCATCAGATTTGCATTCAAAGGCCCACTGTGATTGTTTCCATTTCAAAGCATTGGCTTATGAAGATTTATAATATTTTGTACTTTGTAATTGTTCTATGGACTATTTTATGTTGTATTTTCTTTTGGGACGCTTTCATTTTAATTGTAATTTTCATTTAGGACTGGCCACCCTAAAAGTGGCATAGCTTTAATTTTATGTATTTTCTAACCCTAAAGGGAGCAAGTATAAATACTTGCTTAAAGTAGGGTTTGGGAGGCCATTTTTCATATTTAGACATAAACTTTACATGTGAGAATTAGGATTCTTCCTTAGTTCAATTTCTCTTATCAATTTCAATCCCAAGAGTTGAGATTGTGGCGAGTGTAACACTTAAAATTGTGAGTCATATCAATTTCATTTTGTTGTGATTTCTTTTCTTCTCTAGTGTGTAATATCTAGGGTTAAATTGGAAGCTTCTTAGTTAGATTTGATTGCATTTGTAATCAAATTATTATTACTTAATTGATTGGTTCTTAGCATTTGTTATCACCATCAAATTATCATTACACTTGTAGCATGGAATTCTCTTGGTTGAGAGCTAGGGTCATGGCTTTAATTTGTGTATTGTTGATTGGAATTCTCTTGGAACTTAAGTTGGTTATTTGATTCAATTGAGAGTTATCATCTTTGTGGATTTCATCTCTTGATTTTATCATTTAGTTCATCTACCATCAATTAGGGTTCACACAATTTGTCTTGCCTTTGAACTGAATTTGTTCATGTCTTTTGAGGTGTATATTTGGGTTGTTTTGTATGTGCTTAATCTTGGTTTTTAGGTACATCATAATTTGGTATCAAAGCTATATCTTATTTGGATTTAAGATTGAATACATCCTAATTGAAGAATTGGTTACATTCATTGGAAATTGACGCCATTATTCATGTGATTGAGACTAGTTTAATTGACATTGTTTGATTGTCTTTTAAATTGGTTTTGTATGTGCTTAATCTTGATTTTAGGCACATCAGCACCAGTTTCAAAAGCATATCAGAACTACTTCCACTACATCTGGTAATCGAGAGAACAGGTCAATAGAGATGTTCGGGTTCAGTTCCATAAATGACCCTCTAGATTTGAGGGCAAATCTTTCCAAAGCTCGAGGAAATGATGGGAAATTTTTCAGCACCAAATATGCTCTCAGAACTCGATTTAGATCATCATCCAAATCACTCATATTTCACTTTATTTCTTTTATCTAATAGATATTTGAGTAATAATCTTACAGGTACAATAATATTTCTCCATGGGATGCCAAATGATTTACATTAGTTGATGGCCACGAGACATCATCAGATTTGCATCCAAAGGCTCGCAACGATTGATTTCACTTCGATTCATTGGCTTTTGAAGATTTATATTATTTTTGTACTTTGTAATTGTTATTAGACCATTTTATGTTGTAATTTTCTTTTAGGACACTTTCATTTGTTTGTAATTTTCATTTAGTACCGACTATCCTAAAAGTGGCATAGTTGTAATATGGTAAACTTTTTAACCCTAAAGGGAGCAAGTATAAATACTTGCTTAAGTAGGGTTTTGAGGGCAAAATTTTCAGAATAAACACATCATTTTCGTGAGAGAATTAGGGTTCATCCTTAGTTCAATCCCTCTTATCAATTTTAATCCCAATAGTTGGAATTATGGCGAGTGCAACAAGGAGAAATTGTGAGTTGTATCAATTTTTATTTGTTGTGTTTCTTTTCTTCTCTAGTGAGTCATATCTAGGGTTAGATTGAAGCTTTCTTGGTCAGATTTGATTGCATTTGTAATCAAATTATTATTTCTTAATTGATTGGTTTTTAGCCTTGAATTCTATTCTTCCATTTCGCACATTTTTTAACCATGAAAGCAAGTGTTGTGGAAGGTGGATCACGATCAATAATCCATTTGATTTTGTGTGGTATTCACATGGCTTTTCAAATTTAATTAGTGGTCTTCATTGAGGAATATATCATTGTGATATTCATTTCATGAACTATAGCATTCGGATCAACTATTGCATTTAGGGTTTATGCAACAATATTGCTCTAAATTGAACCGAATTGACCTTGTCTTTTGGGATTATTAGTTGGATTATTTTGCTTGTGCTTAATTCCCATTTAGGCACATCACAATCCATTTCAATTACAATATTTATTTAACTTACATTCTTAACTTAACACACACAAATATTAAACATAGTATACATGTACTTGATAAGCAATGAATGATCTCTTCACAATTCTACACTCTTTCAATCCTCAAACCTATTTAAATCAATAACCACGTATGCTTAGAGAACCTGCAACCACTACTTTAATCTATGTTTAGGTATTTGGTTATGTTTGGAGAAGTAAGGAGTCATAAAAACTTGACTTTGGAAAACAGGGGCCCGACACATCTAAGTACATGAGTGTGTTCTTGTTCGTGTACTATGTGTTCATCATAGTGGTAGGACACAACCTGATACATGGTCGTGTCTATTGTCCATTTATTTTACTATTCACTTTTCAATTTTATTTTTTTTGGCATGAGCATATCTATTGCCTGTATATCTTGCTATGAACTTTTCAATTTTTGACATGACCATGTCTCTTGCCTGTGTACCCTATTGTTCATTTCATGATTTTTACACAAGGCCATATAGTTCACTTAAGTGGCCATATATTGGAAGTACATGGGTGCAATGCAGCACGATTGTGTAGTGGACCATGTACTTTTGGAAATCTCCAATTTTGCGATAATTGATTTTTTCTTCAAAATTCCACTCCTTAATCACCATTACTCTCCAAATCTATTCTTCTTTCAAAGGTCTTGTAATCCTATGCTTAATTTACAACATCCTTATTCTTAATTACAGATCAATTATACAAATTTTAAAGGACTTACTCAGATTGTTGCTCCATGAATAATTGTCTAAGTCTTCTTACTATAGATGTCGATTTGTCTCGATCCTATTTGGATTGTTTTGACGATCAAGTTGTTTCACATAAATCTTTTATGTGCAATTTTCTAGATCAAAGTCCTCTTCTACTCCTAGGGTTCTATAGACTATTCTTAGAGCTCTATAGTGCACCAATGGGAAAAAGGGTTAGAAGGATACATGGGGTTTATTTATACCTTCTTTATAAAATGACCATATTGCCCCCATTGTTAAGCCCTTTTTACTACCATTTGCCTCAACCTTATTACTATTATATTTTGATTTATTTTCTCTCTATAGCTTAAACATTATTGTTTAATATATGTCATTTATTTAATTTTTTATTATTACAATATATCATTGTTCCTATATGTTGTTGATGGGTGTCGAATCCAACAAAAATAAAAACCTACTCCTAGACAATGATATGATTTGCATATAGTAGTGAGTAGGGTCGTATCCACAAGGATTGGTTAAATATATTTCTATTCAAAGCGAATAAAGAGGAAAAGAAAAATGGGGGGGTTTTGTTTGTGAATCAAAATAATATTGAAATAAGGTAATAAAATCAAATATTGATAAAAGCCTAGCCAAAGGAATCAAGATGGTTTAATTCTAGGAATTGATCATCGATGCAAATGTCTTCTATCCTTGTTTCTAGATAAACTGGTTATGGTTATTAACATGCTCTAACAACCTATCTCTCCGTACTTCTTCGATAACCAAAACAAGCTCTTTGATTATTTATCTTATCGATTAGAAAACCCTAGACAAGCTCTTAAGATTTAATCTATCAATAGCATTAAAAACTAGAGAGACTACCAATTCATGCTAGTAGATTATAAGATAACCTATTTAAACAATTATAAGATAACCTATTTAAACAAGATCATACATCTCCATAACATGAATTCGATCATCTATTTTATAATCAAACATGTTATTGTGTCACCGAGACTAGAACTATCAAACAATTACGGATTTGACGTGCTAGATGACAATATATTAACTTGCTAATTGAGTAGAAGAGCTCTAATTCATACCAATCAACAAAGATAATAATGACAAGACATTTAGAAGATATATGAATATCCAAAAACAAAGAATAGATTAAATACAAATCAATTAGATCTCACAATTCATGGAGAATCAAACTTCTATGACCCTTTGGCTAGAAAAACTATTAGCTACGCATGTTCATAATCAAAACGAAAATTATAAATAAAAACATAACAAGCCTTTGTTCCCGGCTGCCTACTCTGCCTCCTTCTTTCCTTCTTGTTTCCAAGATGATCCAAGATCTTCTAACCCTCTAGGGTTAGTTCTATTTATATTGTTAAAGGGATGGCAGGTGATCTTTTGCTAGCAAGATACGAAAATATCTTTCCTTTTTCAAGTAAATCTCGAGAAGAAAATAATTGTCCGCCTGGCACGCCTAACACCACGGCCATGGGTCAAGCCGTGCCTTCCTCTGTGGGTAATCTACAATTCTTCATCCGTGATCAGTGTGTGCCACATCTTATACCACGGCCAGATCTCAAACCGTGTCATCCTCTGGTTGATGTTCCACATTTTCTCATCCTTGGCACGTCTTCCATTTCAACTTCCACCACGGCTTCGACCACGGCTGCCACCACGTCTTCCACCACGGCCGTGTCACAAGCCATGTCTCTCTCCTTCTCATGCAGTGTGTGGCATGGTTTCCTCCATGGCTGTGTCTAAAACCGTGCCTCCTTCTAGACAAATACACGGTCGTGTACTTCAATCGTGTATTTTCCCGTGGATTCTTCAAGACAGATACACGGTCATGTACTTCAACCGTGTAGTTTCCTATGGCTTCAAAACTAAGTACACGGCCGTGTACTTCAACTACACGCCCATGTACTTTCCTCCGGCGGTGTAAATCCTTGTCTTTGATCCAAGTTGTAGATGACTTCTCTAATTTACTTGAATTAGCACCCTTGACTCCATTTAACCTGATTTATCACCATAATAGAATTAAATACCATTTCCTTATGATTTCTATAAAATCTATAATAAATTAACACACTTCATACTATAAAGATTGAGTATAAAATGGCTCTATCAGTTGCATAGAATAGTATGCATGATTATAATTTTTTCTTATTTATTTTATTATAGAAAAAGAAAAATTGTATAAAAACTATTCTAGAGATTACTCTACTTCTTGCCTCATGACTATGCCTTTTGGTTGCATTATCATCATCTTGCCTTCTCCAATCAAAGTTTTTCCATATATGTAACTAAGAGACCTTGTTTCTTATACCTTAAGGCACAAAAAGGGAAATTTCCTTTCATACAATTATAAAAGCCTCCATAGAAATTGTTGAACATACCTTGGATTGGTGCCTCAAATAAAATGATCAAATTGATTTCATGCTTTTCTTAAATTCTATAATTTAGAGTTTCATGTCTTTTCCAATATATAACCAATCTAGGTGGCATGGTTCACAAACTATATTTTTTAGCACACACAATAAGCATTATATCACACTGTTATGAATTGTTCTCCTTTCAAACTTTTACAATAAACCCACCGCTTAAAGGCCCATTTAAGATTCTAGAGAAATTTCCTAACATAAACTGATGTCCTTTGTTTTAGTTGTTTATACTCAAGTAAAAAAATAAATAAATCTTGATTTCCATATTAGGTTGGTTTTAGCAATGTGATTAAGTCTTTGGCTCTATCATTTAAATATAATAAAAAACAACTTAATTTACATAATCAAGGTAGATGGGGTGATATAAGGTAGAGAAATAATAAAACATATGCATGCCATGGTGAAACTGCTTAATGAAAGAACAAAGAACCAATATGTACCTTCATCATTTTGCTCTCTTAAGAAGCTAAAATATTATTTGAAAGTCTAAATCACATGGACGCAAAATGGATTAACTTCATGGAGAAGCTTCTCTTGTAGCTAAAAAGGTTTGATTTAGTTTACATTGGAAAAAGACACATGGTTTATTTGTTTATGTGGAGCAATATTTGTGAAGTTATGAGAATAGAACACATAATTTATGAATTGCTTACTCCTTAAGTTTCTGATGAGTAGTTTAATTTGAAAAAGTTGCAAACTTTTAGCATATAATTTGAATAAGGTTTCTCCATAATTGAGTTTCTACCTCCATTAATAAGTTTTTAACATTGAATGAGAATGCAATTTCCAAAAGATGCACTTATTTATTTACCATGCAACCTCGATGCTAATTTTGAGCTATCTTGTGAAGTTCATTTGCTATTGTGGTTTATATGTTGATGCTCTAAAGCTTTTAGTGAGCTTTTTTGCATATTAAACTAGTTTTATTATCAAGACATGGTTTCTTTGTGTACTAGTTTTATGATGTGCCTAAAAGGGGATTAAGCATCATCAAAACAACCCAAATATAAACCTCAAAAGACAAGAACAAATTTGGTTCAAAGGTAAGACAAATTGCGTGAACCTTAATTGATGGAAGATGAACCAAATGATGAAATCAAGGAGATGAATTCCACAAAGATGATAATTCTCAATTTAATCAATTAACCAACTTAAGTTCCAAGAGAATTCCAATCAACAAAACACAAATTGAAGCCTTGACCTTCTTCACAACAAAGAAAATTCCACGCAACAAGTGTAGAGACAACTTGATGGTAGTAGCAAGTGCAAAAAACCAATCAATTAAGCAATATTAATTTGATTACAAATGCAATCAAAATCTAACCAAGAAGACTTCCAATTCAACCCTACATATTACACACTAGAGAAGAAAAGAAAACACAACAAAGAAGGAATCGATATTACTCACAATTTCCCTTTGTTGCACTCGCCTCAATTTCAACTCTTGGGATTGAAATTGATAAGAGCAAATTTGGATTTAGGGAAGCCCTAACCCTCACATGTGAAGTGTATTCTGAAAATTCATCAAAAGCTCCTCAAAACCCTACTTAAGCAAGTATTTATACTTGCTTTCTTTATGGTTAAAAAGTCCACAAAATTACAACTATGCCACTTTTAGGGTGGCTGGTCCTAAAACTCAATTACAACCTAATAAAAAGTATTTCAAAAGCTTACACATACATAGTCCAAAGAAATAATTACAAATAAAAAATAGTCTCTATCATGCTAGCTCTTCCATAGGATTCGTCGGGCTAACGCATCATCAGTTTAGGTCGGTCCATGGATAAGCTACAAGCTAAGTCTTAGTGAGTTTGTCCATTGCCCTATAAAATATGATAAGTGTGCCTATTGGAATATATAATACATGAATAAGATAAAAGAGTTTAGTAAACGAATAATTCCAGGGTCGGTTTGCTCAAAATGGGCCCTCATTGCCAAGATTTGAAATCCTTTAGTTCTTGCCCTAATGATAAGTCTTGTCGGATTTTGATTCCTATCATCTCTTTGGGCCTCAAAAAGATTTGTCCTCAAATCTGACAGATCAAATGCAGTAGAGACTTTGTTTTCTCCTAGCAATCCATCTGAAGAAGTATCTCTGCAGAATCCTAATATCTGAAATATTACAGGGGGTGACTGTTTTCTCTCCTCCATTTCCAGGATGTATCTTATCTGCAACACAAATAATGACCCATTATCTATTGAGGTATCCCATATCTCAACCCATTCCACTGATATTTTTTCCTCCTTTTCTAACTCATTTATATGGTGCTGACCCTCATGGCCCTCTAATAGTTAGCTCAACCACTCATAACCCTCGGAAACCTCTGATGATGGACACAAATGTCTCTGAACAGTCTTGCCCTCTAGAGATCTGCTCATAACACTCTAACCCTCGGTTTCCCCTGAAGGTTTACTCAACTGCTCATAAGCCTCTAATATCTCTTAAAGTGAACACAACTGCCCTTGAACAGTTTTGTCCTTTGGTGATCTGCTCATCTAACTCTATTCATCAGGATCCTCTGAAGGTTGGTACATCTGTGACTAACAAATTTTGTGCTCTAAGGGTTGGTTCAATTGCTCATGGCCTACTGATGGTCTACTGATTTGTTGCTAAACCCTTTGAACCTCTGAAGGTGACATCGGATTCAGAATAATTCATTTTCCCTCCTTCTAGAATACATATGTATTACTAAAGCCATCATGTAAGACCCTCCTATCATATAACCAAGGCCTGCCAAGTAATATATGGGATGTACACATAGGTAAAATATCACACTCGATTTCATCACAGTATTTATCCCCTACACTAAAAGGTACCCTAGCTCTTTGGGTCACATGCAAACTTCCCTAATCACTAAGCTAATGCAATTTATACGGTTTAAGATGTGGAGTAGTAGCAAGTTTTAGTTTCGATACTAACGATGCTGCTACCACATTGGTACAACTACTACCATCAACTATAAGGACGCATAAATTTCCTTGTACCCTACAAGAGTTATGGAACAAGTTTTCCCTTTGTTCATCATCCTTAATAGTAAATGTAGTTAATGTCCAGTGTAATACATTAGTATAATGAAACATCTCACTAGACATGATTGTGTTCAAACCCAACAACACAATAATTATCTTCACACTTCCATGGTTCAAGTACATAACCAAGCTACAAGTGAAATACACTCAACTACTTTTAAGTAGATAGAATTAAATTTAACTACAAGTATTTAAGTAACTAGTTCAATTACTTTCACACTTTAATGACTTGTTTGAATTTCAAATTCTACTACTCAATTTCCTTTTTCTTGCCTTAGTTTCTCACCACTTAAATACATAATTGGCAGTAATTAAATACATATACAATACTCAATTCACCACCACACAACTCCCCTTCTACTCACAGTCCCAATATGTTCACACTACTAGCAACAATTATATTTACAACACAAACAACAATCAACGCCAAATATACACATGATGCACTTTCCCCAAAAACACAACACTACATACACTCTTCTTCAAGCCACGATGCACTTTCCCCACTTCCACACAAATATCAAACCGCAACTTCAACAACAAAGGCAACTCAAATTTCAAATTCTAAATGATTTCAATAATTACAATATTCCACAAATGGTAAGAGGCTTTTTCAAATTCAAAAGATACACAATTAACTATGACTTAATGTGTATTTGAGATTTCAAATTGACCTCTTAATGTACACTTTCAATTCTGATTTCAAATCTGAAAATAATAATTATGATTCCTCCAATTTCCGAAAATGCACACACTACACAATTTTACTTCACAATTGAAACACCACTCTTCCCCTTCACGGTTTGCTATCCATGAACTACACTCTCACACTTTAGCCTCAATGTGCAGCACCTTACTCCACACAACTTTCACAAATTTACAACGCCACACACACTTACACATACAACAAGTCAAACCGCCACTCACACTAAACATACACAACTTCACTAAACTTTCTTTTTTTTTTTTTTTTTACAAACACAACTCTACACAAAAAAAACCATGGTGTAACTTTTATACTTGCTCCCTTTAGGGTTAAAAAGTCCACAAAATTACAACTATGCCACTTTTAAGGTGGCTGGTCCTAAAACTCAATTACAACCAAATGAAAAGTGTTCCAAAAGCTTACACATAAATAGTCCAAAGAAATAATTACAAAAAAAAAAATAGTCTCCATCATGCTAACTCTTCCATAGGATTCGTTGGGCTAACTCATCGCCGATTTAGGTCGGTCCATGGATAACCCACAAGCTGAGTCTTAGTGAGTTTGTCCATCGCCCTGTAAAATATGATAAGTGTACCTGTTGGAATATATAATACATGAATAAGATAAAAGAGGTTAGTAAACGAATAATTCCAGGGTCGATTTGCTCAAAATGGGCCCTCATCGCCAAGATTTGAAATCCTTTAGTTCATGCCCTAATGATAGGTCTTGTCAGATTTTGATTCCTATCATTTTACCTCTAATTGTATAAACTTTTAGCATATGGCTTGTGTTTTAGACATGGTGTTTAAATATCATGCCACCAAATTCACTATAATGCTCAATTAAGATAAAGGTATAGCTTTTACTTTACCTTTGCTTTATCTATAAACCATAAACTCTAATTTACATAGAATTGAACTGACAAGAGGTTGAATTAAAATGTTGGCATGGATTCATCTTATAACTTTTTTTTTCCTTTTTGAATTAAATTTAAAAACTACAATAGTCTTGATTTACTAATATATTTAGTTTTTATTTGTAGGTTGAGGAAGTTAATGATTCTAAAGAGATGATCATCTAACAAAAGATTGAAGATTTTAGCTAGTGTCTCTCTCCTTTGCTTTTTTAATGTATTTATTGTGTTTATGATGAGAAAAAAAAAAAAAAAAACATGTTTATGACTTGTAGAATTATGGAAAAATATTAAAAGCATTTTGTATTGATAATTTCATACTCCTTTAATGTTAATAATGGGATTTATTTAAATTCTATGTGCCGCTTAGGAGATATTGTTTTCTTTTTTATTTCATTGGTATGTTTTAATTTGTTAAGTGCATCATTGGACCAATAGACATATTGTGATAATCCATTTTCTAAGTTTTGATTGAATACAGTTGTATTGAGATAGATTATATTAATTACAATAATAAAAGACTTTTTGGGATGGTAAAATTTCCCAAACAAAGTGTAAAATAAATAAAAAATAAAATGACGACTCTTTTAGGGTCAATGTGACCACCCTAAAAAGCTTTATTAAAGGATAAAGACGCTTCCCAACCAGAAAGCAAAGTTCCCACTTGTGGTATACTTAGTGTAAGTGGGCAATAAGATCACATCTTTGGAATAAAATCCAGTTAGAAAAGGAAATCCAATTAGAGATAAGTTACCCATGAGCATCATGGCATAAGGTAAGGGTTACTAACCTTTCATATGTTATGGGCTGGTAAGGTTTTGCATGTTGTATTGAATTAAACCACATGCTCCACTACTTGTGCAAACTCTTGCCAATTCCTTTGAGTTTTGGTCTTGCGATCATACTCCCTAAGTGGAGTGTTTCACACATTAGTTGGGCCCCTAATCCGCGTAAACTAAGGGTGAACACTGATTGTTTATGGCATGGACTACTAAGGTATCTAATCTAGTTCACCCATTGTTCTTGGCTTTTCCTTAGGAGTAACCTCAATTGTGAGAACTTCAGGCTACGAAAGTTTTTAAAGACTACAATTCTTAGCTATTTGCTAATCTCCCTTGCACACTCAAACCTTGGTAGGAGTAATGAACTTCAGCTTTAAGTGTTTATTAAGTTGACCATTACCATTACACTTTGTGATGGTCAACCCAAAATAATATTGTAAGGTGACCATGTGTTGATGACTAGGAAATCTACTAGCACTTGGGTCTTGTGGTAGCCATCTCTAAGCTCTAAGGTGAGGGTTATGATGTCCTCCAGTTTGATTGGTTCATTATTGAAGCTATGGAGCTCATGGTCATAGGGCTTCAACTTTACTTCAACTTGATCCTTCACTTAATTGAAGGCTTTCTTGTAAATGATGTCCATAGAGCTACTGCTATCTATATGTATTCTACGGACCTTGAGGTCGACTATTCATGTACAAATAACAAGGGTACCATCATAAAGGGTCATGACACCCTCTAATCATTATTGGAGACCAAGGTGGTGGTATCCACTTCTAGTCTCTTAGCTTGTGCATTGAGCACACTCTAGTAATTTCTTCATTGGGCATAGATCGTGCACTAGGACCTCAATTGCCCTTCAACTACCAATCTACCAATGACTATATTTATAGCTCCACAAGTGGTTCAAGCTTCTTACTGTTGATCTCTTTCAATTTCTTCTCAATGGTCTCATTTAGGATGTTACTTGGCATCTGTGATGTATACACAAAGGTAACCTTGTTGATGGGGTCTTTTAATGCATTTTTCAACTAGGTGTAGTCTTTGATTATGTGGCCCTTATCATGGTGGAAGTCACAATATTTGTCAATGTTCCTCCTTGGTGGGTTACTTCTCATCTTTTCAAGCCACATAATGATGCCCTTATCTTAGATATCCATAAAGATATTAGCTTGGTGCATATTTAATGGGTTGTGCGACTTGTATAAAGGGATAGCACACTTTTGCTACTATCTCCATTTTGAGTAAACCCATTGTTTTCAATCATGGGGCGAGTCTATCCTTTGCTAAAGGTCACTTTTTACCCCATTTTTGCTTGTCCAAAAACTCCTATTCAACTTGCCTCCTAACAAAAATTGCATATTCTAGGGTAATATAGTTTACTACTCTCTCTTAGAATTCATTGAAATTTTTGGGATTGTGTAATGTGAGGGAGTAAAAAAATTGAGATAGTTCTTTTACCCCGTTAACAGCAGCTTTCAGGGTGATGCTCAAGTCTACATTAGGTATTTCAAGCATAGCTTTGTTGAACCTTGAAATATTGTCTCAGAACAACTAGTCCTATTTTTTCCTTTTCTGGTGGAGTGTTAAGGTGATGAGATCCATGATGAGAGCCAAGCTGGAAGAAGGAATGTGGATCTTCTTGAAGTGCTACCTGGACCGATCATAAGAAATCAAGCGAAACGATTCAAGGAAGCACTTAACGGGTTGATAAAGGTTGTCGATGAAGCCGGAAAGGATTGGAGCAATCATGAAGTTGGAACGGATTGGAACAACCATGGGAAGACCCTTGCTTTTATACAAGTCACACTGGACACGGGCGTGTATGTTGCCAGAAGTTGCACAGAAAGATACACGGCCAAAGTACACGGGCGTGTATGTTGCTAGAAGTTGCACAGAAAAGTACACGGCCAAAGTACACGGTCGTGTATACAGCCGTGTATCCCCTACCGGCTAGCTTGTTCTGTTTTCGCGTTTTTACGTCACTTATCTAAACTACATCGTTTTGGACTTGTTTTACATGAATTGTAACCCTAGTATAAAAGCTCCTAGGGTTTAGAACAATGAACAACTTACATCTTTGAACATTAAACACTTTTGAGAGGCACCTCTCTTGGTTCTTCAAGAACTAAATCGAACTTATCGGATTGATTTCCGTGGCGTTCATCCTGACTTATCAATCGGTCTTTCATCCCGATTGTGGAGTCTTCATTTTATACCAAGGTTCTTGTCTCGCTTATAGACAACAGGTCACGGTTTCCACTTTAGGTGTTTGGGCGTCTTAGGCAACGAATTTCCGAACATATTGGTATTAGGTTTCGTCACGGGTTGGCGTGGTTCGTATCATAAGGTGTCTCATTTGGGCATCTTGCTCATTAAGAAGTGCTAATAGAATTGTATGGTAAGCTCCTTGAAACTTGAAATGGGTTAAGCTTGAGGCCTTTGTACTAAGTGCGAGCAACTTTCTTTATTGTTCTAGGAAAGGCCTTGCAAAGTAATGGCCTCGAAGATGCCGAAGAGGCTCATTTGAGTTGTATAGTAGTTCAAGTGCTTAGAGGGATCAATTGTCGCGTCATAAAACTCCATTGAAGGAATTTGGACATGCATTAGGAGTTATTCATCTTAGATCTCCTAAGTAAAAGGAGAGTTTTCAATGGTGAACATATCTCATAGCTGAGGTTTCTTTGTCTCCTTTATATCATTGAGGCGCTTGATCATATTATTGATTTTGTCTAGTGATGGGTTGACTAATGAACAGGTTGACTAGGCCTTAGAATTTTCATTTTTATTATTCTTTGCCTCACTTAGGTGAGGAGCTCAATTATGATGTTATAGCATGTTCCCTTATTCATGCGAGACGCTATCAACTAGATGTTCACTAAGTGGTTGAGAACTTCACTGAAAGTTCTTGTGGATTTTGTTTACTTAGGCTCACAAGCATCTGCGCTCGGCCACTAGTTCGGTCAATTTCTGCTTAAGACATCTAATCCTATTCTCACTGCCCCGTTGGGTATTTGTGGCATTAGAGATGTTGGTAAAGGGTTGGTTGAATCAACTAGTGACTTGGGGTCTTTAACAACATTCTTGCCTGAGTTTCTTCTAGGTCTTCTGCTAGCCATGGTGTTGTGTAGGTTGTAGATGGTGGGCGCCAATTGTTGATCACTCCATTTGTCGTGAATCAGTCTTAGGCTAGATTGAGTCTCTAAGTGGACATAATAAGGTTTATAAGATAAACAAATGTGAGCTATCGAATGCTAGAGTGTCTATAGTATTTGCACTTTGACACTCAAGTTAGAAAAGTGCTATAGTAACGACTAGACAATCAAAGTTTGTAATGAGAATTCAATCCCTTACCAAGATAGAGTGATCCTCTATTTATAGTGTGAGGGTAATGCAATATTTATAGTAAATAAATCTTCCCTAAAAGACATCCGTCTTTTATCTAGAAATGATACGATTTGACATATCTTGTGGGAGTTAGACATGCTTTTTATATTTACCTCATCCTTCCCTTGAGTGTGTATTTGTGGCCTTGGCCAACCAACTGGATCAAAAGGCTTAAGGCCAAATTGACCTACAACAAATACATGTGGAAGATGTTGGAGCAATAAATTATAACTTTTAATATTTGAATTATGAGAGTTATTGAAAATGAAATGTTACAAGAAAAGGATCTAAATGTCTGATTTTGAATTCATTTACCATTGAATAAAGACAATGATAGTCTTATTTGTAATCAATTACAAGGAAGGAGAAAGGGGAAGTCGGCAAAATATATTGGTGCCTGCATGCTCAGTAGAAATTTCTCTATTCATAATAGTCGTTTGACAGCATTGGCTGCATATTTTGTGGTAGTAAATATACAAATTATAAATTGATTAGGAAGAGTTGATATTTATATTAGCGAATTTGTGGATCGAAGAACTATAGGTTTCTCTCAAATGTGTCAAACATCGAATATTGGTTAACCAAATCCCTCTAGAGGTTTTTGCACGATCGATATGGGACTGAATATGAAAATGGATTGACGTCAAAGGAAAAGAAAGATAAGGGATTGTCGATGGCAATATCGCCAAAAAGGATTTGAAGACGTTTGATGGAGAATCATTGGGAATGGATTGAATTCGGATTTCTGGGTCTTTAGGTTTCTAACGGCACATGAAATTGCAAATTTTCAATTGGAAAAAAGGAATCAGAGGAGGGAGCGGAAAGGGAAGTGGAGGGGTTAAGCGTGAAGGATTTATACTAGTATCGTCAGAAATAGAAAATTTTCATATATTTTTATGCTATGCTTTCTTTAAATATATTAGTAGACGTAGCAACACTATCAAATTAAAAACATGAGACAATTACTAATTCAAACTATATACACAACAGAATACTAATAAATGAGGTTCATGAATCAGGACGTAAAAGTAAATAGACACATATATATATATAACAAAATACACACAATACTTGTCATCTTAAAAGAAAAAGAAAAGAATTGTACATGTAAACTTGCATTTGGTTTTCGATTTTATAGTAACTAGTAGATAATATACCCATTATGCGTGTGCAAAATAAATACTTTTTAAGCTTAGGATATTTAGAAAATAAGAAAACTTGGAATGGTTCTATTGTAGTTGAAACGGCATGTAAGGTGGGATTTGAATTTGAAGGATATGGAGGAATAGTTTTGGTTCTTTCGATAAAATGCGAGATCGTGCAAGTTACATGGCTGGATATGAAAGTAGTTGAAAGGCTGCTTTAATAAAATGGGAAGACATAGTGGTAATTCAACTAATATTAATAATTTTTAAGGGGTTGTTGAATTCAATACCATGTATTCACTTAATAATTTAAAAGATATAGATATAAACATAAAAATAATAGAATAATAGATAACCCATCAATATTCCCTATATGAGTAGAGTTAGTTATGTTAAGTTGCAATGAACTATCTTCTACTCACTCACGCAGCTCTAATTCAACAACTTGTTGAATAGTTAGTTTTGACTTAATAATATAGATTTAACTAATGACATCTCCTACTGATTGAAAATAGAAAATTGGCAGTTAAAGCTTAAAAGGTAACATAAATCTGTTATAAAATTGGCTATTGTTGCTTGGACCAAAAAGAAGCTATTAAATTAAAAATAGAAACTGAATACAAAGTATGTGTATCTATTGAAAGGATATGGGGCAATAAATATAAGCGAGAGAGGTAAAAGAGAGAGATTTGGGAGAGTTACTAGCTTTGCTTCAGAAATTATTAAGATAGATTATGATAAAATATGTTTAATAGTATTTTTCAATATTTTTTTTACCGGTATTTGGAGAATGAAAAAAGATACCGAAAAGCTTCCTCTTGTACTCTAATAAGATATATAGTGATAAAATGAAAAGGAAAAAATATAAAAAAAAAGTACCCAAAAAAAAAATAATAATAAAGACTAGAAAGACATGTCATATATGCCATGTAAGATTTCCGGTTACTATGTGATCAAATGGACATTAGAGTGGTAAATTATTATTTTTTTTTCTGAAAAATTCAGCATTTCTAGTGATTAAAATAAAAGTTTAGTGATCAATATGGTATATTTAAAACTATAGTGAATTTTACCCATTTATAATGTATTCAATCATTTTTTTTTTCTTTTTTGATATTCATCAGACATTTCTTAAAATTTTTTACACTGATGTCAATAATTTTAATAAGTGAAACATATCACAAGTGTAAAAGTGATCTCTTAAAAAGTAAATACTACATTCAAAATAAAAAACAAAGTAACCATTGATTTTTTAGAAAAATCTTTACAATCACTATTCAAATTATTTAATTGATATGGACTCTCAACTAATTTATCTCGATGGATCAAGAATTTGTATGATGCTATGCTTTTTTTCATGCCATTGACGAGTAAATTAATTTAGCCTATACAAAAATGATACTTAATTTTGGACGTCATTCATTGTTTTACCTTTTCACCGAATGGTTTGTTGACCTTATCATTAATGAAATATAAGCAAACATTTTTCAAGTTTTGAACACCACGATAAAAATCAAATGTTATATTATTGTTTGTTTAATATATTTTCAGGTGTATAGTTTTAAATGTTAGGGTTCACACGTTACATACAGTTGTACTACATGAGTTCAAGAGAGAAGTGATACATAAAAGAATAATTAAGAGGTGAACAAGATAGGAAAGAGAATTAGGCCATTTTAAGAGGTTCAAACACTTAAGTGATTAGTAGATAAGCTATTTGAACATTAAACTCTATTAGAGATGATGAACACTGATGTGTTTTTTACTAAGCTGATGATTTGATCGTTTTGAGAGGTAATTTTAGTAAAATAATGATGTTTTTTTTTTTAAAAGTTTTCTCAAATAAGAGTGTCTTGAGCATTTATAATCTAATTAATAATTTTATCTATTAGATGGTGATAGTGACTGATAACTACAAATGAATACATCCTTACATGAGCTTCTCTTAAATCTAGGCCCATTGAAGATTTTCTTTAGTATATGAGTCTTATTAAGAAATGTTAGATCATACCGATCAATCCAACAGATCATACTTTTAGTTTGTTATGCCAAATTACCCCTAATCATCCCAAAGATTTAGGATTGATTTTTTACGTCTTATTGCCTTAACTTAATTAAACAATTAAATCTATTTAATTATTCAACTTAAAATCCATAACTAGAAATAACTCTCTATAGATCTAAAAATATTGTATTGTAACATATGTTAAATAATATATTTAATTATTATGACATCTAATATTAACATATTATTACTATTGTAGGAAGGCACTAACATTGGCGTTGCAAGGTATATTGCGTGGAGAAGGCTCATTATGGAGTATAGACTATTTTTTTTTTTCCTCCTCTCTCTTTACAACATTGTAGTTCTTCATAATTTATTACATGTTCTACCAATTGGAGTTGTTATGTATACACGTAAAAGTAAAAACAGCCGATCAATTATAAACCGCCAGCATTGTAAGATTGAATAGTGAGTTTGAAAAATCAAACTGAAAATATTATTGAAAAAAATTAAGGATCAAGGACGTGGCATGAGAAATGATTTCTGAAGAATTATATAGTCAAATGGAAGTAGAGTGGAATGGATTGGTTTCTGACAAACTATAGATGGTGTTACGGTCAATTGTACAGGTGATGTAAGGAAATGAAAATATGAGGAGTTGGGGAAAAGGAAAAAGATATTTAAAAAAATAATTTTAAAATTATATCAAGTATGGATTTTATTATTTATAGTTAAAATCGGTACTCGACAAAAATGATTAAAAATAAAGATGAAATCCGTTTTTGGAGTATGGATTTCAAAAGATATTGTTTTAATACATGAGTTTTCCTTTACCATGGAAAACATTTTCCGAGCGAATAACCCAATTATCTGGATGTGAGTCATGGAGAGGGAAAAAAAAAAAAATGGACATTTTATGTGAATGTACCGCTTGGAGTAGTTTTCTGACATCAATGACGCAAGCGAGGAAGTTAGGCGCCACCTGCATTTCCAGTGACTTGACATCTGTATCGAAACGTACGCAGAAGAATCTTTGAATATGTATGTAATCCTGTAGAAGCTGGCAATCTGTACATCCATGTGTAACGAGTGAGCAGAAGTCTTTTTACGCCAAAACCAACGTATTCCCTGACGTTAAATTACGGGAAGATGTGTTCGGACAAATCGAAATTCTCCTTCTGTCACCATTGCATAGTTTGGGTTTGTCAAGGGTATTCAAATTTGTTGGCGCAACGTGGATATAGAATTTGACGAACTAAAGCACTTCGTTGAAGTATTGCAAAAAGAATCTTCCTAAAAACTCGATCAGAAGTAATTATCATTATACGATATATATGATAAAGTTAGTCAAAATATCTCTTGGTTTGAGATTACATCCACGCACTTAGATTTTTATTTGTATATTAAAACCCCTTGTACTGGGTTGATGCATTTGATTTAAACGACACTCTGCTTTTTGAAGCATGTAGGCATTGAATGGGTCGCCATATATCTTGACATCTTTCATTATAATTCACTCACCTCTTTGAAGATTATCTTGATCCATCATTATATAATAAACTAATAATAGCAAAATTACCAACTAATAACCATACTATCATTCTCCAAAAGTAAGCACTCTTATGTTTAGGACTTCAAATGGCATTTCTCACCTAGTCATCATCATAATAATAATACTTTATGTCATTCTCATCCTGCATATATGTCCCTAAATTCTCCTCATATAAAACGTACTCGTCGTACCTATTGCTAGAAAAAAGATATTTGAAGGGTGAGCTAATGCTCAACATATATAATCTACAATCACATATGCATGACCAAACATATCTTGAATCACATGCCAAGTCATTTATACAACAAAAAGATACCATGACCTTGCCAAACCATATAATATAATGATATATAGTATGGTATTGAAAACTGCCACTATAAACTCCAATAATCATGAGTTCCCAAATTTACCAAGTCATCTTAGTATACATGTTACGCCCCAAAGGAGGGCTTGAAATTTCCACTAAAAATTATCATGGCATGTGTGCACCCGTTACATGATAATCGTTTTACAAGCTAGAAATCGTAAGATTCTAAATAATTAATTACATTTACAACTAATCATAGTAAATAAAGTTACATAATAAAATATAACTATGGATTCCGTATCCTATGATCAATCATAATCGTAGTAATCGTATCCCTACCATCCAGTAAAATGGAATAAATTCTAAGTTTCATAACTTCCAATTTTACATTAGGGTCCTAAAATAACCTTTCATCTAAATAGTCTATCTTTCGCAATTCTTACTTTATCGTCCTTGTCTTCAAAAACTCTCGACACTTCACATCTTATCCCATCCCGAGCTTTCGTAATCTCTACCTAAAAAGGTTCTGTGGAGGGGTGAGCACACTACAACTCAGTGAATGGGAGGTAATACTTTCAATGCTACACATGCACAAGCAATTTCAAATCAAGTTATTAAATCATATGCTATGCATGAACAACCAAATGAATGCAGTATCTCACGCGGTCTTCCGATAACTAACGTGAAGTTAGGATTTACGCCCCCTTTAACCTTAGGTTAGGGATTCCGAAGGACTATGCCTAACTCACCAGATTCTACTTTTACATTTTAGTGTCTTAGCTTTATGATCTAGGCTCAAATGCCTTACTACACCGAGCATTTACACCTCAAGGGATAGGCTAGACTCGGAATCATCAAGGCATGACAATCCCTTAATCACTTAGTTCGCACTTGGCGGAACAACGATCCTTTGATCACTTCCGACACATCCCATAGCAATGATGGCTTTCAATCTCATGTAATGTCTCTTGTAAATGCATGTCAAATTTTAATCGAGTCCACTTCTTTAATTAATTGATTCGGGGTGATCAAACAATATACAGTCACAACCAATTCCCATTCAAGGCAATAAGGTACACTACCAAGCATTTAAAGACTATCACTTCAAGAACAATCAATAGGAACTTAGTGAAGTCCCATAAACAAATCCACTACGTCTCATATTCACATTTGCCACAACAAGAAGAGATCACGCGTTTCACATTACAGATAAAGCAAGGAAAACCAAACCAAACGGATAAAAACAATCAAGTTATACACAAGATTTTAGTTAAGTTGACACCTCTGTGCTATTTGACTTAAACGTCAAATCAATCACTTGGGATTGATTTACACTTATTATTCCTTGACACCTCTGTGTCATCACACCTCTCAAATGCTCAGTTATACACACATTCAAGAGTCAATTAGGTAGCCACATATATATCCTTCCCAAGTCCTCCAATACCTATGTATAATATATATATATATATTATATAGGTTTTTAAACATAGCTTTAACTAAAGGATAATTTGCTAGGCACCTCCCCCTCATTTATTTAAGAGGTGCAAGAAAACATGATTGTTAAGTTGCAAAATAAAAAGTTGCACTTATGCTTTGTATAGTTATATGCATGAATGTATTCTATAAATATAATAGGAAATTAATTTTGCCTAAGCATATATACATATTCAAAAGTAGATTCTAATAGGTGTATATAATGATATACATATAATCTATTCCAGTTATGCATACCTACTCGGTAGCTATAGAGGAAAAAGTTAGGTTTATATATTTTCGTTTAGTTTGAAGAAAACAATTTTGAATTGTGGTATTAGGCCTATAGTAATAGCACTAGCAAGATAGTGCAAAGTGCTATTGTTATGATAGTGACATCTAAACCCTCAATCCATTCTATCCTTTAGATCATTAAAACAATGTTCTTTTATAACTTATCTAACTACCAATTTCTTCATAACTTCTTTTCTAAACTCATTTAACCCCACTACATAACTTTAAATAACAATAATCACAACCAATTTGCAACTATAGCTAAGCAGGTGAGTTCACATACATAGTATATCAACACATAACACAACATTGTAGCACATCATTAAGTTTCCCACTCACCTGTTTAGGGTCGTCATAGTTCTAGCCGAAATCGAGTGATTCCAATGGGTAATCCCTTTAATTTCCTCTTGAAATCAGTGTCCTTCTGCAATGCTTCCTCAACAAGACCATAGAAAGCAGCATCTGCACTTGATTTTGGTAGTTTCCTAGCACTTGATACACGTACTCTACCCATCATGCATTTGATGACAAGGCATGAAGTCTCCACCTTAAGAAACTTTTGGTGAATAAGAATCAAAATGTTGAATACTTCTTCAACGTGATTCCAATACAGGGTTCCAAAAGGAATGACTTTCCTAGGAATCATTACTTCGAACACCTCAAGTTGCTGTGATCGATTGTTTGCTTTTCTTATGTAGAAGTCAAGCAATGGAATGTCTTCGACTTGCCAAATCTGGAATTCCTTCTTCCATGTAGGCAAGATACCCTTGGAAAGGACAACTAAAGGTCTTGTATTAAGGTATTTGGCTAAGAATGATCTTCTTCAACATCCTTTGAACATTCCATTGCAAAATTCATTTCATTCCAAATATCCCTCAAGCCATCATCTTGGACGTTACTCAAATCATTCCCTTCACCATCTACACCAACATAAACACCTCTCCTTTACATGAAGCATCTTTGAACCTTTCGTTTATCAGTTTGTTTCTAATATCTTCCAATGAATTACTTGTAAGACAACAAGTAGGATTAGTAGTCACTAAAGGTTTTGTATCATCTTCTTTCTTCTCTCCCTTGTTGACATCTCCACCTATAGGGTTTCCCATCCTTTCTACTGGTTTTCATCCTCACTCACACTTCCATCACTATACATACATTGGCCACTCTTTATGCACATACATGCCTACCTCCATCGTAATAACGTCATACGTACCCGTACACATAAGTTTTACCTACGCACATACACAAGAACAATACTCTCTTGCCTTTATTTTTTGACTTTTCTCTTCTTTTCCTCACCTTTCTTCCGTCTTCAATTTTCACTTTCTCCTTCTTTCAACTTTACTTTTCCTTTCTCCTTATTCTCTTCTTCCTTTTGACTCCCTTATCAATAACTTTCCCCCTTATTTCCTTGCTGAGCTCCCTTCAACCCCTCGGACTTCTCTAATTTCCCACTTCTTCTTCTCATTCCTCTTCACTCTTCTCTAGCCTACACTTATGCATGTGTATATTTTAAATCTTCCCTTATAATTCTCTATGTTTTTTCTTCTTCCTAGAAATCTTCCATTTTTCCTTTTCTACTTCATATCTCTTGCTCACCGAACCCCACTTACACACCATATACACACACCTCGCACATACACCAGCACATTCCCATCCATACACATGCACAAACATTTCGCACGCACCATGTACACACACCAACACACTCCTATCCATACATATACACACACTCGCGCACACCACGTACACACACTAGCACACTCCCATCCATACACACACACACTCCGCACATACCCACACCACTGGCACATACATACACACATGCTCCACACACACCACCACTAGCACATACATACACTCATACTCTGCACAACCACACACCACTAGCACATACATACACACATATTCCGCATGCCTCACACCACTAACACATACTTACACACATACTCTGCACACACCACACACCACACACCATCAGCACATATATACACACATACTTTGCCCACACCACACACCACCTACTTATACACACATATCTTACTCTTTTTCCGATTTCCCCCTTCTTTCCTCCTCCAGAACACTGCTACTACGGTTGTTGATGGGTGTTGTTGCTGTTCCCGTTGTGGTTATTGTTACTAATGTCATCACGATCACCATTGCTACTGATGTTGCGGTCATTGTTGCCATCATTGTTGCGGTTGCTATTGCCGCTATTGTTGTCTTCCTCCCTTGCACACACACGCACCCACATGGTTACAACAGGGCAGCTCCTCCACCTTACGCATATACAACATTGCACTTTATAGCCCTCCCTTCTCCACTAGTCCGTCATTCACTTATATTGAGAACCAGATCACTAAGGTGGCTTAGATGTTGTTATCATCGTTGCGATTGTTGTTGTTGTCGTTGCTACTCTATCATTAGTTCCTAGTTTTAGAGTTAAATCAGCTTGTCTAGGCCCCACTTCGAACTTAAGGAATTCATTAGTTGAAGGAAGACTAAATGTTTTCCTTTCGAACTTCACAAGCTGAGGTGAAACAGAACTTGAGAAATCGAGATTTCCACTACTCTTCCTTGACTAATCACTTCGACATTGTAGCCCTAGCAGCTATTTGAAACCAATGGGATCACTTAAGTAAAAAAAAAAAAAAGAAAATCTAGCTGGAAACAAGGTAGCAACTCATTTACTTCCGATCAATAGCGGTGCTCCTAAGATTGTCGACTGACCTCCTTTTAGACTCAAACTTCAACCTTTGATGCGGTTGCATCCTAGGAGTTGTCGGCTATGTGGAGTCGAAGTGGGAGAAGGAAGAGGGTGTGACGGAGAGAGTGATGAAGGGGAGACGGCACTTACATCGAAGAGCTTCAAAAACAAAGGAGAGGAAGAAGAAGAAAAGGAATGAGGAAGTAGAGTACGGGACGGGCGACATAACTAGGAGAAGAAGAAAAAGAAAAAAGAAAAGGAAGAGAAAGGGGTAGGGGACAGGACGGGCTGAGGACCTACTACTGCTACTGATGTGAGTGGACAGATGGGACGTTGTGCAGCAGATTTGAATTTTTTTTTATTACAGTTATGGATATATATTATATTATATTATAATTATATTTTATATTATAATTATTTTGATTTTTTTAATATTATGCACCATACATTAATATATTTAAATTTTATATTTTTAGCATTTTATTACGAAATTTACGTCTAAGATATTTAGATTATTCTAGTGTCAATATTCATTTGAATTTCCTAAATCTATAGTTTCAATTAATTTCCTTATTCAACCCAATATCGTTTGAAATTTATGTTTCGGAGAATTTATTATTTTAATTTAAATTACACGAATTAAAGTTAAGACTTACAATTACTTTTATTTATCTGTTTATATACCTATATACGAATATTTTTCAATTACTTCACTTTCTAAATTTATTTAGTAATATATTTCATAAAATTTAAAATGCTACGTTCGTTATCCTTTTTCCTTGCTATGGATGTTCTTTCCAATTGTTCTATTTTTAAAACCTATTATTATTGCAAATTATTAAAATATTATTGACGCGTCGCGATGTTTAAATTTTTTTCGTAAAGTTTCTCAAAGTTTTTAATATAGCGGGATTGTATTATCGCTATCTTGACCTAAAGTATTTTTCATTTCCTTATTTTCTTTAATTTTTCATTTAGTCTTTTCAAAATTTTTAGGACATCACAATACAACTCTATTGGGAACACCACCACATACCAATCAATATGTGCCCCCCAAGGTTCTACCATTAGAAGTCCTTAAGTTAAGCCAATCACAATAAGCAAACAATTTAACTAAATCAAATACCATTAGTTCTGGTTCCTTAATTAACCTAACGTGCACAAGTGATACACAAGACTACACATACTTAGAAAGGTGGTCTTAAACAAAACGTGTCCTTGCCTAATAGTTACACTAAGACTTGACAAAGAATAAAACAACCTTATTATCAGCCTAGAATATTGTCTAAGTTATCAAATTTTGTTACCTAGTTGTTGGTGGATCACTTCCCTTACCTTTGGTAGAATTTCTATAGTCATACTAGGTTTTAGGGTTAGAGAAAACAACAAAATAGAAAAAGAAAAAAAAAACGATTCAAGAATACTTCTAGGGAGCATGACTATGTTTTAGGCTATGTATAAGACCACGGGTAGGAACTGTGATTGTGTACTATAGCCATGTAGTCTTCTATACACTTTTTTCCTTCTACACACCAAGTACATGGCTATGTATTTGATCGTATATAAGTATACGACAAGTACACAATGATGTATTGTAACTTGTTTTTCTTCCTTTAAACAGTACAGGAAGGTATACGGGCATGTACATGATCGTGTATCCCCTTGTTCCACTTTGAATTCTCATCCCAAATTCACCCATTTTCAATCTACTTTAACCTTAATTAAATGTGATCCAATACTTTTAGATCTTAATTCATGGTATTTATAATATAAAAACACTAAATTACTTCAATTTAAACCACTTACTTGTATGGATTTGCTCCAACGTTCAAAGTCTTATCTCTTACTCACCCAGTTCGTTCGGTAGTGAAATTTTAAAGAACCTAACCATCAATCATATTATAGTCATGTAAACAATGAATATTAATCCGTATACTTTACCATATGGAATTGCAATGAAGTGCATAATCTTGATAGTTGGCTTCCTCTTCTAAGGTTTCTCCTTTCTCTTAAAGCTTTGACATAGAAAGTGTAAAAGAGTTAAAAATGACTAGTAAATGGCCATTTTATACTCTCCTCATCAAATGATCAAATTGCCCCTTCTATTAAACCCTTTTTTTATTTTTATTTCCCCAAACTTATTATTTTTATGTTTGATTTATTTTCTTAAGTTTTACATTCTCCCCATCTTGCAAAAGCTTTCATCCTTGAAAGTGACCTAAGTCTTGAAAAAGATTCGGATATTTAGTCCGCATTTCTTCTTCCAACACCCAAGTAGTTTCTCTTTGAGTTTAGTTGATCTGTTGCACTTTCACATAAAGAATGATCTATCTTCTTAGCACTTTCTATTTAATGTCTACAATTATGATGGGTTATTCTACTATGATGAGATTAGGATGTACTTCCAATTGTTCTAAAGTCATTACTTCATCCTGGTTGAGCACAAACTTCCTTGGCATGGATACATGGAAGACGTCATGTACTCCAGCTAGATTAGGTAGTAAAGCCAATTGATATGCTACACTGCTAATCTTCTCTACAATCTTAAAGGTTCCCACATATCTACGATTCAACTTCCCTCCTTAACTTGAACCTGACTGCCCCTTTGGTAGGTGATATCATCAACAATACCTATTCTCTTATTTAGAATTCCAGAGGGTACTGCTTTTTGTTAGCATAGCTTGCATTCTTTGTTTGATTAGTTTCACCTTATCAATAGCCTCTTGTACAATTTAGTCCTATTACTTGTCTTTGTCCCACATTGTTCTAATGCAATAGGGACCTACAATTCCTTCCATACAAGGATTTATAATGGGCCATTTGTATAGTCGCTTAATGATTTTTATTGTAGGTGAATCCACTAGTGGTAGCTGCTAATGCCAATTCCCACAAAATCTTAAGACATAAGCCTTTAACATGTCTTCTAGGAATTCTACAATTCTTTTTGATGGCCCATCTGTTTGGGGATGAAAGGTAGTATTGAAATTTAATTTGGTCCCTAATTTCCTTATGTAAACTTTTCCAAAACCTTCCAAAAAACTTATTATCCCTATTAGATACAATACTTACTAAAACTCCATGTAGTCTCACAATCTCCTTTATATACATCAATGCCAACTTACCTAATGTATAGTTAATGTTAATAGGTAAGAAGTAAGCAGATTCGGTCAATCTATCCACTATTAGCGATATAGCATCATGTTTTTCTTTAATCCTAGGGAGAGATATTACAAAATCCATTGTGATTTGTTCCTACTTCTATTTTAGCAGAGGTAAAGGTTGCAACTCACATGCTGGCTTCTAATGTCCTATCTTAATTTGTTGACATGTTAGGCATTTGGAAACATAGTTAGCTATTTCTCACTTCATGTTTTTCTACCAATAATGACATTTTAAGTCTTTATACTTCTTGGTACTTCCTAGATATATTGAGTACCTAGAATAATGTGTTTCCTTTAGGAACTCCTTCTTCAAATTTGGATTCTTGAGCACACACAATCTTGTTCCATACCTTAAGATTCAATCTAAGTCAATACTAAACTTAAAAGTCTTGCCCTATTCTAACCTACTCTTGATGTCATGAATACCAACATCTTCCATTTGAGTTGTGTTGGTCCTAATTAGATTAATCAAGAGGGGGGTGAATTGATTAATTACTTAAAATTTCAATTTTTGCAAATCATCCAAAATCTCTTGACTAACAAAATGACGTGAGCAACAAAAATGAAAAACAATAATGTGCAATAAATAAAAGAGTAGAGAAGAATAGAATGCTCAAAGATTTATAGAGGTTCCGCCTTAAGCGTCAGTCCTCTCTTCCAGCTCCACGCCGAGGTCCCAGTTGTCTTTACCGGTTGTGTTTCACTATATCAATCAAATTGAAAGTATACAAAGTAAGCCTCTTCAAGGCAAAGTCTCACTGCTGAGTCTCTCTAGCTTCTTCACTAAGCTAATCACTCAAACTATAGTGATGAAACAACTCTCAATTCCTTATATAAGAAAGGAATCACAATAGCAATGAAGAATATCAAATTTCCTCTATAAATTAAATCACACGTATATGTAAGAAAAATTTTTGCGCCTGAATATGTATATGCTTTTTAACTTTTCCGTGTGCTTGATTCTAAGAAGAACATTCTCTCTTCTATTTTTTATTTCAACTGAACATTCCTTTTATGAAGAGGACGTAACGGTTACTTTGTTGGAGAATGTAACGTTCATGGAGTTCTACGTGACAAGCTTGAATTTATTTTTGAAATTTTGTATTTCAAAAATAAGTTGAAATTGTTGGAGAAAATCTACATTCCGTGATATTTTTTATGAGGATAAGCTTAGATAAATCAGTTTGACTAAGATCTTCTTAGGAGATATTCCTTGGATCAAGTTTGTTGAAGATATCCCTCACATTATGGAACCTTATCTTGATATCCCATATGTTGTGGAACCATATCTTCATGTAACAACCATATTTCTTATCCTTATCTTTGTAACTGCTGGATCTCCCAAAATATAGCACAAATATCTAGATTTAAATCTTGATAAAACCTGTAAATCTTATATGATCTCACTTTATCATAAAATAAAATCTTTGAATAAAATCTTGTAAAAACTTTATGTAAATTAAAAACCCCATGATATAAAATCCAACTTTAGTAAAACACATCAAGTATATTACCCAAATATACTTGACACGTAGAGCTAGGCCTTGAAATTTATTAAAAACCATCGATACAAAAATTAGAACGAAATTTGGAAAAAATTCGTGACAAGCATGGAAGGTTCTGAAAGAGTTTCTGAAGCAAACCTGTCAACTATTCTCTTGTTGTAAAGGTTCTGAAAGTGCTTCTGAAACAAACTTCTCAACTGTTCTCTTGTTGTAAAGGTTCTGAAAGTGCTTCTGAAAGGTTAACATGAGAACTACGGATACACTACATAACTTCTGAAATACCTTATATCAAACAAAAATAGTATGTATAACACCTTTGAAGTTCTGAACAAGCTTCTGTCTCTTTGTTCAATATAGAAAAATTCACTTACTATCTTCTGAAACAACTTCTGACAAACTTAAACATACGTTACACATTATTCCTCTTTTGTTAACATCAAAACTAAATTAGAGAACTTAACAAGTTACCTTAACTTTATTCACCAAAGTTAGTTGGATGCATAAATTGGCTATCTTCACTCCAACTTCTTGAGTTAAAATCTCCAATTCTAACCTGCACATATCATATAAAAACTTTTGTTGTGAGTTAACAATTAAAGTGGCAAGATTTCCTTGTTTTTTCTACTAAGGGCATCTACTACTACATTAGCCTTTCTAAGATTGTATTTGATCTTAAGGTCATAGTCTTTGATTAGATCCAACCACCATTGCTACCTCATATTTAATTCTTTTTGTGTGAAGATATACTTCAAACTGTTGTGGTTAGTCAAAATCTTGCATTTTTCTCCATACAGGTAACGTCTTTACAATTTCAATACCAACACTACTATTGCTAACTTTAAGTTATGGGTTGAGTAATTTCTCTCATATGGCTTCAACTAACAAGATGCATAAGCTATGACTTACCTATCTTGCATCAAACACAACCTAGCCCTTAAGCTGGACAATCACTATAGATAGCAAAATTTTCCCCACTCTTAGGTAATGCTAGGAATGAGGCTAATACTAGTTTCTCCTTGGGTTTTTAAAAGCTAGCTTCACACTTATCATATTAATCAAATTTCACCTTTTTTGTGTTAGTCTAGTGAGAGGAGTAGCTATTTTGGAGAATCCCTCTACAAATTATTTGTAGTAACTTGCTAAACTTAAGAAGCTTCTTATATTTGTCATTGTCTCCAGTTTAGGCTAGCTTACTACAGCTCTCACCTTCTCTAGGTCTATTGAAATTCCATCTTTATTAACTATGTGGCTTAAGAACACCATCTACTCAAGTTAGAATTCATGTTTCTTGAACTCAGCATACAACTTCTCTGCTTGCAATCTACATAACACCAGTCCCAAATGCTCTTCATGTTCTTCCTTACTCCTAGAATATATCAAGGTACCATCTATAAAGACAATCATAAACTTATCTAAGAAATCATTGAATACTTGATTTATCAAATCTATAATGGTTGATGGAGCATTTTTGAAACTAAAGGGCATTATCATATGCTTATAGTGCCCATAACTTATTCTAAAAGTTGTCTTTAAGATGTTCTCCTCTTTAATCCTCAATTGGTGGTATCTTGATCTTAGGTCAATTTTAGAGATTACTTGAGCTCTTTGCAATTGGTCAAGTTAACATCTATTATGAGAAGGGGATACTTGTTCTTGATAGTAACATAGTTTGCTTTCTATAATCTATGCACAATCTCTTACTACCATCTTTCTTTTTGATAAAGAGGACTAGCGCACTAAAGGGAGACATATTAGGTCTTATGAGCCCTTTATCCTATAGGTCTTGTAATTGTTTCTTCAACACTTTTAACTTAATCGGTGCATCCTATATACTGGTTTCGATATTGGTGTGGTACTCGATACTAAGTCAACACTAAACTTGACTTTCCTAACTAGGGATAAAATGAGAAGGTCCTTTGAAAAGACATTAAGAAAATCCTTCACTACTAGTACCATTTCTAATCTCACTAACTCACTTGTTTCAATAGTTATGGTAGTTAACACACTCTTTCCCCATAATTCATAAGTAGGTAATCATGTTGGTCTCTATTCTTCCAGTTGGTCTCTAACTCACTTGTTTCAATAGTTACGGTAGTTAACACACTCTTTCCCCATAATGGTGGCATGGTATTTTAACAACCAGTTAACTCCTAAGATTATGTGAAACTCCATCATCTCTATCACCAATAGATCTACTGGTATTACCCTACCCTCTATCTCCACCTTTACATCTTTATAGATCCAATTTAAAACCTTTCCAACTCTTATGGGAGTATTAACACTTAAATAATCATCCAAACATTTAGAAACCAAATTGCAAACATCCACAAAGGAATCATACACATAGGAATGTGTGGCACCAATATAAAGTAAGACATAGGCACTATAGAAGTGTACTTGAAGCGTACTTGCAATAGTGCCCATATCTGGAAGGTGCCAGTGGTATTGTTACTAGACTGCAAATACTCTAGTTGGGACCCATTGTCTAGGGCCTCCTACCTTTGATCTACTAATCCACACCCTTCTTAAAGGTCTTGTCACCTATTAAACTGGAAATATTTAATTCCCCACCTGACCACTAGTATAGTCAACTACCATATGTCCCCTTTGTTTACACACATGATAGAAGACTAATGGGATAGATCTCTCATTATAGTTTCTACTTATATAATCGAGCTTCCCATAGGAGAAGCATGCACCCTCTAGCCATTTACAATTCCTCTGCTTATAGGGCCCATAATATTTAGTGCATCTGGCTACAGAGGTTATTAGAGGAAATGCTAGAGGCACTAGTCAAATATGTAGAGGAGGAGCTACAGTAACTAAAGGCCTATTCCATAGTACCTAAGGCCTCTTACCCCTATCTTAAACATCTACATTAGAACTTGGCCTCTTACCTAAAGCTACTCCTAACTTGTAGGCCAATTGCTCTTCTATTCTCTTCCTGCTCTACTCTTCGAATTTAGCTTTGTCATTACCTCATCATAGGTCAATAGTTGAAAGGATTTGACTTTATGTTGAGGATTTGGCTTTAACCCCCTCACAAATCTCTTAACTTTAGATACATTGTCAGCACATATCACCTTAAGTAGGAACTTAAGTAGGTGATTCAACTCGACTTCATATCCCTCTATTGACTTGCTCCTTTATTTATAATTACAATATGCAACTTCTATCCTATCACAAATTCTAATGGGGAAATATTTATGGAAAAACAGCTCTCAGAATCCCCTTTAGTCCACATATCCTTTTGTTAAACTAGTAATTGATGCCCACCAACTTGCTGCTGTCCTTTTTAGTATAAGTGCGACATAGTCTACCTTCCTATCTTTTAGGACTCAAAGGGAAACAAAGGTCTTGTCCATCTCCTGCATCCAGTTCTCTACCTCTATCAAGTCATCAATCCTAAGATTGAACTCCTTTTCCACTTAAACAAATCTATTTGATGGGAAAATTTCTAGCACCATCGACACTCTCAGAACTCGATTTGGATGATGATCCAAATCACTCATATTTTATGTTATTTCTTTTCATTTAATAAGTATTTGAGAAATAATCTTACAGGTACAATAATAATTCTCCATGGGATGCCAATATATCCTACACTAGTTGATGGACACGGGACATCTTCAGAATTACAATCAAAGATCCGCTGCGATTGTTTCCACTCTAAAGCATTGGCTCATGAAGACTTATGATGTTTTGTACTTTGTAATTCTTTTATGGACTATTTTATGTTGTAATTTTTCTTTTGGGACACTTTTATTTTATTGTAATTTTCATTTAGGACTAGCCACCTTAAAAGTGGAAAACTTGTAATTTTGACCATTTTCTAACCCTAGGAGTAGCAAGTATAAATACTTGCTTAAAGTAAGGTTTGAGGAGGCCATTTTGCAGATTAGACACAATCACTTAACATGTGGGAATTAGGGTTCATCCTAGTTCTAAGTCTCTTATCAATTTCAACCCAAGACTTGGAATTGTGGCGAGTGCAACAAGGGGAAATTATGAGTTATATCAATTTCTTTCTTTGTTGTTTTTCATTTCATCTCTAGTGAGTCATATCTAGGGTTGATTTAGAGTTTCTTGGAAATATTTGTGATCGCAATTTGTGAACAATTATTTTTTTAAAGATTGATTGTTCTTTAGTACTTGAAATCTACATCATTTCATTATTGGCGTGAATTAGAATTGAAGAGGAAGTTGATGTCATAGTTTTGATCAATCCCTTTTGGTTTGATTCACGTGGATTTCAATTATTCTTGTTATTATATGGTGAAGATTACATATATGGATTGTAATTGCATCATTTGACCTTCGGTTTTCTTATCAAATTTCCAAAGGAGTTCACGTAAATTGTCATCCAATTGGACCGGTTTGTATTTGAGTTGTGATTTGTTTTCTTTGATTCATTTGATTGTGCTTGGACTTGGTTTCAAGCACATCATATTTTGGTATCAGAGCACAAGTTAAGAGAAGGGATTGAGTGTTGGTTGGATTCTTGATCATCACGCTCAATTAGGGTTCTTCAATTGTGAACCGAAATTGTATTGTGAATTGAGTTGTGAAATTGTCTTGATTGAGAATTGAATTTGCTGCTTGTTGAAGTTAAATTGAAGGGTTTGTTGTAGCTTCTTGTGGTTGATCATTTTCGTGGAAGGGAAGGAGAGTAGAAGTGTGTTGTTAATTCAACATTTTTGAACTTGAAACTTGCACATTCATACCGTGATTAACTTATTGTTTGAAGAAGCTTGTGGAGTGTGTTGTTGTGAATCCTTTGTGCAAATTCGGAATTGGAGGAGTGTATATTTTCCAGATTTGCATTGTGTGGATAGTAAGGAATCTATTTGAATTCAAACACATCAATTAAGTTGAGGAGTTAATGAGTGTTTGTTTGAATTTGAAAATCATTTCTTACCAATTGTGGAAGGATTGCAATTAGTGAAGTGGTTGAATTTCAAATTTGAATTGCTGCCTATTTGTGAGTTGCGGTTAGAACTTGTGGAAAGTGGAGTACATCTTGTTATTATTGCCGTGGAAGTGGAGTGTATTTGTTGTTGTTACCGTTTGTTATTATTGCCGTGGAAGTAGAGTATATTTGTTGTTGTTGCCATTTGTTATTATTGCTGTAGAAGTGGAGTGCAATTTTTGTGATGTTGCCGTGGGAGTTGTTTGTGAAGGAGTGACTTGTGGAATTTGGTAAAAAATTGTTGCATTGTGATTTTGAAAGGAGTGGGAAATATTATTGTTGTGGTGATTGAATTTGTTAAGCACCGTGTATAGAAAAGGTGTGTGTGTGGCATTGCATTTGTGTGCTAGGCAAATAGTGTGTGTATGGTGTTGTGTGTGTTGATTAAAAAGTGGATTGCAAGTGTTGCATGTGGTGGTGAATTATATAAGTGTTGCACCATGATGTGTTAATGTGTTGTGGAGAAGAATGCTACACATGGATTGTAATAGCATATTTGTGAAGTTAAGTGGATTTGTTTGTTTTTCCTTTTGTAGTTGCTATTGTGTGGCGTTAAAGGAAGTGTGGTTGTGAGGTGTGTTTCCTTGCTTCAAATTGTCTTTGAGGGTCAATATACTGAGTCTACAACTATGTCGAATGATAGAGTGAATAGGGGAATTGGCGATGAAGCCAATAGTCAGGTTGGTAGAGGTTAGGGTCGTAATGTTGCAGGTAGGAGGACTTTGGAAGAACAGCTCTAGGATCTTACTACCATAGTCACTACTCTGGCAACTAAGATTGATAGAATGACATTACCACAACCACTAGTGGTAAACCAACAGGCACCACCTTGAGTAGCTCCACAGAATCCTCATCAAGATAGAGTAGTGGGAGATGGAAATCTGAATAGAAGAATAGGTGAGGAGCATCTTCCATGCAGGGAAGAAAGGGATGACAATTTTGGAGCAAACCCATATTAGAATAGGGATTTCAGGCCGCCTCGGGCTTAGAATATGTGAAACTGTAGATGCCTTCTTGTGATGGCAAGGGATCAGCTGATGATTATTTAGAATGGGAGGACAAGGTTGAGGGTCTCTTTGAATGTTATGAGATCGATGATAACACTAGGGTCCAATAGGCTGCTATTGAGTTTATAGGGTATGCTGCATTATGGTGGAAGAATCTGATTATTAGCAGGCATAGGGATGGAGAGGCTGAGATTTAGACCTGGAGGGATATGAAAAGGGTATTGAGAAAAAGGTTCATTCCTAAGCACTACAAACAGGAACTGTTTATGCGATTGCAAACCTTAAGGCAGGGAGGCAAGACAGTGGATGATTATGTGTAGGAATTTGAAACCCTCATGATTAGGTGTGGGTCCGTTGAACCTCCAGAACAAACCGTAGCACGCTTCGTCTCAGGTTTGAAATATGAAATAGCGTATGTTGTTGAGCTGCAGCACTATAGTACACTTGATGAGGTTATTCAATTGGCTTGAAAGTAGAGAGGCAAAGGAGGTCCAACTTGTTTAGTGCTCCGAGCAGTAGGCCCAATGCTATTACTAGACCCATATCAGCTGACGGTCAATCAGGGGGAACAAAAGCAGTAGGTGTGGTAGTGAAAGCAGTGGATAAAACTACCCCAAATATTATTAGAGAAATTTACCTACTAGGAAGGGTAAAGAGATCATAACACCAGATGTGAGGCAGACCGTTCCCGAATCTACTAGTGGAAAGGCGCACCAAATCAAGTGCTTTAAATGCATGGATTTGGGCATATGGCAGCACAGTGTCCAAATAAGAAGGTGATGACTGTTATGGAGGCATTGGGGAGGATGTTTAGGATGACCATGAACAGATTGAGCCTACAGATTTACCAATGGTACTATAGGAGTATTATGATGACCAGACTACAGGCGCACATGAGGAGCATACAGGTGAACAATATCTACCCATTAATGTGTTATGTAGGGTTCTAACTATATCTCTTGATACTAGTGACATTCAGAGGGAGAACATATTTCACACTTCTTGCAGAATCAGAGGTAACCTTTATGTACTCATCATCGATAGTGGTAGTTGCACGAATGTTATATCTGCTGCACTGGTAAACAAATTACACCTATCTACCATTCCACATCCTAGCCCTTACAACTTGCATTGGTTGGATAATCGAGGTAGTATGTATGTTACACTTAGGGCAAAGGTTCCTGTGAATGTTGGGCAGAAATATCATGATGAGATCCTGTGTGATGTAGTCCCTATGCATGCATTCCATTTACTATTTGGTCGGCCTTGGTTGTTTGATCGGCGGGTGTTACATGATGGGTTTAGAAACACCTACATGTTCAGCATGGGCAAATCTCGCATAGTTCTATTGCCAATGACTCCATCTAAGGTACATGGGCTTCAGGAATAGATCAAACTCCATCTATTACATTTGATAGCCGGAAGAGCAGGACAATAGAGACATTAGGGTTCAGTTCCAAAGCTGATCCTCTAGATTTAAGGGAAAATCTTTTAGAAGCCCGAGGAGATGATGGGAAAATTTCTGAGCACCATCAACACTCACAGAACTCGATTTGGATGATGATCCAAATCACTCATATTTTATGTCATTTCTTTTCATCTAATAAGTATTTGAGAAATAATCTTACAGATACAATAACAATTCTCTATGGGATGCCAATATGTCCTACACTAGTCGATAGACACGGGACATCTTCAGAATTACAATCAAAGATCCGCTACGATTGTTTCCACTTCGAAGCATTGGCTCATAAAGACTTATGATGTTTTGTACTTTGTAATTCTTTTATGGACTATTTTATGTTGTAATTTTTCTTTTGGGACACTTTCATTTTATTGTAATTTTCATTTAGGACTAGCCACCTTAAAAGTGGCAAACTTGTAATTTTGACCATTTTCTAACCTAGGAGTAGCAAGTATAAATACTTGCTTAAATTAGGGTTTGAGAAGGCCATTTTGCAGATTAGACACAATCACTTAACATGTGGGAATTAGGGTTCATTCTAGTTCTAATTCTCTTATCAATTTCAACACAAGAATTGAAATTGTGGCGAGTGCAACGAGGGGAAATTGTGAGTCATATCAATTTCTTTCTTTGTTGTTTTTCATTTCATCTCTAGTGAGTCATATCTAGGGTTGATTTAGAGTTTCTTGGACATATTTGTGATCGCAATTTGTGAACAATTATTTTGTTAAAGATTGATTGTTCTTTAGTACTTGAAATCAACAACATTTTGTTGTTAGTGTGAATTGGAATTGAAGAGGAAGTTGATGTCAAGGTTTTGATCAATCCCTTTTGGTTTGATTCACATGGATTTCAATTATTCTTGTTATTATATGGTGAATATTATATATATGGATTGTAATTGCATCATTTGACCTTCGGTTTTCTTATCAAATTTCCAAAGGAGTTTATGTAAATTGTCATCCAATTGGACTGGTTTGTATCTGAGTTGTGATTTGTTTTCTTTGATTCATTTGATTGTGCTTGGACTTGGTTTTGAGCACATCACTATCCAAGCTTATTAGTTCCTTAACTTCTCTAGCTTGTCAAGCATTCTACATTTGCTATTGTTATGCTAGCAACCCCACTAAATTGTTCACAATCTCTAAGAGTAGGGTAGTTTGGTATATAACTTGACCTTATCCCCTTCATGGTTGCTAACCATGAGGATACCCATCTAGGTTGCCTTACCCAACACCTCTCGATGAACATAGATTGGTGATTTTTCTTGGGGGTATTCTACTTAACGTGTGAGATAAAAGAGTAAATTAAAGAGTTAAGTAAGAATAATGAATAGCTAAAATATTAGTTAATATATATATATATATATATTGAAAAGGAGATTAAAGTAACCATTTAAAGGAAATAACAAGTAAAGCCACAAAATAAGTAAATAGTGTATAACACCATTGAACCTAGGAGTCTGCTTACTCTCTTCACAATCTCACCGTCCTACATATTCATTGCCTAATTCATCTAGAGATCACAACCTATTTTCTACTGATTGAAACCTATATTTATTGATCATCAACCTAGTTCTTAAGGATCTTCAAGCCCAAGGTTTGATACCATTTAAGTTATAACACCTTAAAACTTAGGACGTTATAACTCACCAAGTGTTCTTATAGGGTAAAGACATGTTAAGGCTCTTAAAATAGCTAACACTATATAACTTGTAATAACTGTTAACCACAATCAAGATAAATCAATTGGCAACATTAATGAGTGGTTCAACTGAGTCTCATTACAATCCACAAATGTTTTGGAGATTGTCTTGATACTTCATTATATAATAAGCTAGTAATAGCAAAATTACTAACTAATAACCATACTATCATCCTCTAAAAGTAAGCATTCTTCTAAAGATGTTTAGGACTTTAAATGGCATTCCTCACCTAACCATCATATTAATAATAATAATACTTTATGTCATTGTCATCTAACACATATGTCCCTAAATCCTCCTCATATGAAATATACTTGTTGGTACCTATAGTTGAAAAAGAAGGTCCCCATAGGATAAGCTAATGCTTAACATGTATAATCTACAATTACACATGCATGACTAAACATATCTTTAATCACATGAATCAATGCAGAAATCTAACAAATAGTTAGCTATAATCTCAATTAAGTCATTCATATAGTAAAGGGGTACTCATGACTTCGCTAAACCATATAATATAATAATATATAGTATAATGTTGGGAACTGCTACTGTAAATCCTAACAACCATAAGTTCCTACATTTATCAAATCATCTTAGTATGCAACTTTACTATGGATACTACCACATACAAATTAGCGGTATACCTTAAGGTTCTACTACTATGGGTCCTTAGGTCGAGCCAATCACAATCAACAAACAATTTGACCAAATCAAATATCATTAGTTCTAGTTCCTTAATTAACCTAACACATACAAGCAATACACAAGATTACATATACTGTAAAGGGCGGTTTTAAACACACCTATCTTTGCCTAATAGTTGCACTAAAACTTGATAAAAAGAATAATATAGTTAACCCTATTACTTGCCTAGAATATCATCTACGTTATTTGATTTTGTTACCTGATTGTTGGTAGATCAATTCCCTTATCTTTTGTAGATTTTCTAGAGTCATATTAGGGTTTAGGGTTAGAGAAAACAAGAAAATAGCAAAGAAATCAATTTAAAAATGATTATAGGGAACACAACCATGTATTAGGTCATGTATAGGACCATGGGTAGGGAACATGGCCATAAATTTTGGCTGTGTACCCTTCTGTACACCTTTATCCTTCTATAAACCCTAGTGTACGGCCATATACTTAACCATGTACAAGTACACGGGTATGTACTAGGCCATGAACCTCCCAACTCATTTTTTTCTTCCTTTAAACAACACAAGAAGGTACACAATGTGTACCTTACTGTGTACCCCCTCTATTCCATTTCGAATTCTCTTCCTAAATTCACCCATTTTCAATCGACTTCAACCCTAGATGTGTTCCTATATTTGAGATCTTAATTCATGGTATTTACAATATGAAAACACTTAATTACTTCAATTTGAACCACTTCCTTATAGGGATTCACTCTAACAATCAAAGTCTTATCCTAACCCTTGCTTGATTTGTTCTATAGTGAAATTTCAAAGAACCCAACCATCATTCGTATTATACTCATGTAAAAGAAGAAAAAAAATATTAATTTGTATACTTTATTGTATGGAATTTTGCTAAAGTGCATAATGTTGACAATTATCTTCTTCTCCTAAGGTTTCTCTTTTGCTCTTAGGGTTGTGGTGCAGAAAGTGTAAAATAGTTAAAATGAGCAATAAATAGCCCTTTTACACTCTCCTCGTCAAATGAACAAGTTGTCTATTTTACTAAAACCTTTTCTATTTTTATTTGCCTCGACCTTATTATTTTTATTATGATTTATTTTCTAAGGTTTTACACATTTGGTTTAGTTGCATGAATTTTGTTTTGTCAATAAAATGGATAAGTCTTGATTCTCTACTTTCTACAATTTTAATATTTATGGTAGTGTAAGATAAAAAAAAATTACAACTTTTATTATCTATTTTGATTGGACAATTATGTAAAATTAAAAGATTTAGTTTGAGACTTTTATTTCAAATTAAGTATTGCTAATGATTGAAAAAATCATCATACCCAAGTTATTATATAGCGTATTTAAATGGCACAAGCTATCATGCCTTGAAAATTCATGTATCTATCCAAATTATAGGTTTTTTTTTTCTCTTTAATAATAATAACTAGTTATCTTTGGATTTTTCTCCACAGTAAACTAAAATAAAAGTTTGAGCTTATCATTGTTACTTCATATTCCTACTCACTTATGATATGGAGTTTCCCTTGAAACTCATGAGTGAATAACTAATCCAAATGGAAAAAAAGATTGACAATGTAAATATGTTTAAACATTTTATTTTCTATCTCTAATACCATATACAATTTAAATTCATGTTCAACTAATCTAAGTCTAAATTTAATGTGTCACGTAAATAAAAAAGAAAAAAAAGCCAATAATATATTTGTAGGCTTAATAAACCTTTAGATAAATTGCCTACGGATTTGAATTTAGTATTATTATCAAACTAATAGTTCAAAAGTTTGACAAGTAAAATTTAGAGGTTAGTTGTCACATTCTGAAACCAAAGGTAATATGTTAAGATTTAGAACAAAAAATCAAAACACATATAATTAAATTATTACATCTTACACAAAATCCTTCCTATCAATACACTAGCAATGTATCTGATCCTATACTCTATTGCCAAAATTATTACATGTAGATTTTCTTACACCTCAAAAATAAATAAATAAATAAAGTCCCCAATGAGCTAATGCCTAACACGTAGTCATACAAACACATGTGCATGGACATACATATGCAACTTACACACATCAATCTTAAACTAATGCAATAATCACTAGATTATTATCCTTAATTTTAATAATTCAAACAGCATAGCCTTAGTTGTCTCTAGGTTTGGAGTAACTAATGACTCTAGCACTAAAATATATACATAATAATATATATAACTGAAACCAAGATCATGAAAAATTGCGTCGACCTTAAGACAATGTCTAATGGCCATCAACTTACCAGTCTACATGCAAGCGTCCATACAAGCATCCTCATTCCTTGAGTATAACCAGCTTACAACTTCGTCCTAATATACTAACCCATTACATAACCTCACTTAGGTTAGTGAACACTGACATGAAATGCAGCACTTAACTAAGTGGATCTTATTGATATGAGGTTGCATGATAGCTAAACAAATTATACTAATCATTGGGTAGAGTGTCCCAAATCACTAGTATCAACCCGTGTCTTTTTGGGTCTTTCTCAAGCACAATTAGCATACAATTTATTTGGTTTCACTTTTTATTAGGTTGACTTATTTATTAAATTAGCAATTACACCCAATAAACAATGACTACATGCATAATATCCATACTTGCCAAATCACAAATATCACCACATCTTGATAGAAAGTATAACATATACGTTACGACTTGCACTTAGTGATTCTAAGATTTCAACATAATACTATAGTTAATGATTATTGCGTATGGTTTTAATTTAGGGAAAGGGTCATGTAACTCTAGATCATGCTAAGGTATTATTTTAATAACTAAGATTGACCATTATATATTGTAAACTACTAGTTAATTCATAACTTAGTTAATTACTTATAAATGCTTATCTATTACTATACTAGTCAAAGCAAATAGTAATATTGCATATGCATAATTTACTATTATCACCAATTACTTCTTTTATTTATTCTTATGTATGTATGTATGTCCATTACTTAATTATCTAAATTACTTATTATAATTACCATTATTATTGTTTGCCCACATTTTGTTTTACATATGTTTATACATACATAAGTCTTTTTATTACTACTTATTTAATTACATGCACACGTACATATATGAGTACTTGTTTTATCATTGTCATTATACATTCATTTATCTAATTCTTTTTGTCATTATTAGCAATTATTGGTGATATGTTATTTCATTTATTATTATTATTTATCTTAACATTATCAATATTATTAATGTTAGCACTTTTATTATATTTAATGAATAAATCATAACATCAAAGGCAAATTTAAATTATCAAATTTAAATATGTTGAAATCAATTTGAGAATTTAAATTTATTGAGTCAATATTTAAAAGAGTCTTAATAGTCAACAATTTACTATAGAGTCAACGCTAGCATTACTAGCAGTTAATTAACTTCCACTTTTACACATTCAATACTAATGTTACTACCAATTATATTCTATTAACTTTTCATTTGAAAATTATTTACACATTCAAATTCTTCTCTTTTAAAACTTGCTTACAAGAATGACTAACTTTACAATATATATGGCTTTATACCAAACTAACTATTAAGTATAATTATTATATCTAAACAATTCATAAATTAAATATCAAATGACTTCTATTTATTTATTTATTTCCAATCCTTTGATTATGACACAAACAAGTTTCAACTAAGAATTCATGTCAAAGTGAATCAAAACACCCTTTTTTTTCTTCCATGACACCAATTTCTATTGCAAAAAACAACACTTGATGAACTGATGTTTTGTTTAATATCTTCTTATGTTCAACAATTTATAAAATTTATTCTAGATTAACATACTAATACATTCCTCAATTTCAACAAAATAATGCTTTTAGTAATTAAATCAATAATCTCAATAAGCCTTCACAACATTTTTTTTCCTTTTCAATTCCAACCCAAAAATGAAATCAACTAAAATAATAATTTTATATAATCACCAATTCATAATCAATCACTCCTTAATCCAAAATTTCCTTGCTTCTTTAAATCTCAAAATTGATTTTGTTCTTTCTCCTCAAGAATCTATCCAATCCCATAAATTTGCTAACCTCAATCTCTAACTAATTACGTAACACATTAAACTTGTATAAAAATACAAACATATCATGTTATATCATGCTTACGATTCTAGCCCTAGATGCTTCACTTGCAAATCACTACCTACAAGCAAGATTTGAACTTTTCCTTCCCTCTCAATCAACCATAAAATTAGAACTTCCAATTAATAAAAAAAGGTTGAATGAATCTGTGATAAATCCATACCTATTCAAATAGAGAAAACTCAATTCTTCTTTGTGGTTTTCACTATCACCACAAAGACACCAACACTTGAAACTTTGGGTCTTTATTTTAAATCTCTTCAATTACTTGAGGTTTGTGTTGCTTCTATTGTTCTTTTTTTAAAGTTCCTTAAATCTCAACGATATGTAAATAATAAACTAATGATTTCCATGTGTTCCACCTAAACTACTATAGAATAGCACATACTGCATTATCATGATCTCTAATTATATATGATATAGATCCTTATGAGTTACATATTAATTAATGAGGGAATTTGCCAAGATGCCCTTCTTTTTAATTTTTATTTTCTAGGTCATTTCATATATAAAGAAAGAATTAAGGGTTAACATTTAGTGTTGAGAGTGTGTAAATCAATAGTAGTAGCTAAAGTAAAAATAATGTTAAGAGAAGAGTATGTTGATGAAATCGATATTATTGGAAGAACATTGTTTCCAATAAATTTTCCAATGTAGAGAGAATCACTAAGATACTCTTTAGAGGATTTTAATGCTTTAGAAACAAAACAGATTGGGGTGACTAGAAGATAAGGACAAAATAAGAGAGGTTAATTTTTTTTTTTTAATTTTAGAGGAATCATAAATTCCTCATTATAAAGATGACTAAAGCTATTAAAAGGTTACATAAAGCACCATGGATAGCTATAGTTGAATTTTTACTTGATACAACAAAGGTGAATGAGATTACTAAAACTTATGATTTTGTAAATAGGGTTTCTAATCTTATTTTAATGATTTCAATCTTCTAAGAATGGTGTATGAAAAGGGTATTAACAGTAATAGACAACAGTTGCAAAGGGGAGCATAGGTATTTCCTAATGCACATTTGAGGACATAATTATTTGTAGTTAACTTTAACATTATTACTGGCTTGAGTTGGAGGTCTAGAAAGCATTTAAAATGTTTAGATTCTATTTTTTACTTTCAAAAATATGGTGTAAATGTTGATGCATCTAGATGTTTGTCAAGTAATACAAAAATATTTCAAATATTTTTAACCTATTGATTTACCTAAAGACCTTGATAAGAATGATCTATATAATATCATAAAATATGCATACTAATCACTATAAAATGATGTTTATTAATCACATTGTAGATGAGGGGTATTAACTAGGGTAGTCATGTGAGTATCAGACGAGTATTATGTTACACATGGCCTTAAAGAAGTGACATTTTGATAGGAATAAAAATCCGACAAGACCTATCATTAGGGCAAGAACTGAAGGATTTCAAATCTTGGCATTGAGGGCCCATTTTGAGCAGATTGACCCCAGAATTATTTATATATTAACCTCTTTTCTATTATTGTTGTATTGTGTATTCCAACAGGCACACTTATCATATTCTATAGGGCAATGGACAAACTCTCTCAAACTCAGCTTGTGGGTTATCCATGGACCGACCTAAACCGGCGATGAGCTGGGCCGATGGATCCTATAGAAGACCGGCATCTAGAAGACCATTTCTTTTATATATTTCTTCTTTTATAAACTATTTTTTGTTGTATTTGGTTTTGGGACACTTTTATTTCTTTGTAACGTTCATTTAGGGTTAGCCACCTTAAAAGTGGCAAACTTGTAATTTTGAGCACTTTTTAACCCTAGAAGTAGCAAGTATAAATACTTGCTTAAGAGAGGGTTTGAGGAGGCTTAATTTTGCAGAAAAACACTTCACATTTTCGTGAGAGGGCTTAGGGTTTCCTAATTCCAAAATTCTCTTATCAATTTCAATCCCAAGAAGTTGGAATTGTGGCGAGTGCAACAAGGAGAAATCGTGAGTAATATCGATTCATCTTTGTTGTTGTTCATTTCTTCTCTAGTGGGTCATATCTAGGGTAGATTTGAATCTTTCTTGGACTTATTGGTTATTGTAATTCATGGACATCAATCTTGTAAGATTGATTGTTCTTTTAGTTATTGAATTCACTATCATTTTTAGTGCATTGTGACGTGAATTTGGTATTGAAAGGGGAATGGAATTCACGGTTTGTGTTGCTTCATTTTGATCTGATTTCCACGTGATTCTCAAGCCTTATTGTGGTTATTTGGTTAAATTATCATTAGAGATTACAATTATATCATTGGATCATCATTTTTCCATCAAATCTTCACGTGAAATCACCCTCAATTGAACCGGTTTGTGTTTTGTGAATTAAGGTGTTTTTCATTGATTCTTTTGATTGTGCTTAAGTGGAATTAGGCACATCACATTTAGATGGCACATAATGAGATGACATAGGAGGGAATGATGGGGAAGAGGAACAAGCAAACTTTGAGTCTTAAATACACAAATGACAAACAAGTGAGCCAAGGAGACCTTAAACGCCAACCTTGCAGTTCTTGAGCAATTAAGATCATTCTTATTGGGGTGTTCGTTTCATCCTCGAGAGTAGAGATTTCATAATGGAACACTATTTCTCTGATCTCTAGAGTTGTGAGAAATTGAGGAAGAGTGGTTAAGTCTTTATAGAGTATTAGGCCTAATGACATCGATTAGATTGTTTGAATGATCAATGGATGAGATAGGATATGCTCATCTTAGGATTATCTTAATGAGCTTGCTATAAGCCCGACCAATAGTCTTCTTAATGAGTGCATAAGCCTACTTGAGAAATGTTAGAGGTGGATGGATAAATCCAGTGATCCTTATTTCAAGTCTACAAAGCCAGTTCTTTTTTTAACAATCCTAATAGATGAACAAAACTCATGAAGCCTTGTCACCTAACCCGATAAGTCATATCAAATAATTTATGAGCCTAGCCTAATTTAATAATATAATAATTTTAGCTCTCTATATTTTGCTTCTTGACCAAAGGTTTATGAAAGCAATTGAAGGGGTTTAGGCTTTTCATGTGTGAGGCACCAAACTTATCACTTGATTATGTACTACGCTAATGAAATTCTTCTTATACTTATTGATGAGTTGGAATAGAATGAATTAGTTTCTCCATTTTCTCATGAAATTCACTTCTATGTATGCTTCATGTTGATCCTTATAATGATTTTGTTGCCTCTAGAATGTTGATTAGCATTTATGACATGAATTTGATAACTTGGAGCTTTTTAATTGTTTCCCACTTCATAAAAAGGCATTTCACACTATTGATGAATATTCAAGGATTCAATAGGATGTCATAATTTAGGTATGCTCTTGATATATGCATCCATTTAGTAGAAGAAGACATATATATATATATATGTAACTCACATATATAGAGATGAGTGTGGCAAATCTCGTCATGGAGCAAGTGCATAGCTTTAGAGTGAAGTAGGTACAATTGATAAAAAGAAATCCAATTTGGCCTAAACTCCTCATGTGTATCTCTTTCATTCATTTATGTTTTGTTTGTGCTATCTAAACAAAGGTTGAAGATGGTTATGTGCATTATAGGTGACCACATCAACCAATGGGATGCTGCCACATAGTAGTGGTTAGGAAATAAAAGAATAAGGCATGCTTAGTGCTTGCTACAAGACTTGAACAACTAGGCTATTTATTTTTTCATTTAATGCATGTAAATAAATTTAATATAACCTATTATCCATCTCTTCAGTGTTAGGAAGCCTCCTAGGTGCAATTGCGTCTTTGATACAATGCCTTGTCAATATTATTTGTGCAAAGTTAAAGGCAGTTTACCCCACTAGGTGTCAATAGTATGGTTTTCTTAAGGTGATGACGAACATCATGGTTAGATCTTTCTCCAACAATGGGGTAGTTACTTTAGTAGATATGCTTCTCTAGCATTGGGCATATTTGAATGACTCGTTATTCTTTTTGTGCATATTGCTTGGGTCCCAAACAGATGGATATACCTTAGTGTTAAATTTGTACTGATTGTAGAATGCATGGACCAACCTATCCTACGTGTTGATTTTATCTTGATCATGTTGAGCAAACCGGGCTAGTATAGGGCCAATGTGGTTGTCTCGAAAAGTTTGCTCCATGTGCTTGTCATATTTGGTATACTTTGCCATCTTTTCAACGTACAACCTTGTATGGAGTTTTGGCTAGCCCATCCAATCATACTTTTCAAAATCCGATACCTTAAACTTCTTACGAAAATTTTCTTCCTCATAAACTTGCATATTGACCATGCCTGTCTGGTTAAAACCATAAGTCTCTTCCAAAGTTCTTATCTTCTCATTACTTTCTAAAGAAACTTCTTTTCCATATCTTACTATTTCTCTTCAAGTTCTTTTTTCCAACTCTCCCCACTATTCCCTAACTCTACCTCTTTCAACATGGGGGTTAAGCTAGTAATTTGGTGTGGTTCATTTTGATCTCTCTATGGAGATTTCTCCTTATGGGAGTAGTCTAAAGTATAGGTCATGGTTTTCATCTACTCTACTATTTGCTACACTACTTGTTCAAGGGTAGCAATCCTTTGTTTTGAGTTGTTACTAGTGTTGTCTATTATTTTAGCTCTAGAACAAGTGAACATCAGGCATTTGATAGGGTCTTGCTACTTTTGGGCTATCTTCGAGATTTGAAAAATCCATCAATTGCTAATGTTTCATTTGCATGTAACTATTTTTCCTTTTTTCTTTCTTCTTTTTTTTTTTCCTGTTTTTTTCTTTTTTAGTTCTTCCTTTTTGACTCATTAATATCATAGAAACAAAAATGCATAAAACATAATAATATGCAAGAAAGTAAATATGCAAATGCACACATGAATGCAAATGTAGGTGCTATCAATTAGAAAATAGTGCAATAACCCTTTTAGTATAAAATATTCCAAGTTTTAAACTTGATTAAAGTTCTGAGATTACAACAAAGGTATTAAAAACGAGTTAGGCCCCTAGTGGACCTACTATGTTTATAAATTACAACAAAAGGTCCTTTATAAAGGATTACATGTAAAATATTGTAGACACAAATCTTTACAAGATAATTTATAGTGTGCCGCATTATATAGGAATATAAATAAAGTTACAACTCATTAGTTATTTTTGGTTTTTGAAAAATACCACACTATATCCATATGTTGGCTCATGAAAAATATGAATGCAATTTAATAAGTTTTATAGGTCCTCATGCTCTATGGCCTCGCACAGTTTTAGGAAATGGGTCCTTAGGCCACATTAAAGTAAGAATGGGGAAGCCTAATCAACCTTAGAAGGCAGCTACACTACTACATCTGAAGCCTATACAATAGTTCCCCACCTAGGTTCCTTAAGTTACCTAGTTCTGACTACATCTAGCACACGTAGTTTTCATTAAAATAAACCCCCTAATAGGCCCGATGGCCCTAATATTATTTGATTTGCATCATGAAACCCAGGTTAGTCCATAAAAAAGGATTGAGACATGTGAAACCTTAGAAAAGTAGGTCATTTCTAATGATAAAATTAATTAGGATAATTGTTTAAGACCTCAATGAAGTAAAATACGATACCCTAATTTTTTTCAATTAATTATTGTCGAGTCTAATTTTTGAATTCCCATTCCTAATCCGATCTAAACTAGACCCTATGCTCATCCAATATAGATCCTCGACTTGAGTTAGGAATTTCGTTTGATTTTTGGAGTCGCCACCCAACTGTTGTTGGGAAAAAAATGAATTAAGACTAAGGGAGCGGATTAGTCTTAATTTGGACTACTAGTCGTTGTTATTTCCTCTTCTCGTTTTTGTGAGAAGAGAAAAAGGGAAAACCAGAGTTTCTAAGTCCGGAGGCTAACCTATTAAAACCTATACGGTTACCACCTAATCTCCTAAAATTGTTCGTCTTTAGAAATGTGTTTCATTGTGTTTCTGTTAATTTTTGTTATGTCTTTGAATTTATTTCAGAAAAAGGATTTTTCATTTATTTTATGGGTTGACCCGAATGGGTGCCTACGTACCTGCTACTCAGGATCAAACAAGCCGTAGTTCGCTTTTCTGAAAATCTTTAGTGCATGGGTGAATTTTAATTTTGAAATTTCTTTCGATTTATGTTCTTACCATTTTGGGGATTTTTCCTAAAAACTCTAAACCTAAGCTTGATTTCATTTTTGAAAATGATTTTTGTAGCGAAAACATCAATTTTGATTTATTTGATGAAAATGATTTTTCTAAGTGCTAAAACTTATTTATTTAATTTTTTATGATTTTTGTTATTTTTGTGATTTCTGAGAATTTTTGGGGATTTTTGTTGATTTTCGTGATTTTTGGGAATTTTTGTGATTTTTGTGATTTTTTTTGGGGAATTTTTATTTTTTGGGATTTTTGGTTTATTATCCATCCTATTTTGACCTCGAAAATTTATGATTATTTTCCTAATTTTTATTATTTTTCTATATTTTTTATTATTTATTATTATTATTTTTATTTTATTTATCTATTTATTATTATTTTTCTACATTATTAAATTTAAAAAAAAAATCTAATTTCTACATTTTCTATTTATTAAAAATAACACATAAATATTAAATAAATAAATACAAATAACAAATAATAAATTAATTAATTAATTCAAAATAAATAAATAAAATAAAAAAAATCCGAAAAATCCGACTTACCTGGATCCGGGTCGGTGCGCGGGTTGGGTCAGTCGGGTCGAATCGGGTCGGGTCGGATCTGGTCGACACGGCGGCGGGGTTGGCTCGTTCACGGCGTTCCGACGGTCTTTTGCGGCGGGTGAAGTGTCAAATCCTAGCTTCTTGAGGGTGCTGAATCCGATGGTGGTGGCGGTTTACTCCCAGAACGTCTCCTTGCAGTGGCTCAACTCCGATCGGCGGTCGCAACTTTGGGTTTCCTCCGATCTACACTCTTTTCTCTCTCTCTCGCAATTATGATCTGTGTTCTTGCTTCCTCATCTCCTCCTCTATTTATAGGCGCTTGAAACCGAGCTGGATAAGCTCGGATTTCCTCCGATTGAAGCTGATCGAATTTTCGGTTGAAAAAACCAACTCCGATTCGTGCCCATCCAACGATTTATTGCGATTTGATTTTAATTAGATAATGTTTATCTTATTTTTGTTGAAGATCTGTTGGATTTGTGCAAAAAAATCGAATCAAAACGGCCGAAATACGAATTTTTTCTTCGCCGACGATCTCGAGCTCGAGGTAGGAGACGATCACCCGCCCGGCGCGTGCGTTTCTTCCAGCCAATCAGATGCTGCCACGTGTCCTGGATAAGTCGAAAAGTTGCAAAACGCGGAAACTGCTTCCTCCGCGATTCGAACGTCTGACCAAGCCCCCCCCCCCCCCCCCCCCCCCCCCCCCCCCCCCCCCCCCCCCCCCCCCCCCCCCCCCCCCCCCCCCCCCCCCCCCCCCCCCCCCCCCCCCCCCCCCCCCCCCCCCGCCGGGGCGCACCTAGCCATGGTCTGGACAGCTGGGCTAGCCTACTTTCGCGATTTTATATATTTCGCAAATTGCATATATGTAATGCGATTTTTCTATTTTTTTGTATTTTTTGAAATTTCAAAAATTTGTAAAAATTGTTTATTATTCATTATTACTATTTCCGAATCATTTTTTCAAAATTGAAGTGTTTTCCTATTTATTTTTATTTTTTGAACATTTTTATTATTTTATGCTAAATTAGGATAAATTAGGAAAAATTGAAAATTGATTATTATTGAAAATTATTGACTCCTAGGGCAAAAATGGGGTGTTTACAGCTGCCCCTCTTTGTGGTAAAGTTTGAAAAACTTAACTACAAAGACAAACAAAAGACGCCATTTTTGACCTCTTGAATTAGGTTTTAGTAGGAAAATGCCCCAAGAGCTGATAATCCTACGGTTGAAGATGTTCCTAACAATTCAAGGTAATGTTCCCTCTTCAAAAAGTGCTTTATGGGCTAACTAATTGGCGACATGACACATCTCAAGCGTTGAGTAGGAATGTATGAGAAATGATGATGGGAAGCGTCTTATCAGACTTGCAACCTTGGAAAGAAAATCTACTTAGGAAGCGCCCTTATGAGCTGGCTACCTGTCGACAGAAGCGTCTTGTTAGACTAGCAACTGTTCGGGAAGGATGTTTCCGAAAAGTGCCCCAAGAGCTGACTAATCGAGAGAATCTAGGAAAGTGCCCATATTGGGCTGACTAACCTTAAAATAGATTTTAGGAAAGTGCCCATCTTGGGCTGACTAACCTGTGGTAGTGTCTCAAAAGGTGCCCTTATGAGCTGACCCCGAGAACGGATTTTTAGGAAAGTGCCCATGTTGGGCTGACCAACCTTTGATAAAATTCTTAGGAAAGTGCCCATCTTAGGCTGACTAACCATAGATAGGACTGTCTCAAAAGGTGCCCTTATGAGCTGACCCTGAGAACAGGTTTTTTCGGGAAAGTGCCCATATTGGGCTGACTAACCCTTGGATTGATTTTTAGGAAAGTGCCCCAAGAGCTGACTAACCTAAAATAGAACTGTCTCAAAAGGTGCCCTTATGAGCTGACCCTGAGAACAGGCTTTTTTGGGAAAGTGCCCATATTGGGCTGACTAACCCTTGGATTGATTTTTAGGAAAGTGCCCCAAGAGCTGACTAACCTAAAATAGAACTATCTCAAAAGGTGCCCTTATGAGCTGACCCTAAGAACGGATTTTTAGGAAAGTGCCCATATTGGGCTGACTAACCTTTGATAAATTCTTAGGAAAGTGCCCATCTTGGGCTGACTAACCTTAGATAGGACTTTCTTAAAAGGTGCCCTTATGAGCTGACCCTGAGAACAGGTTTTTTCGGGAAAGTGCCCATATTGGGCTGACTAACCCTTGGATTGATTTTTAGGAAAGTGCCTCAAGAGCTGACTAACCTAAAATAGAACTGTCTCAAAAGGTGCCCTTATGAGCTAACCCTGAGAACGGATTTTTAGGAAAGTGCCCACATTGGGCTGACTAACCTTTGATAAATTCTTAGGAAAGTGCCCATCTTGGGCTGACTAACCTTAGATAGGACTTTCTCAAAAGGTGCCCTTATGAGCTGACCCTGAGAACAGGTTTTTTCGGGAAAGTGCCCATATTGGGCTGACTAACCCTTGGATTGATTTTTAGGAAAGTGCCCAAGAGCTGACTAACCTAAAATAGAATTGTCTCAAAAGGTGCCCTTATGAGCTGACCCTGAGAACAGGCTTTTTCGAGAAAGTGCCCATATTGGGCTAACAAACCCTTGGATTGATTTTTAGGAAAGTGCCCCAAGAGCTGACTAACCTAAAATAGAACTGTCTCAAAAAGTGCCCTTATGAGCTGATCCTGGAACAGATTTTTAGGAAAGTGCCCATATTGGGCTGACTAACCTTAGATAGGACTTTCTCAAAAGGTGGCCCTTATGAGCTGACCATGAGAACAGGTTGGTTTTTTTTCGGGAAAGTGCCCATATTAGGCTGACTAACCCTTGGATTGATTTTTAGGAAAGTGCCCCAAGAGCTGACTAACCTAAAATAGAACGGTCTCAAAAGGTGCCCTTATGAGCTGACCCTGAGAACAGGCTTTTTTCGGGAAAGTGCCCATATTGGGCTGACTAACCTTTGGATTGATTTTTAGGAAAGTGCCCCAAGAGCTGACTAACCTAAAATAGAACTGTCTCAAAAGGTGCCCTTATGAGCTGACCCTGAGAACAGGCTTTTTCGGGAAAGTGCCCATATTGGGCTGACTAACCTTTGGATTGATTTTTAGGAAAGTGCCCCAAGAGCTGACTAACCTAAAATAGAACTGTCTCAAAAGGTGCCCTTATGAGCTGACCTGAGCACGGATTTTTAGAAAAGTGCCCATATTGGGCTGACTAACCTTGATAAATTCTTAGGAAAGTGCTCATCTTGGGCTGACTAACCTTAGATAGGACTTTCTCAAAAGGTGCCCTTATGAGCTGACCCTGAGAACAGGTTTTTTTCGGGAAAGTGCCCATATTGGGCTGACTAACCCTTGGATTGATTTTTAGGAAAGTGCCCCAAGAGCTGACTAACCTAAAATAGAACTGTCTCAAAAGGTGCCTTATGAGCTGACCCTGAGAACAGGTTTTTTCGGGAAAGTGCCCATACTGGGTTGACTAACCCTATTAAAGGAAATGTCTAGACACGTGCTTCATTATGAGCTAACTCATCTGGTACTCTTGAACATGCTTCTTACTAGGCTAGATGATGTGATGCCTTTCATGATATGATGATAGTTACCTATTTTAATATGCTTGTCAGTTTATCTCGGATAGCAACCAAACAACTGAACCTTCATGTTGGTTTGTTCCTGCTTCTTTTCTTCTTATCTTGACACTGGATTGAAAATCTTGATGTGCCTCTTTTCTTTATGCACAAAGCTCTTTCGACGGTAATGTTATCCTAATAATGCGCTCAGTTTTAATGCTTAGGAGTAGACAAAATTATATCACAAATTACATTAAGATTCATTATCATTTTAGTGTTTATCTTTCATTGACAAAGTGGTGGGTAATGTGTTTAGGTGTATTTATTGTGATGAGAATTGATTGGGATTGTTGACCATTCAGGGATATTAGCTTTGCTTGTAGAAAAGTAAAAACTCGACTCAACGAACTTTGTATCGAATATTGGCTCTCATAAACATTGGCAAAATTTCAATTCCCTTGCCTAAGGATAGTACATCTTTACAGCATCTGTGTTGACGGGGTCTCTCAATTCTGGACCATCCATCTGAGTTAATATTAGAGCACCACCTGACAGAACCTTTTTCGCCACATACGGGCCTTCATAATTTGGAGTGAATTTTCCTCTGGAGTCTTGGGCGTTCGGGAGAACTTTTCTTAGTACTAGATCGCCCTCTTTGAAGTACCGAGGTCTCATCTTCTTGTTGAATGCTCGGGCTATCCTCTGTTGGTAACACTGACCATGACATAGCGCGGTAAGTCTTCTTTCATCAATCAGATTCAGCTGATCAAGCCTTTTCTTTACCCAATCCGATTCTGTTAATTGAGTTTCTGACAAGATTCTGAATGATGGTATCTCGACTTCCACTAGTAGCACTGCTTCTGTACCATATACCAATGAGTAAGGGGTAGCTCCCGTATATGTTCTTATTGAAGTCCTATAAGCCACGAGAGTAAATGGTAACATTTCGTGCCAATCTTTGTAAGTTGTTGTCATTTTCTCGATGATCTTCTTGATATTTTTGTTAGCTGCTTCTACTGCCCCGTTCATTTGAGGTTGGTAGGGGGTTGAATTTCTGTGGTTTATGTGGAATTGTTGAAATAAACCTGTCATCGATTTATTGTTGAGATTGGTACCATTGTCGGTGATGATCGACTCAGGAACTCCATATCGGGCTATTATGTCCCTTTTTAAAAAGCGGACTATTACCCCTTTTGTGACATTGGTATATGATGACACTTCTACCCATTTGGTGAAGTAATCAATCGCTACCAGTATAAATCTGTGGCCATTGGATGCCGTTGGAGTGATTGGGCCGATTATGTCAATTCCCCACATGGAGAAAGGCCACGGCGCCGATAACAAATGTATCTCGTTGGGTGGAGCATTGATCCGGTTTGCGTATACTTGGCACAGGTGGCAGTGCTTAACATACTTTATGCAATCCGACTCCATGGTTAACCAGTAATACCCTAACCTCATGATTTTTCGAGCCAACATGTAGCCGTTCATATGAGGTCCACATACCCCTTCATGTATTTCCTTCATGAGTTCGCATGCTTCATTTTTGTCCACACATCTCAACAGGGTGGTATCATATGATCTCTTGTAGAGTATAGACCCACTTGATAAGAAATGACTTGCCAACCTTCTGAGTGTTCTTTGGTCATTCTTGCTAGCCATTTCAGGGTATTTACCTTCTTGGAGGAAGGTCTTGATGTCGTGATACCAGGGCTTATCATCTTGTATCTTTTCAATTGTCAAACAATAAGCGGGCCGACTTTCGATGTCTATTTTCATCGGTTGAACTTCGACTCCTCCTGTTATTTGAATCACAGACGCTAGTGTGGCTAGGGCATCTGCGAACTGATTCTGAATTCTCGGGATGTATGTGAAGGTGATTGCCTTAAATTCCTCAATCAGCTCTGTCAAGTGTTGATGGTACGGTACCAGTTTGGGGTCTTTAGTTTTGTATTCCCCTCTTGTTTGTAGTATGATGAGCGACGAGTCCCCGTACACCTCTAATTCGCGGATTCCCATTTGGCAGGCCATTTTAAGGCCAAGAATACATGCTTCATATTCCGCGATATTATTGGTATAGGAAAATGTAAGTCTTGTCACTGCAGGGAATTGAGTGCCGTCTGAGGATATCAATACTGCCCCAACCCCACAACCAAATACGTTGGCAGCCCCGTCGAAGAACAGTTTCCACCCACCATTCTGCTCTCTCCCAGAGCTTTCTACCGGCATATCTTCTACTATTAATATGTTCTCGTCCGGAAATTGGACTTATATTTCTTGGGTATCTGTCTTGACAGGGTGTTCGACCAACTGATCGGCTAAGGCCTGTCCCTTTATCGAGTTTTGATTTACATACGTGATGTCAAACTCGGATAGAAGCATCTGCCATTTAGATATTCTACCCATCAATGCTGGCTTCTCTGCCAAGTATTTCACGGGATCATGTCTTGTCAACAGCTCAATATGATAGTAAAGGGTGTATTGCCTTAGTCGATGCATGACCCAAATTAACGCACAACACGTTTTCTCCACCTCTGAGTACCTTTGTTCCCCATCTGTGAACTTCTTGCTCAAATAATATATGGGACGTTCTCTTCGCTCTTCATCTTTTTGCCCCAACACACATCCTATGGATTCGGGGAGTATGGTGAGGTATAAGAATAAGGGTCTTCCTTGTTTCGGGACTATCAAGACCGGGGGTTTTATAAGATAGTCTTTGATTGTCCTGAACGCTTCTTCACATTCGTCGTCCCATTCTATTGCGGCGTTCTTCTTCAACAGACGGAATAGCAGCCGGCATTTGTCGGTGAGTTGTGAGATAAACCGAGCTATATAATTTAGTCTCCCCAGCAAGCTTCTTACTTCTTTAGCGGAGCGTGGGGAAGGTAACTCTAATATGGACTTTACCTTTTCAGGGTCAATCTTAATGCCCTCCTGGCTGATGACGAACCCTAACAATTTCCCCGTTGTAACCCCGAAAGTACATTTTTCCGGGTTTAACTTAAGCTGGAACTTCCTCAGTCGTTTGAACAATTTCCTCAGGATATCTATATGGCCTTCTCCTTCTTTGGATTTGGCTATCATGTCGTCGACATATACCTCAACCTCACGATGCATCATGTCATGAAGTATGGCGACCATGGCTCTCTGATACGTTGCCCCGGCGTTTTTCAGACCGAAGGGCATGACTTTGTAACAGAAAGTTCCCCATGTTGTGATGAAGGTTGTCTTGGTCTTGTCTTCCTCGGCCATTTTTATTTGATTGTATCCTGAGAAACCGTCCATGAATGAGAAGAGATGGTTTCTCGCGGTGTTATCCACTAGAACATCAATATGAGGTTGGGGGAAGTTATCCTTTAGCGTGGCTTGGTTTAAGTCCCGAAAGTCCACGCATACGCGCACTTTTCCATTCTTTTTTATAACGGGGACTACATTTGCCACCCATTCTGGGTAGTCGGATACTTCGATGAACCCTACTTCTAGTAGTTTCTTGACTTCTTTGATTTTTAGCAAGATGTCGGGCCTAAATCTTCTTAGTTTTTGTTTTTTAGGTTTGACATCTTCCCTTGTGGGAAGCCTGTGAACTACTATCGACTGGTCTAGCCCTGGCATGTCACCATATGACCAGGCAAACACATTTGCATATTCGATTAATAGCTCGGTTATCTCACATTTTTGCTCGGCACTCAAACTGGTCCCGATTTTGAGGTTCTTAGGGTTTTCCATGCTGCCTAGATTTACTGTCTCCACAGGCTCGTTGATCGAGATTCCGCTTTGTTCATGTTTTAACCAATTTTCTTGTATTATTTCGTGGTCTAAGATATCGTCTTCAACAACTGACCCAGCAGCGTTGGGAACGATATCAGCGTTTTTACGTTCTACTTGCGCGAAATATCCCTGATGTTCGATGGTGGGAGATCTGAGTGACATAAAAAATGAAATCATATATAATAATAAAAGAAAAAAACTGTAATGGAATTCGATAAATAGTCTCAATAAAATTTGTTCAATGATTTTTTTTTCTACTCTTGAGCTAACCTAGCGCTATTGATAGGACAACAAAACCAGTTGTTCAGAGCTGGATGTTGGTTGGACATGCGGGAGATTGATTCCCCTTTGTTGTTGTCCTCTTTGTTTATTCGAAGCTCTTGAATGGTATTTGCCCTTCGGAAAGATTGTTGGAGAGGTGGGATGCACATCTGGGTGTCGGTCAGCTTCCCCCTTATTCTGCTTTTGACACCTTTTGCTTGTGCTTCTTCTTCGGCTGTAGGAATGTAGTCGGTGCTAGTGTTGTTGCAATTGCCGCTGTTTGCCATTTTTGTCTTTGAGCGGGTATGAACTGGGCTTCTGGAAGATTCGGTTGCTTGGAAGCTATTTTGGTACCTGGCGCGCATTTTTTCTTTTTTAGTATGATGGATGCAAGAATGATATGCATGCGTCACGCAGATGCTAAACGATAAAAGGGTTGACAACTGATTGACAATGTATTATTAAAACTTCACTTTTATTAATAATTCTGGAGTTCAATAAAAATGAAAGATTACAAATAATGCTCTATTTCCTAGCTCTTTTGGTCTTCTGTAGTGGAGGCTCAGGCTTCCCACTGATGATGGCTTCTAGTTCCTTGACCCTAGCTTGGCACTTCTCTAATTGTGCCTCTAGGGCCTTGTTTCTTTGGTCAGATTCCTTGAAGCGTCCCTTCCAAATGTCTTTCTTATAGTCTGCAGCTTTGAAGTATACTTCCATCCGGGCCTTAACCTGCTCCAGGTAGATCTCTGTCTCTGGATTGATCTTATCTGGTCTTGGCTGGGTGACGTCTGGAACCCGGTATGCTCTTTCCCCTGTCTGGTATAGCTGACGGATTACAAACTCTCTAGTGGCTCGGTGTTTTCCCACTTCGCCATCTAGCTCGCTGAGGTCCACATTCGGGCTTTCGATTCTGGCTTCCCAAAGTGCTTTGACCTCTGCCAGCTTAGCAAATTTCTTGGCTACCAACAGGTGCGGATCCTGGTACTCAAAGGTGACTGCTTCGAGTGAAGGCCGATAAACTATGTCTTGGACGGTACCGAATTGGCGGACTACGGAGTTGGGGTGATATCCGATACATCCGTTGATCCCGATTAATGGCACTGCTTGGAAATTACTGCAGGTTAAGATGATTTTATCGCAGCAACTCCACCTGGCTGTCCATAGAATATCTTCGACGCTAAGGCTTCTAAGCAGATCTACCCAACTGTGGCTGGTAATGTCGTTAGGTAACTTCACCTTTTCTATACAGGAATCCACCAGATCTACCTGTTGGGCTAGGGTTTTCCTGACCATGTTCAGCCCAAAGCACTTGAGGTGGCTTACGAACCATATTAGCAGAAGGTTGATGCTGGAGCGGAGGATCCCATGGCCCTTCTTCTTAAGGAAATTCAAATTCCGGATCTGTTCAGCCAGTAGAGCCGGGATGTAAGATCTTCCCTCCAGGAATTGGGTTACCAACTCTGCAACCCGGTAGTGAATATAGAAAGCTCCGGTGGGGAACAGTATGGTGGCAAAGGCTGTCAAGATGAAAGTGTTCACCCTTCTCTGTCTATAAGTCTTAGGGTCTCCACACAGGATGTCCTTTCTATCCCCATTGTCTTCTCGGGCAATAAACCAGGTTTCTAAGTCATCCATTCGTATGCAATACTCATTACAGTCTGCCAGGGCTTTGTTGACCGCTGTTTTGCGGATGCCTAGCAGTCTATTGAAGGTGCCGGCTGGCCTGGCCTCGAGGTCTGGCGTGTAAATCTGATCAGTCAGTGCTGGAGCCTATAGCAACTGGGTGTACTCCTCCAAGGTAGGGGTGATCTCATGCGGCCGATAAAGAAAGCTGCGGGCTCAATCTCCCATAACTAGAGCATGGCCCGGACCATAGGTAAATTCGCCTCTAACTTAGTCAGTGAGAGGATGGGACCGATCTTCTACTGGATGAAGGCCTGCTCCTCTGGGTTATACAAGGTAAACCAGTGGTCCAGTACCAATTTTGGGTCCAAAGGTCTGTACACCCGAATCTCTTTGCGGAGGAGGCGGTCGACTGCACTGCTAGCCATCTATTACAATAGGAAAAAGCCTAGCTACAAACAGAACTATGAAAATGTTACAGGGAAATAGTCCTGAACTCCAAGGACAAAATAACAAACCATTACATTGTCATCCAATTGTCAACCCCTCGTACGATGTTATGTATGCAAGTAGGTTGGTTCTAACTGGCTCCCGAGCTCTATGGCCTCCCGCATTCTTGGAGAAATGGATCTCAGGCTATATCGAAGCATAGGGTAGGGTAGCCTAATCCGTCCCGAACGGTGAATCAACTCACTTCGCCCGAAACCTACACAATGGCTCCCCGTCTTAGGTTTCTAGGACGTTCGGGTTCGACCGCATCTACTTACACAAACATATGCATGCATGCAAAACATCCACAGTAAAGAGACTAAAATCTAACTAAATTCTGCAAAGTTAGTAACAAAGTAATGATTGAAACACATTTTTCTTAAAGAGAACAGCTTGGAGAGATTCAGGTGGCTAGCCCGCTGGTATGACTCCCAGTGGAGTCGCCATCCTGTCGAGTCTAATTTTTGAATTCCATTCCTAATCCGATCTAAACTAGACCCTATGCTCATCCAATATAGATCATCGACTTGAGTTAAGAATTTTGTTTGATTTTTGGAGTCGCCACCCAACTGTTGTTGGGAAAAAAAATGAATTAAGACTAAGGGAGCGGATTAGTCTTAATTTGGACTACTAGTCGTTGTTATTTCCTCTTCTCGTTTTTGTGAGAAGAGAAAAAGGGAAAACCAGAGTTTCTAAGTCCGGAGGCTAACCTATTAAATCCTATACGGTTACCACCTAATCTCCTAAAATTGTTCGTCTTTAGAAATGTGTTTCATTGTGTTTCTGTTAATTTTTGTTATATCTTTGAATTTATTTCAGAAAAAGGATTTTTCATTTATTTTATGGGTTGACCCGAATGGGTGCCTACGTACCTACTACTCAGGATCAAACAAGCCGTAGTTCGCTTTTCTGAAAATCTTTAGTGCATGGGTGAATTTTAATTTTGAAATTTCTTTCGATTTATGTTCTTACCATTTTGGGGATTTTCCCTAAAAACTCTAAACCTAAGCTTGATTTCATTTTTGAAAATGATTTTTGTAGCGAAAACATCAATTTTGATTTATTTGATGAAAATGATTTTTCTAAGTGCTAAAACTTATTTATTTAATTTTTTATTAAATTTTTATGATTTTTGTTATTTTTTTTTATTTCTGAGAATTTTTGGGGATTTTTGTTGATTTTCGTGATTTTTGTGATTTTTTTTGGGAATTTTTATTTTTTGGGATTTTTGGTTTATTATCCATCCTATTTTGACATCGAAAATTTATGATTATTTTCCTAATTTTTTATTATTTTTCTATATTTTATTATTATTATTTTTTATTTTATTTATCTATTTATTATTATTTTTCTACATTATTAAATTCTAAAAAAATCTAATTTCTACATTTTCCTATTTATTAAAAATAACACATAAATATATAAATAAATAAATAAATAACTAAATAACAAATAATAAATTAATTAATTAATTCAGAATAAATAAATAAAATAAAAATAAAAAATCCGGAAAATCCGACTTACCTGGATCCGGGTCAGTGCGCGGGTCGGGTTAGTCGGGTCGGATCGGTCGGACACGGCGGCGGGGTTGGCTCGTTCACGGCGTTCCGACGGTCTTTTGCGGCGGGTGAAGTGTCAAATCCTAGCTTCTTGAGGGTGCTGAATCCGATGGTGGTGGCGGTTTACTCCCAGAACGTCTCCTTGCAGTGGCTCAACTCCGATCGGCGGTCGCAACTTTGGGTTTCCTCCGATCTACACTCTTTTCTCTCTCTCTCGCAATTTGATCTGTGTTCTTGCTTCCTCATCTCCTCCTCTATTTATAGGCGCTTGAAACCGAGCTGGATAAGCTCGGATTTCCTCCGATTGAAGCTGATCGAATTTTCGGTTGAAAAACCAACTCCGATTCGTGCCCATCCAACGATTGTTGCGATTTTATTTTAATTAGATAATGTTTATCTTATTTTTGTTGAAGATCTGTTGGATTTGTGCAAAAAAATCGAATCAAAACGGCCGAAATACGAATTTTTTCTTCGCCGGCGATCTCGGGCTCGAGGTAGGAGACGGTCACCGCCCGGCGCGTGCGTTTCTTCCAGCCAATCAGATGCTGCCACGTGTCCTGGATAAGTCGAAAAGTTGCAAAACGCGGAAACTGCTTCCTCCGCGATTCGAACGTCTGACCAAGCCCCCCCCCCCCCGCGCGCACCTAGCCATGGTCTGGATCAGCTGGGCTAGCCTACTTTCGCGATTTTATTTATTTTGCAAATTGCATATATGCAATGCGATTTTTCTATTTTTTTGTATTTTTTGAAATTTCAAAAATTTGTAAAAATTGTTTATTATTCATTATTACTTTTTCCGAAATCATTTTTTCAAAATTGAAGTGTTTTCTTATTTATTTTTATTTTTTGAACATTTTTATTATTTTATGCTAAATTAGGATAAATTAGGAAAAATTGAAAATTGATTATTATCGAAAATTATTGACTCCTAGGGCAAAAATGGGGTGTTTACAATTATGATTCCTATCTATATTTTGCATAGCGACATAGAGTTAGTCTTCAAACTTTATGTAACAAGAATTTCTTTAAGTCAATTTAAGATTTCTTTAAATATCTATATACAATTTTTCTTCTTTGTAAACAATTAGCTTGTCCAAGAAGCTTTTCTAACTAACTTCTCAAGAAAGCCACCTTATAGTTAACTTCTTAAAGAAGGATATTTCATTAACTTCTTAAGGAAGCTTACTTGATCAACTTCTCAAGTAAGATATCAAAAGAAACTTAGCAAAGAAGTATAACTTCTCAAGGAAGTCATCTTGATAAACTTGATGACAAAGAAGATCAAAACTTCTACTAGTTAGTACCAATTTGTTACACTTCCATTCAATCCTAAACCGAGCTATTAGATGATAGCAAGATCCTTATCCAAACTAGAGTATCTTATGGAAAACAAAAAAAAAGTATGAATACCCGATAGATTTAGCCTAGAATTCAAAATCAGAGATCAAATATTCTAGCCCAAATGTCATCCATGATTCTTAAGGATTTTCGTAGGCAGGAACTTTAGAATTCCTATTAGACAAGCAACTACGCTTGGAATTTAGCTCCAAATGAACCCAAGTGAGGTCTAGGAGCTAGAGAAGGGTCGATATTATATAAGTTGACTAAAGTCAACTTGGTCAAATTAAAAATCGACTTGAGTCAACCGACTCTACCTAACTCACTTACTTAAGTCTTCCATTCAACACCCTCAAAAAGACTTAAGTAAACTTGAAGCATTAAAGCTAAGACCCAAGTTGACATAGGGAGGACTTAGTAAACAAGACACTAAGGATTTATATGATACTCTTTCCTGATGGAATCAATGAGTTTAGCTTAGTAAAAGTTCAGTTGAAAACCGTCAACTGTGCTGATTTCCACTAAACTCCTTACTTGAGAGTTCAATCTTATTCTCGATATTTCACCTAGTAGACTAAACTCGAATTTTGTCAAATTTCATATGTAGGACCAGTACTTAGCCTCAAACATTCCTTGAGCATTAGATCTAAAAATCCAAGCTCGATTGATTAAAGTCTACTCCCATTTGATTTAAGTCAACCTTTAATAAACAATTAGACAACTTAAGAAGACTTCCATTAACTTGAGTCTACTCTTCCCCAAATCTATTCCATCTCATCCTAATCATAAGACTTAATACCTTAAAACATAGATTATAAAAATAAACATAAATTAATAACAAACCAAATTGAAATCAAAAGTCTCTTAAACCTTGTCTTAAAGCTTTTTAAGCGGTTAAGCTTGAAACCACCCCAAATCTAATTTATTGAACTAAATTTTTCTAATTCAATATTGCATCTTTAATTTCCCAATAACACATAAAATATTAGAAAATTTAAGCAAAACTCCACCAGCTACACTTCCTCTCCAAGACGCCACCAAAAAGAAGTCAAACTTCTCCTCTTACCTTATCTTATTTTATCTCATCTTATCTCATCAAGATAACCATTTATTATACCTGATCTTATCTCAATCCTACCCTATCTTATCATGTATAACCTAAGAAAAAGACAAAATAATTTAAAAATATGCATATGAAAATCGAATCCAAATAAAATACATTAAACATGTGATTTTTCAGTTTTTGCTAAGGTTTACTTACCTTAACCTACCTTATACCATACTTATTAAATATTGCCCAAATTTTGCCTATTATACCTTACATATAACTTGATTACTCAGTAAAATATCATGGAAAAATTGGAAGATATAAGCCCTCAAAAATAAATTAGAAATCCCTTCTTTAAGTGAAACACCACCATGTAAACCCATCTATCTTGTCACCATTCAATTCACCATTTTCTATCTTAATTTAATTTAATCTAAAATAAACTAAATTACCATGATTAAATTAGGTTGAAGACCTAGAAATATCATGGAAAAATTATAATATTAGGGTCTTACAAACAAGAGAAAAATTACATCTAAATCTCATCTCCGAAAACACCTTGTTACTTAACCTTGTTTCACCCCATGTTTGAAGCCATCTTAGCTAATACTAACCTAATCAAAATTAGCCCAAATTTTTTCACGACCAAGCTAAGGAGGTTATCTAAAAATAATAAAAAATCAACTCAAGAAACTACCTAGAAGGTACCAAAATCGTCCACAACCTTCTGATTTCATCAACTCCACATAATTTTGCCACCTCAACCTTATCTTATGCAATCACTACCCTAGCTTATCCTATGAGACCTTAGGCCAATTATGACCCCAAAATCTGCCTAATCTTGTCCCCTTATGTGTGCTAAATCAGAACCCAAATTAAATTACAAAACAACAAAACTTAACTAGTATAAAAAAGGAGGTGAAAAGCAAATTTACCCCCATAAGCAACCCCACTTTTCACATGCCATTTGCTGCCCATTTCCTCTAAAACTTTTCCACAAAATTTCCACCAAACACACCTCATATTGCCCAAAACAATTAGAAAATTTCACCTAAAAATAACCCCACTTGCATCCCTAATGACAATCATAGTTTTAGACCACCAATTTCTAAATATAAGGTAAGTAACTTCCAAGAAGGTTGAGCTATCTTTAGACCTCCTTAAGGAAGTTACTAACCTAACTTATTTTCCATATTTTAGGTGCTTTACTTTAGGAATTTTTATCAAATTAAGGTAATCCCCACTTAAACCAAGTTGCTTTAATAGCATACCTGATGTGAACTCTGTCAACTTATGCTGAAACCCAAAATCGAATTAAATTGAACAATTGATGATCGTTCAGGAACAAAGGGAAAATCATGACCCGTTGCTTATAGTGAAGCAAGAACCTTGGTATGATGTATATGCCATAATCGGGATGGAAGACTGATTGATAAGTAAAGGTATGAACACTACGGGACAATTTCGATAAGTTCAAGTTCTTCAAGAACAGAAGAAGAGTGTTTGTAATTCAATAATGTCAAAAAGTGTCTACAATGGAGTCTTTAATGACTATTTATAGTCTCGCAAAAAAAAAACATAAACAAAAAGTAATAAAAACCCTAATTGCGACTAAGGAAAACATTATATGCCAGTAGCCTAAAAATACTCCTAAGTTGGCAGCCTATATCTAACTTCCAGTCGACCTAAATTCTTCTCTAAGCCGGTTCAAAAGCCGACGGCCTTGACCATGATTTCCAGTCAGCCTATCTCCTCAATGCTAGCCACTTAAGCCGATGGCTTTGGTGCTTAACGCTGGCAGCTTTGGTTCCTAATGCCAGCATCTTTGGTTCTCAACAAACATCTACAAGTCGTCTTCCTTCCGGTACATCTTGGACTTCAATGACTTAGATTATTCTTGGTTCGTTCTTAAGTTAATGTAAGTATTGCTCCTCATCTTGAATTTCTTTGATTAACCCATTAAGTGCATCCTTAAGTCGTTTAGCTTGAAGTCGGGTTATAGGTCCAATTGGCATCTTAAGAGGATCCACTATCGATTTCCTAGCTTGGTTGTCATCATTCCCCTCTTCATGAAAAGGATTTGTCCTCAAATCATTGCCTGTATGAAAAGGACTCAAATCAATAACATTAAAAGTAGCACTGACATGATAGTTACCCGGTAAATCTAGTTTGTAGGCATTGTTATTGATTCGCTCAAGAACTTGAAAAGGACCATTACCCTTAGGAAATAGCTTGGATTACTGTTGTGCTAGGAATCGCTCTTTGCGCATGTGTAACCAAACCCAATATCCGAGTTCAAAGATTATTTGTTGGGACCCTTTGTTGGCTTGTTTTACATATTGTTCCGTCCTTCGCTCAATATTGAACTTGGCCTTCTCGTGAATCTGCTTAATAAATTTAGCTTTCTTTTTGCCATCCAAATTAACATGTTCAGAATTAGGTAAAGGAGTTAAGTCTAATGGAGTCAAAAGATTAAATCTATATACATTCTCAAAAGGTGAAAATTTAGTGGCAAAATGTATAAAACGGTTATAAGCAAATTCAACATGTAGCAAACAATCTTTCCATGTTTTAATGTTCTTTTGAATGATAACCCTTGGTAAAGTAGATAAAGTTCTATTAACTGCTTCTATTTGCCCATTAGTTTTTGGGTGACAAGTAGTAGAAAACAGTAATTTAGTTCCTAACTTACACCACAAGGTTTTCCAAAAGTAACTCAAGAACTTAGCATCCCTATTAGATATAATTGTTCTAGGCATACCATGCAATCAAACAATTTCTTTAAAGAACAAATCTGCAACATGTGTAGCATTATTAGCTTTGTGACATGGAATAAAATGTGTCATCTTTGAAAATCTATCCACAACAACAAAAATAAAATCTCTACCATGTATAGTCCTAGGTAAACCTAACACAAAATCCATGGAAATATCAACCTAAGGCTCACTAAGAATAGTAAGTGGCTGGTATAAGCCATGGGGTTGTACTCAGGATTTAGCTTGTTTACAGGTGATACATCTCTCACAAATTCGCTCAACATCCTGCTTCATACGTAGCCAATAAAAATGTTCTTGCAAACCCCTAAAGTCTTAGCTACTCCAAAGTGTCCCATTAAACCTCCACCATGAGACTCTTTTACTAACAACTCCCTAAGGGAACAATTTGGAATACAAAGTTTGTTTTCTCTAAACAAAAACCCTTCATGCCTAAAGAACTTTCTACTAACTCCCTTTTCACAACAAGCAAATTCAACACTAAAATCCTAGTCCAAAGAGTACAACTTTTTAATATGTTCAAAACCAAGCAATTTAGCATCAAGAGTGGAGATTAGTAAGTACCTTCTTGAGAGAGCATTCACAACAATGTTTTCCTTACCTTGCTTGTATCGAATGATGTATGGAAAGGTCTCAATAAACTCTACCCACCTTGCATGTCTCCTATTTAACTTGTGTTGACTCTTCAGGTGTTTTAAGGATTCATGGTTAGTGTAAATCACAAACTCCTTAAGCTAGAGGTAATGTTGCCATGTTTCCAAAGCCCTAACCAATGCATATAACTCCTTATCATATGTCAAGTACTTCAATGCGGCTGCATTTAGCTTTTCGCTAAAATATGTGATTGGTCTTCCCTCTTGCATAAGAATAGCTCCAATACCTAAACCTGAAGCACCACATTCAATTTCGAATGTTTTAGCAAAATTAGGTAAAGTAAGCAAAGGAGCATGGGTTAGTTTATCCTTAATTAATTGAAAAGCCTTTTCTTGTTCAACTCCCCACTTGAACTCGACATTTATCTTGATGACTTCAATGATTGGTGTAACTATGCTACTAAAGTCCCTCAAAAATCGTCTATAAAAGCTCACAAGCCTATGAAAACTACGAACTTGGCTCAAATTAGTTAAGCTTCCCCATTATTGTATAGCTCGAATTTTCTCCTCATCAACCTAGATTCCCTATGAACTAATAACAAAACTAAGGAAAACAAGTCTAACTGTACGAAAAGTGCACTTCTTAAGATTAGGAAATAACTTTTCCTATCGTAGCACTTCCAAAACAGAATTCAAATGAAATAAATGATCATCCAAATTCTTTACTACAGATAAGGATATCATCAAAATAAACAACTACAAATTTTCCAATAAAAGCTCATAAAATAGTTCGTTAATCTCTTAAAGGTACTTGGTGCATTAGTTGACCTGAAGGGCATAATCAACCATTCATATAAACCATACTTTATTTTAAATGTAGTCTTCTACTCATCTCCTTCTTTCATTCTAATTTGATGGTACCCACTTTTTAGATCAATTTTAGAAAAAATACAGGAACCATGTAATTCATCTAACATGCCGTCTAATCGAGGAATAAGATGACGATACTTTATCGTTATGTTGTTGTTCGTTCGACAGTTAACACACATCCTCTGTGACCCATCTTTCTTAGGAACTAAAATCACAGGAACATCACATGGGCTCATGCTTTCTCTTACATACCCTTTGTTCATTAGCTCACTAACCTGTTTTTGGAGTTCCTTTGTCTCCTCAGGATTACTCCTATAAGCGAGTCGGTTTGGAATGATTGCACCGAGTATAAAGTTGATTTGATGCTCAATTCCTTGAATGAGAGGCAATCCTTTTGGAATTTCATCTGGAAAGACATCTTCAAATTCCTACAATAAAGAAACAACAGAACTTGGTAAAGAAGTGTCAAGTTGGTCAGAACTAAAAAGTACTTCTTTGTATAATAGTACTATCATAGGTCTCTTTGTTCCTAACATCACTAGCCCTCGAATAAAAATTTTCTTTTCTCTCTATTTTTCTCTCACTCTTCATTTCTCGCCCTTTCTTTCTTTTTCTCTTTTCTTAAACTCTCTCTCTTTTTCTTTTGTAGTAGCACTCACTCTTTTATTTTCACTTGCTCTTTTTTGTTCACTCTCTCTCTATAACCTCACTTGATCCTCATATACCTCACTAGGAGTCAGAGGACAAAGAGTAATAGGCCTTTGATCTTGTATAAAAGAGTACTTGTTGGTGAATCCATCATGTTTCACCTGTTTGTTAAATTACCATAGCTTACCTAACAACAAGTGTGTAGCTTGCATTAGAACTACATCACAAAGAACTTCATCCACATACTTTCCAATGCTAAAAGAAACTAACACCTATTTTGTAACCCTCACTTCACCATTATCATTCGGCCATTGCAGTTTATAAGGGCGAGGATGCTTACTTGTGGGAAGACCCAATTTCTCCACCATGGTCATGCTAGCAATGTTTATACAACTCCCACTATCAATAATCACACCACATACTATGCCTTTAATAAGACACCTAGTATAAATATGTTCTCCCATTGCACATTCTTCTCTTCTTTTATCTGCAAGCTCAAAGCCCTCCTAGCTACCAACATCTCCCCTTGAACAACATATTCTTCCCCCTCATCAACATCCTCCAATGATGGCATAGATTCATGTTTTGACTCACTGTCTGTCTTAATCTCTCCATCATCTCGCATCACCATAATTCTCTTGTTCGGACATTAACTCACTATATGTCCCCTGCCCTAGCACTTAAAACACTTAATATCATGATTCCTATTAAGAAAAGAATCAGGATTACCTTTATTCCCCTGAGATGCCACTTTTGATTTTTGTTCTGGCATTAGTTTGGAGTGGAACTATTTCTTCCTTCTTCCCTGTATTAGCTCTCCAATTAGAAGAGCTCAATGCTACACATGTGGAACTACCACCTTTCCAATTAAGTTGCTTCTCCACCTTAATTGCCATGTGAACCATATCATCTAATTCTATATAATGTTGTAATTGTACCACATTTTGTATATCCCGATTTAAGCCTGTCAAGAACCTAGCCATAGTAGCTTCCGGTCCTCCTCAACATTCGCCCTGATTATCGTAACCTCCATCTCCTTATGATATTCCTCCACACTCATGTTCCCCTACCTCAGATTTTGCAATTTATTGTACAAATCCCTGTAGTAATAAGTAGGAATAAATCGCTTCCTCATCACCCTTTTCATCTCTTCCCAAGTCTCTATTGGTAGCTCTCTATTCCTCCTCCTACTTGATAATAATTGGTTCCACCTAACTATAGCATAGTCAGAAAATTCTATGGCAGCCAATTTCACTTTCTTGACTTCATAATTATGACAGTCAAAAACCAATTCCACCTTTTTCTCCCACTCAAGATATACATCAAGAACATTCTTCCCTTAGAAGGAAGAAATTTTCATCTTTATATTTCCTAAATTGCTATCTTCTTCTTACCTAGCTCCCTACTTCTCCCTAAATTCTTCCTATAACCCATAAAAGTATCCTAATTAGATTCAGTTGCAGACCCTTCTTTACCACACTCATCCTCCTCCATACGCACTACCTTTCTAAGCATTTTATCCTTTTATGTCCAGCAGAATCATGTGCCTTAATTCCAAAGCACATGAACACAACCAATTGAAGAATTCAATCAAACCAAGTTCTTAAAATGGCATGATGAACAATTGCCAAGTGAACCCTAATTGTATGAACAACTTACTCTGATACCAAATTATTATATCCTTCAATTGATGATTGTAGTTAAACATTGACAATTGAAGAATCATACAACAAACCACAAGAATGCGTGACTCCAACACACTCTAAAACCACTAAAGATCAAGTGATATCCACGTAAATAATAATCACTAGTAATTCGGATATAGCACAATTAAACAACACACTTAGGATCTAATTCCACTAAAATGACATGAATCCAAGAATAGATTTAGAAGCCTAAATTACGTGCAAATAAGAACTCAATAAGAATAATCCAATTCACACTAGATATGACACACTAGTATGAAATTGGAATCAACTTAAGGGATTTGATGTTACTCATAAATCCTCAAGCCCCCACTCGCCACAACCCTTGAAGAAGTTGATAAGAGTCTTATGAAATTAGAGATAAACCCTCTCTTTCATGTGAAAATGGGCAGCAAAATGTAATGTTCAAAAAGTCCCCTCACAAATCCTAATTAGCAAGTATTTATACTTACTCCTATTAGGGTAAAAACTACATGGAAATTACAAACAAGCCACTTTGATGGCTGGTTCTAAGCAACATTACAAGCAAATCAAAAAGTCCCAAAAATGAATACAAATTGACCGATTCGATAATAAAATTACAAGTACAAAGATGGTCTTCAAAGAGCCAATTCTTCAAGTCAATTGAGTTCATCGCAAGTCGTTGGATGTGAGTCCGATGATGTTCCCAATTTGATCAATAGTGTAAGTTATTTGGCATCCTATAAACACTAATCACTATACTTGCTATAATGCAAATCAAACATTATTAGATAAGGAAATGGACACACATGGACAATTTGGATCATATATCCAAATCAGGTTCCCTAACTATTAGGATCGCAGGGTAGATTCCCATCATCTCCACGAGCCTCTGAAAGATTTGCCCTCAAATCTAAAGGGTCATTTCTTAGATTGAACCCTGATGCCTTTGTAGACCTGTTTGCCCGACTATTAGAAGAAACAGAAATAGTCCTGATTTTCTCTTAGAAAGTGTGCACCTCTGATGGAGACATAGGCGTCAATACTATTCAAGACCATCCCTTTCAAAACATATAAGTGTTTCTGAATTCGACATGTAATACCTTTCTATCAAACATCCAGGGCCTACCTAACAGCAAATGGAAGGCACATATGGGAATCACATCACAAATGATCTCATCATGGTATTTCTTTCCTACACTAATTGGCACCTTTGCCCTTTATGTAACACACACACTATCTTGATTGTCTAACTAATGCAAATTGTAAGGACTAGGATGTGCACTAGTGGTTAGTTGTAATTTATCTTCTAATACAGCAGATATGACATTAGTGTAACTACCACTATCAATGATTAGTATACAAAGGTTATGATAGGAATCAAAATCCTAAAAGACCTATCATTAGGGCAAGAGCCAAAGAATTTCAAATCTTGGCGATGAGGGGCCTCTTTGAACAAATCGACCCCGGAATTATTTGTATACCAACCTCTTTTCTATTACTTATGTGATGTGCCTAAAACCACTTAGAAGCACAATCAAAAGACTTAAGAAAAACAATCTCAAGTCAAGGTAAAATCGGATCCACAAAGGGCAATTTCACGTGAACCCTAATGAAGATATAAGGAAATCAAAAGTTCAAAGATATAATTGTAATACCACAATGATAATATCTTCTAACAACACTCTAATCTCATATAATCCACGAAGATAATCCACAAATGACAAAGAAAACCTCAATTCCAAGAACTCCTTTCCAATAGTGAAGTACACGTTTTCAAGGGAATTCTTCAATGAAGATTCAAATTCAATTGCAAAGTACTTCAAATAAACACAATAATTCGTGAACAATAAGATGTATTTCTGACCAAGAACTATCTCAATTCAACCCTAGATATGATACACTAGAGAAGAAAAGAAATCACAACAAAATGAAATTGATACAACTCACAATTTCAAGATGTTGCACTCGCCACAATTTCAACTATTGGGATTGAAATTGATAAGAGTTTATATGACAATTAGGAACCCTAATTCTCACGTGAAAAGAAGTGTTTGTTCTGCAGAAATAAGCCTCCTCAAACCCTCTCTTAAGTAAGTATTTATACTTGCTACTCCTAGGGTTAAAAAGTGCTTAAAATTACAAGTTTGCTACTTTTAAGGTGGCTAACCCTAAATGAAAGTTACAAGGAAATAAAAGTGTCCCAAAACCAAAATACAACCAAAATAGTTCACAAAAGAAGAAATATATAAAAGAAATGGTCTTTAAGATGCCGGTCTTCTATAGGATCCATCGGCCCAACTCATCGCTGGTTCAAGTCGGTCCATGGATAACCCACAAGCTGAGTCTGAGGGAGTTTGTCCATTTCCCTCTAAAATATGATAAGTGTGCCTGTTGGAAAAGACAATACAAGAATAATAGAAAAGAGGTTAATATATAAATAATTCTGGGGTCGATCTGCTCAAAATGGGCCCTCATCGCCAAAATTTGAATTCCTTTAGTTCTTGCCCTAATGATAGGTCTTGTCGGATTTTGATTCCTATCATCTCCTCGAGACTCAAAAAGATTTGTCCTCAAATCTGGTAGATCAAATGCAGTAGAGACTTCGTTTCCTCCTAGCAAACCACCTGAAGAAATATCACTACAGAATCCCAAAATCGGAAATACCACGGGTGGTGATTGTTTTCTCCCCTCCATTTCTAGGATGTATCTTATCTGCAACACAAATAATGCTCCATTATCCAATAAAGTCGCCCCCGTATCAACCTGTTCCACTAAAACCGTTTCCTCCTTTTCTAACTCATCTGTATGTTGCTGATCCTCATGGTCTTCTAATGGTTGGCCCAACTCTCATTACCCTCTAAAACCTCTGAAGGTGAACATAACTGTCTTTGAATAGTCTGGCTCTCTAGTGGTCTACTCGTCTGACTGTGATCATCAAGATCCTCTAAAGGTTGGCTCATCGGTGTCTGAAAAATTTTATGCTCTAAGGGTTGGCTCGTGTCACTAGAGCCCTCAAGAACCTTTGAAGGTTGGCATACCTACGTCAGCACAGTTTGGTCCTCTGAAGGTTTGATCATGTGGCTATGATCCTCAAGATTCTGTGATGGTTGTTTTATCTGTCTTTGCATCTCCTGGACCTCTGATGGCGACATAGGGTTCAATACTATATGTTTTCCATCTTTTTTGAACATATAAGTATTTCTATACCCATCATGTAATACCATCCTGTCATACAACCATGGTCTACCAAGTAATATATGGGATGCACAAAGAGGAAGAATATCACATTCAAGCTCATCATAGTACTTGTCCCCTATACTGAAGGTACCCTAGCCCTTTGGGTCACACAAAGACCATCCTGATCATTCAACTAATGTAATGTATAAGGTTTGGATGTGGGATAGTTTCAAGTTTCAACTTCGATACTAATGATGCAGCTACAACATTAGTACAACTACCACCATCAATAATAATTGCGCACAAGTTTCCTTGTACCCTATAAGAAGTATGGAACAAGTTTTCTCTTTGTCCCTCATCAATGGTTTGAAAGAAAGTTAAGTCTCGATGCAATATGTTAGTAGACAAATAAAACTCACTTGACATTGTTGCTTACTGATTTCAATAACCTCAATACACTTCGCCACACTACGACAACACACCCTTACACGCCTAACACACCCACGATGCTCACAATCAACCAATACAAGAAATGTTTATTGGTACTTCAAGTAAAGTTAAATAAATGAAGTGCACACAATTATTTCTAAGTAGTTAAGAATTAAATTCAACTAGCAAGTGTTTAAGTAATGAGTTTTAATTACTTTCACACTTTAATGCTTGTTTTTGAATTCAAACTTCACCACTCAACTTTCCTTTCTTGCTAAAGTTTTACACCCAAATGAGTCTTAATGTGTAGCACCTTATAGTACATAAAACTCCACAAATTTGCACCACCACACACACCTCAATCACGGTGCACTCACTTCACCACAACACACCAATTCACCACGTTGCAACACCTTCAATCAACATACACACATAATGCCACACATACATACCCTTCACTAATTTTACAAAAAATACAACTCCACACACATATACCTTTTATACACATTGCAGCACACACATACACACTCTTCTACACTTGTATTTCTCCACTTCTATACAAGTTTCAAACCATAACTCACAACAAAAGGCAACTTAAGTTCAAATTCAAAATGAGATCATTAATTACAATATTCCACAAATGGTAAGGAGCCACTTTCAAATTCAAATGAACACACAATTAAGCAATGAATTAATGTGTGTTTTGAAATTCAAATTGCTTCCTTAACTCACACCTCAAATCTGGAAATTGCAAATGCTCCAATTCCGAATTGCACAAGGATTCACACAACACACTCCACAAGCTTTTTCAAACAACACATTAATCACGGTATGGATGGGGTAAATTTCAAATTCAAAAATTTGAATGAATAACACACTTCTACTCCTTCCCTTCCACGCAATTGATCAACCACAAGAAGCTACAACAAACCCTTCAATCTAACTCCAACAAGCAATAAATTAGATTTTCAATTAAGACAATTTTGCAACTCAAATCCACAACACACAATTTCGGTTCAAAAATGAAGAACCCTAATTGAAGATGATCACGAAATCAACTAACAATTAATACCTTCTCTCAACTTGTACTCTGATACCAAAAGATGATATGCCTAAAACCACTTAGAAGAACAATCAAAAGACTTAAGAAAAACAATCTCAAGTCAAGGCAAAATCGGATCCACAAAGGGCAATTTCACGTGAACCCTAATGAAGATATAAGGAAATCCAAAAGTTCAAAGATATAATTGTAATACCACAATGATAATATCTTCTAACAACACTCTAATCTCATATAATCCATGAAGATAATCCGCAAATGACAAAGAAAACCTCAATTCCAAGAACTCCTTTCCAATAGTGAAGTACACGTTTTCAAGGGAATTCTTCAATGAAGATTCAAATTCAATTGCAATGTACTTCAAATAAACACAATAATTCGTGAACAATAAGATGTATTTCTGACCAAGAACTATCTCAATTCAACCCTAGATATGACAAACTAGAGAAGAAAAGAAATCACAACAAAATAAAATTGATACAACTCACAATTTCAAGATGTTGCACTCGCCACAATTTCAACTCTTGGGATTGAAATTGATAAGAGTTTAGATGACAATTAGGAACCCTAATTCTCACGTGAAAAGAAGTGTTTGTTCTGCAAAAATAAGCCTCCTCAAACCCTCTCTTAAGTAAGTATTTATACTTGCTACTCCTAGGGTTAAAAAGTGCTCAAAATTACAAGTTTGCCACTTTTAAGGTGGCTAACCCAAAATGAAAGTTACAAGGAAATAAAAGTTTCCCAAAACCAAAATACAACCAAAATAGTTCATAAAAGAAAAATATATAAAAGAAATGGTCTTTAAGATGCCGGTCTTCTATAGGATCCATCGGCCTAGCTCATCGCCGGTTCAAGTCGGTCCATGGATAACCCACAAGTTGAGTCTGAGGGAGTTTGTCCATTTCCTCTAAAATATGATAAGTGTGCCTGTTGGAAATAAAATACAAGAATAATAGAAAAGAGGTTAATATAAATAATTCCGGGGTCGATTTGCTCAAAATGGGCTCTCATCGCCAAAATTTGAATTCCTTTAGTTCTTGCCCTAATGATAGGTCTTGTCAGATTTTGATTCCTATCATTATGTGTCATGTATTCTAGCAGGAATACTTGTCGGGTTTTACAAGGCGATGGACAAACTCACTAAGACTCAGCTTGTGGGTTATTCATGGACCGACCTAAACCGAAGATGAGTTGGACCAACAAATTCAATTGAACAACTGACTTATGAAGACTATTTTTGTATTTGTTATTTTTCTTTAAACCATTTATTTTATAAGCTTTTTAAGACATTTTATTTGGTTGTATTTGTGGATTTAGGATCGGCCACCTAAGTGGCATAGATGTGATTATTTTTTCCATTTTTTACCTTAAGTGGAGCAAGTATAAATACTTGCTTAAATAAGGTTTATAAGGGATAATTGAGTGATAAGAAAAAATTGCTGCCTCTTTCACGTGAGAATTAGGGTTCCATGCTCTAAATTTCATAAGACTCTTATCAATTCTTCAAGGATTGTGGCGAGTGGGAACTTAAGGATTTATGAGTAATATCAATTCCCCAAGTTGATTCCAATTCACATTAGTGTGTCATATCTGGTTGTGATTAGATTGTTCTTATATGTTCTTATTATCATGCCATTTTAGGATTCTTTTCTATTATTGTATTTCAAGCAATCTCAATGGAATTAAATCCTAAATTTTGTTGTTATCGTGATTATTCAATTGCTATTGGAATTTCTTATTTCTGTGGAAGCCTTTTGCTTAAGGGGTTCACACCATTTTAGTAGTCTTGGTGATTGGTTTATTCCATTTGTTCTTATATTATGTGCTTGATCCTATTGAGCACATCATAATTTGGTATCAAAGCAAGTTGTTCATATAATTAAGGTTCATTTGGAAATTGTTCTCTATGCCATTTTTTAGGATTTGTTGAAGTGTTCTTCAATTGGTTTCATGTGCTTGAATTTAAACTTTAGGCACATCAGGTTACCTCGGATTTCCCACAAGATGCGTTGAATGTGTTCTCCCTTTATTTGTCCCTAGCATCTGAAGATATAGTCAAAACCTTGTGCAATACATTAATAGGTAAATATTGTTCACCTATTCCCCCTTTATGTGTCTTAGCGTTCTGATCGTCATAGTACTCCTGTAATGCTATAGACAAGTCTATAAGCTCAATGGATTCTTTTTCATCCTCTTCTTCTTCTTCTTTAGTACCCTCCATGACAGTCATGACTCTTTTATTAGGACACTGTGCAGCCATATGTCTAAATCTCATGCGTTTAAAGCATTTAACCTGACACATTTCCCAATAGTTATTCTTGGTATAG